>CM077155.1:155433032-156028032 GCA_039583875.1 Platanthera guangdongensis | reverse complement strand
ATATATATATATATATATATATATATATATATATATACCATATATAAAGAAATACTGTGGTCTGTGAATATCATGAGTTCATAATTACACAAGCCGTCAGATCATGAGTTCATAATTCAACAACCGTCTGATCGAGCACAAAAAAATCATTTCATGTCTCCACATTTTAGTAGGTCTCCTAAACCTACAACTAGGGTGTCCTAAACTTATGTGAAATTACAATTTTGGCCCTATAACTCTTAAAAAATCGAACGATTGGCTGTTAAAATTATATTTTAATTTAAACACAGCTATCTGGTTTTGAACCCAGGACCTCAAGGATAGGAGGAACAATTCAATCCAATGAGATAAAGAGACAATTATGATAATAGTTCAAATATTGTATACTTATATTGTTATATTTTATGTATTTTATAAAAAATTATATAAATATAGGTATAATATAATTCATTATTACATATAAATATACTATATATAATAATAATTATATATATTATTCATTATATATGTACATTTATAATTATAATTTTAATTTTGTTATTTATAAAATTATATTTATATATTTTTCTTAAATTATCGTCGTGGGCGGGCGAAGTCTGTCGGGGGCTGGCCGGGTACAGTTGCGCGAGATCGTAGTGGCGGGCCAAGTACGGTCATAACCGCTTGACTGGGGAAAATAATTCCCCCCCAAACGGAGCCTAAGGCTCATGTTGGCGGGATGGTAGCGGCCATGAACGCGCCGGTGGTTTTGAACCATCGTTTATGAATGTCCAACCTCACCTAAGAAACTTCATTCACTTTTATGTTCAAAATTAGTACGTTTTCTTGGAAGCGGTCATAACCATTGTTATGATAAACAAACATTCAATGACAATGGCGGTTTTGTTCAAACTCATCGGGGCAAAAATGTTGTGTCAAGTGAAGGCTCTCTTTGGGACAACTTATGATGATGAATAAGCTGCTAATTGAAAATTGATGACTAAATAGAGATTTAAAAAAAACAATGATGAATAAGCGGTAGACTGTTTGGATAGTTTGTCAATAAGTGCTTATGTAAAGTTTCATTCATTCATAAAAATTCGTTCATTTGTACACGTTTTTTCTATCCATATGCGATTTTTTCACTCAGGCACGTTTTTTTGCCTGGATGCGAATTTTTCACACGGCCGCGATTTTTTCTCCCGACAATGATTTTTTCACCCTAGCTCAAATATTTCACCCGGACGAGGTTTTTCCCCCGGGCGCGGTTTTTTCACTTATGCGCGGATTTTTCGCCCTGACGTGATTTTTTCGCTCGGGCGCAAATTTCTCAAACGGGACAGAATTTGTCGACCGGGCGCAAATTTTTCACCCGGGCGCGGCTTTTCGCTCGGGCGCGGTTATTTCGCCCAAGTGTGATTTTTTGCACGGAAGAGTTTTTTCCTCCCGGGCACGAATTTTCCGCCCAGGCGCGAATGTTCCGCCCGGGCGCGAATTTTCCACCCGGGCGCGAATGTTTCGCCCGAGTGCGAGTTTTCCGCCAGGGCGCCAATTTTCCGCCCTACGGCGATATTTTCTGCCCAACCGCGAATTTTCCAACCGACCGCAAATTTTCCGCCGGGGCGCGAATTTTCCGCCCTGCGCGAATTTTCCGCCGGGCGCGAATTTTCTGCCCCGGGAGCGAATTTTCCGCACGGGCGCGAATTTTCCGCCCGGGCGCGAATTTTCCGCCCGGGCGCGAATTTTCCGCCCGGGCGCGAATTTTCCGCCCGGGCGCGAATTTTCCGCCCTACCGCGAAAGTTCCGCTCGGGCGCGAATGTTCCGCCCGAGAGCGAATTTTCCACACGGGGGCGAATTTCCCGCCCGGATGCGAATTTTTCGGCCGGGCGCTAATTTTCCCCACGTGCCCGAATTTTCCGCCCCGGGGTGATATTTTTGTCCGGACGCGATCTTTTTGCTTGCACGCGATATTTTTGCACGAAAACGAAAAAATGCATTCTCAGGCGAAAAAAATCGCACGCGGGCAAAAATTCGTGTGCGGGTGAAAAAATTGTTCTCAGGCGAAAAAAACACTGTTGGGCGAAAAAATCGCTTCAGGGCGAAAAATAGCTCCCGTGCAAAAAAATCGCGCCCGGGCGGATAAATTGCCCCCGGGCGGAAAAATCACGTACGGGCGAAAAATTTCTCTCCCCGGCGAAAAATTCGCGTCTGGGCGTCAAATTCGTGCACGGGCGAAAAATTCGTGGTAGGGCGAAAAATTCGAGACTGGGCGAAAAATTCGCGCCCGGGCGAAAAAATCGCGCCCGGGCGAAAAATCCGCGCCCGGGCAAAATATCCGCGCCCGGGCGAAAAATCTCCGCCCGGGGGAAATATCCTCCCCCGGGCGAAATATCCGCGCCCGAGCAAAAAAATCGCGCCCGGGCGAAAAAAATCTCGGGTTCGAAACCCCGTGGCAACAATGCGCGCGGCCGATAAACACGCGCGAGATGCTTTGGGGTGTACGACCTGCAGGCCTTGTACATTCCGGTTGTACCACCGTGGCGCCTTGGGTCCTCCTTGGGCTGCTGGTGGATCGGGCGGCGCTGTGCTCCTAGTCGGCCAGGTCGTTACAAAAAGTGCACTTTTTATGTAACGACCCGGCCCACGGCATGCTCGCCGACCCCAAGCGACCTTACAGGGTTGCAGTCTGTGCCACCAAAACCCATCTCCGACCTGTTTCTCAGCACTACGGGTTTTTGAGAATGCCAGGTTTCGAACCCAGCACCTTCTTAACAAGGCACCTTCAACAGCCCTCATCACAGCTCAGTTGGCGATGAGGAGTGGTATTAAAGGCTCCTTAGCAAGGTCTCGGGTTCGAAACCCCGTGACAACACTGCTCGCGCCCGATAAACAGGCGCGAGATGCTTTGGGGTGTATGGCCTGCAGGCCTTGTATATTCCGGCTGTACCACCGTGGCGCCTCGGGTCCTCCTTGGGCTGCTGGTGTGCCGGGTGGCGCTGTGCTCCTAGCGGGCCAGGTCGTTACAACCACCTCTTGTCTGTAGTCTCCACCAACAACCTCCTAAAGGTCTTCACCAAGAAGATAGCTCTTCGTACAAGACTTCCATTTTTTAAAGTTGGTATGTATTAATAGCTCAATCCCAAGTGTTCTTGCATAATCGGCTTCCATTACATAACCCTGATTACTTGAACTTTGAAAGGATAGCACACCTCTGAGGTTGATCAACTGTTAACTACTCAGCAACCCTCTAATGCCCTGTAAAATTTCCGAAGATATCAGGTAGATTGCTCTGATACCATGTGAAAATTCCAAACGGAAGCTGAGCAAGGTCGCAAGAATACTCAACCAAAAATTGAAGTTAAGTAAAAATCAACAACAATAAAAGCACAAGAGTCACAATATAGAATCGATAATCTTCTTTACAGAGCGATTCATACATTGCGAGACATGATTTCGCAATGTACCTGATGGAAGCAAAAAACTATAGTCAAAAGTGAAACCGGCGGTCTGATGACAGAAATCGCCCCAGCCGCAAACCGCCAAGACAGTCCGCCGAAACCACCAAGTCGCCAATGCACAACTCAAGCCGCGTGAACTTTCTGTTATTGAAATGGTGATGAACTAGAAAACAGTCTACCCACTGATGAACCGGGCGAACTACTTGAACTATCTGCAACCCCGAGTAAGAGACTTCAAGTCGCTTAGACTGCGACCTGTTGTATACCACAGACTGCTATCCGCGAACTGATCCACACTGAGCTTCCTAACTAGTTGCCTAGTCGCCTGATGCTAGCCGCACAGCCTGCATAGTACAAGTCAACTTCACTTAGTCGCGCAGTTAAGAAAGTCTAACCGCAAGTTCAAAGCGCGAGCTAAGTTCTCACTGTTTCCGTTATATATGACGAGACAGGAACCCCTATTTAATGGCGACAAGGAGAGTGTGGTCACCTCCTATAGTGATAGGATAACCGTCTGTCATCCTGCAACTAGCACCACCAGTCCACACAAGAATGCGGATACCAGAGTCAGACCGCAAAGACATGTGAACAATATCCTCAATTTGCGTGAACTTAAGCAATCCAGTCATGCGTCCTGAGCCAAGACCGCGCCTAAGGTGACCTGTCGGAGTCTGCACTCAGACGCGCAATACTGCGGTCTCCGCGACTAAGCAACCAAACTGGACTTCTCACAACACCGTGACCAGTCCACACAACCAGTGAACTCCGGTATCAAACCGTGTGAGCTGTACACAATGAACTTGGAGGTTAGCCTCCGCTATCCGCACTAACAGCCTACCTCAACGCGAACTAGAGAGCCTGCTAGCTCCGAGCGGACTTCACGGTCTCACCAACCAGACCGCGACAGTCGCGGTTAGTCAATGCTAACCGTCCGGTTACCTCCCAGAGTGCTTGCTGAACTAGACCGCAGAAAAAGGAACAATAGCCAAAGGCAAGCTATCTGTCAACACCTAGCCGTCAGACCGGCAGTGGTCTGTGCGGTCTGCCCAATCAGACCGTCCACTTCCACTTCAATAATTTCAACAACCATTACGTTTGCATCTTGCGAATAGGATTTTCTGCTCATTATGTTCTCAATACGTTTTACACTTTGCTCATTATTTTCATTACTTTTTTCTATGCCAGTGATATGCATATTGCATGCATATTGTTCTAAGCATATTTGTATTGTTCTAAGCATATTTGTTCTAAGCTATTTGTAGGCTCTGCACCAGATGTACTTCATTAGCTAATTGGTGTTTGGTGTTTGTTTTACTTTAAATTAAATAAAACTTCTGAAAGTTCAATTGTGGTCCTCTACCCTCAAGAACTTTTAATTAAATAAACATTGACAAGCTGTATAGTGTTGTTTGTTTACTACACTCATGAACTATAAATTTCATTAATTATTCATACAAAAAAATATGTTTATTGCTTTGTTGTATGCTCTTAACATCTAGAGTGCATATTTTCAAGTTCAATTATTCATCACTGGGATGTCATGTCCGAGAGCGTACATTCAGTGCAGCTTATTCAGTAATTATTTTTCATTTTGTTTAAACTTTTTGTTCCTTGTTTAGTTTGTTGTTGATGACATTTCTGGAGTACTCTATCAGCAGTCACACGTGCTTAAAAACATGTCTAAATAAGGCTTCGTTTGGCGCGGCGTTTTTGTCGGCCGTTTGAGGCAAATGCCGCCGGACGGCGTGTAAACAAACGTCCTCCAGCAGCGTTAGCTCCGTTCCCCCGTCGCACCCTCAAAAACGGCTCAATTCGCTCCGTTTTGACCCTCACCTCTCTCCCTCAGGTTCTAAAGTGGCGTTTCGACCCACCGGAAGCACCCGCCACCGCCGAAGAGCGTTTGTTTACACGCCGTCCGGCGGCGTTTGCCCCAAATAGCCGGCGAAAATTCCGCGCCAAACGAAGTCATAGCCTAAGCCAAAAATAGAGAAGAAATGTTACTTCTAATGCAAAGATAAAGAAGGACAAGAGCATGTGAAGATAAAGAAATGAATGTTAAAGAAGAGTGATAGTGAATTGAAAGTTGGAATGAACATGAGTGGATGTGTTATAATTATTTTTTTTACCAAATATTTCTGAACTTATTTTTTTTATGTTTTACTTTCTTTTTCGAACTTTTTGAATCCATGAAAACATTAGCTAATGAAGTTCTCTCCTCCACGACAAATGTTGCCCCCAATACAAATATCGAAACCCCCACGACAAATGGCGCGCTCATGGCAAATGTCACCCCCACGACAAATGTCAACCCCACGATAAATGTCCCGCCAATGACAAATGTCGCCCCTGCGACAAATGCCCCCCCTCCCCCGCCGAATGTCGCACCCCGGTCAAATGTCACTCCCCCACCGAATGCCCCCGGGCCAAAAGCCCATGCCTGTACTCGGGCGTGTGCGTGTGTGTGTGTGTGAGTATACCCTATTGCTTTGTTAATATATAATATATACGAAATGATTCATTCTATCAATTATAAGCGGAATGATTTTGATTATTCGTAGTCTATTGTCGTCTGTCGTCTAAAAACATATTTGCAGTCCAAAATATTGGCATTCTAACACAGATCCTTTGTTTCATAAATCAAGCCCCGTTGTACCCATAACAAAAATATTCATCCTGAGAACTCACATCACAAAAAGCTACTTGAGTTCAAGCCTCCCTGAAACTGATGTGCCAAAATCTCGTCCTAGCGGAGATCCAGCCCGGTTGGGGCGATGTAGGTATGCAGCTCTTCGGCCAAGCTGGTCGTACTCCTCCGCTAGGAATTCTCTGATTTCTTCTCGGATAGGTCTTCCGCGGGCAGGCGCCTGTTGGCGTTGCGGCCGTTGTCTGGCTTCGACGGTCCTAGCCAAATGAGTGAGGTGCGAGGTACTTGCAGCTTCTGAGTATTCCTCAGAGCTTTCTTCTGGATGGTTTTCTGGAGTGGGGATTCCGGGATGCGGAACCTGGTTGGCAAGCATTGGAGGGGCTACGACCGCTTGGGCGGTTCTCAGGTCTCCGAGAAGGGCAAGCACTTCGGTTTGTTGTTCTTCCTGTGAGCACGCGGTCTGGTGCGACGATTGTTTCTTCTTGGCGCGGTGCATTTATCTAGGAATTTGCGGGTCTGGCTTTACCAAGCTCTTGCCCGGTGAATCCCTGCGTAGTGGGTGTGCTCCTTCTTGTCATGATTGTTAGTCACGAGTATAGTTGGATGGAGGATACTGTCTTCAAAATCTTCTAGAAACTTTGCAGAATATCAGGGGGGAAACGTGTTCCCATAGACGACGTCAAACTGTTGCAGTCAACTCAACCCTCCTGGTAGGCCAGACTAAACTATGATGCCTTATCCCGTGGAGCGGTCGAGCGCGCACATAGTTATAGATTAAGCAGAGGCATACAAGGTGATTTTAACGTGGAAAACACCTTAAATGGGCAAAAAACCCCGTGACTGAGACGATGTCTGTACAACATTGTGCTCGCGAGAGGTGGTTCAATGAGCGAGGAGGGACTGGCGACATGAATTAAACAGGCGAGTAAGACCAGGGGGCCCACCTGCAGGAAGCGGGATGAGAGATTCTCTGAGCTAGGCGAGACGCCCAGGTAGTGCGAGATGGCTCTAGGAGGCGAGATGGCCTATAGGGCGAGAGGTCGGCGAGACGGACCTGGGGGTCGTGCCCGTCAATCATTTTCCCCACCCGCCATATGGGAGAAGAGATGTTTTTACCTTTTTACCCCCATGGGGATTTTACCTTTTTGCCCCAAGTAATTTTACACGTCTACCCCTGGAGGTCTGCGTATAGCCCTCCAGAACAGCGGAGTTTTGCTGTTGGCAGACCCAGCCCGGGTGTTTTGGTCATTTCAGGGGTATTTCAGAAGTGATATTTGCAGATCAGATTCAGAGGCCTATAAATAGACCGATAAGGTGTCTGAGAGGGTTGTTGAACCTTTCTACTGTCTTCCTCACGGGCACCTGGCTCAGCATTGGCTAGGGAGGGGAAGATCTTCAGTTCTTCCGGGAAAGAGGCGGGACCTCCGAGCTGAGACCCCTCGGTATGTTTTCAGGTCTACGACTCATGTCAGGAGGGTAGTTCAAGAAGAGTACGTGTGGGCTGCATCCTCAGTTTCGAACTTTCGGAGGGACTAGAAAGCTGGTTCCAACATTTTTTGGTGCGGTGAGCATGGACCGCAGCCCTCAGAGAAGAACCTTGAGCAACCACATGGCGGGAGGTCACGGAGAAGGAGAAGGAGAGGGGTCGGATAACCCGGGAGGATTTGTCGGAAGAGAAGAGTTTATGGCTTCAATCAAGGGGATCATGGACTTGCTGCAAGGGATCTCGCGACAGGGAGATTGTTCAACCCCACTGCCTCAAGTGCCTGCTCTCGCGCCGCAAGAAGAGCTCGTCTCGGCGCGAGTGGGAGAAGATGCCCCGGGTAGGAGACCGGGAAGGAGGTGATGGTGGAAGGGAGTGGGAGAGACATGGCAGGAAGGGAGCTGTTCCCAAGCCCGGCGAGTACCATCTCGCCAGGAGAGGTCATCGCACGAGTAGGGGAGACTAGACCGGTGGCGAGAGGGTCGCCTTTTTGTGAGCTGATCCTGTCAGCTCCCGTCCCGGAAGGGTTCCGGGAACCCGAAATGAACTACTATGTGGGGAAAGACGATCCCCTTCATCACTTGCAATGGTTCGAGGACGTGGTTTTGATCAGGCCCATGACGGACGCGTTTAAATGCCGTCTTTTTGTCATCACCCTAAAAGACAAGGCTAGAGACTGGTTTCACCAGCTCCCGACAGGCTCGATATACTGCTTTGAGGACCTAAGCAGGAGCTTCCAGCTACGGTTCTCAACTTCTAAGAAGAGAAAGAAGAACCCAGAGTCGATCTTTTTGATTAAGCAGAGGGCAGATGAATCCCTGGCTCAGTACGTGGATATGTTCCAAGAGGAGATCTTGGATATACAGGAGGTGTCGGGGTTTGCCCTCCAGATGGCCTTTATCGTGGGACTACGGGAAGGTTTCTTCAAAATGAGCCTCACCCGGAAGGCGCCGCTGTCTTTTGAAGGCTTGATGGAGAAGGCGGCGAAGGAAATAGCGATGGAGGTGGCAAATCCCGCTTTTGCAAAAAAAAAAGTTGGCAAGGCTTACGGAGGTGGAGTTTAGGGAGCCGGGGGGAGACAGCAGGAAGCAAGAAGAAGAGAAGAGTCGCGGGCGCCGGCGTATCAAGAGCTGGGTTGGAGGCAACAGGGAGGCCCTGCCCCAGGACAAGGGAGAGGATTTCCCCACGGGGGGAGGAACCAACAAGGAGGACCGGGAAGATTTCACCAGCAAGGGTGGGGGTATGGTCATAGACCACCCCTGCCCCCTCCGCAGCAGGCTATGGCTATCGACCGAGGTAGAGGTAGAGGTCGGGAGAGAGGAAGAGGAGCAGGAGCTGGGAGAAGGAGAAACCCTCAGTAAGGAAGGCAAGGGGGGGAGGTGGCGTTACCATATTGCGACTTCCACGAGGAGGAAGGTCACGCAACGGCTACCTGCCCAGATTTCTTGGAAATGAGAAGACCTAGAGGAGCAGGAGAGCAACAAAGACCGGTGTGGATAGTGGAAGTGACAGATACAGGAGAGGAGGATCGATGTGTAGATCGAACGGATGTAGGAGATCGAGGGGGAATTGGAGTAATCCATGGAGGGGTAGGGATAGAGGCAGCCCGAAAGGCGAGCCTTCACACTATACATCGCCAAAGCGTAGCCTCGACGTCGCAATCCCCTTCCCCAGATGAGAAAATCACCTTTTCAAGGAAGGACATGCCAGACCATGAAGACCCTTTATGTGACGCGCTGGTGATACAAACCGCCATCGAGACCTTTACGGTATCACGGATCCTAGTAGACAATGGGAGCTCTGTGAATGTTATTTTCAAGAAAGCATTCAATGAGATGAGGGTGGAGGCCCGGAGGGTGCTGGCGACGGATGGACTATTATTTGGGTTCTCCGGAGAGAGGAAAGAAGTCGAGGGGGGAGTGGGAGTCCAAGTAACCCGGGGAGGGCTATCCTGAAATTGCCGCTTCGTCATAGTGGATGCCCCCAGTAGTTACAACGCCATTTTTGGGTGCCCCCTGATCAGCGCTTTCAGATGTGTCCCCTCATCGTTTCACCGGTGCTTGAATTTGAACTCAGGAGGTACCCAAATCAGGGTGCGGGGGGATCCAAAGGCTGCAAGGGAATGCTACGTGACGACAGTGAATGCCGTCTCTTGGCATGGAGATGCTGAAGAGATGGAGAAGAGGATGGAGCAATTACAACAGGAACTGGGGGGCGAAATAGAAGAGAGGGAGGAAGAAGATGCTGGAGGAGAGAAAGAAGTGGTAATGGTTGGAGGCATTGCGGGGGAGCCAGAAATGGCGGGAGAGGAGCATGGAGAGAGGGAGGAGGAAGAGGAAGGAGAGTTAAAGGAGGATGGTAAGAGGAGGAAAGAGAAGAGGAAGATGGAGGAAGCGGGAGGGTCGCCCAGGAGGGGGGGCCGGCTGGAAAAAAGAAGAGCCTCACTACAGGGAGGAGAGGGCGCAAGCAAGTGGGAGATGGAAAAGCGTGGGGAAGAAATGGTGATGGCTGTCTCGGAAGACGAAGTCAGAAAACAGGACGCGGTGGAAGAGCAGGAAGGAGAGGAAGAGTCATCAAGGCTGAAGGCGGACGTGGAGGTACTCGAGGTGGAGATCCGCACCAAGGAAGGGAGAAAGGAGAAGGTAAAGATCAGCGGCGAACTCATCCCGGAAGACTGAGAGAAGATCAAGGCCTGCGTGCAAAAAAATATTGACGTCTTCGCGTGGAGCGCCGCAGACATGCCCGGGGTCGATGCGGACGTCGCTTGTCACCGCCTCAATATCGATCCCAACACCTGCCCCATACAGCAGAAGAAGAGGGCCATCGCCTCCAAGATGGTCGGGAGAGGAGGTAGAGAAGTTACTTAAGGCGGGGTTTGTGTCCGCATGTAAGTATCTGGGGTGGGTGAGCAATGTTGTAATGGTTAAAAAGTGGAGGGTAGATGGAGAATGTGTGTGGATTTCTCTCTTTTAAATAAAGCGTGCCCCAAGGATTGTTACCCGCTGCCCCGAATCAACGCGCTGGTTGACTCAGCCGTCGATTTTCCTTTTATGAGTTTCTTGGATGCATTTTCCGGATATCACCAAATATGCATGCATCCTTCGGACGTTAAGGACGTCACCTTCGTCACGGAGGATGGGTGCTTCTGTTTTAATATGATGCCTTTCTGGTTGAAAAATGCGGGAGCGACCTACCAAAGAATGATGGATCGGATCTTCCGAAAACACAAAGGGAGGAACCTCGAGGTGTATGTGGATGACTTAATGATCAAAAGCAGGGACCTCAAATCTCACGTCCTGGACCTCGAGGAAACCTTTGAAACCTTGAGAAAATATAAAATGAGACTCAACCCCCTGAAATGTGTATTTGGAGCCAGTATGGGAAAGTTCCTCGGGCATCTTCTCACTCCATCTGGAGTGGAGCCCAACCCCGAGAAGGTAAAAGCAATCCTAGAGTTGGAATCTCTTAGAAATGCTACGGAAGTTCAGCGCCTCACCGGCAAGTTGGCCGGGCTAAGTAGGTTTCTCTCTCGAGTCGGAGAGAGATGCTCGTCTTTCTTTCGGACACTGCGAGGAGGCAAGAAGTTTGAATGGACCCCAGAATGTGAGAAGGCTTTCCAGGCTCTAAAGCAACAACTCACCCAAACACCTTTACTCCAGGGGCCAAGGGAAGGAGAGGTCTTATTTTTATACTTAGGGGTGGGGACTGGGGCTGTGAGCTCGGTTCTTGTGCGAGAAGAAGGGAAGAGGCAATTTCCGATCTACTACGTGAGCAGGGTCTTAAAGATAGTGGAGCTCGGGTATCCCATCCTTGAAAAGTTAGCGTTTGCCCTCATCGTCTCGGCCCGAAAGCTCAGATCGTATTTTCAGGCTCATTCTATTCAGGTGGTAACGGATCACCCCCTATGTCGCATCTTGGAAGGGGTAGAACAATCCGGGAGGCTGGCCAAGTGGTCAATAGAGCTCAGTGAATTCGACCTCGCTTTTATTCCTCGGCTCGCCATTAAGACACAGGCGGTGGCCGATTTCCTGGTGGACTACGTAGTTGAGGTCCAAGAGACTGAAGTGTCCCCTCGAGCAACCTGGAAGATGTTGGTAGATGGAGCGTCGGGAATAAATTCCTTCGGAGGGGGAATGGTCTTGATAAGTCCGGAGGGGACCAGGATTAAACATGCCTTGAAGAACCATTTCACGATCACCAACAACCAAGCAGAATATGAGGCGATCATCGCAGGGCTCAGGTTAGCCCGGGAGTTGGGCATACGAGACATCGAGGCCTCGACAGACTCCATGGTTGTGGCAGGCCAGATCAAAGGGGAGTTCGAGGAAAGGGAGCCCACCCTCTAGCTGTACCTAGGAAAGGTCAAGGGCATCATCGGGCAGTTCTGAAGCTTTTCAATTCAGCACGTCCCGTGGGGGGAGAGCACTCAGGCTGACCAACTCGCCAAGTATGGCCCTCGAGCTGGAGGAACAATGAAGGAGCTCTTCAGGCCTTCTATAGAAGAAGGGGAACTCATGGAGATATGCCAGCAGAGTTCTTGGATGGACCCCTTCATTGCCTTTTTGGCTTCAAGGCAGCTACCCGAGAAAGAACTCGACAAGAAGCATACCAGATACAAATCAGCGTACTACCTGCTAAAAGATGGAGTATATACCGCAAGACGTTGTCGGGTTTGCTGCCCGATGTGTGTCGGAGGAAGAGGTTCCAAAGGTTCTGCAAGAGGTACACTCATGAGAGTGCGGGAGTCACTCGGGGAGCCGAACGTTAGAGGGGAGGGTGCTGAGACAGGGGTACTTCTGGCCTACCATCAGGAAAGATGCGGAGGAATTCGCGAAAAGGTGTCAAAAATGTCAGGAGTTCGCCCCCCTCCAGCTCCTTTCGGCCCAGAGGTTGCGGACAATCACAACTCCCTGGCCTTTCGCTATATGGGGGCTAGATCTGGTGGGTCATTTTCCCCAAGCGAGTGGCCAGAGGAAATTCCTGCTAGTCATGGTGGACTACTTTTCAAAATGGCTGGAGGTGAGGGCGCTTGCTAAGTTGACATCGCAGGTGGTCAAGAATTTCGTATGGGGAGAGATCATCTGTCGGCATGGGTTACCTCTAACCATTGTAACAGATAATGTACCACAATTTGCAAGTAGAGAGTTTGTTGACTTCTACATCTGTTTGGGAATAGATCTCCGCTTTGCCTCTGTTCATCATCCACGAAGTAATGGGCAGGTGGAAGCAGCCAACAAGATCATTGTCAATCTTTTGAGAAAGAAAGTGGAAAATTTGAGGGGAAGCTGGGTTGAGCAGCTTCCTTCAGTCCTCTGGGCCTTAAGGACCACACCAAACACCGCCACGGGAGAGACCCCGTTTAAGCTCTCTCATGGCTCGAAGGCTATCATACTTATCGAGTTTGAAGTCACATCACCAAGGGTAGCTGTTGCAAGGGAAGGAGGCGAAGGATGGAGAGCGGAGAACGAGGAAGAGCAGAGACTCTCTCTCGATCTCGTGGAAGAGCTTAGGGATTTGGCGATGGTCCGGCAGGAGGAGGTCAAGCGCTGGATGGCAAGGTACTTCGACAAGCATATAAGGATCAGGTAGTTCGAGAAGAGAGATTTGGTCCTAAAAAAGGTAGATGCAGCAGGTAGAGTGGCCTCCGTAGGGAAGCTCAATCCTAATTGGGAGGGTTCTTTTGTAGTAAAAGAGGTCTTGAAGTCGGGATGGTACCACCTCCAGGATATGGACGGGGTATCCCTCGATCGCGCCCGAAGTGGTGATGATTTAAAGAGATTTTAACCGTAGCACTTTTCGCGCTCATTACATTTTTTTGCAATTTTGATGTGCTCTTTTGATGTGATGGGAGTGTGGGTGTCCTTTTTTATGGCACCAAAGGTGAGATGGAAGAGAGGAGACCCCGAGCAGACCCGTTGACCAGGCTCCCATCTAGCTGGCAGGGCTGTAGGCTCACTCGGTGGTTGGAGTTGGTTTGGTTTGGAAGAGAGGAAACCCCGAGCAGACCAGCTGACCAAGCTCCCATCTATCTGGCAGGGCTGTAGGCTCACTCGGTGGTTGGAGGTGGTTTTGGAGAGGAGATCCCGAGCAGACCCGTTGACCAGGCTCCCATCTAGCTGGCAGGGCTGTAGGCTCACTCGGTGGTTGGAGTTGGTTTGGTTTGGAAGAGAGGAAACCCCGAGCAGTCCCGCTGACCAGGCTCCCATCTAGCTGGCAGGGCTGTAGGCTCACTCGGTGGTTGGAGTTGGTTTGTTTTGGAGAGGAAACCCCGAGCAGACCCACTGACTAGGCTCCCATCTAGCTGGCAGGGTTGTAGGCTCACTCGGTGGTTGGAGTTGGTTTGTTTTGGAGAGGAAACCCCGAGCAGACCAGCTGACCAGGCTCGCATCTAGCTGGCAGGGCTATAGGCTCACTCGGTGGTTGGAGTTGGTTTGGTTTGGATAGGAAACCCCGAGCAGACCCGCTGACCAGGCTTTCATCTAGCTGGCAGGGATGTAGGCTCACTCGGTGGTTGGAGGTGGTTTTGGAGAGGAGACCCCGAGCAGACCCGCTGACCAGGCTTTCATCTAGCGGGCAGGGCCATAGGCTCACTCGAGGGCAAGTCAAGCGATGAAAGTTCGCGGGGAGAAATGTTCAGGTTTATCAGGAGATTGGTGAAAAATCCCTAGGAAAAGGAAGGATTTGGGGATTAGGCCAGGGAGGAGGATCTCTGGCCGATACTCGGCATGGGTGCTCTCGCCCCATAGCGAGTGGGTCCTCCTTCTCCAAGACAGGCCTGACGTAAAAAGGTGGGGCCTGTCATGTGGGGGGGCTGGTCTCCAAGGTCTCCAGCGCAGGTTTATCTTACGACGAGACGAGCACTAAGGGTCAGAAGATCTCGCGGGTGGTAAAAAGCGAAGAGAAACCCAAGGTCTCGTGTTTTTGGCCTAGCTATTAAGCGAAACAGCGGAATATGAAAGCGCAATAGAGTAACATGTAAAATTAACAACAATATCCATTGGACCAGCACAAAAAGGAACACCTCTTTATCCCTGAGGAAATTTCTATATCATGATTACAAATACAAGACAAGATAAAAAAAAGAAAGGGGGGGGGAAGAGAAGTCCCTTGCACTGGTGTCTCCCTACTCCTCGCAGCCAGAAGATGAGTTGTCGTCCGTCTCGCTGAATAAGCGGGGGACCAGGTCGCTGACAGTAACCGTCTCGGCATCATCGCGCACCACCCCCAGCTCCTTCATCATTTTGAGAACGAGCTCCACTGTCTTGATATTGGAATCTCGGCAGAGGGCATCTACCTCGTCCATAGAGTAGCGAGAAGGAACTGGAAATTTGTCCGAAGGGGGTGCCGTGCTGTTCCGAAGACGGATATTGTCAGCTTTTAATCTCTTGTTCTCTCCCTCTAGCGTCTCAATGCGCGAGCGCATCCGGTCGGCAGTCTCGGCATCCTGTAGGAGGATTTAATGAATAAAGGACCATAATGAGCAGCGAGTAAGGCTAGCAAAGAGGCGGTAAGAAAACTTACCACACCACCCTGGCTCTGCGCAAGGAGGTTGTCGGCGACGACCAGCCGCTTCTCAAGGTCATTGGACTTCTCACATTCCGTGGCGAGACCGACCTCCGCTTCCTTCCATTTCCTATTGTTGAAGACCAGGCGGCGCAAGACCCGGTGCGCGAGCTCCAAGGAGCAAAATTGAGCATGGGCGCTCTTCATAATGAGGTCTCGCGACATCTCATTATCCGCGGGCTCAGAGCCAAGGCCACCATATATCCCGAACCCTAGGGAGAAGGCGTGACTAGTGGGGGGGGGGGGTCCTGCTCTTTCCAGGAAGGAAAGAGAGTGGACACCGACACGCGGTTAGCGTCCTTGTCCCATAGGAGCACCGGCTCGCCGACAGCATCATCCATCACAGGCCCCATGTTATAATTGGGGTGCGAGGCGGGAGCCGGGAGGCTGGAGGAGCCAGCCCCACCGGAAGGGAACTCAGCGGGCTGGACAGTGGTGGTGGAGGCTGGCTCTGACAAGATGATAACTTCTCAATTGAAGTTATCCTTGCCTAATATTTCTACTTCATAATTAATAAAAAGGAGCTTAAATGATGATAAAATATGATTAATTAGTATTTTAATGTTTATGGTACTAAGTTGATCTTATTTCATGGTTTTCTATGCAAGATTCGCCGGAGAAATCAACTTGGAAGTGAATGCAGAATTATTATTTTTGGCCTGGACCAGTTACTGCAACATCCAATTCTGAAACTGCAACATGTGTCTGTCCGAAATTGTAAATTTCAAATTCGAATTCCCGCTATTTTTAATTATGGAAGGATGCGTCCTTTCAGGAGTATGGACGTTTTTAATGCTAAAAACTGACCAAAGGAGGATAATTGATTTACTAATTCGGATCTAAGGAGGAGAGCATCATCTAGGGTTGGCTTGGGAAAAAAAACCTCCATTGGAGAGCGACGGCTAGAGGAAGAAGAAGGAGATCTTCGTGCGGATCGAAGAAGCGACTCTAGGAAGAGATTCCTGCAGCAAATAAGCGTGAACCACTATGTTTTGTAAGATCTACTTCAATATTTTGTGTGATTTCTCCAACGCCATGAACTAATTCTTCCTTAATCTTGTATTATGAGAGTACTAGGTTGTGTTTGATGGATATTTTCTAGTTTATGTTGTTGAGAATACTTGGTGAATGTTCTTTATCAATTTTACGATCTTTATTTCTGAAATGTTTGGCCAATGTTTCACCTTTATGCTACGCTTCATAAATCGAGAGAGGAGTGGCGGTAGTATATCGTAATTTTGATATAGCATTTGAAGAGAGAAGGAGACTTCCTCTTGGTGTTAGCAACTTAGGTCTTCGATCTTTGAGTGGTTCTTATTTCACCCAAGGGGAAATATAGAACTAGGGATTGCCGATATCGAGAGATACGGTTCTCTATTTTAAGATCGTTGCAGGGCACGCTCACTACGGATTTTCACAACGACACATTCACTTATTCATCATACTAAACGTAGGAAATCATGATACGAGATTATTTCTCTCCTTTGATAAGAAAAGTATTTTCCCTAAGATCCGTAGTAGTTTTATTTAGAAGTCTGCATTCTTAATTTTGGTAGTTTAAGAAAATCACAAATCTCATTCAACTTGGATTTAAGGAAAAGGCCTAACTGGTATTTGCAAGCACTAAACCAATCACCTCCCTGTGGAAACGATTCTTACTCACTTTTATTACTTGACACGGCACGTGCACTTGCGTTTAAATACGTTGACCATTTCGGGCGTATCAAGTTTTTGGCGCCGTTGCCGGGGAGGTGCGAGAGTTAGTGTTTATTTCTTGCAATATTAGTGAATCCCTAGTAATTAGAGATCAAGTTTTGTTTTTGTCATTGTTAATTTTCTTATTATTGTTGCCGTGTTATTTTGTGATTGTTTGTTGAGTAGTTATTATCAATCATCAATTGTTGGTGTGTGCATTTTATGTCCAGATATCGATCACCTGATTTACTACCCTTAAACCTAGAGATCGAACGGACGTGTAGACAGAATAGGAGAACGGTTCGATTAGTAAGCGATAACGTAATAACAATGAATCATAATAATCAGAACGCTCCTAATGAAGTTGACCAGGAAGGCTTAGGTCAAGAGGGTCAGGTTGAACAGAACGGACAACCTGCTGAAGTTAGGCGAACCTGTCGCGAGTACAACATGCCTTATAGGGGTGGACTGCAGTATAACATTATCAAGCCTGCCATTGAAGCCAATAACTTCAAAATTGACTTCATGGCCATGAACCTAGTGCAGCAGAAGCAATTCAGTGGACTGATTCACGAGGACCCAAACTCCCACTTACGAACTTTCATGGATGTGTGCGACACATTCAAGATTAATGGTGCGTCAGACGAAGCGATTAAACTCCGTCTATTTCCATTCTCTCTGTCGGGTAGAGCGAAGGAGTGGCTTGATTCCCAATATGGTCTCACCACTTGGATGCAAGTGGTTGACTTGTTCTTAGCCAAGTACTTCCCGCCCGCAAAAACAGCGAAACTAATGAGAGATATTAGTACATTTATGCAAGGGAATGGGGAAACGTTGTATGACGCATGGGAGCGGTTCAAAGAGCTCTTAAGAAAGTGTCCTCACCACGGTTTGGCGATGCACCAACAAGTGTGGACGTTTTATAATGGCCTCCAGACATGTACGATAACCCAAGTAGATGGAGCCGCAGGAGGATCTCTTATGAACAAGTACCCTGAGGACGCTTACGCTATCCTTGAAGATTTATCTTCAAATAATTATCAATCATTCGATCGACAGGCTCCTTCTTCTTCGGTAGGAGGTCTTTACCAAGTGGATCAGTTGACATCTTTCGCCGCACAAATATCGGCGCAGTTCAACTCTATGAACAAGAGATTAGATGCTTTGACGCTAAGTCAAACTCAACCACACCCACAGGTAAATAGCATAGTTGCCCCTTCATTCCCCATTAACTCATCTCTTACCGTAGAACAACTTGTTGGCCATAATGAGGAGGTTAACTATGTAGGGGGACAACCAAGGTATAATAATAATCATCATCACAATCATCATAACAACAATGCATTTTCTAACTATTATAATCCTGAAGTGCGTAATCACTCAAACTTCTCGTGGAAGAACAACACCAGTTTGGCACACCCACCCGGTTTTAATTCAAATCCACACTCGAATCCACCACATAACAATAACTATAATCACCAAGGTGCTTCTAGAAAATATTCTGAAGAGATGATTGTTGAATCAATCCAAAAGAGTGACGCCCGCATCACTAGTTTAGAGGGTTCCTTACGGGTAATTGAAACGCAATTAGGACAGATTGCGAGTGCATTGAGTCTTAGACCCCAAGGAACTCTCCCAACGGATACCATTCCAAATCCGAAGGGAGAAAATCCTCATTGCAAGGCTGTCACCTTAAGGAGTGGAAAGGAGTTGGTGGGAGCACCGGAGAAAGAACAATCTAGGATGGATAATGAAGGAAATGAGTTGGAGGAGGCTAGTCCGAAGATGCCTAGTGAGGAGTTGAGACAAGAAGAGAATGTTAGCGAAGGTGTGGAGTTGTTAGGAGAAAAGGAACGCGAGCCAATCGTTGAAAATTCAAAAAAAAAGTAGTGTGATAGTCTATCCACCACCACCATTCCCTCAACGATTAAGGAAAAGTAAATTGGACCATCAATTTCAGAAGTTTATGGAGATATTCAAGAAATTGCAAATCAATATACCTTTTGCGGAAGCGTTGGAACAGATGCCAAGCTATGTGAAATTCATGAAGGATATCCTATCAAAGAAGAAAAGATTCGGAACGAATGAGACGGTAGCACTCACGCAAGAGTGCAGCGCCATTCTCCAAAAACGACTTCCACCCAAGTTGAAAGATCCGGGGAGTTTTACTATTCCATGTTCCATAGGATACAAATTCGAGGGCAAGGCATTATGTGATCTAGGGGCGAGCATAAACTTAATGTCATTATCGATATATAGAAAGCTAGGTTTGGGAGAAATCTCTAAGACTTCCATAACCCTGCAGTTGGCCGATAGGACCCTAGCGTTTCCGAAAGGGATAGTTGAGGATGTGTTAGTAAAGGTGGATAAGTTTATTTTCCCAGCAGATTTTGTGGTATTAGATATGGAGGAGGACAAAGAGGTACCAATCATTGTAGGGAGACCGTTCCTAGCCACGGGTAGGACGTTGATTGATGTGCACAAGGGAGAATTGACAATGAGGGTGAATGACGAGCAAGTAACATTTAACTTGCTTAAGGCAATGAGATTCCCCCATAGAGAGGAAGACAACATGGAGGTGGTCAATCACGTGTCCATTTATGACTATGAATCGAATCGTCTACTGCTCAATGAACAAGAAGTTCAATTGACACACCTATTGACTGGGGAGGATTCATCTGAGGAGGAAGAAGAAATGCAAGAACGCCTACAAGCATTTGAGAGGCAGATTGCTTGGGTTCAAAAACCGGAACCGCTAGAGATATCTGAGAAAACCGTCTCAGTAAAACCCTCGATCGAAGAGCCACCACTGTTATAGTTAAAACCCCTTCCTGAACATCTTTCTTATGCGTTCTTAGGTGAGAACGACACTTTACCGATCATTGTCAATTCCAAATTAGAATCTGAACAACTTCTAAGGCTTATTGGGTTGTTAAAGAGATACAAGTCGGCGATAGGTTGGACGATAGCGGATATCAAAGGGATCAGCCCATCACTGTGCATGCATAAGATCCGCTTAGAGGAGTCATGCAAGGGATCTATTGAGCCCCAACGCCGTCTAAGCCCACCGATGAAGGAAGTAGTAAGGAAAGAAATTATAAAATGGCTAGACGCGGGCGTCATCTACCCTATCTCTGATAGCTCGCGGGTGTCGCCAGTGCATTGTGTCCCAAAGAAAGGAGGACTGACGGTAGTAAGGAATGAGAAGGGAGAGTTAATATCTACTAGAACAGTTACTGGTTGGCGGATTTGTATAGACTATAGGAAACTAAACAAAGCCACCAGGAAGGATCATTTCCCCCTCCCTTTCATCGATCAAATCTTGGATAGACTGGCAGGGAATGACTTCTTCTGTTTTCTAGATGGTTACTCAGGGTATAACCAGATTATGGTAGACCCAGAGGATCAAGAGAAGACTACCTTCACTTGCCCCTTTGGGACGTTTGCATTTAGAATGCTTCCATTTGGCCTATGCAATGCACCGGCTACGTTCCAACATTGCGTAATCGCGCTCATCGCGGATATTTTAGAAGATGGTGATGGTCCCGAAGATTACGGGATCGAGGTCTACATGGATGACTTCTCCATCTTTGGCAAATCTTTTGATATCTGCTTGATCTGTTTAGAGAAGGTGCTCGCACGGTGTGTGGAGACTAATTTAGTATTGAACTGGGAGAAATGCCACTTCATGGTCCGTGAAGGGATGGTGTTGGGACATCATGTCTCTAGAAGAGGGCTAGGAGTGGATAAGGCGAAATTAGGCGCGATAGAGCAGTTACCTCCACCCAAAAATGTAAAAATGTTGAGGAGCTTCTTAGGACACGCCGGTTTCTATCGTCGATTTATCAAAGACTTCGCAAAAATAGCAAAGCCATTGAGTGGTTTATTAGAAAAGGATGTGAAGTTTTATTTCAGTAACGAGTGTTTGGCAGCGTTCAATGAGCTTAAAAAACGTTTGACTACAGCACCTATTGTTGTGACACCTAATTGGGAAGAGCCGTTTGTTTTGATGTGCGATGCGAGTGACTATGCGGTGGGAGTTGTCTTGGGTCAACTGCGGGAGAAAATATTCCATACGATAGCCTACGCTAGCAAGACCCTCATTGACGCCCAAGTCAACTACACTACCACAGAAAAAGAATTATTGACAGTAGTCTTTGCGTTTGAGAAGTTTAGGTCATATCTTCTATGCACAAAGGTTATAGTATATACCGATCATGTCGCAATTCGTTATCTTATGGAGAAACGAGACGCGAAACCTCGATTGATCTGGTGGGTACTTCTACTGCAAGAGTTTGATGTGGAGATCAGAGATAGGAAAGGAACAGAAAATCCGGTTGCAGACCATCTATCTAGGATCGAGAACACTACCCAATCGGTACCTCTTGAGATCGATGAGAAATTCCCTGATGAGTGGTCGTTAGCCATAGCTGAAGGCTCAGCACCCTGGTATGCGGACTTTGTAAATTATTTGGCAAGCAATATTATGCCACCTGAACTACCTTACCAACAAAAGAAGCTATTTTTACATCGGGTAAGGTCTTACATGTGGGATGATCCCTTATTGTTCAAAGTTGGCGCTGACGGAATTGTACGGAGATGCATACCCGAGGAGGAGATGAGAGCGATACTAGAAAAATGTCATAGTTCCCCTTACGGAGGTCATTTTAAGGGAACGAGGACAGCAATGAAGGTGCTTGAGACTGGATTCTATTGGCCTCACTTGTTTAGGGACGCCAATGTATTTGTGAAACAATGCGATAGATGCCAACGGAGCGAGAATATACATAAGAACGAAGGGATGCCCATGAATATAATGCTAGAAGTCGAGCTATTTGACGTATGGGGTATAGATTTCATGGGACCGTTCGTGAACTCGAATGGTAATTTATTCATATTATTGGCTGTGGACTACGTATCTAAGTGGGTGGAAGCGATCACAACGCCCAGGAATGACGCGAAGGTAGTCCTTAATTTCTTAAGACACCATATATTCAGTCGATTCGGAATCCCGAGGGCAATCCTTAGTGACGGCGGAAGTCATTTCTGCAATAATCAGTTCACCGCATTACTAAACAAATTTGGGATAACTCATAAAGTCGCATTAGCATATCATCCCCAGACGAATGGGTTAGCGGAAGTATCCAATAGGGAGATTAAGAAAATTTTAGAAAAGACAGTGAGCATCAACCGTAGAGACTGGTCACAGAAGCTTGTTGATGCATTGTGGGCGTATCGCACTGCCTTCAAAACTCCCATTGGACTAACCCCGTACCGGATGGTTTATGGAAAGTCCTGTCATCTACCTCTAGAATTAGAGCACCGGGCATTTTGGGCAATTAAAAAAATTAATTACGACTTTCGCGATGCTGGTAAGAAGAGACTTTTACAATTAAATGAACTAGAGGAGATTCGGATGCAAGCATATGAGAACTCAAGAATTTACAAAGAGCGCACGAAGAAATGGCATGATCGCCGCATGAAGGACAAACATTTTGAGCCAGGACAACTTGTTCTTTTATTCAACTCTCGCTTGAAATTATTCCCTGGTAAGCTCAAGTCACGCTGGTCGGGCCCGTTCAAGGTTAAACTCGTGCACCCCTATGGAGCTGTGACTATTTTAAATGAAACTGATGGAACCGAGTTCAAGGTAAATGGAGAGAGATTGAAGTTATATCTGGGAGGCGACATTGACCGAGTCGTGTCGCGTGTAGAGCTTGTCTAATCAAGCAAAGTCCTGTCGGGACTCATAAATCAGGTGCTTGGTGGGAGGCAACCCATTACATCTTCATATAAAATAGATATTTGCATGTTCTGCCTTTTGTTTTTCAAATTTTAAATTTTCATAATTTAGTACTTCTCATAGTTTTAAGGTTCGAACGTAAAAAAACGATGTGAATGAGCATGTAATTTTAGGGAAAATTCGGCCAGATTGAGACAAATAAGGTGTTGCAACAGGTAAATGCGAAGTTGTCATCTTCCGAGTTCTGCCTGGACAGACGGCATTTTGCTTGGGAATTGAACCGAGACCCGGTCCACCTGAACCGCCATATAACTGGGTCAGCAAGTTATTACAACATCGGAATACGGAAGTTGTCATTTTCTTTTTGCTGCCTGCATAAGCTGATTCGCGCTGGGAGCTGAACCGGCGCCCGGTTTGCGTGAACCGCCGCGGGCGGACCATAGTGACGTTTCACTTTCATCTAAATTCAGCGGTTAGGATAATTAAGCAGGCTTATCCACTTCAAACCCTAATTACATTAAACTCTAATTCGATTAATATGTATCTTACCCCGTTCCTAAATCAACTAAGCCCGACTCCACTCACAGCGCCGCCTAGGTCACGGGAGAGGCGATTCGTCGGACGAACGTGAGGAGGCGAATCGTCGAGCGTGAGAGGCGAATTGTCGATGTGAGGAGGCGAATCGTCGAGCGTGAGAGGCAAATCGCCGATGTGAGACGGTGATTCATCAAGCGGAAAGCTTTTTTGTGCGGTGGTTCTCCATTCAATTTGTTTCTGTTGAGGCAACAAGCGGCTGGAGGATTGCTGCGACATCATCTCCCAGTTCGCGAAACGCCGACCACCAGTCAAGCGGAAGAGGGGAGACAGTGCGTGCGAAGAGGATGAGAGAGACTAGGCACGCAAGGAAGATTGCGCCAGAGAACGTTTCTAGGGCACATTCAGGTATACCAAACACTCTCGCATTTCATTTTAGAATCTTCCGTTAGATCCATGCTTACTACACGGCACATTCAGATAAATCTGTGAAAAAGAAGAAACAAAAGAAGGGGAAATCAGTTATCAAGAAAGGCATACGATTTCAACATGAAGAGGCAGAGTTACGGTTTAAGGAGTTAAGAACCACTCCATTCATTATGGAGAGAGGATTTAAAATGGACAAGAGGGCTTGGAACTTAGCTTACGCCAATCAAATCTGTGCCCTCCATTGGGAGCACTTCTGTCACCCAAGAAGTGAAGCTGCTCTTTCCCTCGTCTACGAGTTCTACGCCAATGCGATATCAGTGGAGGAAGAGACGGCCATTGTGAGAGGGAAAGAGGTAGTGTTTTCGGCTGAGCAAATTTCTGATTTGTTTGCACTGGATGACCTAGATCAACATGACTACACTACAGTTCTAACGAAGGTCACCCCACAGGAAATGGCAGAGGTAGTCTGCATTCCAACAGTACCGGTATGGACCAACGTCGCATCCAATTGCATGAAAGCAACTTGCTTAACTAGACAAGCCAAGGTTTGGCTCCTGTTCATCAACGCCACCATTCTTCCAACAAAGCATCTCAACAACGTGCCTATCCACAAAGTTGCTATCCTATATTGTATACTCAAAGGCATAAAGTTTAATGTGGGGAATGTCATTGCATCTAGGCTGAAGGAGAAGATACGGGAGAAGAACCCTAAACAACTATGGTTTCCTGTCCTTATCACGGATCTATGTTGTGTGGCGGGGGTGCCGAAAGAGAAGGATGACCTGATGAAGCAGTTGAAGCGCCACATAACAAAGACAGTGGTGGAGGTGTGCATTAAGGTTGCTGATGATTCTACCGTGGCACAGTCCTCTAAGGCACAAGATGACAAGCCTATGGATGTTGAAATTCAGGAAGAAGATGGAGGTGGTGATCCTGATGCTATGATGGAGGAGATACAATATTTGAAAGCCTACTTGAGATTCCACCATCTTCATGTGCAAGAGGAATTGGATGAGCAAAGGGCCCTTCTTTACAGGTTAATGGAGAAAGCTAAGCTCCCTCGGCCACAATCCAAGCTGAGAATGCGGAAGCAGTTTGATAATGAAGGTTATTTGCTCAACTCCGACTACATGCGAGTGGATCCTCGCATTCGTCAAACTGAAGGTGATGCGGACAAGGCCGAGGATGAAGACGAAGGCAATGCTGACGATGCGCAAGAAGGTGATGACGATGAGGCTGATGACGATGAGGCTGATGACGATGATGCTGATGACGATGCTGAAGACGACGAAGAAGGTGGTGCCGATGGGGCTGATGAAGACGACGAATAGACGTCACTGATTTATTTTCGTTTGGCTTATGGCTTTTGGTTCATATTTTATGTTTTGGACGAACTTATATTTTGCTGGCCCTCATGTGCGGTAATACTTTTTGTTGGTATATGGAAGCACTGTGTTGGCTTAGACACTCTTATATGATTTCATGAGATGCTTTTGTTGTTGTGTAGAAGCGTAGTTTTGACAAAAATACGCTGATATGCTATTATGGACGTGCTTTTGTTTATTACTGATACACTATGAGGCCTGTATATATTATTGATTGGAATGTTTTGTCCTTGGATATCCCATTACAAGTATGTCATATGAATGTTTCTCCTGATCTACATCTCCAGGATGCCCGCTTCTATTATTTGATGAATATTTATCTTGATATAACCCTCGTAGCACTTTTATTCTGTTCTGTCCTATATCACTTTAGGTGCAGGCAATGCGACCGTGTTCATCATCTTGCGAACATGCGGATCATTTCTCCCGTGACTTCAATTATTCAGGGGAGTTACTTCCTTTTAACTGCTTTATTCTTCATATACGTATGCTCATTCGCCAAAGTCATTAATTTCGTCAACGTATTAAGTGTGGAGGGGTGTGCTATTTTCACAACTAGTTCTAGAAAAGTAGAGTTGCTAGGGCCTAGCAACACTTTAAGTGTGGAGGGGTGTATCCCTTACACATTGGGTAAGGGCTACTTTAAATATGAATTCAATGATACTATCTTTTGTTCTGAATTAATCTATGGGTTACTCTAGAGTTATTCAATGATCGGTAGGGCATGTCAATCTTAAGAACCCAACTAATGAATTTGAAGCTAGAAGGATGTTGGTTTGACTGAGCTCATTTAAGCAAATGTTTTTGTGCACTAAAATTTTGATGTACGTCCATTGCATGCTTTCCTACATTGTCCTCTAAATTTAATGGGGAGTGGTGAGTAAGAGCGAAGTAAATGATGTACACCAAAATATGAGGATAGTTAGTTCGTCCTAGCTTTTTGATCATTCACGCCATTAGTTGAGCTTGAACCATTTGATACACATCATTCCATGGCTAAATTTCATATGTCCCCACTGGTTGTGTCTTAAGAAGTAGCCTATTGTGAGTGTTGCTAACAAAATAAAAATTTCATAGTGATATGTGGCCTGAATATATGTACACATACTAAGAATGATCCCAACTATGATAAAAAAAAATAAGTAAACAAAAGAAAAGTCATAGTGATATGTGGCCCGAGTATGTGAATGCATACTCGGAATGATCCCAACTGTGATGATATAAAAAAATGGAAAAGAAGAAATATCATAGTGACATGTGGCCTAGTTATGTGCACTTATATTTGGAAAGATCCCTACTATGGATAGTCTTAGAAAAATGTGACAACCACAATATGGCAATTCTTTAAGAGTATTAACTAGGGAGCTACATCTCTTGATCAACGTATTCCTAAATGCTAAGCCAAGCTTGAACATATCCTAGTTCTTATTGGAACTACTAACTCATATGGAGGCGAAATTAATTGCTTAGCTTAAGCTTGTCATTACCTGTAGATGCGGGGGTTCAAAAGGGAAGTATTGCATTAGAGTACATTATTTGTTACCATACATCACACTAGGATGTTTATTTGAGCTCTAATCCAGCATCTAACTAAGGGATTTGTGAATGGTTGGATTTCTTTTGATTGCCAAACCTATCATGTTAGTAAAGCAAACATTTTGAGTGTGCCTCGATTATTTGGTTTTTCAAGACAAACACAAATTTAAAGTACCATTGAATCATGCACTGCGTATTATCCTTTACCCAGATTATTATTGTGAACTTATCCTGCTAGGGACTAGCAAGAATTTAAGTGTGGAGGTGTGATAACTTCTCAATTGAAGTTATCCTTGCCTAATATTTCTACTTCATAATTAATAAAAAGGAGCTTAAATGATGATAAAATATGATTAATTAGTATTTTAATGTTTATGGTACTAAGTTGATCTTATTTCATGGTTTTCTATGCAAGATTCGCCAGAGAAATCAACTTGGAAGTGAATGCAGAATTATTATTTTTGGCCTGGACCAGTTACTGCAACATCCAATTCTGAAACTGCAACATGTGTCTGTCCGAAATTGTAAATTTCAAATTCGAATTCCCGCTATTTTTAATTATGGAAGGATGCGTCCTTTCAGGAGTATGGACGTTTTTAATGCTAAAAACTGACCAAAGGACGATAATTAATTTACTAATTCGGATCTAAGGAGGAGAGCATCATCTAGGGGTTGGCTTGGGAAGAAAACCTCCATTGGAGAGCGACGGCTAGAGGAAGAAGAAGGAGATCTTCGTGCGGATCAAAGAAGCGACTCTAGGAAGAGATTCCTGCAGCAAATAAGCATGAACCACTATGTTTTGTAAGATCTACTTCAATATTTTGTGTGATTTCTCCAACGCCATGAACTAATTCTTCCTTAATCTTGTATTATGAGAGTACTAGGTTGTGTTTGATGGATATTTTCTAGTTTATGTTGTTGAGAATACTTGGTGAATGTTCTTTATCAATTTTACGATCTTTATTTCTGAAATGTTTGGCCAATGTTTCACCTTTATGCTACGCTTCATAAATCGAGAGAGGAGTTGCGGTAGTATATCGTAATTTTGATATAGCATTTGAAGAGAGAAGGAGACTTCCTCTTGGTGTTAGCAACTTAGGTCTTCGATCTTTGAGCGGTTCTTATTTCACCCAAGGGGAAATATAGAACTAGGGATTGCCGATATCGAGAGATACGGTTCTCTATTTTAAGATCGTTGCAGGGCACGCTCACTACGGATTTTCACAACGACACGTTCACTTATTCATCATACTAAACCTAGGAAATCATGATACGAGATTATTTCTCTCCTTTGATAAGAAAAGTATTTTCCCTAAGATCCGTAGTAGTTTTATTTAGAAGTC
The DNA here is from genome assembly GCA_039583875.1 of Platanthera guangdongensis. NCBI lineage: Eukaryota > Viridiplantae > Streptophyta > Magnoliopsida > Asparagales > Orchidaceae > Platanthera > Platanthera guangdongensis. The sequence goes on along the minus strand of CM077155.1, from coordinate 156,000,239 downwards.
TGCATTCTTAATTTTGGTAGTTTAAGAAAATCACAAATCTCATTCAACTTGGATTTAATGAAAAGGCCTAACTGGTATTTGCAAGCACTAAACTAATCACCTCCCTGTGGAAACGATTCTTACTCACTTTTATTACTTGACACGGCACATGCACTTGCGTTTAAATACGTAGACCATTTCGGGCGTATCAAAGGAGGATAATTAAGAAAACTTACCACACCACCCTGACTCTGCGCAAGGAGGTTGTCGGCGACGACCAGCTGCTTCTCAAGGTCATTGGACTTCTCACATTCCGTGGCGAGACCGACCTCCGCTTCCTTCCATTTCCTATTGTTGAAGACCAGGCGGCGCGAGACCCGGTGCGCGAGCTCCAAGGAGCAAAATTGAGCATGGGCGCTCTTCATAATGAGGTCTCGCAACATCTCATTATCCGCGGGCTCAGAGCCAAGGCCACCATATATCCCGAACCCTAGGGAGAAGGCGTGACTAGTGGGGGGGGGGGGTCCTGCTCTTTCCAGGAAGGAAAGAGAGTGGACACCGACACGCGGTTAGCGTCCTTGTCCCATAGGAGCACCGGCTCGCCGACAGCATCATCCATCACAGACCCCATGTTATAATTGGGGTGCGAGGCGGGAGCCGGGAGGCTGGAGGAGCCAGCCCCACCGGAAGGGAACTCAGCGGGCTGGACAGTGGTGGTGGAGGCTGGCTCTGACAAGACTGTCTCGCGGGTAGGCGAGACGGATAGTTGGGGAGGTGAGGGAGACCCTAAAGAAATGGGGGACAGGGATCCCGGTAACCCCTTCCTTTCTTTGGGGGCAGACTTTTTTTCCTTTTTAAAGGACACCGATTTCTTCACCTTCTTCTTTGGGCTGTGCTGAGAAGTGCCCTCGTCCCCGGGCCTTTTCTTTAGGGTGGGGGTCAGCGTATCCTTCGCGGCCTCCGCCGCCATACTCGCTAAGGCAAGACCCCTGTTACTCTGGTAAGGAGGATGGACAGGGACGGTTCTCTCCCCTGGGCAGGTTGGCAGTCAGCATGAAACAAAAATTTACAATGCTAAGGAGAGAGGGGGGCAGGAGTATACCTTCGCCGGGGAAGACAGCAGGAAGCGAGTCGAGGTCTAGCCTGAGGTAATTGACCTCGGAGTTTTTCCCTGCGAAGAATTCGTAGAGAGCCTTTTCGGCACCCCCAACCTTGGGGGTTTCGTAGTAGCACTCAGCAGGGGACACCGGGGCGAGAGGTATGCCTCCCAAATCCCCGCGAATGAAGACGAAGCGAGTCAGCTAGTGATGATTCTTGTTCGGCGTCCCGCACAGCTTTAGGCCTTGGCCGGTGAAGTAGGAAACATCATCGTCTTTCGCGTGATAGATGAACAGCTTGCGAAAGACGGTCAAGCTCAATTCGATGCGCTCTCGCCGCAAGTAACAGGCGAAAGCAACCATCATAGAGATAGTGTTGGGGTTGAATTGGGCGGGAACAACCCCGAAATACTTAAAGACTAATTTGACCTCTGGCCAAAGGGGAAGTCGCAGCCCCGCCTCGAAGTGCGAGACGGAGAAGGCCAGTTCGTTGGGGTAAAAATTATTGATGCACTCGCCAACTTTGGGTGGGCGAGACAAATAACCGTCAGCAAGGAACTCGCTGGAGAAGCGAGTATACTCTTCCTCTGGTAGTCTGCCGAGAGGAAAATCGTGATCCACAAATCGCTTTCCGCAGCGGCTGCGACCCTTACCTTCTTCCACCCTCATCTTTCCCATAGCAGGCGAGGAGGCAGAAATAGGGGAAAAGAAAGATTTAGAGGGAGAGCGGGACGCGAGAAGTGTGTAGAAGAAGAGGGGCAGGCGGAAGCTCCGATCGCAAAGACTGCCAAGAATAGTAACGGAAGTATGGGAATATCCGAATCTAAGAGGTATTTATAACGGATGAAGAAGAGAGAGGGGATCGAGAGGGAAATGAAGAGACAGCCTGACGCTTCGTCTCTCCCTCTCTTCTCTCTCTCTAGAACCCAAGGGGTGAAAACGCCGCAGCGACTTTTTCGAAGAGTCAAAACAATCATGACAGATTAATTAATTGAAAATAATTTAATCATAATAATGATGAAAAACACGGCACGACATGACATTTAGACAAAATATCATAATGACAAATTATTTCATCCCGCGCGGGATGAGCATCTCGTCTAGAAAGTTTTATGCAAATTAATAACGAAATTAAGAATACAAGAGAGCCTTCAGAGGGCGAGATGGGGTTGCGACCACTTAGTTCCTGACCCATTTCCAGCGGCCATCTGGACCTCCCGCGAATGGAGGGCGGCCAGGTAGATGAAAAGCGCGGGCGGCGACCATGCCACGGCGCGCGAGACGGAGGTGTTCATCCGTCTCGTTTAGGATGGCTTGGGGGTCTGTCCCATCCATTATGTCGTCGGCTTCCATCTCGGCAGAAAGGCGGTGGCACTCTGTTTCTAGCCAGTCCACGCGTCGGTCAGAGGCCTGCTTCTCCAGCTCCATCTCGCGGATTATATGCGTGTATTTGCGGAACATCCTAGCCGTCCTCCGCTTCAGCTCCAGGGTATCCATGGGATCACTCAAGTAGTCCCCGATCTCGTCAGGACGTGGAAGAGGCAAGAGGGGAGGAGACGCGGGAGCGTCCTCAGTGTCAGATTCAAATTGGATGTCTGCACAGAGAGCAAGAAATTGTAAGAAAGGATGATCTCGCAGCCGCGCACCAGGAGGACAAAAGTTAACCCAGTTATCTCGCATAAGTTGGGTAAAGGAATGAGAATTGGGGGGAAACCGAGAAGGGCGAGTTCTTACTCGGGATGCGAGGGTTCACGACAACCCGCAAGAGGTTTTCTTTCCGCGTGAGGGTGGGGGGGAGGATACCTCGGGCGAGTCGGCGTGCTGATGAGTTTTGTTGATAGCGTCGGGAGGATTTGCGGGCATAGGGGAATCAGCGAAGTTTCCCTGTAAAAGCGTGATCAACAAGCGGGACAAGAAGAAGAGAGGGAGGAATAAGAAATTACCCGTCTCTCCCCGGGAGATACGGGAGGAAGACTCTCTGTTGTCAAGGGGGCAGAGGAGGTCGCGCCGGCCGAGAGGGGAGGGCAGGCGGCCTTCATCTTCTTCAGGCGAGAGGATGGAGGAGTAGAGGAAGGAGTACGCCCCAAATCCGGGAATAGGGTGGCCATGTTGGCTTTATTTCGTTTTCGCACTATCGTGAGGCGCTCACGAAAACTCTGGTTGTGAGACATGCTGAGGATTGGAGAAATGGAGGATAGAAAGGGGACCCTAAGGAGAGGTGGGGATCTCATATTTATAGGCCTGAGGGGGGACCCACCAAAGATTCTCATGAACGAATCCCAACGACACGAGCCTCGGTTGGACTTATCTTTCCGAGTTTAGAGCAACCTCGAAAAGAGTGGGGATTGTGTACAACCTTGGGCTCGCGAGAGGTGGTTCAATGAGCGAGAAGGAGGGACTGGCGAGATGAATTAACAGGCGAGTAAGACCAGGGGGCCCACCTGCAGGAAGCGGGATGGGAGATTCTCTGAGCTAGGCGAGACGCCCAGGTAGTGCGAGATGTCGCTAGGAGGCGAGATGGCCTATAGGGCGAGAGGTCGGCGAGACGGACCGGGGGGTCGTCTCGCCCGTCAGTCATTTTCCCCACTCGCCACATGGGAGAAGAGATGTTTTTACCTTTTTACCCCCAGGGGGATTTTACCTTTTTGCCCCAAGTAATTTTACACGTCTACCCCTGGAGGTCTGCGTATAGCCCTCCAGAACAGCGGAGTTTGGTTGTTGGCAGACCCAGCCCGGGGTGTTTTGGTCATTTCAGGGTATTTCAGAAGTGATATTTGTAGATCAGATTCAGAGGCCTATAAATAGACCGATAAGGTGCATGAGAAGGTTGTTGAACCTTTCTACTGTCTTCCTCACAGGCACCTGACTCAGCATTGGCTAGGGAGGGGAAGATCTTCAGTTCTTCCGGGAAAGAGGCGGGACCTCCGAGCTGAGACCACTCGGTCTGTTTTCAGGTCTCCGATTCACGTCAGGAGGGTAGTTCAAGAAGAGTATGTGTGGGCTGCATCCTTAGTTTCGAACTTTAGGAGGGACTAGAAAGCTGGTTCCAACAATGTCGGTCAAACTTCACTATTGGCGGCTGTTTACAGAGTGCTAGAAGAACCGAGGGCGACAGGCCGCCACTCGTTATAACTTTGGGAGGAGAGATTGTGGAATGTTCGGTGGGAGACAGACCGCCTCACTCGAAGCTGATTTCATTTCTATGCTCGGAAGGATATGAACGTTTTCGGACGTTGCTTCACTAGCAGGCTTAGTGGTAGAATACACCGGGATGTGTTAGCAGTGAATCGCGGCGGCGTCGCGCACGTAGGAAGCTCTCCAAAGCCGTGTGCAGAGTGCCTTCTATATATGAATATTGTAAACTTGGACGAATTTTCTGGCCGTCTGGCTGGTGGAGCAGGCTCGTAGGAGGATTCCGGCAGAGCATCGACATGGGAAAGAAGAAGACTGGGAGGAGAAAGCTAGAAATAAAATGGGGTCCCGTGACCTTTTTATAGGCTACAGGAGGTGGTTATGGTGGTTATACGGCTATCCGCACACCGTAGCCACCCCTGATTATTATTTGCAGACCACATTTAACATAGTTTTGGGGAAATGCTACATGCATAGTTTACACTAAATGCAGACCATATTTTAATTACTGATAACCCCTACTAATCATGTCAGTTAGTGGGGGTTATTCATTAAATGTATGGCGACGATCGTAGTGGAATGATCGGACGGCGCGAAAATCCCACTACGAAAGAACGTCCGCGGTCGTGGAAGGCAGCCGCGGGGAGGGGTGACGAGGCATGGTCGTCCCCTCGCGGGCGGCGCCCCGCGGCGCGGCCTTGGCTTAATCGGTCGGTTGCGGTCCATCCAGCGTCGACGATGGCGGCACCGGTGGCTGATCATGGTGGAGGATCGGGCGGCGTACGAAGATCGCGTGTGTTGCGGTCAAACTCATGATTCCACTAAATTAGTTGGGAATATTGGGAGAAGACTATTTGCAACCCCAAATTCTCTATAGATTTAAGAGTCTCATCAATTGGTTACTTTCAAGTGTAGAAATAGAATCTAACTGTTGAAAATTGTAAAGTGAAAGTGGGGGTTGATCGGGCAGAATGCGCGGCCTGGGAGGACAGTTTGGCGGACTGATATTGCGGCCTAGTGGTGGCGACCAGCCTGTTCGACTTGTTGTTCTGCCATTGGCTATTCCCTGAAGTAACCGTGCGGATAGATGGTATATCCGCGAGGAAGGGGCGGACTATTTCTGAGCTCCCGGAGCCCGCTTGATGCGGACTGTTCTTGGTGCTCTCGAGATCGGCAATGGCCCGTGCCCTTGATCTCTAGTGGAGCGGTTAGGTGATAACTGCGGAGTTCGTAGTTTGGCGAACTGGCTTGGATCTGGCGGTCTGAGCGGACTGAGCGGGTTGATAGTTCATGTCCGCGGAGCTCGCGCCAGAGTTTGGTTGATTGCTAGACTTGGTCACAATCTGTGACAAGTCCAGGTTGTTTGCAGAGTTTGCAATGTCCGCTAATTGACCGGGCGATTTATGCTTATTGGTGGTTGATTTGTGTTGCAGGCTGGTGCGGTGTCCGCGGGGTGTGCGGACTGATGCGTGTCCGCCGGGTTGCGGATTGGCTTCTTGCCTTGGTGCCTTGCAGATTGGCTGGTGTCCGGCCTTATCCATGCAGACTGGGCGGACTACTTGGTGCTAGCTGCAAGCTGGGGTGCTGTCTCTATCCACTAGGGCGGTGACCACACTACTCTTCACACCTATAAATAGGACCCCTTATCACATCAACAGTAACTGAATGAATAGTAAGTTGAGCGTGGGTTAATTATTGCGGCGTCGGATTTTCTATCCGCGCAGATTGAGAAGGTTTAACTGGTTGTTGTTTTCAGGTTGTGCGGCTAGCACTGAGAAGCCAGGAGTCTGGTTCTGACTGTGGTCAGGGATTAGTGGAGCTTGTGGTTAATAATCGACGGTTTTGCAGCAGGTTGCATTTGCGGCCAGCCAGTCTTCTCTCCTTCAGCAATTGTAGTTCAATAACCTATCTGCCGGTCTCGGTGGTCTAGGCGGTCTGTTCTTTCAGTTTGACAACGGCTTGTTAGAGGACTCTGGTAGCTAGGCAACTTCTGCAGTCAGGCGAATTGCAGAGAGTAGACAAGGTGTTCAACAAAATAACGGGTTGTCAGTGGACTTTGCGGTTTCCATAGCTTAGTGTGGTGCAGCAGCGGCTTGGCGGTCTCAGCGGTCTCAGCTGACTCGGCGGTCTCTGAGGCAGTCCGCCCGGCTTGAAATTCTTGTTTGCTTGTATGCTTCTCCTTTGTACTTTAGTGAATCATGTCTCTTCATGTATGTCTAGCCTTGTAAAGAACATAGTTGATATTACAAGATTTGTTGTTGCCTCTATTTTCTCTGATTTACTTAGCTCAGTTTTGGTTGGAGTGTTCCTGCGCCTGGTATCCGTTTTCTGGTTGATCAAGTTGCCAGCTTGATAGCTATGAAAGTTTTTACTTTGTATCAGAGCTATCTCTTGATCATCTTATGAAATTTCAACATGGTATCAAAAGGAACAGTGACTTGAGCAGTGATCAACCTGAGGTGCTCAGCGTTTCTAGATGGTAGTAGATCATTGGTTGTTGCAATGGAAGGTGCTTACGCAAGGGGTCTTGGTATTGAGCTTCTTACAGCTACTAACTATAAAAAGTGGAAGTCGTGTATGAAGAGCTATCTTCTAGGTGAGGTGTTGTGGGAAGTCGTCGGTGGTGACGACAAGCAAGAAGTGACTGCCAACTACTGGTACTGTTGAACATGTGAGAGCTTGGAAGAAGACCAATGCAAAGGCAGGTTTGTTCTCAAGCGGGTTATCTCACCTGAACTCTTTGATCACATCTTAGGATGTGAGTTTGCTGCTGAGATTTGGGCATTCATGATGTACTATTTGTAACAACCTCATCCGTTCATATGGTATATACTAGAAGGTCGGCGGGGACCCACAACATATATCACAAAACATGCGGTGAACGTACGGGATATACCAGAGTAGCGCAGTGCACCTTAACACATTGCATTCTAGCGGAAGCCTATACTAACACTTTGAACTCCACACACTTGAATGTCCAACATATAAACAAACTCCACATTGAAAAAGTTGGGTTGTTACACTATTACAGGAAGGAATATAGCGCGACTACAGTTCTTGGAGAAAGAGTTGGCTAAATCAACTCAAGAAGATCTGCCCATCTCAAAGTTCTTTCTCAAGATGAAGAACCTGTGTGCTGAGATATCAGCGTTGGATCCTGATGAGCCCATTCTGAAGCTAAGTTGAAGAGGCACATAACCCGGAGTTTGTGGAAGGAATATGTGGCCTTCGTGACTTCTGTTCAAAGATGGGAGACTCATCCATCCTTGCTGGAGCTGGAGAACCTGCTGGTGTCACAGGAGAGCCTGGCTAGACGGATGGTCGGGATTACTATCTCTGAAGGAGGTAGTGAGGCTCTCTTTACTGGAAGAAGAAGAGATGAGAGAAGAAGAAGACTGTTGTTGAGGATGGGCCTTAAACTTCTTATCAGCAAGAGAGGAGCATTGCTCCTAAGAAGAACTGGAAGGAGTTAAAGTGCAACATGTGTAATCAGCCAGGTCACTTCAAGCATGACTGCAAGGTCAAGCTGCAGCTTGGGTATGTTGCAGATAAGGAGGGAGCTGGTTCCAGTGATGAGGAAGCGTGGCGAGGGGGAGGAGCTTCTTGACGAGCACGTGTGTTCGTGCTCTTTTCACCGTCGACTACCAAAATGACTGGATAGTTGACTCGGGGTGTGGTCATCACCTTACTGGAGACGAGTCGAAGTTCTCATCGCTGCAAACATTCTCAGGAAATGAAGTTATTATTACAGCTGATGATTTTGTTCATACTGTAAAGAAGGAGGGTGTAGTCTCTTTGGATAGTGCTCAGGGTCCACTCACGTTAAGGAGTGTGTATCACGTACCTGGCATGAAGAAGAACCTCTTTCTCGGTGACCATGCGGTTAACGCGGGCTATCACGTTTCGTTTGGTCCAACAGAAATGAAGTTTCTCCGCAACGTATCAGCGGTAAAGGTTGATGTTGCTCATGTAGGGAGAGAGTAAGAGACTTGTTTTTTTTATCAACAAGCTCTTATGTTGATCGGATGAGTTCCCACGATAGCGTTGCTATTTGGCATAAAAGACTAGGGCACGTTGGGATGGACAAGCTAAAAGCTATGACAATGAGAAGCCTTGTGAAAGGCTTGCCGAAGTTGTCATCCTACAGAGATGGCCATGTTTACATGGGGTGTCAGTATGGAAAGGCCCATCGCCTTCCATTTGACAAGTCACGAATAAGGAGCAAGGCACTATTGGAGTGTATCCATGGTGATCTGATGGGGCCAACTATCACCGCTAGTCTTGGAGGCAGCAGATACATGTTGGTGCTGATTGATGAGTACAAGATATACACTTGGGTGTATTTAATGAAGGAGAATTCAGATATCTTCAGATTGTTTGTGAGTTCAAAGAGCTGGTGGAGGGCCGGCTTGGCCTGCAGATAAGAAGTTTAGATCAGACAATGGAGGTGAGTTTGTTTCTTTCGAGTTCTCTAACTTTTGTAGGAAGCACTGGATCCAGAGAGTGCTCACTTGTGCTCATACTCCACAACAAAATGGAGTAGCGGAGAGTAAGACTCATCATTTGATGGAAACCTCCAAGTGTTGGCTTCATGCAAAGGGCATTTCCAGGTACTTTTGGGCGGAAGGAATGGCTTGCACAACTTATGTCATCAATCGGATGCCTCTGAGTCCGATCAACATGAAGTCTCATCGAGCTGATGTTCAAGGAGAAGCCCAGTGTTGAACACCTTCGGGTGTTGGATCAACCTGATATGTACACGTTCCAGATACTCTAAGGACCAAGCTTGACGCAAAGGTGAGGAAGTTTGTCTTTGTGGGCTATGACGAGCGGAAGAAGGGGAAGTGTATGGATCTTGCGACAAGGAAGTTTGTTGTATCAAGAGACGTCTTTGATGAACTAACATCGTATGGAGGTGGCTCTGTTATGCTGTTGGAGAGCGGGTCTGATGAAGGGAGGAAGGAGGATGTTGAAGATCTTCAGGTGGAGCTTCATGTGTCACCAGGAGCTCAAGATGTTTCAAGCTCTATGGCAGAGGCTTCGGGTTCAGGAAGCAGGGGGAGCGATGCTCCAAGTGTGCCCGGGAATGGAGCTGATTCTAAAGAATCGGCGGAGGTGAGCAGGAGCAGACTCTTCGGAGATCGAAGAGGATCATCAAGCCACCAGCTCTTTATTGCAAAGGAAACACTGTGAGCTTTGTCTATTATTTCTCACAGGACCCTTGGATGAGCGGGAGCCTTCTAGCTTTAATGAAGCCACTAGAGTCAAGGAGTTAGAAGATGTCATGGATGAGGAGATGACTGCCATTAAGGTGTATAAGTCCTGAGATCTTGTGCCCAAGGTGATGGTGTTACTCATGTGACTCGCAAGTGAGTATACAACCTGAAGAAGAAGGCGGATGGAAGCATTTCGGTACAAGGCACGCCTTGTAGCTCGAGGCTTTTCAAAACAGTACGGTGAAGACTATGAAGAGACGTTCAGTCCCGTGGCAAAGATGACTTTAGTATGGGTGGTGATGGCCTTGACGACTTGTCAGGGATGGAAGATGTGGCAGCTAGATGTAAAGAATGTCTTTCTTTATGGGGAAATCGACAAAGACATCTTCATGGATCAGCCACTGAGATATGTATCTGAAGAACATCTGAATTACGTCTGCAAGCTCCAGAAAGCCCTCTATGGTTTGAAGCAGGCTCCTCGAGCCAAGTATGGGAAGATTGCAGAATACCTTCAGTTCTGTGATTACCTTGCTTCCAATTCAGACTCGAGCTTGTTCATCACGAAGAAGGGGGAGCTTTTGGTCTTGGTGTTGTTGTGCGTGGATGACATGATCATCACGGGTAACTCCAAGGAGGAGGTAGCTAGGCTCAGGCAGAGCTAGCTATAAGATTCGAGTCGAAGGATTTGGGGTGAGCTCCATCATTTTCTTGTACTCGAGGTGGAGAGGAAAGAGAGCGGCATACTCATGTTCCAGAAGGGCTATGCGGAACGGATCGTTCAACGATTCGACATGCAGGAGGGGAAGAGTAGCTCTACTCCTTTTGATCCTGGCATCAAACTTCGGCGGCATGAGGGAAGGATTATTCCAGATCCTTTGGTGTTTCGGGCTATGGTTGGGAGTCTTTTCTACTTGACGTTTACAAGGCCTGACATTGCTTATGCAGTTGGCTGAGTAAGTCAGTATATGGCGGAACCCGGGAAGCCTCATCTGATGGAGGCAAGAAACATTCTGAAATATGTGAAGTCCACTTCTGATAAGGGTCTCCTTTATTGGAGAGACACGAGTTTCATTCCTCAAGGATACTCGGATGCTGATAATGAGGGAGATTCAGATAAAGAGAGTCAACATTTGGTTATGTCTTCACATGTGGATCTGCTAGTATCTCTTGGTGTAGCAAAAAGCAAGACTCAGTGTCCGTCTCTACTACGGAAGCAGAGTACAAGGCTTCGGCCTTGGCAGCTCGGGAATCCATTTGGCTCAGGAGACTAGTAGAGGATGTCTATGAAGAAGTGTGCGGTCCTTGATTATGCGGTGACAATGAGAGAGCCCTAAAACTGGTTAATAATCCAGTTTATCACTCGCGGACCAAGCATATAGAGATTGAGCACCATTTCATTCGAGAGAAGGTGTTGGAGGGATCTCTTATGGTGGAACATGCGCGAAGTGAGGACAACATCGCAGACATCTTCACGAAGTTGCTGCCGAAGGTGCCATTTACACGGTTACGGGGACTACTGGGCTTGGTCACCACTTCTCACTTCAAGTGGGAGTGTTGAAAATTGTGAAGTGAAAGTGGGGGTTGATCAGGCAGACCGCGTGGCCTGGGCGGACAGTCTGGCGGACCGGTGGTGCGGCCTGGGCGGTCTGATGTTGTGGCCTGGTGGTGGCGACCAGCCTGTTCAGCTTGTTGTTCTGCAGTTAGTTGTTCCCTGAAGTAACCGTGCGGATAGGCGGTATATCCACGGGGAAGGGGCGAACTCTTTCTGAGTTCGGGAAGCCCGCTTGATGCGAACTGTTCTTGGTGCTCTCGAGATCGGCATTGGCCCGTGCCTTGATCTTTGGTGGAGCGGTTAGGTGATAACCGCGGAGTTCGTGGTTTGGCAAACTGGCTTGGATCTGGCGGTCTAAGCGGACTGAGCGAGTTGATAGTTCATGTCAGCGAAGCTCGCGCCAGAGTTTGGTTGATTGTTGCACTTGGTCACAATCTGTGACAATTCCAGGTTGTTCACAGAGTCCGCAATGTCCGCTAGTTGAACGGGTGATTTCTGCCTGTTGGTTGTGGACTTGTGTTGCGGGCTGGTGCGGTGTCCGCGGGGTGTGCGGACTGATGCGGTGTCTGCCGGGTTTGCGGACTGGCTTCTTGCCTTGGTGCCTGGCGGATTGGCTGGTGTCCAGCCTTGTCCATGCGGACTGGGTGGACTGCTTGGTGCTAGCTGCGAGCTGGGGTGGTGTCTTTATCCACTAGGGCGGTGACCACACTCCTATCCGTGCCTATAAATAGGACCCCCTGTCACACCAACAGTAACTGAATGAACAGTAAGTTGAGCGTGAATTAATTGATGCGGTCTCGGATTATCTGTCCGCGCGGATTGAGAATGTTTAACTAGTTGTTATTTGCAGGTTGTGCGGCTAGCACTGAGAAGCCAGGAGTCTGGTTCTGACTGCGGTCAGGGATCAGTGGAGCTTGCGATTAACAATCGACGGTTTTGCAGCAGGTAGCATTTGAGGTCAGCCAGTCTTCTCTTCTTCAGCAATTCCAGTTCAATAACTTGTCTGCCGTTCTCGGCGGTTTAGGCGATTTGTTCTTTCAGTTCGGCAGCGGCTTGTTCGCGGACTCTGGCAGTTAGGCGACTTTTGCAGTCAGGCGGCTTACCGATAGCAGACAAGGTGTTTCAGCAGAATAACGGGTTGTCCGTGGACTTTGCGGGCTCCGTAGCTCAGTGTGGTGCAGCGGCGGTCTCAGCGGACTCGGCGGTCTCTGAGGCAGTCCGCCCGGCTTGAAATTCTTGTTTGCTTGTATGCTTCTCCTTGGTACTTTGGCGAATCATGTCTCGTCATATATAAGTCTAGCCTTGTAAAGAAGATAGTTGATATTACAAGATTTGTTGTTGCATTATGTTGTCTCTGATTTACTTAGCTCAGTTTATAGTTGGAGTGTTCCTGCGCCTGATTCCATCTTTCCGCTTGATCAAGTTGTCAGCTTGATAGCTCTGAAAATGTTTACTTGGTATCAGAGCTATCTCCTAATCATCTTGTGAAATTTCAACACTAACCGTTAAAATGTAAAATTATTTATGGTGGAAAATGCTTCTTTCTTAATTCTGTTATATTCACGCTCTTAACATACTTACCTTCGAAATTTTTAGATTTTAGATCTCATTCTCAAATAATTTAAATTTTAAAAGTTTAATACGGCAAAAGTTTGTGCATGTGCGTGCGCTTGTGCTATATAGGTTGTGTTAAAGGCACGTCATCTTCGGCTTTGTGCACATCAATACTATGTGCACTCATTGGAATTTTATGTGCACACCAATGCTATGTGCACCCAGTAGACCTTTTCAATTTTTTAATTAAAATATTCGTCTTTCCTTTCGCAATTCATAACATAAAATTTAAATAATAAAATATGTACAAAATATAAAATACTCAATTATTCACCAAGTTCTTGCACTTTGTTGTTTAGCCAAATTCGTGTGATGATTTTCTGCCATTAGAACATGCTCAAGAGTATATTTCGTCGGAGGTATCAGTGGAGGAGACATTACCATAAGTGAAGGAGGCGGCCAAAGATTTCGCCGGAGAAAATGCAGGAATCGGGATGGGATTTCGCGGTTTTCGCCGGATGCAGTCGGGGAAGATAACGGGATGTGGTTTCGTGGTTTTCGCCGGATGCAGTCGGGGAAGATGACGGGAAAGAGAGATAAAGCGGGCGGGGAAGAGAGAATCGGGATTGCGTCGGAGGAGAAGGGTTCGCCGGAGGAATCGGGGGGGGGGGGGGGGGGGGGGGGGGGGGAGGTTTCGCCGTATGCAATCAGGAAGAGGAGCGCCGAATATCGGGAAGGGGGAGGCGGGCTCAATGCTTCGGCTTTAGTTTATAGGTGGGGTTTAGAAAACCTAAAATATTACGGATTATTTTTTTGATGGGTGTGCACATAATCGAAAATGATGTGCATTTAACACCACCCTATATAAATCAGGTAGGATTTGAGGTTATATACAGGGGAGAATAAATTTTTATAAGATTGTATTAATTTTAAAAAAAATAGATTGGATCTCTAATATTGGTTTGAATAATCTCAACTGGGGGGGAGCTTTGTATGATTTTCTTGGAAAGTGTGAATGTTGACGAGTGGTGATAGAAAATGCTACATCTACCTAGGCTCTAATCTTTCTTAGTGTTGAAATAGTTAAATATAATTTTCAGTCCATTCATTATTTGATAACCATATTCTATGACGGCAGCCTTTTATGAGTCTCAATTCAGTAAGAGCAAAAATACTGTGCTGGACTAAGGTTTTGTTTGGGCGGATTTATTTTTATTGGTCAAGCGGTTGCGACCACATGACCCGCATGCGCTGAAGCCTTTGGCGGTCTTGAACGTGATGCTTATTAACCGTCCTTCATGAAAGTCTGACCTCACATAAGACACTAAGGGTCCGCTCCTTGGAATTGGAATTGGGGGCAGCAAAATTTTAATTCTAGTGATTGGATGTAAGGAATTACTGTGGAATTGGAATTGATCCAAATTCATGGAAATGATCTAATTCTATGGAATATAGGGCAGCGGAATTTTATTTTATATTATGGTCAATTCATAGGGGCAAAGACATATATTGCCCATTTTCAGTCAAAACCCCCACCCCCAATATTTCCTTGCTTCTCACAAGTTCTCAATCTCATCGTCGCCCGATATCGTCGTCGCCGTTGCCCGATCTCGCTACCATCGCCCGATCTTATCGCTGGTAACTTGCTATTCTTCCTCTTCCTCCAGGTGTTTCTCGGAGAAGGGACTTAGCTCTCAGGATATGACGACGATCTCTGACGGGCACATAATCTGCCAGTCACAGTGTCAATTCTTCCGCTCCCACATCTACGTACATTTGTACAACGATAAAAACATCAACGCCAACTTCGCGACCTTTCAACGGGGGAACTGCCTGTCGTCCGGCGGCAACAACAACCTGGCGGCGCTCGACGTGCAAACATGATCCTACAGCCTGGGGAAAAATGTGCAATTCCTGACCAATTCCAATTTTAATTCTAGAAAACCATCATGTAGTTAAACAAGAGCATCGGAATTCAGACCAATTACAATTCCTGGAGAAATTGAAATCGGATGAATTTCAATTCCTACGATCCAAACGGACCTTAATGAATTTTATGCTCAAAACAAGTTCATTTTCTTGATATCGATTATAATATTTGTCTTGCTAAACATACATTCTATGATAATAATATTTTTTTATCAAATATATATTTTACGATAATGGCGTTTATTTACGAAACTCAACGGAACAAATAAGCACCCTCAAAACTCCAATTTTTACCTTGAAAATAAAAGCTAATTCATACTTGTTGTTAGGAATGAGATCCATCTTTATAATGATGGGCGTGCACATAAACACACCCACATGATCTCCATCAACAATAGTGGGATCATGGGTTTGACCGCACGCGCGATCACCGCGCCCAATCCCCCCGCACCGATCCCATCACGCGTAACAACAGCACCGCAGTGGACGTCGCCTCGCCGACACCGAGTGGCCGACGTCATCCCCGGACGCCGGCCGCCCCTCCACTCGTCGCCGCCGCCGTCCCCCGGGCCGCCGGCGCGCGGCCAAGGGAGCGAGGCCGAGCCCCCCCCCCCCCCCCCCCCCCCCCACACATCGGTCGACAGCGCGCGGCCGAGCCGGCCGCTCCCCCTCGGCCGCCGGCCGCGGCCGACGGAGCGGCCGAGACGACCTCTCTTCCTCGGCCGAAGGCGCGCAGCCGAGGGAGCGGCAGCTCCTCCTCAGCCGCCGACCAAGTCCGAGAGAGCGCCCGCCGACCGCTCCACCTTTGACGTCGTTGCGCGGCCGAGCCGGCCTCCCTCCTCGGCTGTCGCCCACGGTCGCCTCCTCGCCGGCAAGGTCGGCGGCAAGGTCACCGGCCGCCCGTGGGGACCCATCCCCGCCACCCGATCGTTTGGGTTCGCTCCCCGCCGTACGATTCACGTGTAACCAGTCACTAACCACCGGGTTAGTGGGGGAATTTTATTTAATAATTTAATTATGGTGCAAATAGCGGGATTAATTACCATAACGCGCACCCCTAAACTATAGCAAAAATATTTATGAGAGTGATTGTGGTGTGCGGATAACCGTGTAACCACCATAACCATCCCCAGGAGGCTATAAAAGGAGCCTCATGTCTCCTCATTTCTTACCTTTTTCTTCTGAGTCTGCTTCTTTCTCAAGTCGAAGCTCTGCCAAATTTCACCTACGAGCAGCATTCGAGCAGCACTCAAGCCGCACCCAAGCCGCGTTCGAGCCACCGAACGAAGTCCGATCTCCCCACTTCCAAAAGTCCACTATGACCGCAAACTCAAGTGCTCTGCTCCCGCGTTAAGTGCCAGCAGAACGCCCAATAAAGCCCTCAGTCACAAAGTGCAATTTGTAACAAACACTAGGCGCGACGGCTTGTCGTCCGTCGTGTGTTAAGTGTTCTCTCACCTCAAAATTGTAACGAGAGGCGGACTGTCGCCCTCGATTCAACGAACAAGTTGTAACAGCCAGGAAATAGTGAACTTTGACCGGCATAGATCCGGTCACGTGATTTTTTACCCGGTTGAGGGGTGTTTCCACGTTAAAACTCTATATGTACAATCGGTATACTTCATTAACTGTGTGCGCGCTCGACCGTGTAACGTCCCCGCGCCCCAGCGTGTACTCTAATTTCCACCTGGTCCGATTCCAGTTACCGGGCTGCAGCCCAAGCACCCAACACCTCTCCCTCCACAGGTGGGTTGTTGGTGGCCACAGCCTCCCTTTGATGAGTGAACTCGACAGTTAAGCTGGGCCGTATGGGGACTTCCCAGGTGGTCACCCATCCCAGTACTACTCTCGCCCAAGCACGCTTAACTATGGAGTTCCTTCACTTCTCATCACCAGTTGAGCTGCAGCCACCCTGCACCAGGCGTTGAAACTCATTTTTCATCGCAATCTACGGCGACACTGGCAAATACTTGGCTAAAAACAATCGGGAGAATTCATCCATTGAAACCTCCACAAATCCACGACCTGTAAAGTGATGCACCTCCATCTCGTCCCACCACAGTCTCGCATCTCCTTTCAATAGAAAAGTGGCTAACGTCACTTTCTGCTCCTCTGCCGTCCTGATTGCAGTCAGGATCCGCTTTACTCGAGCCAACCAATCTTCCGCCTATGTTGGAGGAACGTGCTCCACCAAACGCAGGTGGATGAAACTCCATAAAGCTTTTCAATGACTCGTCTATTGCTTGCACCTCCACCACAGCTGCAACACGCTCTTGTGTGCACCAGTCTGTACTGGTACTCCTGCAGGCCTTGTCTGTCCAGTAGGTTGTGCCTGTAACACTACAAGCACTGTCTCCGTCACCACTCGTATGGTCTCCGCCGAAGGAGGCGTAGGCGCTTCAACGGGTGCTGCACTCTCATCCGATCGCTGGGGCTCCGACTGTCCAGCACCACTCCTCGCCACCTAGCAATGTACAAAACACCATTAAGTATCCATTTCATAACGGTAATTATACATTGCCTACACACTCAAGCACTTCACGTGCATGACATACATTCCTAGTGGACATTCACGAGTTCAATTATGTTCTCTCCTCCCAAACAATCTCAACCTGGCTTTGATACCACTTTGTAACGTCCTCACTCGTCACATGGCATATAACGGTGGGTCCGGCTGGGGCCCCACGTCATATGTCACAGACAAGCGACGAAATTACTTGTGTAAATCAAAATCTACTCGCATCCTAACTCAATCCATGCTAGCGCAGCATTTTACGTTAACATGAACTCAACTCAGATAATGTCCGCTACTATATAAACTCCACATTTATATATCAAAACCAGGAATGTATACAACTCACACACACTGTCCTTAAGGCCTTACAGATTTCTCTTTACACTATATACAGTTTCGTACATCGGCACGCAGGCCGGCCACACATGAAATCCAACCACGTTTTGCACGGCCTTCAAGGGCCTTTAGCAGCAATCCTCCATTCCGCTCATTTTAATTCAAGCAACAGCACCTACTGAAAGTCCACCTAGTGTCAACTATCTTCACCTATGAGGGGGGGGGGGGAATAGGTGACGTGCAGCGTTTTTGCGGAATTTAAACTTGTACCTGCACAATAAAAATAAACGGCACAGCACACAGAATACACAAGCTATTTATAGTGGTTCCCCGATTTGGGTACATCCACTTTCCCCCTTCGACCTATCTCCCAACAAGGGACGACTCGGTCTCTTCACCAACAGGATTGAAATCCAATCCTTGCACTATCGGAAGGAACCCTTCCACACGTAGGAGTCAACACTCCCACAACACGGGTTGCACCCAACCCTTACAACTAGGAACCTACGTTCCTTTACAACAAAAGTTAAACTAGAATGTACAAAAGATACAAACTACGTTTGGAGACCAAGGTGTCCCTCTTCGTTGACGACGTGTTCTTGAAGTCCATGAAGAGTCCACAACCCTAGAACTCTCTTGGAGAGGATCTCCCCGGAACCGGCGGCGGCAAGATGGGCGGCGGCTAGGTTCACGGGATCGGCGGCGACGACGATGTGCGGCTGCTGTACTTTAGAGATCCAAACTTCGTAGCGAAGCTAGCTAGGTATTCCAACGGTCACACTAGGATCATTCGTCTCGATCGATTCGGACGGGGAAGGTTTTCCCGATCAACAAATCAAGAGACAAGAGATCTTCGGTTAGACACGTGAGACGCTAAGCTTGGCTAAGCTTCTATCGACGGAGATCTGGAAGAAACCACGATCAAGACCGGCGATTAACTCTCTCAAGCGGCGACGGCGGCGGCGGCGGAAATCGCGATTCTAAGTTACGTCGCGGCTGCTCTTTTTCGAATCTTCTTCGCCTGGTGCTGTTCAAAAATACGCGTGTATTTATACACAAGTATACTCCTAAATGACTGTTGTGGGTCCCACCTGAAGGAAACCCTAGTTCCGGTTCAACATAGTGCCAGCGGCAGAATCCGGTCCAGCTGTTTCCAGAAAAATTGCCAAGTCAAAATCGGCGAGAATCGAAGGTGATTCTCGACGAATCGGCGAGAATCAGTTAGTGATTCTCGACGATTCGTCGAGAATCACTAATGATTCTCGCCGAATCACATGATGATTCTCGACGAATAGTACTTGGCCATGATCTGCTCAACGATGGGTTCGGCGAGAATCACTAGTGATTCTCGCCGAATCTTACTTGACACCGCTTTGAGGTAGCCGGATAGAGTCGGCGAGAATCACTAATGATTCTCGACGATTCGGCGAGAATCACTAGTGATTCTCGCCGAATCGGCGAGAATCACCAAGTGATTCTCACCGAATTATACTTAGACGATTTTTCGTCTTTCCACCCAAGAGCTGCTTCTTGACCCATCCTTGCTCCTTGTCTGCTCTTGCATAGTTACAGCCCTGTACTTGAAAGTAAGTGCACTCCAATAGAGAGAGTACACGTAGGCCAACACACTGATCTGCTCAACGAGGGATTACGTCGTGCAGACCCGTGTATATTGACCTACTGCACCCTGACATTGGTGTGCACTTAGCGTGGAATAACTGCAAGCACAACTTAAGAGGTTTCATCAAATACACTGTGAATTTATCTTAGCTTGACAGGTGGCTTCCTCAAATCCAGGTAATTGTGGATACAATACCCAACAATCTCCCCCTATTTGACGAAGCCAAAACCCTACTAGCTAAGATGAATAACACCAACCAGATAATATAAACAACATTCAGAATTTAAATATGCAGCACAAGAGAATATAGGCAAACAGATCAAGACTTGAGTCATTCATAAATTCAAATACATAATATATATATATATATATATATATATATATATATATATATATATATATATATATATATATATATATATATATAATCTCAGGAATATTCATATACTAACAATAAACATTAATTGTTCTTAAGAGAGAATGACAGGCTATAAATTTTTGACTATTTTTCTTTGGCTAAGTCATCCTTGAGTTTTGAGCCAAATACTTCTTTCTTTGCCTCTCCATATACTCTTTGGGCTGCAGATAATATCTGGGAGGAGGAGCTTTATCTGCCGCAGTATTGGTCCTGAAGAAGATGTTTCGTTTCGCTTCATACGTCTTGTGCATCTCCCACTCATACTGGCTGTATACATCATTTCGATTGATTTCCCTTGTTCCTGTAGCCAGAATGTGTCCAATATGGTACTCTTGGATACTGGGATCCACTTTTCGTTTCTTACTTCCTCCTCCTTCAGTCTGATTCTCTTTTCAACTTGTGTTTCCTTTGATGTCCCTTCTTGTGATTTCCTCTTGTCCCTGGCTTTTGCTAGGGCTCCTTGATCAAACATTGCCATCAGTTTTGCCTTGGAGGAGGCCCTAGCAGCCCTATGAACATCAGCTTTACTTACAGGAACTTCTTCAACGCTGGCGCCCTCATCAACCACAGTATAATCTTCAGGAGCAGGAGCACCCTGGGGATTTTCAGGGATACTAACGCCTAATGCTTGTTGGAGCATCCACCAGCAACTGTCATAGACATATTTGTTTGACTGTTCAAAGTTGTTGATCATGACTTCCCGAAGCTCAGCCATCTTAGCTATATATTCTTTCTCCCCTTTTTGGCTTCGACTACGATGGAATTTGCATAGGAGTGCAGTGAGTCATCAATATGCTTTGTAGTCCTGGAGAATTTAGTGACCAAGGCTTGTTGATTGGCGTTGAGAGTTACCATATTGCCATCAAACTTTTGAATGTTATTGGCTACGACATGAGCATTTTGATTTACTACGGCGAGAGTATCGGTGTTCTTTTTCAGTCCGTCCATAAGAAGAGTGACAGCTTGGCCGGCCGCTGTATATTTCTCTTCAAACTTCTTTTCCATCACGTCCAGTTTGTGATTGATCTCCACTATGTTCTTGAGCATGAGATTCTCCGACTTCTTGATTCTTTTTAACATTTTATCCTGAGCTTTCCCAAAGAGGCTTTAAGCTCATCCACTATACCCTGAATGACATTCACGGTGTGAGTGGCTAGATTATCTCGTAGTGGAAGACCCGGAGGCACTTCTTGGCCTTGCTCTTCAGCAGAAGCACCTGTAGAGCTGGACACGAGCACAGTCTCTAAGGGAGGAATACTTGCAACATCTGTAGATTTCTCGGACTCCCCTCCACTCGTGCACCAATGTTCTCAGGAACGATCTCAGGTGCGTGCTTGTCAGATGGAGCTTCAGTGATATTCTGAGTCTCCAAAGCTTCTTGTCCCCTATTGCCGTCTTCCTCACCTTCATCATCCATGAGATCATATTCATCAGCATCACCTTCCAACCCTTCGTCAGCAGTCTCCTCTACAGCATCACTTTCTTCTTGTATATCCGCCACTGCATCTCTGGCTATCTGGGAGATGTCAGATACGATATTAGCATCAGTGGGTAGAGGCTCCCCCTCAATTCCTGCAGTCAAGGCATCAGGAATTTCACTGGGGATAACTAAGGAATCAGCCACAGTGTCGTCCTCGGCTGGAGATGCTTCTTGTTGTTCTGCCACAGCAGCCTGCCCAATACGCCTCTCCCATCTGTCAAAAACACTCGAGTCCATTTTCTTTAAGTAATGTAGAGGAACACCTTTACTCATGTCATACTTATCTCCATTCAACTGATTGAGATACAAACTGATGATTCGGCCAAAGCTAGGTGATCTCAGGGTGTCCTTTATCTTCTCAAACAGCAATGCCCCCCAGTTGAATCTTTTCCTGCAGACAATTGCCACCAGGATCTTGAACATGTCCGCAGAGATGTGGTCATGAGAGCCCGACTTGCATATGAGTACCTTCCCAACGATGTCTGACAGAAGTTTCCCTTCTTCATTCATATCCTTTCGCTTTATCGACCGAGTTCCTCGAGCGAGACCACAGAATAAAGAGTCATGGTTTTGTCTTCTTCCTCAAGATAATCCTCGTGCTCCGAGCTAGTGAGCTGCAAGTAGTGGGTCAGCTTGCTGGCAGACATCTTGATCTTTGCCCCGGCAACCTTGCTTTTGATAAGAGAGTCGTCATTCCAGAGTTTTGCGGTTGCAAAGAACTCCAGCACTTCCTTGTCCAGGATTTTACAGGGATGCTCTAGTACGAATGAGAGTCCAGCCTCCTCTAGCATAAGGATGATGTTCCTGAATTCATCTGAGGCATGAGAGAATCCTGTGCGAACCAGCTCGCATCCAGTGACCAGCCCAGCGGTTGTCCTTGGAGCCATCGCAAATATAGGGAGAAAAGCCCTACTCTACGCTTAATCAAAAATCAAAAAGGAAGCGACACTAGTGATCAAGTCCAAGTAAGGGTGAGGGGGTGGTTACCTAAAGGCATAGACGGTGAGTTAGGTCGATGAAGACGATGGACACTTGGTAGGTGCACGCGACGAGATCGATCGAAAACGCGGAGAAATCCCTGGAAGGAAGAATCGGTGAGATCGACGGAGTTCTCACGAGGCGGGAAACTTGCGGGATGTCGACGGAAGGGGAATCTTGCGGGATGAAACGGCGTGAAACCTTCGGTGTGCTTCCTGTGGGATGTCGACGGAGTTCTTCACGTTTCGGCGAGAGACCTTCGGTGATAAGCTTGCGGGAATCTCGCGGGATGTCTATGGAAAGGGAAGAGTCGGCGAGAGTCGATTCAGCTAGTTTCCTGCGGAGAAAGTCTTTCGGCGGGATTCCTACGGAATATGAAGAGTCGGCGTGAATTCTAAATATATAAAGGGTCGTCGAGCTCTTCGTGTGGCTGTTGGGTTTGGGTTAAGCGGGTTTCGAGTTTGTCTAAGTCGATTTGAAAATCTTCTAAATATATAAATACTCCTTATAGCCCAGCTCTTAGAGTTTGAACCGGCTTTTCCATACATTTATTGATGGCAATCTTCGCTAGTTTTCAGTGAACTAATTTACGCCTGTAGATGTTAGACCTCGAGTCTACCAGTGGAATTTCCGATAAGTCTTCATTGTTGAATCTATGGTTTATGTTTACCGTGTTAACATATCCTTAGATGTACACACATATAAGTGTAAGTATAAGTACAAAAATATATATATATACATATGTAAATGTGGATACAATATGACTCAAGCCCTGTAACTGATCAAAAGTACCTGGGATTATGAGAGTTATCATTTAGTCCCTCAGGTAAAACATATTAGGAGCTCAATGTGAGTATGCCCATGTAGATATCACATCTGGTATTCCAGACGCTTGTTCCAATTTAGTCTTGAGCCATCTACTGTCTAGTTCCCATCATATTTACAGGAACCTAGACTACCCTGCAAGAAAGAGTTACTTTACCTTAGGAACCCAATACATATTGGGTCCTAGGTTCTTGTTAGTATAAACACTCGACTGCCTTCCTTCAGAAATTCTGACAGGAAGACTACCTCTGCCCTGGAGATGTGGATAGGCCCTTGCCCTTGACACAGAGGGGTTGTGCCAACAGTCTATGGCAAAGTGTCCCACCTTGCCACAGCACCAACACTCATGAATGTTGTATCGCCGTTTCTGACTTGATCTTGTGATTGAGGTAGTCATGAGCCTAGGTCCAAACGGGATAGATCTGGATCTGCTCCCAGAATTGCCTCTTCCACCGTGACACGTGGAAGGGTGGAATGAATGCATGCAGCGAGCGTCACGAGGTCTGGGAAGTGGAGCCTTCCTTTCAGACAGCCCCCTTCCTGAGACCCCATGAGAGCTTACAGCATGACTTCTAACCCCCCTTTCCTGTGGCCTTGGGTGGAGAGAAGATTTCTGAGAGCTGATACTAGCCGATTCATGCCGAGTATGGGCTGTGGCTGAGAATACAAAGGGCTCAGAAGGAGCCTTAGGTATTCTCTCACGGGTGGCCATGACGGCCCTTGCACTATGGGTGTCTCCACATGAGGACAGATCACCCTTGCAGTGATCACGATTATTCCTGTGATCATACCTGAAGGCATGATGAGTAGCCTTCCTACTTGGAGTGGGGGGTCGGAATACCATTTCCCATTTCTCCACGAATTGATAATTCGGGAGATCCACCCATTTTCTTGCTTTCTCTTTATAGCATCAACCTTGGAAAAGTTTGATACTATTCTTTTCTCAGTCTCTAGACTATTCTCTAGATCAGAAATTTTAGAGTCCTTGACCTTGTTGGACGCCAATTGGAGAACCAACAAGATCTTCAGCCGTGCAATCTCCTGAGCTTGTTCTTCAACAAGCAAGTTGCATTTCTGAAGGGCTCTCTGCAGGGAATCAGAATTTTCTGAAGGGACACAGTTCCTGTCTTCAGAAACTTCAAGAGAGACGGGGCAGGATAAAAAAGTTACCTGCTCATCAGTGTTATTGTCATTAGAGCCAGTGACCGTTGTGTCATCCTCATCAGAGCTGCTTTCCTCACTGACCTCTTCAGTCTCTGACACGGACACTGGAGCTCTGATGTTGTCTGATAGATCCTTGCCTTCATCTTCAGAGGCGAGGACCCCAAATAGGCTTCATCCTCTGGTTGACAGCAGATTCCAGCTTTCTCTGACTCCCCATCAGCTCTGAGATCATCACCCACATAGATTTAGCTGACCCACATTTTTTCAATCTATAGCGAGAAGCTCCAGACCAGATATCCATGATAATTTGACGAATCCTCTTGTCCAAATGAAATAATGAAAGTTCCGTCTCCGACATCTCAGCAATGCACTTGGGCACTTGGATCTTTCCAGAGTCGGAGGTCTTCATAGGAATAAAAGGACCCTCTTCCAGGATGAAAGATGCTCGAGGATCGATAGCATCCAAGTAATACAACACTCTCATCCTCCAGACGGGATAAAACTCCTTTGTGCATGTGGGGAGTCTTAGAGGCGATATCTCATGATCCAGCTTCATGCTTCTGACACTGGTGACAGGATTCTACTCAAGGTGTAAACCTTTTTGATGAGTAAACCTCGCTTTGATACCACTTGAAAGTCCACCTAGTGTCAACTATCTTCACCTATGGGGGGGGGGGGGGGGGGGAATAGGTGACGTGCAGCGTTTTTGCGGAATTTAACTTGTACCTGCACAATAAAAAAAAACGGCACAACACACAGAATACACAAGCTATTTATAGTGGTTCCCCGATTTGGGTACATCCACTTTCCCCCTTCGACCTATCTCCCAACAAGGGACGACTCGGTCTCTTCACAACAAGATTGAAATCCAATCCTTGCACTATCGGAAGGAACCCTTCCACACGTAGGAGTCAACACTCCCACAACACAGGTTGCACCCAACCCTTACAACTAGGAACCTACGTTCCTTTACAACAAAAGTTAAACTAGAATGTACAAAAGATACAAACTACGTTTGGAGACCAAGGTGTCCCTCTTCGTTGACGACGTGTTCTTGAAGTCCACGAAGAGTCCACAACCCTAGAACTCTCTTGGAGAAGATCTCCCGGAACCGGCGGCGGCAAGATGGGCGGCGGCTAGGTTCACGGGATCGGCGGCGACGACGATGTGCGGCTGCTGTACTTTAGAGATCCAAACTTCGTAGCGAAGCTAGCTAGGTCTTCCAACGGTCACACTAGGATCAGTCGTCTCGATCGATTCGGACGGGGAAGGTTTTCCCGATCAACAAATCAAGAGACAAGAGATCTCCGGTTAGACACGTGAGACGCTAAGCTTGGCTAAGCTTCTATCGACCGGAGATCTGGAAGAAACCACGATCAAGACCGGCGATTAACTCTCTCAAGCGGCGGCGGCGGCGGAAATCGTGATTCTAGGTTACGTCGCGGCTGCTCTTTTTCGAATCTTCTTCGTCTGGTACTGTTCAAAAATACGCGTGTATTTATACACAAGTATACTCCTAAATGACCGTTGTGGGTCCCACCTGAAGGAAACCCTAGTTCCGGTTCAACACAGTGCCAGCGGTAGAATCCGGTCCAGCTGTTTCCAGAAAAATTGCCAAGTCAAAATCGGCGAGAATCGAAGGTGATTCTCGACGAATCGGCGAGAATCAGTTAGTGATTCTCGACGATTCGTCGAGAATCACTAATGATTATCGCCGAATCACATGATGATTCTCGACGAATAGTACTTGGCCATGATCTGCTCAACGATGGGTTCGGCGAGAATAACTAGTGATTCTCGCCGAATCTTACTTGGCACCGCTTTGAGGTAGCCAGATAGAGTCGGCGAGAATCACTAGTGATTCTCGACGATTCGGCGAGAATCACTTGGTGATTCTCCCCGAATTATACTTAGACGATTTTTCGTCTTTCCACCCAAGAGCTGCTACTTGACCCATCCTTGCTCCTTGTCTGCTCTTGCATAGTTACAGCCATGTACTTGAAAGTAAGTGCACTCCAATAGAGAGAGTACACGTAGGCCAACACACTGATCTGCTCAACGAGGGATTACGTCGTGCAGACCGTGTATATTGACCTACTGCACCCTGACATTGGTGTGCACTTAGCGTGGAATAACTGCAAGCACAACTTAAGAGGTTTCATCAAATACATTGTGAATTCATCTTAGCTTGACAGCTGGCTTCCTCAAATCCAGCTAATTGTGGATACAATACCCAACACCTACAATTAGTCATCCAATCCAAACAGAAAACAAAGTAACGGTCAGCATTAGCTGACCACTTATAACGACCCTGCCCCTTACCCGGGGCAGTGGTTCCTTTCCTGTATGCATTGACATATCATAATCTCTTTAGTAATCTAGCAACCACAACCATATCACAAACGTTGGTATCCACCCAACGCTCCGTGCGTTCAGGGCACCTGAAACATTACCAACCAAACCAGATTGACCCACACGTTGTGGTGCAGCAGGTCGGGTGCTCGCTCCCCGGACACTGCCACCCATCGATCTCTCAACCGAAACCAGATCGACCCACACTTTGTAGTGCAGCAAGCTGGGTACTCGCTTCCCGGACACTGTCGCCCATCGATCCCTGCTCTATCTAGATCAACCCACATTCGTGGTGTAGCAGGTCGGGTGCTCGCTTCCGAGCATGCTACCAATGATCTCTCACTACAACCAGGAGCTTAATCAAAGCCTCCATACAGCCATAACCAATATTCATTCATCCATACACAACCATGCAATCAAAGCATAAACCTTTCACAGCATCAAATCCACGGAGTCTTCTCTGATTTACCCATGATCATCACCAATCCAGACTACCCGTCCAGATGGGCTTCACACAGCATGTCTATGTCGTACTCCGCACTTCCGGCTCTAGATGCAGACTCAACCAAGGAATCACTTTCGAAATCCACCCCTTGGTGGAGGATTCCACGCACATGAATAAAGAGAGGACTTCGATGTCCAGGAAGGAGATCGTTACCCTTGATGATCGCTTCAGAGTCATGAATCCGCCGGATGGAAATCACTGTCTCAGCGTTGCCTCCACGAATCTGAACTCGGATCTTCAATCCACACTCTGCAGCTCCTCCAGCAGCGGATTTCCTCCTTCCTCCTTTCCTTCCCTTGGCCTTTCTCTCCCTTGGAATGAGAAGAAGAAGAAGAAAATGAGGAGATAATCCTCATTTCTCGGCCATATAACAGCAAGGAGAAATCTGAGCCATCAGATCCCATAGGAAGAAAAGGAACGGCCAGAAACTTTCCTGAAAACAGCTCTCTCGGGTCTGACACGCCCCGTGACACGCCCGTGTCACAGGCCGTGTCCCCTAAGCAGTTCATGAACCGCCTTATCCAAACTTATCCACGACAAGGTGACACGCCCATGTCACGCCTGTGTCAGCCCAGTCATGTCCGTGACACGAGGCGTGTAACCCACTCGAGACCCACTCGAGAGGACTTACTCGAGAGAAAACCAACTACTCGAGTACCCAGAAAGGACACGCTCGTGTCCAACAGGGATGACACGCCCGTGTCACCCCCTCTTACTCGAGTACTTTTCACCTACTCGAGTACATTTCGACCTACACGAGAACTACTCGAGTATGGCGGGACACGCCCTGTGACACGCCCGTGTCACAGGCCGTGTACCCGCTTTCTCGAGTATTCGCCGACCTCAACTACTCGAGAGAAAATCGTCGACCGGGCGACGACACTCCCTAGGTCACGCCCCCCCGACACACCCGTGTCATAGGGCGCGTACCTCCCGAAGAATTTGTCGACCGACCTTCGTCGACTAAAATTCGCCGAACGACATTCGTCGACCGAAATTCGTCGAATGAAATTCGTCGAACGCAATTCGTCGAACGCAATTCGTCGAACGCACTCAACCCAAGCAGGACACGCCCTGGGACACGCCCGTGTCCCAGGCCGTATCACCCAATCTTTTTTCCCGTTTCTCGAATTTGGGCTGTTACAACTTTGCCCACAAACTACGCTCGAAATTTGTCGAACACAAAACTCGTTCGACTTAGTCGAACCCAGAACCGTTTGACGCATCGTCGAAAGCCCAGTTCACCGATCATCGAATGCCGTTCGATGATCGTCGAACGCCCCAAAAAAATTCGTCAAACTCCTCTGTTCGACGAAAACCTACCCTAGAATCCGACACACCATTCTTGAGACGCAACATCAAATATTTACACAAGTAAAAATCACCACAAGGGTCCAAAAAACACGCCGAGACTCCAAAATGCTCGGATAAAATTGGACAAGTCCAAAGCCTCAAAACTTCATCCTTGAATTAAGGAAAACATTCAACCCAATCAAAATCCCAAAATCCGATCAACCAGACCCAACAGATGCAAAAACGCATAAACGGTGCAGCGTCGTCAACAAAACGTAAGAAGGGGTAGCACCCGACGTTATAAATATGACGCCACCAAAACGAATAATAACATCGAAAATATCGGTGGTGTTACACGCATGCCACACGCGGTCAGGCGCGCGCGCCACGAGCACACAACCTAGTGTGCACACTCGCCCACGCGCACCGCGTGTGCAGGGGCGCCAATGGCTTTCCTCGGGCACATTTGCTGCTTCTCCTTCTCCTCCTTGACATATTCTAATTTTTTTTACCGGAGTTTGCAGGGCACCGCCATCCGCTGTCTCAAGTCTTTCACCATTCGCCATCGCGGCCGCTCCTCTTTGGCCACGGGCCGCTGCCGAGGGAGCGCCTGCCGGCCGCTCCTCCTCGGCCGCGGTGCGCGACCGAGAGAGTGCCCGCTGGCCGCTCCTCGGTCGTCGGTGCGCGGCCAAGGGAGCGGCCGAGCCAGCCACCTCTCCGCGGCCGTCGTCGATGGTCGCCCCCTCGCGGCAAGGTCTGCGGCAAGTTCGTCGGCCGCCCATGGGGACCCGTCCTCGCAGCCCAATCATTTGGTGTCGTTCCCCGCCGCCCGATTCACGTGTAACCGCCCACTAACCTCCGTGTTAGTGGGAATATTTTATTTATTAATTTAATTATGGTGCAAATTGCGGGATTAATTATCATAACATGCACCCCTAAACTATAGCAAAATATTTATGAGGGTTGTTATGGTGTGCGGATAGCCGCGTAACCACCATAATCACCCCCTAGAGACTATGAAGGAGTCACATGTCTCCTCATTTCTTACATTTTTCCTCCGAGCTTTCTTCTTACTCAGGTCGAAGCTCTGCCAAATTTCTCCTACAAGTAGCATTCGAGCCGCACCCAAGCCGCGTTCGAGCCACCTTCGAGCCATCGGACGAAGTCCGATCTCCCTGCTTCTAGAAGGCCACCGCGACCACAAACTTAAGTGCTCTGCTCCCGCGTTTAGTGCCAGCATAATGCCCAGTAAAGCCCTTCGTCGCAAAGTGCAATTTGTAACAAACACCAGGCGTGACGGCCTGTCGTCCGTCGTGTGCTAAGTGTTCTCTCACCTCAAAATTATAACGAGAGGCGATCTGTCTCCCTCGATTCAACGAACAAATTGTAACAGCTAGGAAATAGTGGACTTTGACCATCACAGATTCGGTCACGCGGTTTTTTACCCGGTTTTGGGGTTCTTCCATGTTAAAACTCTGTGTGTACAATCGATCTACTTCATTGTCTGTGTGCGCGCTCGACCGTTCCGAGAGCTAAGGTGGTCCTAGTATTCCGACCCGGCCGGGACGTTAAATTAGACCGCAACACTTGTGTTGTTATAAAGTCTAAATCATTGTGTTCTAGAACTATTTTATGAAGTTTCTTTCTTTCTTACAAAAAAATACCTCGGATAAATGGATCAAATCGTTCTGTTTTTTATTTATCTTTTATATTTGAAAATTTTAGGGCGTTGTTATTAGCACTGCACTAATCGATATTAGCACTCAAATCAAAGGAATTTTTAGGGTTTCTTTTTTAACAACTGCACTCACTCTTCTAACCCGCCGCACGCCATTCTCCTCCATCGCGTTTCCCGCAGCCCAATCCCCCGATGCGCGGCCCTCATCCTCCTTCGCGACTATTCCCCTGCAGTGGTCAGCGGCAACTGGCAACAACCCCGGCGGTTCTCCTCCTTCGCGACTATCCCCCTGGCAGCGGTCGGCGGCATCGATAATAACCCCGACGGTTCTCCTCCTCCTTCGCGACTTTCCCCCTGGAGTGGTCGGCGGCATCTACCGGCCCCTCACTCTTGTGCCGCAGCTGTCTCCCCGACCTTCCCCCCTCCAAGTGGTTGGCGGTTCCATTTGCTTGGTGTTCCATGCCCTAGGTTGGGTGATTTTCTCCTCTTTTACCGGGCAAAAAACCTTTAGGTTTTCAGAAATCTCAAAGGTACCTAACTTTCTTCTCCACCTTGAATTAATTTTTTGAAGTTCATTGTTAAAATATAGATTACACTTCTAGGTTTTTATATTGTTGTTTGCGAGGATGAGTCAAGAAGATTACACTATTACAGATCTACAACTAATCGGCATGACCACATGCAGTAAAAATTTAATCAACTTTTTTGTGATTATGCATTGTGATTTACTTGTGTTTTATATTATGCGAAGATCCAAAATACCTAGTAGATGACAAGGTTCCCAAAATCGAAGTTGATTTCAGCATGCATTTTCAAACCGATAAAGCATTTGGTTCGAAGGAGGAATTGATAGAGGGGGCTAGATGTATTAGCAAAAGTCTGGGCTATGTTATTACTATCAAAACATCCGATAAAATTACTGGTCGCCCCGCACCTCGTGTAATTCTTTGTTGTGATAGAGGTGGACACTACCGAGAGAATCAATGTAAAAAGGTTGGGTGAAGAAGGGGCTCCGTAAAACCACCTCCAAGCGATGCGGTTGTTTGTTCTCTCTTAAAGGAGTGAAAGTGGTAAATGTTGAGGAATGAAGATTAGAGGTTCTGTGTGGCGTGCACAATCATGAGAAAGTTCACATGAAAGCACATGCTTATGTCGGGAGGTTAAATACAAACGAGGAATCTCTTGTCAATCAAATGTATCGTGTCAATGTCAAACCAAGAAAAATCCTTTCGGCGTTGAAAAAGAAAAATAGTGTGAACACTTCAGTTATGAGAACAATCTATAATGCAAGAGCAAAGTTACAAAAGCAGGAGTTAGACGGTCTTTCCCCAATACAGTTTTTGTACAAGCTGATTGAAAGTTCTGGGTACATTAGTTACAACATATTGGATGATAGCTACCGAAAATTACGAAGTATATTTTTTGCGCATCCACTTGCAGTCCAATTAACAAACATGTTTCCAACAGTATTTGAACTTGATTGCACTTATAAAACAAATAGATATCAGATGCTTCTTCTATGCATTGTTGGGATAACTTCGACAATGAAATCTTTCTACTCGTGCTTTATTTTCTTATCTGATGAAACTCAATCAAGTTATGAGTGGGCTTTGCACTGTTTTAAGAATGTACTATCCGATAATGTGCCTACTGTTTTGATAACTGATAGAGAAGTTGCTTTAAGGAATGTCATTGGCAAAGTCTTTCCAGTTCCAAGAATTTCTTATGTCGTGTCCATATAAATTGCACATTGCAAGAAACTATTTACTAATGGAAAAGAGTCTGAAAATTTTATGTTTGAGTGACAACGAATGATTGAAGCAAGCACAGAAGGTGATTTCAATATTTCATTTAACAATTTACTTGGGCAATTTTCTGCAATGCATTCAGGCGTGTTAAACTATGTTGTTACAACATGGATAGAGCCATATAAAGATCGTTTTGTGTCAGCATGGATCGATAAACATATGCATTTGGGTAATACTAGTACAAATTGGGTTGATGGTGAACATAGCCTATTGAAAAAGTTTTTAGAAGTATCTATCGGAAACTTGACAACCGTATGGAGAACATTTGATCAGATGATAAACCTACAACATACAGATATAAAAAGAGCATTTGGAGAAAGTTGCATTAAATTTAGCAATGATTACAAAGGCTTTTTATATTCTGAGTTGATTGGGAAAATATCTACTCAAGCTTTACAGTTCATCAAAGAAGAAGAAGAAGTTATAAATAAGGGATTACATTTTATGCAAGCTTATGAGTGCTCACACATTAAAAGATACACTTTGGGTTTGTCTTGTGGATATGAGTTTCATCCTTACATCACAAATTCAAAAGCAATTATGTTATGGTTGATTAATTCACATTGGAAGCAACTGGCACTTAAGGACAAAATTGAAGTTGACATTGAGAACAACTTGGACATTAAGCTTGAAGAAGTTGTGCTAAAGTATTATAACTCGAATGAACAACAAAAGAGAGAAATAAAACAACAATAAAGAGAGATTGTACATCCAACAACTACTCACACAAATGAACCATCCATGTCATTAAAGTTAAAGGGGAGGCCTAAGGGCAGCTACAAAAAAATTAAAGATGAGGTTCTGTCAACTAAATGACTACCGTCACATTTTGAATATGCATTGATGGAGGAAAAAATATTGGAGACTACAAAAAAACAAAAAAAGAATAAATTGGTTATTCGAAAGGGGAAAAAGTTTGTGGATACGGTCCGAAACAAATTTATGACATTTTGGTCGGAGCACATTATCGATGCATTTGATGTGTTGGGAGATGACCATTGTGGGTACCGGGTCATTAGTCATGGCTTGAATGTCCACGGTGGTTGGCAACAAGTGAGAAATGATCTACATTAAGAACTACAAAATCGTGGAATTTTGTATGGTCAAGTTTTTGACCGTCATAGATATGAAGAATTATTGGAGAAAATCAAATGTATTGAAACAACGGCACCATATGAGAAATGGATGACAATGCCCGATTTGTGCCTTGTAATTAGTTCATGCTATAACATTGTTCTAATTCAACTATCTAAAGTGCAAAGTTTGACGTTCTTCCCACTACATTATGCTATGTCGGAGGTGTCACACATGGTTTGCATGAGATTTTTGAATGAAAATCATTTCATTCAATTGTCATTAAGTGAGTGCCGTCCAATACTGCACATCATTCCGATATGGATGAGGTATCATGAAGCAGTTGCCGATCATCGGGAAATGCACTACAAAACAAGAATTGCAACTTCTTAGCCAAATACTGGATGCACTATGTTAGTGGAGTTAGACGAGGGAGCTTGATGATGGTATGTATTAATATAATTTTTTAATAATTATACAATCTTTTAAGATGATCTTATTTAACATATTTTTTTTATTTTGGTAGGTGTTACGATTACAAGACCTTCACAAGAAAAAGTCAGAGATTTATATGCATTTATATATAAAAAATTTTGGTACGTGTTATTAATTTATTTGATATACAATATTATAAGATCTTATTTAACATATTTTCTTTTTTTTGTAGGTGTTACAATGAGAAAAAATCTAAGTTTTTGGGGCTCTAACTTTTTGAATATTATGTTTTGAATACGTGTAATCTTTTGTCTTTTTTCTATAATATCTTATTTAAGTTTTGGAATAAAAATATATTACAAATATTACTTGCGGATAGTGAAAGTGCGGTGAAAATAAAAATTTGCTTGCGCATAATAAAAGTGTGGTACAAACAGAAATTTGCTTACGAATAGACTGATTCTAATAGTGAAAATAATAGTGTTAATAACAACGCCCAAATTTCATGAGGTCAGCAGGCAAGACAAAAACGAGGCACACTACAAGCCAAAAGAAGGTTCACTTAAAAATGGTATCTCCGGCACTCGCCGGCGTCTATGCCCGGCCATGCCGCCACTTTTTCCCCTCCTCCTCTCCAGACTGCTGATCACCCTTCTCCTCCCCACCAAAACCCCTTCCCAGAGCACCACCGCATCCCTCCTCATCTACTGCTCCGGCGGCAGCTATAACTCCTCCAGCCCCTATTCCTCAAACCTCCGCCGCCTCCTCGCCGACGCCAGCCTCTCCGCCGCCAATTCACCAACTCTCTTCACCACCATCGCCGAGGGAAACTCTTCCTCCAACATCTTCGTCCTCGCACAGTGCCGCCCTGATTCCTTCTCAGAGCTCTGCTCCACCTGCTTAACTTTAGCAGCATCCACTCTCCTCGCCGGCGGCTGTGGCCGCAACAAATCCGCCGCCATCCGCTACGACTACTGCCTCCTCCGCTATTCGGAAAACCCCTTCTTTAGCACCCCGAAGCTGACGCCGCTTAGGAGCGGATACAGCATCGAGAACGCAACTCAGCCGGAAATCTTCGGTGGTCTGGTGGAGCGGCTGATGCAGCAGGTCTCAAATGAGGCGGCGGCGGCGGAATCGAGATTCGCGGCAATGAGCACGGACAGGCGGGAAGTGTACGGAATGGCCTGGTGCACGAGGGATCTCTCCAGCAGCGACTGCTTGCAGTGCCTCTATTGGGCGTCGTCGGCCATCGTCAAGACGAAGGTCGGAGGCCATGTCGACTGTGTGAGCTGCAGCGTGAGATTCGAGACTTATTTGTTCTACTCACAGCCTTTGGTCACGCCGCCGCCTATTCCGTCAGAGTTTTCCGGTGAAGGGAATCATAGTTCCACAACCGCCGGCGCCGCCGGGATAAGTGAGTTGATCAAAATCATGTTTTTCTTTACAGACCTAAAATACTCTGTTTCTTCTGGTTCATGTTGTAATGATCCTGGCCGATTCAAAGGTACAACACCACAGCTTTGCTTTAGGTGAGGTTATCCGGTTGCAGCCCAAACACCCCAATCTTTCTTCATTTACTAACAGGTTGTTGGTGGTCACAACCTCCCTTTAATGAGATAAAATCGATAATTAAATGTGCAGCTCCGAAACTTCTCAGAAGGTCACCCATCCTAGCAGTACTCCTACTCGAACATGCTTAACGAGCAGTCTTGAGATGGGTGACCTCCCAGGAAATCACCATATTGTCCACTTAACTTAAGTTTCCCTCATCAAATGGAGGCGGTGACCACCAACAATCCGTCCATAGATGAAGTGGGGTTGGGATGCATGATCTGCAAACCGGTTGATGTTGAATTCTTTGGAGCCGAATGCTAGGGTGCATACGATCCTCCTTTCGAACTATGTGCTGAGGAAGACTGTTACACATCTCCACTTGAATCTTTACTAATTCCCCAAGTTCATGGATGCCAAAGTACGAATTTCAGTATGAGTGCTTAATTGCATTACTAATTTCGTTCTTGCGAAGCAGTTAATGGAGTTCATGGGTGCCTAATTGCAGAAAATAAATAATAAATCTCTATTAAAAATCTTCTTTTTACAGATATTTTTAGCTGATATCAGCTTCAATTATCCAATAATTAATCAGTACGTATTCACTTCGTCGTTTTGCAGGTCGCAGAAACAGCGATGCAATGAGGATAAATATTATAGTTGGGGCCACGGGAGCAGTTGCGCTCCTGTTTCTCTCTGCATTATTTTATCTCTTAATTAGAAGAAGCCGAAGAAAAAAGTCGAACCTCAAATCATCCAGTAATCTTTCCCTGTTATTTCTCTAACACGCAAGTGGGTTTAATTTATTAATGTCAAATCTTCATCAAACTCATCCCTTTTTTTCTAATTCCGCAGTGAATGGAGTTGATGAGGAGGACAACAACTACGCCGCAGCTCTGCTGTTTGATCTGGCCACCATTAGATCCGCCACAAACAGTTTTTCTGAAGCGAATAAGCTGGGAGAAGGCGGATTTGGGCCGGTTTACAAGGTAATTAAACAGTATTTTAATTCATTGTCAGAGTAAAAGTTCAAATTTTGCAACTAATTTGGCTCTTGATTTTCACAGGGGGTTCTGAGAGGCGGGCAGGAAATAGCCGTTAAAAGGCTTTCAAAGAGTTCAGGGCAAGGGGTGCTGGAGATGAAAAATGAGGTCGTGTTAATGGCGAGATTGCAGCACAGAAACCTTGTGAGATTGCTGGGCTGCTGCTTGGAAGGAGAGGAGAAGCTCCTTGTGTATGAATACCTGCCTAACACAAGTCTGGACAAATTACTATTCGGTATGATCCATAATTCTATATACAATTAATAAGATAAGGGAATCATTGTTATAGACATTATAGTTTTGACTATTGATATCATTTCGTTAAAGACACCGCACAATGCTAAAGATATCCTAAAATGTTAATTGCAATGCAGAAAATTTAAAGACTCGGCAATTGAAATTACATTAAAAAGAGTTTTTTTATAGATTTCAATGACACTTTTTTGTTGAAAGCCCCGCAAAAGATTTTAAAAACACAGCAATCGGAAGCTCCCATTTGTGTAACAACTGGCTTATGGTTCCTTCTCCAATTCCTTCTGCAGCTAAGAGATGTAGTTGTGGGGGAGAAGCATGTTGGTCCTGTTGTGATTAAAGCCTGAGAAGTGAGAAGAGTCCAAAAGTCATTACATGAGTGAATTTATCCCTTAAATTTAATTATATGCGATGTTAATAGTCAAAACTATGGTGTCTATAACAATTCCCTAAGATAATTGAGCTTCTTGCTCCATTGTTAAATAGTAGAGTAGTGGTTCTACCAATCGTTGACGGCAGGCAGCTGAACTTGGGCCTACCTCTAAAAGTCATTGGCGTGGCGTTGGATCAACGGTAGAGACAATAAAAAATAATTGTCAGGGAGAAGCCATGATTTGTATTTTTAAGTTTCCTTCTCACAACATTTTATGGCAGCATCTGCTGTATTTTGTCGGTAGTCATTTTAGATTAATTTGTATGTTTTCCCCACATATGCCTCAACTAGAGAGAAAAGTCATATTTGAAAGGTTTGTTTTTTTAAAAAAATATTAATTTCTTATAGAGTTTGGTAGTTTTCTAGGTTTTGATGGCAAGGAATTGAAATTGACTTCAAAGACTAATTGTTATTTTTGTTTGCTTTCACTTGGATCGGATTTAGCATAAAATGGAAGGTTTTGAAATTTTTAAAGTTGTGTTTAAAGTCAAAACATGCACGTTGAGGTTAGTTTTTTGATCGTCGCTCATTCCCCATTCTCATTGTTCCTTCCTCAATCTTTCGCAGCTTCCCCATTTATCCTACACCTTCCTCATTCTCGTTGTTCCCTTCATCTTCATTCAACTGTTGCTTCGAGCTCGCTAGGGTATCAAAAAAAAAATTTATTTGTTTTCTAGGGTTTACAATATAGTGGTATTATAGACACAAAAAATGACTGTGCAGCCAAAATATATTTGCAGCTCAAATTCGTATATTTGCATACCGACACACTAATGACACGCTACAAACAACCATTCTCTCCATCATCTCCTTCAACCATCTCAATTCCTCTGATGGCTCCCCAACCTTTGAATGATATAAGTACTATGCTATCAGAATATTCCGGCAATCGCCTTGATTATCAAAAAAGCCATCAATGGGGTCCCAAGGAGTGCGCACGTCTATTAAACTGGATTGTCTGTCATTACCAACAGTAGAACCCAAGCAAGACGGCGCTTCAAGTGTATATGAACCTTCTTGATACTTGTTTTCTCTTGCACACAGGTCTTTGTTTCCACTCAAGTCTAATCTCTTTCCAAGCCTCTTCACAAACTCGACGGAGAAGAGGATCTCCCCGCCGAGCTAGTTCTGGCTTATGTTGAGTTGATCTAGTTCTGGAAGTGAGCCCAAACTCATATGAACTGACACGTTTAGCATGTTTCTATCTAGTGACAGAGCAGGGAGCCTGACCAATGAACTCAAAGATGAAGGTATTAGGCCGAAAAGTCCACACCCTGAGAACCCAATTGTAGAGAGGCAGAGCTGGTGAAGAGAGAGGGAAGAAAGGAGGCGAAGTACGGGTAAAGCAGACGAGATTTAGAAATTAGGATATTTTAAGTTATTTTAGGTTGTCTTGTGGTGTGCCCATAGACATATTAATAATGTGCCTATAACACCACTCTGAGAATTCAGACCAATTTCAATTATTTTCCTCTAAAACCGACGAAACCAAAGCACCCCTAATGATTGACCAACATTTTTAATTTCAAGTAGTGCTGAAGCCGATAAGATTTCTCCTAATATTTGGAAGGAGGATTGTAAAAACAAAAGCTTTAGAATGCTTTGATTTGAACTACTTTCAGCTTTCACAAATTAAATTTCTTCTAACTGTGAATTGTATAGGCTTATGTAATGCTTTGATCAGAGAAGGTAGATTCAAACTTTCGATAATTTTCTTTTAAATGCAGATCCTGATAAGAGAATGCAACTGAACTGGGCGACGAGGTACAAAATCATCGAAGGGATCTGCCGCGGCCTTCTTTATCTCCACGAAGACTCGAGATTCAGAATCATTCATCGCGACCTGAAAGCCAGCAATATCTTGCTGGACGCCGACATGAACCCCAAGATTTCAGACTTTGGGCTCGCTAAACTTTCTGCCGTTGATGAACTTCCGGGAACCACCAGCCGCATCGCCGGAACATAGTGAGTGCTCAGCCATTCATTCTTATTGTAAAAGTTCTGCAATCCATTAGTTCTGCTCACTAACTGTCTATTTTCCTTCCCAACTATAATGCAGTGGATATATGTCTCCAGAATATGCATTCTGCGGGCTCTTCTCCACTAAATCCGATGTATTCAGCTACGGCGTGCTTCTTCTCGAAATCGTCACCGGCCGGAGCAGCAGTTGCTTTCTCAGCGCAAGGAACGGTTTAGATTTTCTGAGCTATGTAAGCCTTCCATCTCTGGTTTAGAATGCTAATAGTGTTTACTGAAGAAGTAGTGGATTTACTAAATGCTGCCTGAGAACAGACGAGGTGGAGATTGATTAGTATGTAGAGATTACTGTTTATCGATAGTCAGCCATTAATCCCTTTATTTATAATGAAATGTGTCCAAATAATCACTACTCAAATTCTGGTTGATCAAGAGTTTTGAACATAAAAGTGAATAGAGTTCTTTAGGTGAGGTCTTGTGTTCATAACCACCGCGTTCACGACCGCTGCCGCTGTGCCAAACGAAGCCCAAATCTCAATCCGCTCAACACTAATTACCCTAAGTAATCCAACTCTCTGGGATGACAATTGCTACTTATACTAATCAATCTATTAAATCTAACCACAAATATAATACTTGAGGGACGAAGAAGCCTTTAACGGCTAGAATTTTGCAAAAAGATAAGGAGTGAGAATCAAATTACAAAAAAATGGCTTATAAACACTCAAAAACCCTAAATTCGAAAAAAACGACCTATAAACATTAAGGAGTTTCGTTTGATTCGGCCTCCATTTCATAATTTTGGGGAATTAACTCAGGAATTGTGACTGAACAATGTTCCAGAATTAAACTATGCTCAAAGACAAATAATTTTCAGAACTAAAAGTGAAATTTTATTCAATCACATACCAAGAAGGGACCCCTTCAGCTAAAAATTGAGTTTTGACACAGGTATGGGAATACTGGAACCAAGGAATGGCACAACAGCTGGTGGATCGGAGTCTCAGAGACGAGTACCCGCCGGAGGAGGCGCTGAGATGCATCCAAATAGGGCTCCTGTGCGTGCAGGAGGATCCGGCGGAGAGGCCGAGCATGGCTTCGCTGGCGGTGATGCTGAGCGGGCAATGCTTTTCGATTCCGGCACCGTCGATGCCGGAGTTCCTGCAGAGGCTGCAGGTTATTGTGGCGCACAGCTCGGAGATTGATCTACCGAGGAGCGGTTACTCAGATTGGCGCGGGACTTTGTCGGCGAGCGATATCTTGAGTAGTTCCAGCGGGAGCATCAGACTCTTGAGCCCTACTTCTCCTCTACAATAACTGTTGATATTCTTCCCAAAGGTGTTGGCTTGCCGCTGTAAATCTTCGAAACTGATCTCCATGCTTCGTGCTGGCATGAATCGGGGAGAAATTTTTCTTGCGCTTTTCTCCTTCCTGCAACACATTTTAACCGCGGGAGTGTGAAGGCATGGCGCCGCCCTGCGAACATCTCCTCCATTGTTAACCGCAATCATCCCAAAATCTCATAATTTTTTTTACCCTTTTTCAAAATGGATTGTTCCGCAATCCTCTGGATGGCTTCCACCTCAAAATTTCAAGTTTCACTTTTACGAAATCATCTTGTCGGCAATCAGAAAAAAATGTTCAACAATGAAAGTTGTATATATTTACGAGATCTACAACTTTCGTGATGAAAACATTTTCCTGATTTGAATTACATGTACAACCCCGATTTTTCGAAAAACTCAGGCGCAAAATCTGGACATATTCCAAAGTATTTTTGTACTGAGTTTTTTCGGAAAAAGGAGTCTACTACTTCAAATAAAAAATGTTCAACATGTAAAGTTTCTCGTCGGAATATCTACAACTTTCATGGTTGAACATCCATTTTTTTGCATGTCAATGCGCTCTATTTTGAAAAGTCGCAAAAAAAAATTGTGAAACTCCACCCCTGGGTCCCGGAGGCAAAATAATCCAGGGATCCGGATCACCTTTCGAAATAGGTCTTGTACATGCAATTTTAGGAAAAGTGCTCAACACGAAAGTTGTAAATCTCGACGAGATCTACAACTTTAGTGTTGATCATTTTTCCTAAAAATGCATGTACAAGGTGTACCTTGAAAATATGCCCAAATTTTCCGTCTTTCAGAAATAGGCCTTGTACATACAATTTCTGGAAAAGTGTTCAACACGAAAGTTGGAGATCTACAACTTTCGTGTTGAACATTTTTCCTAAAATTGCATGTACAAGACGTATTTCAAAAAGATGAAAAAAATTAGAAAATTTTGAGATATGACTAGTCAATAACAAGTTGCAGTTAACAATCGCATGTACAAATCTATATAAGAACTTCATTCATTGTCATGAAACTCATAATAAGAGACTGCAAAATTATTGATGCATGCGTGAAATATAGCTGCTAGAATGAGAGTAGTCATCTCCATTGTCTTAAAATTTTCTTATTTTTGTGTATGTAATTTGTGAAATAGAGAAGAGAATGAGAGATTTTACATTCAGATCTAAAAGGAATGGGAGAAAATTAAAACTTGTGTTCTAAGAGTTGTTGTGGATGGATCAACATTTATTAGGCTCCGTTAATTATGTTCATCATAGCTCAAGGGTCAATCGAATGAGCACAGTTAAATTCAAGTCAGCAATAGAGTTCTCCGGTGAAAAATCCAGAAAGAAAAAAACCATAAGATCTGGCACATGTTGAGCTGTCACTCAGAAATACTGACTCAATCGTGACCTCTAGTGAACTAAACATCGCCGCATCTAATCAAATATGTTGCAAAACACCAGAATCCAAAATTCAGCTATTAGAGTTATATAGACTCTCAGTAATGGTAAGAGAAACATCACTATCCTCTGCAATTATTATCGCAGCCTTCCCCACAATCAGGGTGTTCCTAGAACTCTGTGTACGTTGCGGACAAATCCTCCTGATATGGTTGCTCTGCCTGCAGTAGTAACGCATCACACTGCCTTCATTGAAGCAGATCTGGCCCGTGCATTCCCAAATCCCTTCCCGAGAAGCCTTCATCGTTCATCTCCTATCAACACATGCTTATCCCTAGAAGTGGGGCTTGACAACATCTGGGTAGACGGTAATGTAGAAGTGATTTGCTCCAAGTCTACTGTATCCTTCATGTATAATATATTTGTCTGCATATGCTTGTACAATGTCGGGAGTGAGGTAAGAATCAAGAGGATCTTATCTTCTTCCTTCACTTTCACACCAACCACATGCAGTTAGTTAAAAAGATCATTGAACTCATTGATGTGTTCCTACAGGTTATCACCCTTCTGCATCTTTAGTCCATACAATCGCTATTTTCGCAACATCCACGTGGTCAACGACTTGCTCATGTACAATCGCTTAAGCTTTTCTCATAGCTTGAGAGCAAACTCTTTAGCACCAATATTGAACAACACCTTGTTGTCGACGCTCATCTTGATAGTTCTAGTAGCGCGCTCATCCAACTCAATCCACTCAGGATCCTTCATTGGGATGGGCAAAGAATCATGCCCCCGCAGCACTTGTATCAAACCTTGCTCAACCAGCATGCC
Source organism: Platanthera guangdongensis (assembly GCA_039583875.1). Classification (NCBI taxonomy): domain Eukaryota; kingdom Viridiplantae; phylum Streptophyta; class Magnoliopsida; order Asparagales; family Orchidaceae; genus Platanthera; species Platanthera guangdongensis. The sequence goes on along the minus strand of CM077155.1, from coordinate 155,958,474 downwards.
CTTGATCAAAATTTCGCCATAGAAGAAAATTCTTGCTACCATCACATTTCTCCACAAAATATCTGACCAACAATGTGTTCTTCGCCGTCATAGCTACCCACAGCACCTCTAGGCAATCTATTAATTCACGGATCAAGCCAGTGAAGATAGGGGCGAACTAGTATCGTCACTCACCGTTAACCCAAATACAAACCAGAATATCCAATCAGTCACCCACAAAAAACCTAGCTCTGATACCACTTTTTGAAAATTCAGGTACAATATCCACGCACAACTATAAACACAGGTAAACGAGAAACACAAAACATATACAAAATTGCACTCAGCAAAACCCACTGAGGCGCGCGCACAGACACACATATAATCAACAATATAAAATAACTAAATACAAAAATGAGGGGAGAAAAGACCATCCGATAACAACAACGAGATGCGCCAGACACACAAGATTCGTGGGCGAGTAATAAAAATGAAAAGCAATCCGCCTAACGGACGCACAAAGTTCACTGAAATCTTCGACGTCAAAGTTGAACGTCCAACCATAAGAGAGTATCGAGCAAGGGTAAAACCCGTGCAAAGATGTTAGCATAATATATAATATATTACATCCCGAATTTTTAGGCCCCTCTTTGTAATTGGGTTGGACTTGACCGAGAATATGCTTGGCAGGCCCAAACCTGTCGGACCTTTTGTAAACCCATACCGGCTAAACCCTAAACCCCAAAATCTTGTTAATAAGAGATTTGTGTGTGATGAGGCTGAAAAAATATACGATAGCAAGAGAGATCACAAACAACTATAAATGTTCTCTAATATATTCACAATGTTTCAACCCATTCCATGATTGCTACATTTTTTGGGGGGATATAGTTTAAGTAATTAGATAGTTGATGTAGCATGCACCATTTTGTGCACCAATTACCACACACGCGTTAAATGTCGCAACTTTGCTCACGCACGTTGCGGGCACCCAAACGAGTTCCGGCACGGTGTGTCACTAACACATGCAAAATCACACATAACGATGAGCTGAACCGGCGCGATATTTTGGTGTGGAGATTTCTCCGGTTAAGGGGGGATCCCAACAAAACTAAGCTACCGGGCGCGTACCCTTCCAATCAATTGGTTAGAGAGCGACGACAAGCCTTTCTTGCCCCGATTCTTGTTCGCTACTTCCGGGCTTACACCAAACCAATCATGCACACATAAATAACCAAAAAGAAACAAAATAGACGAAGCACACCATGGGACGAGAGTGAGAGTGTTACCCACGACGGGGGCGGCAGAGGCGACACGCCACGAGAACGGGGGGAGGAGGCCTCCGGTGTCGTGTCGGAGAGGAGGCGGCTGTCGGTGTGGCGCCGGGAGGAGAATTGCGAGACGGGAAGGGGGCGGAAGGCCCTAGGCGATGGCTGCTCCTGTCACGGGAGATAAAGAGTAGAGATATCTTTTTGCTCAATAATTTTTCATTGGGGCTTTTGACCAAAAATTGGAATATTTATACTCCACAAGAGGAGCACTCCCCATCACACAAAATATTGATCTAATCATAACCATTCAATGTTTGTCTAAAATTAAAATTCAATGTTTGTCTAAAATTAAAATGCAAGAAATAGAAATAAACATTAGAGTCGGCTCTTGACCGACTAACAATTTGGTCGAGCCGGACGGAACGGAAATGCTGAAAATAGTTAAAGATAAAAATGATAAATAATTTCAGAAATTGCGGAGCATGTCACAATATGATTTCCTCGTGTTGGGGCGTAGGTCGTAGCAACGCGGCGCGTCGTCGAGCGAAACCGGGTCGACACCATCAATAGTATTCGAGAAGCTTCCACGACAAGGAGGATATTCTTCGGAGTGCCGTCTCATTTCAATCACTGGCAATAAGTGATTGAAGTTTCCTAATAATCAAGATGATGCAAAACACCACAAATCTTACCTAATGCAGAATATAGTAATAAGTTTCACCCAAATAGATACTCTAACCATTGTTTAACCTAAACGGAATCGAGTCACACAAAACAAGTCAACTGAGGTTTCATTTGGGAGGACTTAGGCTACATTTGGTTCGGCCGTGGCGGGTCGATCCGGCGGGTGAAAACGGAGTGTTCGAATCGGAGGGGGGAGGTGGCTGCTCCAAACGGAGCTTTTTGCGGCGTTTCTCAAGGCGGGCGGGTGGAAACGGAGCAAACGCAGTCGGAAGTTCATTTGTTTACCCTCCTTCCAACAGTGTTTGCCCAAAACGGAGCAGCGAAACGCCCAAGCAAATAGAGGCTTGAGCTTCGTTTGGGGGAACTTATTTTCACCAGTCAAGAGGTTACGACCGCATGAACCGGACCTTAATTAGGGTCCGGTTCATGCGGTCGCAACCGCTTGACCGGTGAAATAAGTCCTTCCAAAGGGAGCCTTATTTTCACCGGTGAAGCGGTTACGACCGCATGAACCGGACCTTAATTAGGGTCCGGTTCATGCGGTCGTAACCGCTTGACCGGTAAAAATAAGGCTCCGTTTGGGGGGACTTATTTTCACCGGTCAAGCGGTCATGACCGCATGAACCGGGACTTAAAATAAGTCCCCCCAAACGGAGCCTAAATCCTCTCAAACGAAACCTTAGTCTGTTTTGGCGTAAGGAGTAAAGGAACATCGGCCCATGCCATCACCACTCCAGTGGAACCTGGCAGATACCAAAACCACCTTACTGCAACAAACCAAGAGGATTTTGTCGACAATATTAAATCAAGATCCCAACCACAATCAGGCTCAATTATCATCTTAAGGAGCTGGTCATCTCAGCCACCTTTTCAAACCCTAAACCCTTAAGGAGCTTGACATCTTTTCAAAACATGTGAGTAATATAGAAGGTCAAAGATCCCAAAGATAAGAGAGATGATACAAAGAATGCTTGTCATAAAAACTCAAGGAGGGATGGGCCCAATGACCTTGTAAATACACTTGTATGTATAAGGCCCATCACAATGTATTCCTAAAGTAAAAGTATAATGTTTAAAACCAATATTAAGCCTCCCTAATTAAGGTCTGATTCATGCGGTCGTAACCGTTTGACCGGTGAAAATAAGTCCCCCAAACGGAGACTTAATCGATCACAACGTATACCAGTGCATGCAACAGAGACATACGGGTCTATGTACTTAATAAGTCCCCCCAAATGGTCTGGTTCAAGCTGCCGTAACCGCTTGACCGGTTAAAATAAGTCCCCTCAAACGGAGCCTAAGTTTCTCTTGTTCTCAATGTCAAATGTGAGATGGGTCTTATCTTTCAGTGCCTGAAGTCAAGGTTTAATGTAATTTGATTATTATGATATTTTGGTATCGTCATCGTCACACAAGCACTTTTTTCTCATCTCTGAAAAATACTCCGCCAATTCCAGCCATCATAAACTGTCATTAGCTTTGCAAAAGTCCTCTAAATTGAAGTGTCCTGGTGGTACAAGTGCTTTGCAATTTTTTTCTCCGCGGAGACTTCTTTTCCTAGTGCTCAAACCAAGTATCTTTTAAGGTCCGGTTCATGCGGTCGTAACCGTTTGATCGGTGAAAATAAGTCCCCCCAAACGGAGCCTAAGACTGCGTTTGGTGCGGCTATCGCAGCTTATTTGCTCCGGTGAGATTGGACAAAAACGTCATTGTCATATAATTTATGTTTAGTATCACAAATGTTACAAAAAAGAAACTAGTTTAAGACATAAAATTTTGGTATGACAATGATATTTTTGTCCAATCTCACCGGAGCAAATAAGTCACGATAAGTCCCGCCAAAGGCAGCCTAAGATTATGTGGAAGCCATGGGTCTGCAGGTTCACCAGCCTAAGCATGAGACTTGGATGCCCGGTTCCTCACCACGGGATGAATCTAAAATCATTTATTTATTTTAAATTAAGGTAAAATAACAATTTTTTGTAACAATTTAATGTGTAAGGGAACTCCGCTCAAAGTATTCTACAATACCTCATCTATGTATGGAATGAGTATTTATAGTACTTCCAGCGTAGAGCAAGACCCTAGTATGACATGAACTCGTTAACCTATTCCGAGTCGGCCTCGACACGTGCAGACATATTATTAAATAAACCTAACAATCTCCTCCTATGTCTGTCGTGAACCCAGACTTCGGATAGAGCATGGTTTGTGCAAAGTTCAACCAACTGTGAATCATACACAATCATGTTCAGCACCTGTTTCAAACAAAATTAGACTTAAGCACAGAATAGTATGCACGCATAAGTAAAACGAAACTCAGATGCAACACAGAATAGTCTCAGGTACAACAAGACACAGACCCAAAATGTCTGGTGTCTCAAACAAATAGAGAGCTAATAGTCCAATCAAACAGTGCATAAAAGAAGAGCTAAACAATGCTCTGAACAGAAGTAGCAAAAGATAAACTAAAAAACTTTAAAACTCATCATCCAGAAGATCATCCTGATCTGGATCTCAGTCAACCAGTGCTCCTCCTATCCCAGCAATCTCTGCAATTTCAACAGAGAATTTCATTTCAGAATGAATTCTATCCTTTGTAAATTTGCAAAAATATCTAGTTCTTACAAAAAAAAGAACTTAGTATTTATCATATTAATTTGGCTGGGAGGACACGTTCACAGAGTATTATAGTTTTACCTCAGAACCTGATATCTGTTTCAACTAAAACGATTTCAGACTTCTGGACACCGCAGCTATATCTGTGATCCTATATGGAATGTCACGGTTACTGCCCTTCTAAAGTTAATTGGAACTCATCAAGTTTGGAATGGAACCAATCTCCAGAAGAAGAGACAAGACCAAGTCAGATTGTGTTATCAAGTTTGGAATAACACTCTCCTCCAAGGCAAAAGCCGAATCCAGGTGAAGTTGTTAGCATCAAGTTTGGAATGAAACAACTTACCAAATCCGAGCTCAGCAACCAAGAGCATCAACGGACCACAACATGCTTGCTTGACAAAGGAAATCGGAATAATCAAAACTGTGGGGGAAATGGGACTAAAGGCGATTTAGTTCGGCCTTTAGTCTCATTTCCCCCACAGTTTTGATTAGGCGGTCTTTTGACATTCCTTTCGTCAATGGATCAGCCAGGTTATCCTTTGAACGTACATCGATCAAAGTGATGATTCCTTGTTCTTTTAGATAATTCAACAAGGCATGTCTCAGTCGTACATGTCTCCTCTTAGTATTATAGAGGGTATTCTTAACGACTTGAACTGCTGCTTGATTATCGCAATACAAGCTCAATGAGTTGACTTGTAACTTAGACAAGAGAATGTCTAGAATCAAGTTCCTGATCCAATCTGCCTCTTCACCGGCCAATGCTAAGGCAAACAACTCAGCTTCCATAGACGACAATGCTATACAGGTCTGTCTTTTGGATTTTCAAGTAATAGCAGCTCCACCCAAAGTGAATATGTATCCACTGGTGGACTTGCTGTTCCCGACTTCTGAACACCATGACGCATCAGAATGTCCCTCCACAGAAGGTGGGTAACCAGTGTAGCACAGCGCATGATCTTTAGTACCTTTCAGGTACCTCAGCAGCCTATCTAGGACTTCCCAATGCTCTTTGCCTGGATTACTGGTGAAACGACTCAGCATGCTAACCGAAAAAGCAATGTCTGGTCTAGTACAACTTGTGGCATACATGAGACTACCAATTATTTTGGAATATTTGACTTGATCAATGCTGGTCTCTACGTTAGGACTCAACTTCGCATTATGATCAAATGGCGTCTCTATCGGCCTACAGTTATCATATCCCCAAGTAGAAAGAACTTGCTCAATATAATGAGCCTGACTAAGAGTAACTCGACCTTTGTCAACTCTAACCTTCATACCTAATAGGGTATCCACAGGACCAAGGTCCTTCATGTCAAAAACTTCTGGCAGAGTGGATTTAATATCCCTAACTGCAGCAAGATTAGACCCCAAAATCAACATGTCATCTACATATAAGCATATGATGACTGTCAGATTCGACAATGAGCGGTGATAAAGGCATTTATCTGAGAGACTGGACTGAAATCCGAGGCTCTTTACCACCTGGTCAAACTTCATGTGCCACATCTTAGGCGCTTGTTTAAGCTCATAGATTGATTTATCCAATTTGCACACTTTATCTTTTAGATCTTTCTGCACATAACCTTCAGGTTGTGTCATGTAGATCTCTTTATCAAGCTCTCCGTTTAAGAAGGCTGTTTTCACATCCATCTGATGAACTATAAAGTTCTCAATAGATGCTAAGGCTAGAAGAATCCTGATAGTCGATAGGTGACACACAGATGAATAAACATCAAAGTAGTCTATTCCCCCCTATTGTTTATAACCTTTAGCTACGAGACGCGCTTTATACCTGGTTATAGACTCATCACTATATAGTTTCTTCTTCAACACTCACTTGTATCCTAGGACTTTAGCGCCTTTCAGCAAGTCGACTAGATGCAAAGTATTGTTATGTAACAGCGAGTCCATCTCATCATCAATGGCTTCTGCTCACATCAACGAATCTCTAGATCTCATTGTCTCCTGGTAGGAGAATGGATCATCCTCTAATTGGTAGATGATGAAATTCTCACCAAAGTTCTTATGGATTCTCTCTTGTAGATGCTCTAAGTGGAACAGTTTCCACCTCTATAGGTTTGGGAGCAGTGCCAGAAGAGCAAGCTACAGGTTCTACGATAGATTCTAAAATCATATCATTAGACCTGGAAACAGACAAACCATGATCCTTGACAAATTTATCTTCAAAGAATATGACGTCTCTAGACTCTATCACGATATTCGTGGATAGATCAAGAAATCTGTCGGCTGCACTATCTTCTGCACTACCTAGATAGACGCATGTTGTCGTCCTAGGTCTCACCTTAGGCCTCTTAAGATCTTGTATACGCACATAAGCAATACAACCCCAAGTCTTTAGAGTATCGTATCTACAAGGATGACTGTGTCACAGCTCATACGGGGTAGCAGTGAGCTGAGAATGAGGCACTCTATTCAGAATGTGATTTGCAGCACGAACTGCTTCTCCCCAAAAGGAATTAGGCATGCCAGCTGTTAGAAGCATAGAGTTCAACATTTCTGTCAAAGTTCTATTCTTACGCTCGGCAACACCATTTGACTGGGGTGAGTAAGGAGCTGTGGTTTCAAGAATTATTCCCTCAGAGGCACAGAATTCGTTGAACCCAGAGACAGTATATTCTCCTCCTCGATCACTTCTAAATCTCTTAATTTTCAGGTTCAACTGATTTTCTACACGAGATTTAAAGGTCTTAAACGTCTCAAAGGCTTCGTCTTTCGATTTTAACAGATACACATGACAATATCTTGAAAAATCGTTTATGAATGTAATCAGATACTTCCTTCCCCCTCTAGTGGCGTGGGTACGAAAATCACAGAGGTCTGAATGTATCAACTCAAGAAGTTTCGTGCTCCTAGAAACCGATTTGAATGGCTTTCTAGTGATTTTGGTTTGAGCACACACCTCGCACTTGTCAAATCGAATCGACAGATCTAAGGGAATGTTATGACTCTTCGCTAGATCTAACATTTTCCTATAGTTCACGTGTCCAAGTCTGTTATGTAATAACTTAAGATCAATAAGGTTCGAACTTATTTGGTTAATGCTATCGTTGTTTAGGCTAAGTCTATACATTCCGTTGATCAGATACGCACACCCAAAATAATGTGAATTTACCGTTAAGGTCATTCTACCGTTTTGAGTTGTGAAGGACATCCCAGCCTTATCTAACAGACTCATAGAAATCAAATTTTTAGTTAAACGTGACACTACTTTAACATTATGCAGAAAAAGAGTTTTACCTGATGAGAGGACCAGCTCGGCTGTCCCAGCATGGGTCACCTCGGTCTCTCATCCATTGCAGTTCTCCACCTTCTCCTGGACCGCCTTGACCTCAGCAAGTAACCCTCTGTCATTCGTCACATGACAGGTAGCACCGCTATCAAGCCACCACTCAGAGGATGAACTGCGGTGACTGCTCCCGATCATATCCACGAAGGACTTGGGATCTGAGGCATCAGCCAGCATGTTCGCCACATTTTGCGGGGCATCCTCCTTTTTCTTCTTAGGAGCCTTGCACTCAGCCGCTCAGTGTCCCCACTTGCCGCAGTTGTGGCACTTGCCCCTCTTCCTTTTGAAAGAAGGCTTTTTAGGCGTCAACTGTGCAGAGGCTTCACCTTTGGGTGTTGGTGGCTTCCTTCGAGGCTTGCTGGGTCGAGAAACGAAGTTAACAGCTTGTGAGAACTGACTAACTTATTCCAAGCTCTTACCAGCTATGTTTTGATCCTCGATATGAATGAACCTTTTGAGTTCATCCAATGCGATCTTTTTCTTCAGTTTGGGCATTTCAGTCTTAAAAGGTCAACCACTCAGGAGGTAGCTTGCTAAGTATCAGACACACAAAGAGATTATCAGAGATGTCGGACTTATCGTCCTCAACTTGAGACGCAGACTCTCCAGTTCAATTATTTGAGAGGTGATTGACGAGTTCAAATTGAATTTTGAAGTGAAGAGTCTCTCCCCAAGGAGAGTCCTCGACAACCCCTCTTCCTTCTGGAAGTGCGCATTCAAGCGATCACAAATCTCCTTTGCAGTCTTATGACTGCTGTAGGTCAGGGCGAGTCTAGGGTTCAGTGAATTTAAGAGGTAGTCCCTGCAGAAGTCTTCGTCTTTTCTCCACTGAAGTTCGTTCACGTCCTCTTCGGTAGTGGCAAAATCACTCAGGACCGTGTAGAAAATCTCACGTTCCTTCATACCAAGTTGGACGTGCAGCTTCCAAGCGTGGAAGTCGGAGAGATCGAACGATTGTAGCTTGACGATGTCGTAGGAGGTAATCTTCGACATCTCGTTAAAGCTAGAACAGTAAAAACCAGAAAGAAGTCACCTGATTTGCGCGAAGATGAGAACGGGTCTTCGGATCCAATCCAAGAATTATTTGCTTGCACCTCTTCGGCTGAACACAGTCGCCAAAGTCTAGGCCAGATCGACACTTTCAACTGAAGTGCACCTTCTCTGGAAGGAAGATCAACAGATCTGTTTTGGTTTTCTCCTCCCAATGAAAAAAAAATTGAACAGCCCACTGGATCAGAAACTTGCAGAAGTTTAACCCTTGTTCTCCAATAACAGAATTCTTAGGCCAGATCCAGAAGGTGCAGATCTTAGGAGAACAACAAATTTCCCTTAACAGCCACAAGGATAAACTCTTCTCGGATCTCTTCCTTCAATAGCAGAATGGAAGGATTTCTTCCTAGGCCTGCAAATGGCTGAGGAGCACAGGAATAGGAGAAGGAAAAACAGATCTGAGCAGCAAAGATTTCAGCCTGCGACGGGAGCGAAAACTGCAATGGCGACGATCTTTGATTTATCGTAGATAGCGGCGGCCAAATCCCGATCTGGAGATGAAGGAACTCGCGAACGGCGGGAGCGGCTGATCGGAAATCGATCGCGATGCCTCTTGGTGCGCCGGCGAAAACGCTGAATGTGGAAACAGTAAACGGCGGAATCGGGAACTCGCCGAACTGGAGCGGCGGGCTTCGACCTGGGCGATGTCGGTCGGGACAACGCCGGGGAAGACGAACACGGGAACCAACCCTCTTCCAGATCTGCGGCAGAAAATATCTGTTGTTCCCGATCTCCACTGAAGCGGCGACGAACGACGACTGCAACAACAGGAAACTCGTGACGGTGGAATCGGATTCGCGAAATTGCCAAACGACGGGAGCGAGGGTGCGGCGGAATCGCGAAAATCGCAGAACGCGCAGAGCGGCGAGCGGAAAACCCTAGCGGAGCGTTTTACTTTGAGAATGTGAAAGGGAACTCCGCTCAAAGTATTCTACAATACCTCATCTATGTATGGAATGAGTATTTATAGTACTTCCAGCGTAGAGCAAGACCCTAGTATGACACGAACCCGTTAACCTATTCCGAGTCGGCCTCGACACGTGCGAACATATTATTAAATAAATCTAACATCTAAAGCTGTAGGCCCCACACCGTTGTCCCGTTCTCAGGTTTTCAATAACATGACAATTGAAGCTTCAGGTGAGCCCACATACGTCCAATTCTCAGGCCATCAGTGGAATTTATAAATACAGCATTTGTTGGATGATAACTCCCTTTTAATATAGTAATAAATAATAATAATAATAATAATAATAATAATAATAGATGGATAATTCTGAACCTATGGGCATATATACAAGGTATAAACCAGCTGATTTTTTTTAATACAACACCACCTAGCACGTGCCTTTACCCCACCATAGTGGAGTCGACTATATGAATCATTTGTTGCATTGCATTGCGCCTTATCTTTAGTGATAATCTCACTAATACCTAAAAACATCATGTGTTTTATTATAATTTTATTCCAAGTTTTTTTGGTCTCCCCCATTTAGCATGCCTAATAACTAAATTCTCACAGATTCAAAGTAATTGTCGCCCGAGCAGAGGACACAGAACCTGATGAGCTTCTCCGTGGCGGTGAACTACGTCGATCGACGCTTTGCTCGGTCTCCACAGTTCCGGGCTGTCGAACACGGTGTTTCTCACTGAAGGAACCCCCATGGTGGAGATTATACTGTGGGGCGTATTGAAGTGGGCTTGCAGGTTTTCTTTTGGAGATCCTGCGGTTGGAATGGGGTTGAAGTATTGTAACCTCAAGATGTTCATAATTTTCAAATCTCAAGCCCAGATAAACCTTATGTTCCAGAAATTTGATTTTGTCTTTATGCTTTAATCCACTTGTTTCTAGTCATGTGTCTGTGCTTCTAGATTCAGCAAGCTTGAATTCCTTTAAAAATGGCCTCCATGAAGTGAAATATTGTAATATTTATGAATGCTTCTTTTTTTAAAAAGTTTTGCATAGGTTTGTTAAACAGTTTCTAATGTGTTTTTTTCATTCTGAAAAGCTTTGCAAAAGAAATTCACTCAAACAAATTTCTATTTGCAAAAGGCCTTTTCCAATAGCTTTTCTTCCTACCCTCCATTTGCTACCACTCTTTTTCCTACCGCCACCGCTCTCTCAAACAGCCTCCTAATGGTCTCTTTTGTACATGTCTGAACCATCTTAATTGAGCTTCCCGCATCTTCTCTACAATTGGTGTCACTCTTGTCTTATCCATGATACATTTATTCCTAATTTTATTCATTCTCATGTGTCCGCACATTTACTCGAGCATTCTCATCTCCGTAACTCCAATTTTTTGCTCATATAAACCGTAGTGTATAACTCATATTCGTCGAGGGAGAGTCCCGTTGTGACACGTAAGCCAGGGTCAAAGTCGGAGACAAGCCAGGCGTAGGAGCATTCATGGCTAGGTGTGAGTATTAGGGATACTCGGTAAGAAGGTGAGCATCGGAGCTGCTCGAAAAGTTGGCCACTACCCACAGAAACTCGTCAGGCGTGTCCGAGATCCTTCAATATTCGCCCAACCACAAGTCGCAAGATTGTCAGGTCCAGAGTAACAACCTCACATGAGCTGGGTATTCTCGCTAATATACCTCCATTTCCAGGATTTGTCAATAAATAGGACCTCATGGGTACCAGAAATGACAACATGAAATCTTGACCCCCCACCACCCATTTTGTACAACCCCGTGTTCGCCGAGTGTGTCCGCCAAGCCGAGCGAACTAAGGCGCCCGACCCGCACCAAAACAATATGCAGGTAGACAGCAGGTGGCCAGCTCGCACCCGCCTAAGTCAGGCGAGCGAGCCGCGCGAGCTGGCCCCTTCCCCCTAGCTCGCTCGTCAATCGTAGAGCAGAATTCGAAGTTGAGCTTGGCGAGCCCAGACCGGCAAGCCTCCCTCCGAGGCTCCCATGGTTACAGTTCCAAGCCTGGCCGCCAGCCCGCTCTCCTACAGGCGACCTGGCCGCCAGCCCGCCTCGGCACGGGCATTGGCGGGTCGTGTGGCCTGGCTCGAGCTCGCGCAAGAGGAAAAGGCGAGCTACGGGAGCCAGGTCGCACCCGCCCCATGCGAGAAGATAGTGGCGAGCTGACCTCCATATCCCTGGGACAGGCCCAGTGGGGCCCAGAGGTGAAATTACATGGATGCCGCTCCCAAGGGTGCGAATAGCTTGTTAGAACAGCGGAGTTACGCTGTTGGCAGACCAAGTTGGGCTGCACATAACTGTTCAGAACAGCGGAGGTTGGCTATTTGCAGGCCGTTTTTAGAAATCTCCAAGGGACACCTCAGAACGCAGACTTTCATACTCTTTTGCTCCTTAGTATTTTAGCGCTTTCTGAGTAGCCTTAGCTCGGCCTTTGGCTAAGGAGGAGAAGCGCTCTAAGATCTTCCGGGTGTGTGGTGGGTCATCCTCGCCGAGCCCTTGGGTCCTGTTCACTTTGTTCCCTTTGTTGTTTTGCTTGCAAGAGAGAAGTAGGTGTGCGATCACCCCTTTCCCCAAGGGTGAACTTCACGAGAGACCGGTTTTCGGTTTCAACATTTTGGCGCGGTGAGCGTGGAAAGTGGTCAGCACAGAAAACCTTCAACGAGCTCGATGACAGAAGGACAAGGATCTGGCAGGTCGGACTCGCCACCCCTCACACACACACACACACCTCTGGCCACGGTGGGGATGTTTGAGGATTTCAGGAACGAGGTACTCAGCCTCGTCAAGTTCGCACTCAGCGCGCGGGCCGAGTGCTCGACTCCAGCCATTCCAATTGATGTCGCCCCGTCTCTGGGCGAGGAGGCTCCCGGCAGGCGAGCTGGGAAGGAGGTGGCCGAGGAAGGCCGAGGATGCGAGCTCCCCGGGCGCGTGCTTTTCCCCGACTCGGCAGGTGGAGGCCGGTTCGGCGACATGGGCGCGCGGGATGCTCCGGCTCGCCCGGCAGGGGGAGGCAGCCCCTTCAGCGAGCTGGTCTCTTCCGCCACAGTTCCGGAGGGGTTCAGGGAACTCGAAATGTCTTACTACACCGGAAAGGGGGACCCAGTCCAACACGTCCAATGGTTCGAGGACGTGGCCTCGATCCGGCAGATGTTGGATGGCTTCAAATGTCGGCTCTTCGCTATCACCCTCAAGGAGAAGGCGAGGGAGTGGTTTCACCAGCTGCCGGCCAACTCCATCTACTGCTTCGAGGACCTGCGTCGGGGGTTCATGCTGAGGTTCACTACCTCGAAGATGAGGAAGGAGTCAGAGTCCTTGTTCCACATCAAGAAGGGAGTGAATGAGACGCTGGGGAGCTACGTTGACCAGTTCCAGGAGGAGGTCACCCAGGTCCAGGAGATGTCAGGTCATAGCCTGATGATGACCTTCACCTTGGGGCTGCAGTAGGGTTTCTTCAGGATGGAGTTGAAGAGAGTGCCCCCCTCTCCAACGAGGAGCTGATGGAGAGGGCGGCGAGAGAAGTTGACGGGGAGGCGTCAAATCCGGAATTTGCCCGGAAGCTGGCCAGGTGGGCCACAGAGGAAGAGAAGGAGCCAAGAGGCGGGAGAGGGCAGGAGTAGAGGAGAGCCGAGCCCCGGCAGAGGGAGCAGAGGCAGCTCCAGGGGCAACAGCAGCCCAAGTGGGGGCGACAGGAGCCGGACCGTCGGTTGGGCTGGAGGCCCGAGTGGCAAGAGCAGGGGTCACGGAGAGGGTACCAAGGAAGGGACCGGCATCAAGGGGGCCAGGATCAATTCCACCCCCGGGTTGGAGGCAGGTGCAGAGGCCTCCACTCCCCGATCAAGAGCAGGCTATGGTCATAGCTATAGGGGAGAGGAGGAGAGTAGCAAGGAGGAGGAAAAGAGAAGTTAGGGTGGAGTTGCCCTACTACGACTTCCATCAAGAGAAAGGGCACGCCACAGCCACGTGCCCGGAGTTCCTCGAAATGAGGAGAAACAAGGAGCAGCAACAGCAGCAGGGGCGCCAGGAGGTGAGGATCGAGGAGGTCCTGCCTCGGGCGGAGGAGGATCGTTATGAAGACCGGGCGGACGTCGGGACCCGAGGAGGGATCGGAGTGATCCATGGGGGGGTGGGGGTAGAGGCCTCTCGTAGGGCGAGCCTTCATACCATGTATCGCCGGAGCGTTGGCTCCACATCCCAGACCCCACCCCCAGAAGAGAGGATTACCTTCTCGAGGAGCGATATGCTGAATCATGAGGATCCATTTTGCGATGCGCTGGTCATCCAGACGGTCATCGAAAATTTCACCATCTCCCGGATCCTCGTCGACAACAGTAGCTCCATCAACGTCGTCTTTAAGAAGGCGTTTGACGCGATGAAGGTGGAGGCGAAGAGGGTGTTGGCCTCGGATGGGCCTTTGTTTGGATTTTCGGGGGAGAGGAAGGAGGTAGAAGGAGGAGTGGGGCTTCATGTCACCCTGGGGGGGAGGGGGGGCAATCCCGAAACTGCAGGTTTGTCATCGTGGATGCCCCCAGCAGCTACAGCGTCATCTTCGGGAGGCCCCTCATCAGCGCCTTCCGCTGCGTCCCCTCATCTTTCCATCAATGTTTAAAGTTCAACGCCGAGGGGATACAGGTCCGAGTCCGGGGTGACCCCAAAGTAGCAAGGGAGTGTTACGTCACCGCCGTGAATTCCATCTCTTGGCAAGAGGGGGCCGAGGAGATGGAGCGGAGGATGGAGGAGGCGGAGCAGGAAGATGGCAGGGAGGAGCTGGAGGCGGAGAGCTGCGCCGAGGTAGAGGCGACAGGAGGAGATCGGGAGGAGTCGGCCGAGGCGATGGCCGTGGAGGAAGAGGTGGAGGCGGAGGTCCTCGTCCCAGAGGAGAGGGATGCTGGAGAATGGAGGGAGCATCCCAGGCTGGAGGCTGCGGAAGAGGTGGTGGAGCTGGAGGTCCTCACCCGTGGAGGCAGGGTGGAGAAGGTCCGTGTCAGCGGAGGGCTGATCCCGGAGGCTCAAGGCAGGATGTTGGCATGCATCCAGAAGAACGTGGATATCTTCGCATGGAGCGCCGCGGAGATGCCGGGGGTTGACGCGGATATGGCTTGTCACCGCCTCAACTTGGACCCGGGAGCACGCCCCGTCCAACAGAAGAAAAGGTCCACCGTGGACAAGCTGGCCGAGCCCTTCAGGGAGGAGGTAGCAAAACTTCTCAGGGCCAGCTTCATATCCGAGATCCAATATCTCGGCTGGGTCTCCAATGTAGTCATGGTTAAAAAAGGAGACGGTCGGTGGCGTATGTGTGTCGATTTTTCCTTGATTAATAAATCTTGTCTTAAGGACTGTTACCCCTTGCTTCGGATCGACGCGCTGGTTGACTCAGCCGTTGGTTTTTCTGTAATGAGTTTTCTAGATGCATTTTCAGGTTATCACCAAATCAGGATGCACCCCCCGGACGTCAAGGACATCTCGTTCATCATGGGAGATGTGTGCTACTGTTACAAAATGATGCCCTTTGGTCTGAAAAATGCAGGGGCGACCTATCAGAAGATAATGGATCGGGTCTTCTGAGAACAGAAGGGGAGGAACCTGGAGGTGTACGTGGATGACCTCATGATCAAGAGTCAGGATGTGAACTCTCACCTCCAAGACTTAGAAGAGACCTTCGGCACCCTGCGCAAGTACAAGATGCGGCTGAACCCTCTGAAGTGTGTCTTCGGGGCCAGCAGGGGAAAGTTCTTGGGGCACCTCCTCACCCCCGCAGGGGTCGAGCCAAATCCTGATAAGGTCAAGGCTATCATAGAGCTAGGATCGCAGCGGAATGCTAAGTAGGTACAACGGTTGACGGGGAAGCTGGCAGGGTTGAGCAGGTTCCTCTCCCGCGTCGGGGAGAAGTGCTCCCCCTTATTCAAAACGCTGAGGGGAGGTCAGAAATTTGAGTGGACCAAGAAGTGCGAGGAGGCATTCCAAGCTCTTAAGGTACAATTGGCACAGGCTCCGTTACTCCAAGGGCCGAAGGAGGGAGAGGACCTGCTTTTGTATCTCAGAGTCGGAGCGGAGGCTTTGAGCTCCGTCCTGGTGCGTGAAGAAGGGAAGAAGCAGCTCCCCATATACTACATGAGCCAGGTCCTGAGAAAGGCCGAGCTCCGATATCCAATTTTGGAGAAACTGGCCTTCGCCCTGATCATCTCAGCCCGAAGCCGGCGACCCTATTTCCAGGCACACTCCATCCGAGTGGTGACTGACCATCCCCTCCGCAACATCTTCGAGGGGGTGGAGCATTCAGGCAGGTTGGCCAAGTGGTCGATAGAGTTGAGTGAGTTCGACATCTCCTTCGTCCCCCGTCTCTCGATCAAGGCCCAAGCAATGGCCGACTTCTTGGCTGATTACGTTATCGAGGTGCCGGAGGAAGAGCTCACTCGTCCGACTCCATGGAAGGTAAAAGTGGATGGCGCTTCGGTGAGACATTCCCTGGGGGTAGGGGTGATCTTGGAGAGCCCCCAGGGAACTAGAATTGAGCAAACGGTGGTGGTACACTTCTCCATCACCAACAATCAGGCCGAGTACGAGGCCGTGATAGCGGGGCTGCGCCTGGCTAGGGAGCTGGGAGTGTTGGACGTGGAGGTCCTCACCGACTCCATGGTGGTAGCTTCCCAGATCAACGGGGATTTTGAGGCAAGAGAACCTACCCTGCGATTATACCTGGCCAAAGTGAAGGGGGTCGTCAGCACATTCCAAACCTTCTCCATCTGACACGTGCCGCGGGAGTAAAACGAGCAAGTCGATCAGTTGGCAAAACACGGCCCCCGGATGGGGGGCACCATCACCGACCTATTCCGACCTTTCATTGAAGAGGGGGAGCTAATGGAGATAGACCAGCGCCCCTCGTGGATGGACTCGGTCACAACTTTCCTCTCCACGGGAGAGTATCCGGAGGGGGTGGACAGGAAGAAGCTCGGGTACAAATCGGCGTACTACCTCCTCCGAGACGGGCAACTGTATAGGAAGACTCTCTCGGGGATGTTGGCATGTTGCGTGGCCGAGGGGGAAGTACAAAGAATCTTGGAAGAAGTCCACTCCGGGGAGTGTGGGAATCACTCCGGGAGTCGGACCCTGGAAGGAAGGATCGTCACAAGTGCCAGCTATTTGCCCCCCTCCAGCTACAGCCGGCTCAGCGACTCAAAAGTATCACAGCCCCCTGGCCTTTTGTCATTTGGGGGATGGATGTGGTTGGACCATTCCCCCAGGCCAGTGGGCAGACTAGGTTCCTGCTGGTGATGATTGATTATTTCTCCAAGTGAATGGAGGTGAAAGCACTGGCCAAGGTGACCTCTCAGGTCATCAGAAACTTTGTTTGGGGAGAGATCATCTGCAGCCATGGGCTGCCCCAGGCCATTATCACGGAAAACGGGCCTCAGTTCGTCAGTGCGGAGTTCACTAGTTTTTGCGAGCAACTCGGGATTGACCTCAGGTTTGCCTCGGTCCATCACCCCAGAAGCAACGGGCAGGTGAAGGCCGCTAATAAGATCGTTATAAACCTCATAAAGAAGAAAGTAAAAAATCTGAAAGGAAGCTGGGTGGAGCAGCTTCCCTCGGTTCTATGGGCCTTGAGGACCACCCCCAACACAGCAACATGGGAGACTCCTTTCAAGCTCTCCCATGGGTGTGAGGCAATACTTCCCGTGGAATTCGAAGTTCAAACGCCTCAAGTCGCCGCAGCCGAGGAAGGCAGGGAAGAATGACAGGCTGAGAACGACGAGGAGCTGCGGCTCTCCCTAGATATGGTGGAGCTGCGTGACCTCTCCACCATCCGACAAGAAGAGGTGAAGAGGAGGATGGCCAAGTACTTTGACAAATACGTCAGAGTCAAACAGTTTGCGGAGGGAGACTTCGTGCTGAAGAAGGTGGATGCAGCGGGAAGGTCGGCAACCGTGGGGAAGCTCAACCCCAGTTGGGAAGGTCCGTTCATTGTAAAAGAAGCATTGAGATCAGGAGGGTATCGACTCCGAAATTTTGAGGGTGAGACCCTAAGTCTCACCTGGAGCGGTGACGACTTGAAGCATTTTTATCTGTGAGGCATGTAAGTGGTGTTTTGTTCTTAATAAAATCTCTTGATGTATCAACTCTGCTGCAATAATTCGTATGATAGATGTATTCATTTGATCGACCCCGAGCAGATCTCGCTGTCAGGCTCTCACTTAGCTGGCAGGGCTGGATGTCACTCGGTGTCAACCTTAGACCCCGAGCAGATCCCACTGCTAGGCAATCACTTAGCTGGCAGGGCTGGATGTCACTCGGTGTCAACCACGGCCCCGAGCAGATCCCGCTGTCAGGCTTTCACTTAGCTGACAGAGCTGGATGTCACTCGGTGTCAACCCCGGACCCCGAGCAGATCCCGCTGTCAGGCTCTCACTTAGCTGACAGAGCTGGATGTCACTCGGTGTCAACCCCGGACCCCGAGCAGATCCCGCTGCCACGCTCTCACTTAGCTGACAGGGCTGGATGTCACTCGGTGTCAACCTTAGACCCCGAGCAGATCCCGCTGTCAGGCTCTCACTTAGCTGGCAGGGTTGGATGTCACTCCGTGTCAACCTCAGACCCCGAGCAGATCCCGTTGTCAGGCTATCACTTAGCTGACAGGGTTGGATGTCACTCGGTGTCAACCCCGGACCCCGAGCAGATCCCGTTGTCAGGCTCTCACTTAGCTGGCAGGGCTGGATGTCACTCGGTGTCAACCCTGGACCCCGAGCAGATCCCGCTGTCAGGCTCTGACTTAGCTGGCAGGGCTGGATGTCACTCGGTGTCAACCTTAGACCCCGAGCAGATCCCGCTGTCAGGCTCTCACTTAGATGGCAGGGCTGGATGTCACTCGGGGTCAACCCCGGACCCCGAGCAGATCACGCTTTCAGGCTCTCACTTAGCTAGCAGGACTGGATGTCACTCAGTGTCAACCTTAGACCATGAGCAGATCCCGCTGTCAGGCTCTCACTTAGCTGGCAGGGCTGGATGTCACTCGGTGTCAACCCCGGACCTCGAGCAGATCCCGCTGCCAAGCACTCACTTAGCTGGCAGGGCTTGATGTCACTCGGTGTCAACCCCGGACCCCGAGCAGATCCCGCTGCCAGGCTCTCACTTAGCTGGCAGGGCTGGATGTCACTCGGTGTCAACCTTAGACCCCAAGCAGATCCAGCTGCCGGGCTCTCACTTAGCTGGCAGGGCTGGATGTCACTCGGTGTCAACCCCGGACCCCGAGCAAATCCCGCTGCCAGGCTCTCACTTAGCTGGCAGTGCCGGATGTCACTCGGAGTCAACCCCGGACACCGAGCAGATCCCACTGCCAGGCTCTCACTTAGCTGGCAGGACTGGACGTCACTCGGTGTCAACCTCAGACCCCGAGAAGATCTCGTTGTCAGGCTCTCACTTCGCTGGCAGTGCTAGATGTCACTCGATGGTGTCAAGCTTTCACCTAGCTGACAGGTCTGGATGTCACTCGGTGGGAAAGACCCTGGCTCCTCACCAACGGACAGGGCAGGTTTTGATGAACAAAGCGATGTTAGAGGCCGAGGAACCAGACATCCGAGCAGTTGGAGAAGAAGTCGCAAAGTTGACAAGACGGGCCTAACGTAATCGCCCAGCACCCAGGATAACGGCCAAGGGGGCGAGAACTCAGGTCACGTCGCAAGAGGATCGGCTCGCAAGAAACCCGGCGGCTCGGGAATGAGTCGAGCCGGCTCGCCTCTCCTAGTGAGCGGGCAAGCGGTACGGCGGACCCGGGCTGTGGAGGCGGGCCGCCACTCGCGGGTCAACTAACTAAGTCTCCTATGGTCCCTAAACTCAGTGGGCGTGTGATCTCGCCGACATAACACGGAACGAGCGAATGCGAGCGGTAACATCAGGGCCGGCGGCGAATACGAAAAGGAAGAGAACCTACATCGCGCAAACAATCACAAGCAACAGTAACAAACATACACAAGGCAAGCAGAGAATTGTTCAATGGAAAAGTAAGATTACAAAGTCAGGGCACAGCCCGCGCTTACATTTCAACAAATAAAAATGTATGAAAAATATATACATGATGGGCGAGGCGCGGGAATGGGGGCGACGCGAGCTCCCGGGCGACAAACCCTAGAGGCGTTGATAAGACTTGTCCCCCGGATCCGGCACCGGAAGGAACAGCGTCGGTACCACGTCGCTTGTCGAGAGACCCGCGCCCTCGCTCTTGATGAGGTCAGCTCGCCGCAGCGTCTGGATCGTGTACTTCGCGGCGTTGGCGGCGTTCTTCTGCATCAACACCTCCAGCTCGTAGTCAGAGTAGTGTTCGAGCCGGCAGCTGCTACTGGCTGGCGGCGGCCTCCAGCTCGTGCACCCGCGCCTCCAGCACCTGGTTCTTTTGGCCGAGGGTGGCGATCTCGGCTCCCAGACGGCTGGTCGTCGTCGCGTCCTGCAAAGAGGAAGACAGCTAAAAGTAAGCTTGAGAAGGGAACAGTGGTTAGAAGTCGATGCAGGCTGAGGGACATACCGCCCCGCCCAGGTACTGGGCAAGAGTAGCCTCGGGCGCGTCGGCCCGCTTCCTCTGAAAGTCCGCCTCCTCCTGAGCGAGCTTGCGGGCCTCCTCCTTCTCGTCCGCCATCTTCTTGAGCGAGGCGGCGTTCCTCTCCAGCTGAGTGCATCGCCGGCTGACCATGTGGGCCAGCTCCAGGCCGCGGAGCTGGGCCCGCGCGCTTTCATGCACCAGTACCCGCATCGCCTCCTCGTCATAGATGGCGGCGTCCTCCCGCGAGCAGAGGCCGAATGAGAAGTTGTACGCCTCCCCGCTGATGGTATCCTGCTCCAACTAGCTCGACAGCAGGGTGGAAATCACCGCCCGATTCTACTCTTTGTCCCATGACAGGAGCGGGACGCCGAGCTCATCCAGCCACTTCTCGCCGAAACCGAAGTTGTGGTGCCCTCTCGGCACCGGCTTCGCGGCGGCCCGCGCCTCTGCCTGCGGCCCAGAGGTGTCAGCCGCCTCGCTGGGAGCGTCAGTGGTCGAAGCTATCATGAGGACGGGATCCCCAACCGGTTCGACCGTCGGGGCCTTGCCTTTCCTTTGGCCGTCGGCGGGCGCCTCACCCGTGGTCTTCGCCTTCTTTGACGGGGGGGGGGGGGGGGGGGGGGGGGGGGGGGGGTTTGGAGGCTGTTCGTGGCTCGGTCGCTTCTTGGGGACAAACGTCGGGATCTTGCGCTGTGTGGCGTCTGCGGCTTGAGTGTGGGAGAGCCCGCTGAGAGCAATCCAACACTCTCATAAGGGGGTGCAAAGGAATGTACCGCTCGCATGCGAGAAGAGAAAGTTAAAGCGGGAAGAAACAATAAAGTAAAAAAGGAAAAGCGCGAGTAGCTTACCTCCCCCGGGAGGGACGGCGGCGAGGTTGTCCAGATTCCATCGCAGAAATGCGACCTCGAAGTTCTTCCCTGTGAAGAACCAGCAGAGATCCGCTTCATGGCCCCCCAGGCTAGGGGTCGGTAGCTCGCCTCGCTGAGTTGCACCGGCGAGAAGGGGACGTTGCTGAAGTCTCACTTGACGAACATGAACTTCTTGAGCCAGTTGTGGCTCTTGTTGACGGTCTCCCGCACCTTGACATGGGCGCTGGAGAAGTAGGTGGTCTCGTCCTTGTTTGCACGAAAAGAGAACAGCTTGCGGAAGACCGCGAGGCTGAACTCGACCCGCTCCTCCCGCAAGAAGCAGGCGAACCCGACCATGACAGCCACGGAGTTCGGGGTCATCTGGCCTGGGACGACCCCGAAATTCTTCAGAATTTGGCGAACCTCAGGCCATAGAGGGAGCCCGAGGCCCGGCTCGAAGTGCGCCACCGGAATGGCGAGTCCCCCCCACCCCCCGGAGAGGTCGTTTATCTTCTCCCCCACCCCGGGTCGCCTCGCCGAGAAGCCAGGCGGGACGTGATCGCTGAGGGCATCGAGTTATTCGCTCTCAGAAATGACAGCACGGGGAAAGTCATGCTCGGAAAAGGTCCAAGCACACTTACCCCGCCCGTCCGCATCGCCGTTGTCGCCGCCCATCTCGCCGAAGGTTCGCTAAGCGGGTGAGGAAGTCTCCGTGGGAAGTAGGTGAGCCGGGGGTCGCAAGGAGCAGGGAAGGAGGAGCTTAAATGTGATGGATAAGCAAGGGCCGGCATGGCCTATTTATGGAAAGAATAGAGGCGGGAAAATCTTCCGCCGACGGGAAAAGTGCGGAGAGCAAAAAATCAGGCCTGACGGTTCAACTTCCCTGCTCGCAATCGCGCCGCCAGGACCGTCCGGCAGCGGATCTTGCCCACCCGCATTCGCACAAAAGGCGGGCGAACTGCGGCTCGCAACCTCCCAGAACCCTGGGCGAGCCGGGCAGACTCGCAACTAGCGCGCTCCCGGCCCGCACCCGCTCAGACCAAGTTGGCGGGCTGGGCAAGCGTATCAGACGGCCTCGCACCCGCCTTAAAAAGTCATGGGCAAGCAAGACGACTTCATCCATCCCCCCCCCCCCCCAAGGAAAGCCAAACAGCAGCACAATGAAAATAACATGCATCAGAAATCAAGCCCGCGGACGGGCGAGAGAAGTCTCAGATTATTAGAGACATTGAAAGAGTTTCATAGTGGAAGCCTCCCTAAGCTAGTCGGTTCGGAGTCCGGATGCGGTCAGGCCCGGCGAACAGACCGCGGGAAGGGGGTAGGCGGGTCAGTACTGGATCCATTTCCACATACCCCGCCCCCGCGTCCCGGTCCGGGGCGGTACGCAAGGGTAATGGTAGTCGCGAATCGCCACCAGCTCCTGCTGGGCCAAGCCGACTTGCTCCGTGGCGTGCCTGAGCTGCTCATCGGCTCGCGTGATATGCACGTCAGGTGAAGCAACTTCCTCCCCTTCAGCCGGGCGCCGCGCTCCCTCCAAGGCCGCGACCCATGCCTCTATCGCATTTTTATCCCGGTCAACCCGGCTACAGAGCTCATGTAGCAGCAGAGTATGTTTCTGAAACAGCCGTATCACCTGTCTCTTCATCCCCACCGTGTCCGCCGGGTCGCCCAGATATTTTGAAACCCCTTCCACATCAGGGGGAGGCGAATATCCCTCACTCATCTCGGTTTCGGAGGAGATCGCATTGTAGCCTGCAAAGAAGAGATTCAGAGGGGACAGGCGAGAACCAAACAAGCGTCGAATACGAGCTTAGCAGGAGTTGGCACGCCCTCCGCACCAGTGGATGGTCGAGAAGAACCCGGCCGCCCCTGGAAGGGTTCCCCTTCGAAAGCTGCGAGGGATTTTCCTAGCCCAGGAGGAATCGGCGACCGAGAGGTATCCGGGGGAGGACGCCCCTGGCTCGAGGGGCTGGCGACCCGCTCGGTTGTCAGCAGGAGAGAACGATCCTCCTCCCCACCGCCTCCCTCTTCACGCGACGGAACCTGCAGGGGAAGAAAGTCAGAAATGAAGCGACAAGCCAGGAGGGAAGTGCGCATACCTCTGGCATAACCTCGGTGTTGACTGCCGAGCTGGAGCCCAGGACGTCATTTGTCGGAGATCGCCTGACGATCTTTCCTTTTACCGGCCTAAAGAAAGGGCCGGAATACACGCGCGCTAACCACGGTGCGGCCTCAAGGGCCTCTTCCCTGGTCTCCTGGCTCGCGGCTGCCAGTCGTGCTCGCATTTCCTCACTAACAGGCATAGTGCGGCTACAATTCACTCAGAAAGGCAAAAGAAGGTAGGGATTCACCCAAGGGCTCGATGGTGTATTTATAGCCAGGGAGTGGGGCCCACCCGAAGATTCCATGACAGCTCAGCACGGCACTCACCGAACACGCGGGTTGGATGATTCTTTCCGAGCTTGGTCAAGCTCAAAAAGAGCGGGGATTGTGTGCAACCCCGTGTTCGTCGAGTGTGTCCGGCAAGCCGAGCGGACCAAGGCGCCCGACCTGCACCAAAATAATATGCGGGTAGACAGCAGGTGGCCAGCTCGCTCCCGCCTAAGTCAGGCGAGCGAGCCGCGCGAGCTGGCCCCTTCCCCCTAGCTCGCTCGCCAATCGTCGAGCAGAGTTCGAAGTTGAGCTTGGCGAGCCCAGACCGGCAAGCCTCCCTCCGAGGCTCCCATGGTTACAGTTCCAAGCCTGGCCGCCAGCCCGCTCTCCTACAGGCGACCTGGCCGCCAGCCCGCCTCGGCACGGGCATTGGCGGGCCGCGGTGGCCTAGCTCACGCTCGTGCAAGAGGAAAAGGCGAGCTGCGGGAGCCAGGTCGCACCCGCCCCATGTGAGAAGAGAGTAGTGGCGAGCTGACCTCCATATCCCTGGGACAGGACCAGTGGGGCCCAGAGGTGAAATTACCTGGATGCCCCTCCCAAGGATGTGAATAGCTTGTTAGAACGGCGGAGTTGCGCTGTTGGCAGACCAAGTTGGGTTGCACATAGCTGTTCAGAACAGCGGAGGTTGGCTATTTGCATGCCATTTTTAGAAATCTATAAATAAGACCCAAGGGACACCTCAGAACGCAGGCTTTCATACTCTTTTGCTCCGTAGTCTTTTAGCGCTTTCTGAGTTAGCCTTAGCTCGGCCTTTGGCTAAGGAGGGGAAGCGCTCTAAGATCTTCCGGGTGTGTGGTGGGTCCTCCTCGCCGAGCCCTTGGGTCCTGTTCACTTTGTTCCCTTTGTTGTTTTGCTTGTAGGAGAGAAGTAGGTGCGTGATCACCCCTTTCCCCAAGGGTGAACTCCACGAGAGACCAGTTTTCGGTTTCAACACATTTGGAGATCACAACACTCTAAGCGGTGCCTTTCTCCTACCTAGCTCAGTGATTTTTGGTTGTGGAGGGAAAGTTTTCTCCTAAACTTCCGAGTACGTGATGGGACCTCCCTGCTACAGCACCTGAGATCTTTTAGCAATTTTCACTCCCTTCTTTGCTCTTGTCTTCATGATCGGTCGGCCAAATTGCGGGACCAATAACCTCGGACTGTACTTAGATCCCAATTTTTGAACTAGGGATTTTTCCGGCTTCAACAATGTGGTGGGGTGAGCGTTGATCGCAGTTGGAGGAAAGTTAGACAAGGAGGCAAGATGGTGGATGGAGGCGAGCAAGGAGTAGTGGGTAACTCGCAGGGCCGAGTGAGTATTGACCCGGGAGTAGTTCAGTGCTAAATTTCGCAGTCTCGCACAGCGTCTCAAGGACAACATGTGCTCGCTGCGAGCCTGCGATCTCCTCGCGCGGAGATTGACGTAACCTCACCTCGTCGTGGGACTCCGTCGAAGGACGTCGCGTCGTCTAGGAGAGCTGGCAAGGAGTTGATGATGGAGGAGCAGGAGCGACCAGTACAACTGATGTACTACCTGGCGAGTAGTCAGGGAGTCAGGATCCGAGAAGGTGAGTATCAGGCCATGAACTAGGATACTCGGGCAGGCGAGCTTGGCGTTTCTCACCAACTCGCCAATCGTCGTCAATGTGGGAGGAGCTCGTTCAGTGAGGAGGTGTTGTCGGTCTCAGTCCCCGAAGGTTTCAGGGATCCCGTCCTTAGCTACTACTCGGGGAGAGATTACCCGGTCAAGCATCTTCAATGATTTGAGGACGTGGTGTTGATCCACAATGACAGATGTTTTCAAGTGCCGGCTCTTTGCTATCATCTTTGAGGGGAAGGCTTGAGACTGGTTCCACCAGTTGCGAGGGAATTCAAACAATTGCTTTGAGGACGTGTGCCGAGTGCTGATGACGCGGTTCGCCGCATCAAAGAAGAGGAAGGAGGCAGGCGCCATTTTCCATCTCAAACAGGGGGAGCATGAAACTCTTGTTCATTACATTGACCGTTTTCAAGATGAAGTCCTCGACATCCATGAGGTGGATCGTTTTACCTTGCAGTTGGCTCTGACATTCGGCCTGAAGCAGGTTCTCTTCAACCTGGAAATCAGCACGAATCCTCTGGCGTCCTACGAAGAGCTGATCAATAGGGCAAACAAATTTGTGCAGGGTGGGTCAACCAACCTCAATTTCATGGTCAGGCTAGAAAGGGTAACTCGAGAGGAGGAGGATGAGGAGGAGGCACTCAAGAGAAAGTTCAAGGAGGGGCAGAGGAAAGGAAAAGGGAAGAAGCAGGAGGAAAGGAGAAAAGAAGAACCGAGAAAGAAAAAGGAGACAGGAGGAGCCCCGAAGACGAGAGGAGGGGAGGCCCTTTGTGGCTCCAAAGAAACAGGACGAGGGGAGAGGTTCCAATTCCACGTGAACCGACCCACATGGAGGCCAGCAGGAAGACAGCAGCAAGCGGGTCCCGGAAGGAGGTACTCCCCGGAGAGGAATAATCGCTACCAGCTAAAAGGGCGTCAAGAAGGGGGAGATCGGAGGGAGGCAATGGCAGTTGCCAGGCAGGGCAATCAGAACCATAGGAGGAACCAGAGGATGAAAAACAGGCCATGACGTGTCCGGACTTCTTAGAAGCAAGGCGAAGGGTAGGAGTCAGAAGGGGAGAAGTCCTGAGGCAAAGGGGTCTGGAGGACCCAAAGAGGCAACAAGCTTCCGTTCAGAGGAGAAATGGGGACAGGGTTGACCAAGGAGCCCGAGGAGTTGGTCAAGGAGGAGGCGGAGGAGGCGGAGTGATCCACTTGAAGCAGGTATGGGGGCCTCCCGTAAGGGAACTCTCACACCATATACCGTAGGAGCGTCGCTTCGACCTCTCAAGCTCCTCAGCAACTGGAGAAAATCACCTTCTCCTCGGAGGACAAGCTAAGGAATAAGAATCCCTTCCATGATGCTCTAGTCATCCAGACCGTCGTAGAGAACTTCACTGTTAATCGGATTCTCGTGGACAATGGGAGCTTCGTGAACGTCTTATTCAAGAAGACTTTCGACGGGTTTGAGGTGGAGGTTGGAAGGGTGATCGCCTCAGATGACCCTCTCTTTGGCTTCTCCGGGGAGGATGAAGGAAGTGGAAGGTGGGGTGGAGCTGCAGGTGAGCCTAGGCGGGGCGGCTATCAAGTGCAGGTTCTTCATCGTGGATGCGCCAAGTTGTTAAAATGTCATCCTCGAAAGGCCTCTAATCAACACTTTCAAGGTGGTCCCGTCCTCCCATCATTAATGCTTGAAGTAATGTCAAGGGGATGTACAGGTGAGGATAATAAGCGATCTGAAAGCCGCCCGAGAGTTTTATCTGAATGCGGTGAGCATGATCAGCTGGACGGAGGAAGTAGAGGAGGTGGAGCGAGTCATGGAGGGGAGAGCCAAATTGGAGGTTGCGGAGCAGGTGGAAGAGGTGGAAGTGGTGACCAAGGGAGGGAGGCCCGGGATGCTGAAGATAGGAGGGGCTTTGAAGGCCAAGGAAAAGGTGGAGATTGTGGCATGCCTGCAGGAGAACGTGGACATCTTCGCCTGGAGCGTCGCTGACATGTTCGGGGTTGATGCCGAGGTGGCATGTCATCGCCTCAACTTAGACCAAGAGGTCAAGCCCATCAGGCAAAAGTAGATGGCAGTCGCCACTAGGTTGACCGAGCCTATCAGGTATGAGGTAAAAAATCTACTGAAGGCAGGTATTGTATCAGAGATCCAGTACCCATGTTGGGACTCCAATGTGATCATGGTGAAGAAGGCCACAAAGGGATGAAGAATGTGTGTCGATTTTTTTTACTTAATAAAGTCTGCCCGAAGGATTGTTATCCCTTACCTCGAATCGATGCGTTGGTTGACTCAGCCATCGGTTTTTTTGTGAATAGTTTCTTTGATGCTTTTTCAGGATACCACCAGATCCTGATGCATCTCCCTAATCGTCACGATGTCTCCATCACGAACGATGGTTGCTACAACTACAAAATGATGTCCTTCGAGTTAAAGAATATAGGAGCAACCTATTTGTGGCTGATGGATCAGATCTTCAAGGAGTAAAAGGGGCGGAACCTGGAGGTGTGCGTCGACGATCTTCTAATTAAGAGCAAAAGCATTTGGGGGCACATAGAGATCTGGTGGAGACCTTCACGACGCTGTGGAAATTCAGGATGCGGCTCAATCTGGTGAAGTCCGTGTTCGGGGAGGGTAAAGGAAATTTTCTAGGGCATCTTCTCACCCCTGAGGGGGTGGAGCTCAATCCCACGAAGGTAAGGGCAATTGTGGAGATGACATCCCCAAAGAGCATTAAGGAGGTCTAGAGATTGACAGGAAGATTGATAGACCTTAGCCGCTTCTTGATTAAAGCCGGGAAGAAATACTCTCCTTTCTTCAAGAGTCTCCAAGGCCGTCAGTAGTTCGAGTGGACCGGGGTGTGCGAAAAAACCTTTGACCAGCTCAAAAGGCAGCTGATGCAGACACCCTGCTCCAAAGCCCAAAAGAAGGAGAAGATCTGTTGCTTTACCTGGAGTGGGAGCAGAAGTGATAAGATCGGTACTTGTTTGGGAATATGGGAAGGGTCAACTCCCCATCTACTATGTGAGTCGGGTATTCCGAAAGGCGGAGTTGCGATATCCCATTCTGGAGAAGCTGGCTTTCGCCTTAGTGGTTTCTGTGCAAAAGTTAAGGCCTTATATCAAGCGCACTTCATCTGTGTGGTGATGGATCATCCTCTCTGAAGAATCTTGAGCAGGGGGAAACATTCAGGGCGATTGGCAAAATGGTCGGTAGAACTCTGTGAGTTTGACATCTCCTTCTCTCCAAGAGTTGCAATCAAGGCACAAGCAGTGGCGGATTTCCTAACAGACTTCTCGGCAGAGTGGATGAAGGTGGAGAGCCGTCCGGAATAATTTTTGGAATATGTTCGTGGACGAAGCTTCGGGGAAAAGCTCCATATGAGTGGGCATCGTGTTGGTAAGCCCTCAGGGAACTAGGATCGAGTAGGCAGTCGAGATCATCTTCTTCGTCATAAACAACCAGACCGAATATGAGGTCATAGTAGTCGGGCTGCACCTCACCAAGGAGTGGGGGATCCAGGATGTTCAAGCCTTCACAGACTCAATGGTGGTCGCATCGCAGATTCGCGGGGAGTTCAAGGTCAGAGACGTCATTCTGCAGCAATATCTCGTTAAGTTGAAAGGATTGATTATAGGTTTTCAATCCTTCTTCGTGCAACATGTGCCTAGGGAAGATAACTCGCCAGCAAATTAGTTGTAAAGAACGGCTCGAGGGCCGGGGGCACTATCACTGAGCTATGGAGACCCTCCATCGAAGAAAGGGAAATGATGGAGATCGAACAACAAGCCTCTTGGTTGGATCCTTCCTTAGCATTCCTAGCTACAGGTCAGCTTCCATCCCGATGGAAGATGGGGATCAGAGGATGTTTCGATACAAGGCAGTGTACTGGCTGATACACGAGGGGGAGTTGTATCGGAAGACCATCTCGAGCCCCTTGGCCAGGGGGTGTCGGAGCTCGAGGTTCCTCGGGTTCTAGAAGAGATTCATTCAGGGGAGTGCGAAATTCACTCGAGACTCATACTCTCGAGCAAAGGATCCCGAGGCATGGCTACTGTTGGCCAACCATAAAAAAAGCTATCGAAACGTTTTTGAAGAAGTGACAGCTCTTTGCTCCGCTTCAGCTTCAGACAGCCCAGCAGTCGTTCCATTACAGGCCCTTGGTCGTTTGCTATATGGAGACGGCTCTGATTGGCCCATTTCCTCAAGCCAGCGGGCCACGAAGATTCGTTCTTGTAATGATCGACTACTTCTCTAAGTGGATCGAGGCCAAAGAGCTAGCTAAGACCACGTCTCAGATTGTGAAGAACTTCATATGGGGCGAGATCGTCTGCATGTTCGTGATTCCCCTCGCCATCATCACAGATAACGGTACGCAGTTCGCTAGCTTGGAGCTGACCGATTTTTCCCAGCAGTTGGGAACGGATCTTCGTTTTGCTTCGGTGCATCATACCCGGAGCAATGGGCAGGTGGAAGCTGCGAACAAATTCATCATCAACCTCCTGAAGACAAAAGTCGAGAATCTAAAAGGGAACTGGTTGGAGCAGCTTCCTTCGGTTTTATGGGCACTAAGAACCACTCCAAACTCGGCCACAGGGAAGACACCTTTCAAGCTGTTCCATGGGTCCGAGGCTCTCATCCTAATCGAGTTCGGGGTCAGGAGTCCAAGAGTAATTGCAGGAGAAGAAGGGGATGAGGAGTGTCGCCTTGAAGATGAAGAAGCTCAAAAGCTCTCCCTCGACTACGTTGAAGAACTTTGAGATCTTACATCAGCAAGGCAGGAGAAGGTCAAGAGGAGGATATCAAAGCACTTCAACAAGCACGTGTGCATCAAACAATTTCAAGAGGGGGACCTCGTCCTAAAAAGGTAGATGTCACAGGAAGATCGGCCTCCGTCAGGAAGCTTAACCTGAGCTGGGAGGGACCTTTCATCATCCAAGAGGCACTCGAGACAGGAGGATACTACATGCAAAATCATGAGGGACCGCTTGATAACACCTGGAGCGGCGATGACCTGAAAAGATTCGTCTCCTGAAAGGGAAAGTGTATGTCTGATTATTATCATACTTTTGCAGTGAACAAATAACCCTAAAAGATGGGATTAGATTATCTCCTTACTGATGAATTGATCCATGCATGAGTAAGCCGACATGACTAATCTCCATGATTGAGTTGGGGAACAAGCCTCTGACATGACCCTCATAACACTCAGAGCAAAAGATGGGACGGTGTATCAGGTCTTGCTTCCACTTAAGTCCAAGTCTCTATATTGATGGTCGAGATCATTTCCCTCCTTGCATGTGGGTCGACAATCTCCCAATTGCACTTATCATTCGACTATATAGGTTATTAGTAGAGAGTTCGGAACCAACCTCCTAACTCGACAAAGAGAAGATCATTGTGCTTTGAGGAAGGGTCCTCCGCCATTAAAGGCGTCATTGAAGCTGCTAAAGAAATATAAGATCGACACAGGATCAGAGATTGTCTTGAAAGTTTAAAAGTCCATCATCATCTGGGCAATGAACCTTCCTGAGTGAAGTAAGCCAGAGTTCAGGATGGAGGTCTCGAGTGTGTCACGAAGGACCTCCCGAGTGTCACTCCGTATCAATGTTGCAGATATCGGAAGTCGGGGACACGTCGATTTGGGTTTTCATGTCGGTTTTTTATATATCGGGGGATATATTGGGGATATTTCATATATCGAATTTTAATATTTAATTAATTATATATGTAATTAATTGTTATTTTTATACATGTCACAGTACTACCTATTTTACAACCTATTAAACTTTTAAATATTAAAATATATATGCAACATTTAACACACATAAAAGATAAAAATTTGTAAAACTAGTGATTTTAACAAACTTGCAACTATATATTATTTTATGAGATCAAAATTCCAAAAATTAAATTTCAAACATACCTCATTCTTTATCACTTAAAGACTCATCTATAGTCGGCAGAGTCAATAGAATGTGATCTTCATCTGATGAACCCTCTAGATCTCTCATGTCCACCTCAGATGTTTTCTCTTTTCCCTTCTTTGATAATTAATTGTCACTTCTTTGCTTGTAACTAGTCTTGAAGGCCTCCTGTAATCATAATCAGCGTCGACTATATTGTCAGTTTGCGCCCATGTCATCCCCTCTCCAAGAAAGACTTCATCATCGTCATCTTAATTTTCATCCTCCTCAGGATCAACAAACCACAAGGAGCCACCATACGACAGAGCTAGCAAGTCAGCCGACAAATAAGACAGCGGGGAGCAAGGCAGTTGGGGCAGCTGGCCAATAAGACAGTAGGGCGCAATGCAACAAGGTTGCATGGCAGCAACTAGCACAACAACCAACACAAAAAAACAAAAATGCGGAGCGAGAGAATGAGAGGGGGAGGTAGGGAGAAGAATGCACCAGCCGAGAGAGTGTCAAGATCGAAAGCACCAGCGAGCAAGAGAGCACCAAAGAACTCGAGAACCAGAGAGCTAGAGAGCACCAACAAGCAGGGAGAAGAAAGAACCAGAGAGATAAAGTGTCGACAGCGCGCCAGAGAGGGAGAGCACCAGAGAGCTAGAAAGCACCAGTGAGCAAGGAGAAGAAAGAACCAGAGAGATAAAGTGTCGATAGCGCGCGAGAGAGCGAGGGAGAGCACCAACGAGCTAGAGAGAACCAAAGAGCCAGAGAGCTAGAGAGCACCAGTGAGCAGGGAGAAGAAAGAACAAGAGAGATAGAGAGCTGATAGCAAGCGAGAGAGCGCGCGAGAATACCAGAGGAGAGCGCGAGGGAGAGCTAGGTAAGGAGCGGCGGGGTGAAATGAAAGGATGGAGAACCAGAGAGCAGGGTCGGGGGGAGTTAAAACTGCGGTCGTGTTTAATAAAAAATATTAAAAAAAAATAATTAAAAAAGCAGGCGATATGTCGGTTTTTGGGGCTGGTATGTTAATTAAAACCGACATATCAGCCCGTTATTTTCAAAACGCCACGATCAAATTTTAAACGGTTTCATGGCGTTTTAACTCTCAAACCTTCATGTCGGCCAACATATCCGACATGTCGGCCAATATCCACAACACTACTCCATGTCCAAACCTTACTCCTCGGCCAGAGAAAGGATGGAGATCTCGAGCATATGCATCCTATGGACCTCCCGAGAGTCATTCCCCTTCGCAAATGCCTTGGTCTTGGCAAAAAAGTATTAGAGCGAGAATTCATTGAGGTGGAAGGTCGATCTCCACGATCGAGTTAGGAAATCAGTCTCCAGCCCAACACTCATAACACTCAGACCGGATGATGAGACGGTGTGTCGGGTATCTTAATGCATCATCCTAAGTCCAAACATCTGTGGTTACGGCCGATATCATCTCCCCCCTCGCATGTTGGTTGACAACCCCCCCCCCCCCCCGAACGCACTTCTCATTTGATTGTAGACGTTATCAGGAGAGAGCCGAGAGCCGACCTCCCAACTTGACGAAGAGGAGACCATCCTCTCCTTAAAAAGAGAGATTCCTCGTCACCAAAAAGTTGGTGTAGTTATGTGAAAGTTATTAACTTAAGCTTAGCTAATCACCTAGATGGGGGGGTGAATAGGTCTTTAAAATTTCTTAAATATTTTTGTTGTTTTCATACTAATTGATCTAGAGCTTGTCCTTAATACCTGCAATATAACAGAAAAACAAGCAACACAGCAAGCACACAAATATTTATAGTGGTTCCCCAATTGGGACATCCACTTTCCCACCCACCTTTCTAACTTATGTTAGACAAGACACAAAATTCTCCAAAACTTCTCCTCAGGTCTTACATCTCAGGCCCTCAGCCTTACACACAGGTTCTCTTCAGAACCCAACCTCAGAACCACAAAGGTTCCTACCTCAGAGCCTTGCAGTGTTCATACAGCTCAGTGCTACACAAACCACCTACCTCAGCCTTATCTATAAGGCCTACAGCTCAGGATTTTCAGCCCTACAACTTCAGGCACAAGGCCCTACTCTCAAAGTGCTACAGCACTCCTACAGCTCAGTACCCTTCCAGGTACCTATCTCAGTTCCCTTCCAGGCACATACAGCTTAGCCTCCTCCAAGGCCTATAACTCAGTGACACACTTGTCACCTACAGCTCAGTGACTCACCAGTCACCTACCTCGGGCACTAGGCCCTACTACTCAGGCTGGGAGGACAACTCTACTCTCATATCCACACTTGGACCCTACCTCAGTACCCCAGCAGGGCACCTACCTCAGTGACTAATTAGTCACCTACAACTCAGGCCAAAAGGTCATACAGCTCAGATTCAGACAAGCTGAATCCTACAGAAATTAAGTCAAGAAGTTGAAATGAATTTAAACCACTGACTCAGAGATAAATATCTGAGTCTACCTTGCTGGACTGAGCAGATATCAGTCCAGCCCTCTTGCTGTAGAAGAAATGAGTCTTCTTCTACAGCAACTGCTTCTTTGCTGCACTGAAGAGTAACTACCTGTTGTTGAAGGTTGATGGCCCTTCACACAGCTATCTCTTTGCTGATTAGATGAATCAGCTGTCTTGTTCTACAAAGAACTAACTTGTTGAACTTGAAAAGAGCTTCAACTATCTTTCTCTGTCTTGCTGTCTTGCACTGCTGGACTTGGCTTTCAAGCTTGTCGGAGAAGATAAAGTCCAGCCTCATCTATTTTTTGTATTTCTTCGTTTGTGGTTGTTTGTTGTTAACCCTAGTCCCTTTTTCTCTCTGCTTTTTATATCAGTTGATTTGAATCAACAACACTATTTGAGTGTGGGCCCAGCCAAGTATGGTCAGCGTCGTCTCCCTCAGAAGAGGACAAATAGTAACTTCCGACGCTACTGTACCTTTCCCGCAACGACATGAACAATTTTGACTTTGTTGACTTCTGGTGACGTCAGCAGGGGTCATCCAGTGCTGCTGTAGCTTTTCCCGCAACGGCACGAACTACTTTGACTTTGTTGACTTCTGGTGACGTTAGCAGTGGTCATCACTTTCTGTACTTAGCAGAACTCATTAAGCATTGAGTGATGTTAAGTCAATTAACGCCAACTAACTTGGCTCTTCATTAGAAGCGTTGAGTGAACTTGCCTCACTCAACGCTCCTGGACTTAGAGAAATTTTACTGGCTTTGTCTCAGCGGTTCTTTTTCAACTGTCTTAGCGGTTTCTTCTTCACAGCTGAGACTTTCTCCTGTCTCAGCGGTTTCTTCTTCACAGTTGAGAGTTGAGACTATCTCCTGTCTCAGCGGTTTCTTCTTCACAGCTGAGACTATCTCATGTCTCAGCAGTTTCTTCTCAACTGTCTCAACGCTTTCAACGCTTTCTTCTTCACAGCTGAGACTATCACCTGTCTCAGCGGTTTCTTCTTAACTGTCTCAACGCTTTCAACGTTTTCTTCTTCATTAGAAGCGTTGAGTGAAGCTGCTTCACTCAACGCTTCTAGACTTAGGCTCTATTTGATTCGGCATTTTGCCGCTCCGTTTGGGGCAAACACCGCCGGAAGGCGGGTAAACAAATGAACCTCCGGCGGCGTTTGCTCCGTTTCCACCCGCCCGCCTTGAGAAACACTCCAAAAAGCTCCGTTTGGAGAAGCCACCTCCCCCCTACGATTCGAACACTCTGTTTCCACCCGCCGGATCGATCCACCACCGCCGAACCAAATGAAGCCTTAGAGAATTCTTGCTTGCTTTGTCTCAGCGGTTATGCTGAGACATTCTTCTCAGCTGTCTCAGCGGTCTCAACGCTTATGCTGAAATATTCTTCTCAGCTGTCTCGGCTGTCTCAGCGGTCTCAACGTTTTTGCCTTAGACAACTTATCTGACTTCTAGCATACTCTCTATGTTCACATGTCCAATCAAGGACAACCTGCATGCATGAACTAAAGCACACATCAAATACATTATGCCCCTTAGCATGATTGGTGATGCCTCTTCAAATCCTGAGGAACATTGTAGGGCACAATTCCCAACAATCTTCCTCTATTTGAAGAAGGCAGAACACGCATCCATGCTAAGGTGCATTAACACAAAAAGTATCATGAATGGCCTAATGAGACATTATCATGACAACTAGTCATCCTAGTACAGGATAACTCCCCCTAGATGAGATGACTTAACACTATGATTGAATAACCAATAGTACAGGTGAATTATCAATCAGTGACAATGTAACAGTATGATTAACAACAAAAGCTTTATTAATCAGACAAGGTAAACATTATGATTAACATATACCTAATCATTAACTAATTTAAAGAGTCTTAGTCAAAGAACAGTAGACAAAACTTGTGATTATAAGATATCTATGAAAGAACAACATATTCATTAAACACGGATATATAAATGAGAATTGCAAGCACATTTGTCTCAACAATATAGTTAAGGCCAACTCATATTAATTTTATTGATAGAGATTTGAAATTGCTACAATGTTGATATACATTACAAGACATTGATTAAATATTTAAATAATCCTAAGTCTTGTAGCCTCATATCAGCTCTTCTTTGATGAACTTGTATCAGCATCCTTGGTAGCGGCAGTCTTCTTCAAGTTTTCAGCTTCGTTCTTCTGGCGTTTGAAGTAAAGGAATGGCTTTGGAATATATCTGGGAGGCATTTTCTTAGGGTTTATCTTACTTACCAGATTTTCTTTGAATACTCTTTTCCTTATGGAATTGCTTTTCAAATGCTATATCCATTCTTCAGAAGGATATACACTATCAATGTTCTATAAGACTTGTTCAGGGCTTACCCAAGCATTTATAATGATGGATTCAGAGGCATCACTTAGCTGTTCATGAACTGAATCATCTCTGTTCTCAGCACTCCTCTTTGTCATAAACTCTTCAATCATCTGAGTTCCTTCCCTTTTTCTTCTGGCAGCAAGTTGTGCATCCTATGCAGCTCTAGCTTGTGCTGGGAAGTTTAGGTCCTCTGGCCTCTTCTTATCCAGTAGGGACAGGTGCAGTGCCACCCTGGTGCCTTGAATTACATTGAAGGCTTGATCTTTAATGAGTCCTGCTGTCTTAGCATGGCTGCTCTCCCCCATTCTGCCTTCTTCGAAGATGGTCTTTTGCAGTAAGGTGGTGTTGGCATCATTTTTGCTTGATATAGATTGAAATATTCTCTCATTGTCAGCAAGCAGCTCATCTTTCAGGAGTATTGTCTGCTTCATAGAGTGGATAGCAACATTGGTGACATGCTAATTTACATAATCTGTTGCACCCCCTGATCATCTCATCAGTTGCACTCACATAATTCTTGACATATCTTATGTCAGCTTCAGAGAGTTTTTGGCTTGTTTCCAAGGATTTAATGAGGGTGGTCAGTTTTATGTCAGCAGTTCCGGCCATATAAAACCAGGTGGTGATCTGTTTGTTTAAGTGAGAGATTTATTCTTTATTTTCCTTAACTTCAATTAATAATTCATCTCTTAACTTGGCAACTGATTGATCACCATACTCCTTGAGAGTTGTGGTCTGAGCATCCAGCAGTGTTTTGATATGGTTTAGGAGTAACTCATTTGAGATTTGGGTGGAGGGTGGTTGGCTTAATGGAGGAGGGACTTCTATCAGAGCAGGGACCTGTGAAGACTCCCCCTCAACTACAGCACCTGTAGAAGGAGTCATTTCCTTAGCTAAAATTTTATTAACACTGTTAATTAAAAGGGTATGAGTATTACCTGTAGTGGGTGCAGACTCAACCACTCTGTTGACAACGTGGTCCAAGGTAGTCATATCCATCTGATTATGCTCCCCCTCAGACTGAGCATTCTTTTCCAGGCTTGACCCATCAAGATAAGTATTTAATGCCTCGGGAGGATCACAGTTATCTTCTGCAGCATGGATAACTTCAAATGCAGCAACATCATCAGTATCAACCATATTTGCCTCATCTTCTGCAGCAACCTCTTCTTCAGTAGCATTCTTAGAAACTTGTCCTGACCTAGGGTTGACATGGATTTTATCAACATGCACAATAGTATCCTGGAGTTGAATGTTTGTTGAGGAGAGACTCAGGGTTATGTCTGCTGCATACCAACATCAGCAGGGGGGGAAATTCCTAGCTCAGGTTCAGAGCAGGAGGAACTGTCTACTTCAGCAACTTGATGTCTCTTATCCCTTGAGGAGTCCTTTGTTGTTAAAGGTTGGCTCTTGGGTAAGATCCTAGTGAATCTATACAATGTCTTTATATCCATTCTTTTCAGGTAGTGAATCTTCACTCCATGTTCCTGCTTGAATGTATCAGGGTAGGTGTTCACTAGGTTCAAAGAAAGAATTTTGCCCATATTTGGAGTGGGTAGACAGTCTACGATTCTCTGGTAGATGAGAGAAGACCAAGAGGTCTTCTTATTGAAGATTATCCTAGTCATAGCATCAAACATTGACCTGGAGATTGTGTCATGTGAACCAGGTTTGCAGATAAGGGCTTTCCCTACAATATCTGCTAGCAGTTTACCTCTCTGATTGAAGAATTTCCTCTTAAGAGTCTCAGCTTTGGCATCATTGTATTCACACCATCTGAGAGCTCTATCTCTATCCATGACCGTGGGTTCTTCTTCCTCACTAGGGTTGATGGAGAGTATGAAGGGCTTTGCCTAGTCTCTTAGGGTTTACCTTAATCTTGATGTCCTCAATCTTACACTTGAGAAAGTTTTGAGAAGAAGACACTTTAATGTTGGAGAAGAATTTTACAACCTCTTTTCTAAGAATGGTGGAGGGTTCAGAAAGGGTGTACTCCAAACTTGTGGTCTCAATCATCCTTAAACACTGCTTTAATCTCTGACGAGGCATGACTGAATCCATCTCTCACAATTTCATAGCCCTCCTGGAGCTCCTTGGTGACATTTGGCGCCATTAAACCAGTGCGGCAAGACGCTGAGAGGGTTTCGGTCTCAACGGCTAGGGTTAAGGCTTTTAAGAGTTGTTTGACTTTTCGTTTCTTGTCGCCTTTTATATTTATAACGAAAAAATTTAATTTCCTTATCATTAGAATAACTAATTAAACATTTTTAGCTTAACTTAGTATTTTTCGGTCTTACGGTATGCGTTACGCATCCTGTTATGATACAGGGCATTTAACGCTTCTATTATACCTCTCCATTTTTCTTTCATTTACTCAATGCCTAATTAATTTGTAGCTTGACTTACTGTCTGGATGTACATTCTATTTGACACAACATTATTCAAATATTTTATCAATTTTGAATATAATGGAGACCTAACATGTTAATAAGCGAGTTTTATTAGCAACCTAATTATGCACTGATTTACAAGTTATTTGAGTTTGAGAGTAAAGGCTGCATAAGTTATCAGTGCAGTTAATTATGAAGAATAATTGAATCATTGTTATCTAATTGGTGTGTTTGATTAGGTTCATCCTGAGCACATCTAACTTAATTCATCAATTTGCAAGCTTAATCTCTATACAAGAGAGAGAGAGACTTACCTTGAGGCATGTTGTCTCTATCTTTTGAGTATTACACACTTGACAGCCTCAACCTTAATTTATTGCTTTACATGGAGCATATTCCTTGAGCAATCATCCTGTCCCAGACATTTGGCTGGAACATCAATTGTCCAAATACCAAGTCTTATCTAGACAGGTATTTGGACTATCCTGTAAATAAAAGATTCACTTACCCTTAGGCACCCAATGTTTATTGGGTCCTAGGTTCTTGTTAGTGATATAAAACTTTTGTCCAACTCTCTGTCTGGGCTGAGCACCTTTCTGTCCACTAGCCAAATTCAGGTTGTGTCAACAATCGATGGCAAAGTGGTCCACTTTCCCACAGCACTAACATTTATGAATGTTGAACCTTCTCTGCAGGACAGCACAGAATTGTTGTCCATGAGAGATGTGAGCAGCTCCAGACTTTGTTGGATGAGCATTGCATGATGTTGCTTCCTTCTTCCTGAGTGAAGGTGCTGAAGAATTAAATACAGGTGGTCTAGGATGTGCCAATTGTATTTTTGGAGTCTGTCATCTACTGGTCTCTCTCATCTCTTTAGATAAAGGATATTTGGATCCAAATCTAAAGAACTTATCCTGAACATTATGGCTAGAGTGACAGCATCACACCTTCTGAGATCATGTGTTTTCACCCCACTAGTAGAACACACATTAGATTGATCCTTATGGAGTGGTGCAAATTTGACAATTTTTGAAGGTAAATTCACTTTTTGAAATACTGTCAACTTATCAGGAATATTTGATTTGACTTTATAATTTGTGTGATTCATACTCAGCTTCTCAGAGGTTTGACAAGTTGCGGCTTTTGACAACATACCAAGAAATTGAGAAGGGTTAATCACAATCTCTAATCTCTCAGTAAATTTATATTCTAGATATCTAATATGTTTATATTTTTCTTCTAGAACCTTAGTCTGACACTCAAGGCTTTTCTTGAGTTCAGACACCTCATGATATTTCTTATAAAACTAAATAGATTTATTGTTATAAAGAGTTTTATAAGGCTTGAGGACTTCAATCTCCTTTGCTTGCCTTTTGGCAAGATTTCTGCTCTTCTTTAGAGCATCTAGGAGCAGTCCATACTTGTCAATCAATTGATTGACATCAGTCTCAGATTCTGAGCAATCTTTATCACAGTATGAAGATGCACCAGTATCTGCACTGGTTTCATAATCAGAGGAAGACGAAGAAATGGAGAGAGGACGTACCTTGAATGATTCTGCATGTACCTCACTTCTTTCTTCTTCAGTTGTTGTCATCGGCCCTTGGCATCTACAGTCTTCTTCATCCTCCTCATTGTCACTGTCAGAGTGTGACAGTGAGGCTCTTATTCCTATCCTGGCAGCAGGATATTCCTCTTCTTCTTCTGGATCTGCATCAACAGAGATCAACTCTATATAGGCTTCTTCTTCATCATCTTCTGATTCCGAGGAGGAAGAATCTGTCCAGCTTTTATCCTTCTTAGCCACAAAGGACTTCTCCTTCTTCCCGTCCTTGTGGTGATGGTGATGCTTCTTCTTCTTCTTCTTCTCATCTTCTTCCTTATTCCTGACTGGGCAGTCAGCAATGACATGTCCAGCTTTGCTGCAAAAATAACAGATAATATTAGAAGAAATCTGTTTACTAGATTTAGGGCCATATTTGTCCTTCTTGGAGGACTTCCTGTGATGAGATGATGAAGAGGGCCTGCTTTTCCAATGCTTGTTCTTCATGAACTTCTGAAATTTTCTGGAAAAGGCTGCAAACTCTTCATCAGTCATGTGGTTGTCTGAGGAACTCATCCCAGACAATTCTGAGCTGGACTCAGCTTCTCTCCTTGGCGGAGAAGGAGTCTTTCTTCTGCTCCTTCTTGGGGCTTCTGCCTTGAGGGCCACTGTCTTATCTTTGGTCTTGGATTGACTCCCCTTCTTCTCTTCTTATCTAGCAGCCAGCTGCATTTCATAGGACAGCAGCTTTCCAAAGAGAGTTGGTGGAGGAGTGTCTGTCAGCTTAGTCATTTCCCTAATGGCACAAATTTTGGCGTCTGCTCTAGTTAGAGATCTGAGAAACTTGTCATTCAGCTCATAGTTGCTGAAGACCCTACCATAGGTTCTTAGTTCATTAACTGTCCTA
This sequence comes from Platanthera guangdongensis, assembly GCA_039583875.1. Lineage (NCBI taxonomy): Eukaryota > Viridiplantae > Streptophyta > Magnoliopsida > Asparagales > Orchidaceae > Platanthera > Platanthera guangdongensis. The sequence goes on along the minus strand of CM077155.1, from coordinate 155,917,676 downwards.
AAGAACCTCTCAAAGCAGTCAGCCACTTTTTCAGATTTGCTTTGTCTGAAAACCCTATACTCTTGGTTGAGCATGGACTTTCTATCATCTCTAACTTTCTCAAAGCCTTCCATGTAGACCACAAGAGTGTCTCACATTTCCTTGGAGGTCTTGCAGTGTACAAGATTTTGGAAGATTGAGTCATCAATGACACTGACTATAATATTTTGTGCCCTTTTGTCAATGGTAGACAGAGTTACCTCATCTTTGTCAATCTCTGTATATGCCTTGGGCACTCTCAGAGTTGGATCTATGGTGGAAGCCGTTGCGGGGATAAAAGGGCCTTCCACTACTGTTACATAGATCATAGGGTCAGATACTTCCATGAACTGTCTGACCCTTTGCTTCTAGAGTTCAAATCCTTCCTTCCTGTAGATTGGTAGTTTCATGGCCCCTAGTTCCTTATAGTTCATTCCTGACCCCATAATTATATCTTATATCTAACATTGGAGGTATACTCAGATTGTTAAATCCTTTTTGAGGAACCTCCCTCTGATACCACTTGAAAGTTATTAACTTAAGGTTAGCTAATCACCTAGAGGGGGGTGAATAGGTCTTTAAAATTTCTTAAATCTTTTTGTTGTTTTCTTGCTAAATGATCTTGAGCTTGTACTTAATACCTGTAATATAAGAGAAAAACAAGCAACACAGCAAACACACAAATAGTTATAATGGTTCCCCAATTGGGTACATCTACTTTCCCACTCACCTTTCTAACTTATGTTAGACAAGACACAAACTCCTCCAAAACTGCTGCTCAGAGCTTACACCTCAGGCCTTCAGCCTTACACACAGGTTCTTTTCAGAACCCAACCTCAGAACCACAAAGGTTCCTACCTCAGAGCCCTGCAGTGCTCCTACAGCTCAGTGGTCCATAAACCACCTACCTCATTCTTATCTCTAAGGCCTACAGCTCAGGCTTTTAGCCCTACAACTTCAGGCACAAGGCCCTACTCTCAGAGTGTTGCAGCACTTCTACAGCTCAGTACCCTTCCAGGTACCTACCTCAGTGCCCTTCCAGGCACCTACAGCTCAGCCTCCTCCAAGTCCTACAACTCAGTGACACACTTGTCACCTACAGCTTAGTGACTCACCAGTCACTTACCTCAAGCACTAGGTCCTACTACTCAGGCTGAGAGAACAGTCATACTCTCAGATCCGCATTTAGATCCTACCTCAGTACCCCAGTATGGCACCTACCTCAGTGACTAATTAGTCACCTACAACTCAGGCCAAAAGGCTCTACAGCTCAGATTCAGACAAGATGAATCCTACGGGAATTAAGTCAAGAAGTTGAAATGAATTTAAACCACTGACTTAGAGATAAATCTTTGAGTCTAACTTGTTGTACTGAGCAGATATCAGTTCAGCCCTCTTGCTGTAGAATGAATGAGTCTTCTTCTACAACAATTGCTTCTTTGCTGCACTGAAGAGCAGCTACTTGTTGTTGAAGGCTGATGGCCCTTCACACAGCTATCTTCTTGCTGATTAAATGAATCAGCTGCCTTGTTCTGCAAAGAACTAATTTGCTAAACTTGAAAAGAGCTTCAGCTATCTTTCTCTGTCTTGTTGGCTTGCACTGCTAGACTTGGTTTTCAAGTTTGTCGGAGAAGATGAAGTACAACCGCATCTATTTTCCGTATTTCTTCATTTGTGGTTGTTCGTTGTTAACCCTAGTCCCCTTTTCTCTCTGCTTTTTATATCAGCTGATTTGAATCAACGACACTATTTGAGTATGGGTCCAGCAAAGGATGGTCAGCGCCGCCTCCCTCAAAAGAGGACAAATAGTAGCTTCTGGCGCTACTGTACTTTTTTCGTAATGACATGAACAATTTTGACTTTGTTGACTTCTGGTGACGTCAGCAGGGGTCATACAGTGCTGCTGTAGCTTTTCCCTCAACGACACGAACTACTTTGACTTTGTTGACTTCTGGTGATGTCATCAGTGGTCATCACTTTCTGGACTTAGAAAAATTCTAGAACTCATTAAACGTTGAGCGATGTTAAGTCATTCAACACCAGCTGACTTGGCTCTTCATTAGAAGCGTTGAGTGAACCTGCCTCACTCAACGCTCCTGGACTTGGAGAAATTTTACTGGCTTTGTCTCAGCGGTTCTTTCTCAACTGTCTTAGCGGTTTTTTCTTCACAACTGAGACTATCTCCTATCTCAACGGTGTTTTCTTCACAGCTGAGACTATCTCTTATCTCAGTGGTTTCTTCTCAACTGTCTCAACACTTTCTTCTTCACAGCTGAGACTATCTTCTGTCTCAGCGGTTTCTTCATAACTATCTCAACGCTTTCAACGCTTTCTTCTTCATTAGAAGCGTTGAGTGAAGCTGTTTCACTCGACGCTTCTGGACTTAGAGAATTCCTGATTGCTTTGTCTCAGCGGTTATGCTGAGATATTCTTCTCAGCTGTCTCAGCTGTCTCAGCGGTCTCAATGCTTATGTTGAGACATTCTTCTCAGCTGTCTCAGCTGTCTCAGCGGTCTCAACGCTTTTGCCTTAGACAAATTATCTGACTTCCAGCATACTCTCTTTATTCACCTGTCCAATCAAGGACAACCTGCATGCATGAACTAAAGCACATATCAAATACATTGTGCCACTTAGCATGATTGGTGATGTATTTTCAAATTCTGAGGAACATTGTAGGGCACAATTCTCAACACTATGTCTTTGTTGAATTCCTAAGTAACAGGGTGGACGACCTCATCCTTGGAAGAACGAAGGCCTCGAGTATGTGCGTCCAAGTAGGACCCCACCCGACTGAGAAACATTTCCTATTTCGAGTATATCCAACTTCTCGGCGGAGCGAGAAGAGCCCGGGCCCGATAAGTGGAGAAACGGGCATCCATCGGCGAGCAGGTACATGTTTACTCAGTCGAATCGGCGAGTATCACAAAATCGCGCAAACATGAGAGCCTACACTAGCGGCCGGAGCTGTGCGAGCCTAAGAGCTCAGACATGCAATCCATACACAATGACAATCCATTCCGTAAAATACTTGTACAACCCTGTATTTGTCGAGTGAGACCATTGAAATATGCCAAGACGGGGAATGTGAATTAAGTTTGGGCGAGTCGGCTAGGCGAATGTAGATGCTCACCTTCCCAACTCGCCCAAGGACAACACACAACATAGGTTCAGAGTTAGTGGAGGAGGAGTAGGGGCGACCGGGCCCGCACTCGCCCCAAGCTCAGGAGAGCGGTGAGTGTCGGCTTCTCCCGACATTCGCCACCCCCAAGTGAGATGGAACAGCACCAGTCGGCTCGCCTAATTGTCCTGTCAGAAAATCTTTTTTGGTATGCTAATAGTCCCTCCAAACAGCGAAGTTCCATTGTTGGCAGGCCAACCTGGGCTGCGTTTAGTAAAACCAAAATGAGGGATTACGCTATGTGTAGCTATTCATCAAGGGCGAGTAACTAAGATACTCGGCCAAGCAGCTCGCCGAATAAGCATTGGATGTTTCTTTCTGAGTTCCTTTGTCGCTCAAAAAGAGCGGGGATTGTGTACAACCCGTATCGTCGAGGGTGGACCCCTCTAGAGTTAGGTCAGCAGAAGTCAAAATCTGCAAGTCAACACAGAGGTCAGAGCCAACACGCCAAGCAACAGAAGGCTTGGGCGAGTATGGCGAGCTCTCCTCGCATACTCGTCAGATAGGCGACTAGGCATTATACTCGCCCAGCCGTGCGAGCTCCTCCAAGAAGTCGCCTAGTCGCCGAGGGGTGGGGCTATAATTAAGACCCACCCCCTCCCCCAGGATTTACCTATAAATAGGACCCCAGGGGTACGAGGAGAGACACTTTTAAATCTCACCGAGATCTCAGACTCTTTTCTTGGATGCTAGCTTAGCCTGTGAATTCTTTTTTCTTAGAGACCAGGTCGCGACCTAGCGACTATCCTTTTTTAGTCGTCGCGACTTAGTTACCAGCTAGTCTCCCGTGTATCCTGCTCGGTCATTCTTGGTTGTGGAGGGGTTGCTTATTCCAAGCTTCTGGGTACGTGGTGGGACCTACCTGCCGCAGCGCTTGAGGTCTTGTTTGACCGGTGACTTCCGTGCTTTAGCCCGCTAGCCGTCAAGCCTATCCGTTGAGCCGGTAACCTTAGGCTGTCTTGATCCGATTTTGGGAGTTGGGAAATTTCCCGGCTTCAACACATGGTGCGGTGAGCGTGGGTCGCAGCCAAGGAGGTAAAGCTTCGCTGTTAGGCGAAATGGTAAGTGCAAGCAAGCAAGGCGAGTTAGTCGGTAATTCGGCAGGAGTCAGTAGCTTGGCGCGAGGAGGCGAGTTTGTGATGGTAGCTGCGTTCGAGGAGTTTGAGAGGAGGATTGAGACGACCATTCTCTCAGGGCTCCCTCCGCGCCCCGATGTCACGGTGACCTCTCCCCGTCGCGTGACACTGTCAGGCGAGGAAGCGCCGCCGAGGCGACCTAGGAAGGAGCGAGCTTGGGATAGATAGGAGCGACCGATGCAGTCGCGGCACTATTTACGAACAGCCAGGGGATCGGGTTCCGAGATCCAGAGCCACCGGCGAGGTATCATGATACTCGCCCATGGAGCAAGTATGAGGATGATACCAGCGAGGATGAAACTTGTCACCGTCAAGGAGGGAGGAGCCCCTTCTGTGACGAGATCCTCGCAGCCCCAATTCCCGAGGGCTTCCGAGAGCTGGTCCTCACCTATTATTCTGGCAGAGATGACCCGGTTAGGCATCTCCAGTTTGGCCGTCAAAATGACGTGACTCATGCCAAGAAGACAAAATGTTCATAGTTTGGCCGTCAAAATGACGGTGGTGAGATCGGAATGTCTATGGCTTAAATTGACGTGACATTGACCGGTTCACCGAGAATGTGCCCTGAGTGCACGGGGCGTGTGGCTGTGCGTGTCAACGCCTGTGATGCAATGTATATATTTATATACTGCTTGGTTATGCTAATAAACTGCAGGGAAGGAGCATCGCCGCCCCGAATTGGGGGCGGGATCATTATAATTTGGTCAGCATTGCTGACCGTTGCTTTTGTTTGTCACCGTGCGGTGGTTTGTTGCTTGCAGGTGCTGCTGTACCAAGCGGTCAATAGCGGGCTAAAGCCCAAATTGCGAAGCCGGCCCTTGAAGGCCTAATTGGAGTGTTTACTTACTTTTGTTCATGTATGACCGGCCTGCGTGCCGTGGTATGGAAGACATGTAATTTGAGTAAACCATTTGTGAGGCTTTAAGGCCAGTACTGGTGTATGTACTTCATTCCTTTTTGGCTTGTTAGTGGACATTCATGCTTGTTGCTGGGTTCTTTTAATTGCAACTATTTAAACTGCTTCCGCTAGAATGCTCTGTGTAGGACGTTGTGATTGGTTGGATGGTTTTCATTGAGTAATCACCCGGTCTGTCTGTGGTATATGGCGTCGGCCCCCGGCCGAACCTACTGCTATATGCTATATGATGGATATGGGGTGTTACAATTTGGTATTAGACTACTGGTTTCGGTCAGCCTTAAATGAATTCGTGGGCGAATTCTTTTTAAGGAGTGGTGAGCACATGTGTGTGCGTCATCGTTATAACAGCAAAAGAACTCATGAATGTCCACTTAGGAATGAAAATACACGTGTTTGGGGAACCTGCGTGTTCCTATAATTGTTGTTTGCAATTTTATTTGGTCGCTTAACGGTATTTTGTACCACTATAGGTGACCAGAAGCGGTGCTGGGCCGTCGGAACATCGAGTTTTTGAGGCTAGCAGTGCACCAAATTTTGCTCCTGCAACACCTCCATCGGCGGAGACCATACGATTGATTGCCGAAGCAGTGTTTGCCATGATAAATGCGCAGCCTACAAGACAAATGCAGCAGCCCGCTCCTGCGATGGAGCAGGTACCACTGCAAGCGGCTGAGCCGAGAAGGGTGGAACAGGTAGTAGAGGAACCGTTGGTGCCAAGGAGGGCAACCGAGAGACAGCTCAAACATGTCATGAGCTTTAATCCTCCGGTATTCTCGGGGTTTGGAACCCCATCTCAAGCTGAATACTGGCTCTCCAGGGTGAAGAGAATCTTGACAGCAACGGAGACGGAAGAACGGCAAATGACCACTATTGCTACGTTCCTTATGAACGGTGAAGCGAGATTGTGGTGGGAAGGTTTGGAGCTGCATCTATTGAGAGGTATGCAACTTATAGACGTCTCGATGGAGGAGTTCTCGAGACTGTTCTTGGCTAGGTACCTCCCTTCGACGCAGAGGATAGCGTTGGAGAACGAGTTCCTGAAGTTGGTTCAAGGAGACAGTAGCGTGGATGAATATCTCCACGAGTTTACTCGATTTAGTCGATATGCTAGCTCCACCATCGCGGATGAGCGCAAGACGAATCGATTCTACGAAGGGTTAAGAGATGATTTGAGTCTACTACTGTCGGAGCCGATGACGCAGGGTTTCTTGACCTTGGTCAACACGGCCCGGTCCTTGGAGAAGGACATGAAGAATGTTCAAGCAAAGAAAAGCGTTGGTGACAAGAAATCTGAGTTCAAGGTGCCGACTACCTCAAAATCTGGGTACCGTAAATTCTTTAAGAAGGCTAGGACTTCGGGTCCAGCTCCTTCTTCTGGTGCTTCTGGGGCGACTACGGGTCGGACCCCGGGTGCATGCTTTACTTGTGGAAAGTCGGGGCACTTTGCCCGTGACTGTTGGAGCGGACGTCCCAAGTCCGAGAGAAAGTCGGGAGCAACTTATGAAGAGAAGGGCAAGGCGGTGGAGTCAACCGCGTCCCATTATGCTCCGGCCCAACCGAGGGTGTACAATCTTGGCCAACAGGAGGCCATCAAACAGGCGGATGTGGTGACAGGTAAAATTTAAATTTATAGTAAGTTATCTTTTAAATATTTGTTATGTACATGTTACCTAACCACTGCTTGTTTAGGATTTGTTTTGATTTGTGAAAATCCGGCAAGAGCACTCTTTGACACGAGAGCTCCACACTCTTTCTTGTCCGAAGGATTCATATCGCGCATCGGAGTACCTCCTTCAATGGCGAAGGACAAGTTGGATGTGTTGTTGCAAAATGGGTGTTCAATGCGAGCGAATAGAATCTGTGGCGTGAAGATTCGAATTGGGAATCAAGAGTTTGATCTGCAAGCGTCGTCACTACCGTTGGTGGAGTTCGACGTTATATTTGGCATGGACTGGCTCTCGGAGCAGCGAGCCTATATTGATTGCGGTAGCAAGGAAGTCAAGCTGGGAGCAGGTCGTGAGACGACTTTCACGGGCTTGAAGGGGTCGAGCAAGACGTTGATGTCTGCTCTTCAGGTGGTGAATGCGGTTCGTGCCGGTGCAGAACTGTTCTTTACACTAGTGGAGGTTGCAAAGCCTAAGCCCGCGTTGGACAGTATTTCAGTGGTATCGGAGTACCCTGATGTGTTCCCTAGCGATCTTCCTGGAGCCCCGCCGCAGCGGGAGATGGATTTTACGATAGAGCTCGTACCAGGTGCAAAGTCTGTGTCACGCTCTCCATATCGGCTAGGGCATAAGGAAATGGCGGAGCTGAAGGTTCAACTACAAGAGTTGTTGGAGCAAGGGTATGTGCGTCCAAGTTCTTCGTCTTGGAGCACGCTGGACCTCTTTGTTAAGAATAAGGACGGAAGTTTGAGGCTATGTATTGATTATCGGGAGCTCAACAAGTTGACGGAGAAGAACAAGTACTCGATCCCCCGGATCGATGATCTTTTTGATCAGTTGGTCGGGTCGACGGTGTACTCAAAGTTGGATCTCAAGTCCGGGTACAATCAGCTGCGAATAAGGGAGAGTGATATCCCGAAGACAGCGTTTAGTACGAGATACGGGTATTACGAGTTTACGATCATGCCGTTTGGGCTGACTAATGCGTCGTCAGTGTTCATGGATTTGATGAACAGGACCTTCAGGGAGTACTTGGACCATTTTGTGATCGTCTTCATCGACGATATTTTGGTGTACTCGCAGAGTAAGGAAGATCACTTCAGGCATCTTCATTTGGTTTTGGAGACGCTAAGGAGGAATCAAATGTACGCCAAGTTCTCGAAGTGCGAGTTTTGGTTATCCTCAGTGGCGTTCCTCGGTCATATAGTGAGTGGGGAAGGTATTGTGGTGGATCCGGCGAAGATTGTTGCGATACGGGAGTGGCCTGAGCTTTCTACGGTAGCGGAAGTCCGGAGCTTTCTGGGGCTTGCCGGCTATTATAGCCGCTTCGTAGAGAACTTCTCACGGATAGCGTTACCTCTCACTACTTTGACGAGGAAGGAGCAGAAGTTCGTTTGGACGCCGGAGTGCGCGCGAGCTTTTGAGGAGTTGAAATGTCGGTTGACCACGGCGCCTGTGCTGAGTTCACCGAGTGGGACCGAAGATTATGAGATTTATAGTGATGCTTCGGGCAGCGGTTTGGGTTGCGTGCTACTGCAACATGAAAGTGTGATAGCTTATGGCTCGAGACAGCTGAAAGTGCACGAGAGGAATTATCCGGTCCATGACTTGGAGTTAGCGGCCGTGATTTTTGCCTTGAAGCTGTGGAGACATTATTTGTACGGTGTGAAGATTGATATCTACACCGATCACAAGAGCCTGAAGTATTTGATTGATCAGAAAGATCTGAATATGCGACAGCGTAGGTGGATAGAGTTCTTGGGGGACTATACATTCAAGATCCACTACGTTCCTGGTAAAGGTAATGCGGTTACGGACGCGTTGAGTCGTCGAGCCCCAGCTCAAGCCAATTGGCTATCGGTGCATGATGAGCGGTTGGTTCGGGAGTTGGAGGCGTTGGAGATTGTTTGTGTAGATAAACAGTCAAGTGTTGAAGCACTCTTGAATTAGACTGAAGTTCAATATGACCTGGCTGATCGGATTCGGCAGGCATTGGATTTGGATGGCCACATGAAGCAACTCATGATAGAGGCTCTGGATGGGTCAAATTCTCAATATGAAGTTGTGGATGGATTGCTTTGGAAAGACGGTCGTCTTTGCGTCCCAAGCGTGGGCAGTTTGCGGGTGGATTTGTTATACGAGGCGCACCATACCAAGTACTCGATTCACCCGGGGAGCACAAAGATGTACCGCGACGTGAAGAAACTGTTTTGGTGGCCGGGTTTGAAGAAGGATGTGGCGCTCTACGTGGCGAAATGCCAAACTTGCGCCTTGGTGAAGGCAGAGTGCCAAAAGCCGGGAGGATTTCTGAAGTCCTTGCCTATTCCGGAGTGGAAATTCGACGACATCACTATGGACTTTGTGCACGGATTGCCAAGGTCGCAAAAGGGGAAACGACGTCATCTGGGTGATCGTAGATCGGCTAACGAATGTGTCGCATTTCATTCCGCATAGGAAGGATGATCCGGTGGAAAAGTTGGCAAAGTTGTATGTGGATAACATAGTGCGACTCCACGGTGTGCCCCGCAGCATCGTGAGTGAACGAGATAGGCGGTTCACGTCCAATGATTGGAGGATAGTGCAGCAAATGTTGGGAACAAAGTTAAAATTTAGCACAGCCTTCCATCCGCAAACAGATGGGCAGACCGAGAGGGTCAATAGGACTATGGAAGACATGCTCCGCATGTGTATCTTGGACTTTGGAAAGCAATGGGAAGACCATCTTTATTTGGTGGAATTTGCGTACAACAATAGCTACCAGGCGAGTATCCAAATGGCGCCCTTCGAGGCCCTTTATGGTAGAAGATGTCGCACGTCGTTGTCCTGGTTGGAAACGGGTGAGTCAAAGTTGTACAAGCGTCAAGAGGTGGAAGATGATACTTCGTTGGTGCGAACCATTCGGGAGAGATTGCTTATCGCTCAGGACCGGCAAGCGAAGTACTATAATGTCAAGCACAGGAACGTGGAGTTCGTTGTGGGCGACTGGGTGTACTTAAAGATCAAGACGTTCAAGGGTGTCTCGCGGGTGCGGCGATTGAAAAAGCTAAGCCCGGGGTACCTTGGGCCGTTTGAGGTTCTGGAGCGGGTTGGTGAAGCAGCCTATCGGTTGAAACTATCGGTGGAGCTTAGTGGTTTACATGATGTATTTCATATATCGGTGCTACGGAAGGCGGTGCAAGAGCCTACGCAAGTGATCGCGGTCGATCAAGTGCCGATTGATAGTGGGTTGACGACAAAGGTCAAGCCCGTGCAGATTGAAGACTCGGAAGTCAAGCGGCTACGCAATAAAGAGATCGGGATGGTCAAGATCCGATGGGACAATTGCGATCGTGAGGAGCTCTCTTGGGAGCGAGAGCAGACTATGCTTGACGAGTATCCGGAGTTGTTCCGCTCAGGTACAAATTTTAGTTTTGTGCTTATCTTTCCTTTATGAAATTTCGTGGACGAAATTCTTTTAAAAGGGAGAGAGTTGTAACGCCCCGAAACTCAAAAGAGCGACGGGAGGCGTTCCGGGCCAAATTTGGAATTTGGCAGGAGGTACACGGCCTGGGACACGGGCGTGTCCCAGGGCGTGTCGTGTTGGGTTCGACGATTTGGCCGAGAGGTCGAAGAAATTGGGTTCGACAATCGTCGAGCAGCAAACACGGCCCTGGACACGGGCGTGTCCCCGGGCGTGTCGGGGTAGTTCAAAGCTGGCAAAAAGATTAGGCAGAAAACTGGGTTCGACGATCGTCGAGCGGCGGTCGACGATCTGGTCACAATGCTGCGGTCGACGATCGGGCCAGCTATTTGTGTTCGACGATCGGGCCAGCTTTCTGGGTTCGACGATCGGGTCGCGTGTTCGTCGAACAGGCAGTTTTCTGGGTTCGACAATCGGGTCGTGGGTTCGACGATCGGGTCGCGCATTCGACGATTTGGCCAGAGTTTTGCGTTCGACGATCGGGCTATAGATCTCCGTTCGACGATCTGGCAGCGGTCGACGATCTTGGTTCGACGATCGTCGAGCGCGGGGCTAATTCTAGCGTGTCTGACTCGGTCGACGCGGAGTGTTGACGCAGGGGTTTTGGCGGTAGTTGACTAAATGTCCCGACACAACTTAATTGGCCGCGGACGTGTCCTGCTCCTATTGGTGAACCATGCGGTGCTTAACCTCATTCGTCCAGGTCAGACCTGAATCGTATCTGTGCATCCCTTTTGGTGGGATCCGACAGCTGTGGTTATCCTGAAAGGATTATACCCGAGAGAAGGGTTTCAGAACCCTTACTTTTTCTGCCGTGTTCTCTGTCTAAATTCTAGAGAGAAGGGAGAGTCAAGGGAGGAAGAAGAAGTCTAGATCCAGTCTTTGGAAGAGTTTTAGAGCTCCAAATCGCGAGCCGACTTCGGATCTACGAAGGCAAGGAGATTGCGGTGCTTTTCCTCCGCGTACTTTTCCATGGCGCCAAGGAAGAACGCTAGGGTAACGATTCTCTACTTGAGCATGTGAAGCTCTCCTTCTTTTGCATAGGAAGCCCGCTCTCGCGAGTTTGCGGTGAGTTGGAGGCGTTCCTTCGGGTAGATATGTGAAGTCCCCGTCGTGTAGAGTCCGTAATCGAGAACGGACATAGGAATGATGTGTGAAGTCTATCCGGACATGTTGGTCTGGATTGGTGATGTTGCATTGCATAAATGCTGGAGAAGACTCTGTGCGAATGTTTGTTTTTCGGGTTTTCTACGTAGTAGATTGCAACAAGGAGCCTTGGGGATTAACCCTAAGGTGCACCCGGAAAACTGGGCGGATACGTGATCTTGCCAACTTGGTGGCCTGGGAGCCAACTTGAACATAACCGGGTTATGTGAAGTATGTAACGGAAACGGGACTCAGGAGAAGTTTGAGCCGCGCATATGGCTTAAATTGTCATTGTGATGTGAGCACGAGTTAGGCAGAACCGTACCCGTTCTATGTCATTCGGTTAGAGCCGTTGGCATAGATGAGGGTCTTCGGCGGTCTATGGCTTAAATTGACGTGACTCATGCCAAGACAAAATGCTCATAGTTTGGCCGTCAAAATGACGGTGGTGAGATCGGAATGTCTATGGCTTAAATTGACGTGACATTGACCGGTTCACCGAGAATGTGCCCTGAGTGCACGGGGAGTGTGGTCGTGCGTGCCAACGCCTGTGATGCAATGTATATATTTATATATTGTTTGGTTATGCTAATAAACTGCAGGGAAGGAGCATCGCCGCCCCGAATTGGGGGCGGGATCGTTATAATTTGGTCAGCATTGCTGACCGTTGCTTTTGTTTGCCACCGTGCGGTGGTTTGTTGCTTGCAGGTGCTGCTGGACCAAGCGGTCAATAGCGGGCTAAAGCCCAAATTGCGAAGCCGGCCCTCGAAGGCCTAATTGGAGTGTTTACTTGCTTTTGTTCATGTACGACCGGTCTGCGTACCGTGGTATGGAAGACATGTAATTTGAGTAAACCATTCGTGAGGTCTTAACGCCAGTACTAGTGTATGTACTTCATTCCTTTTTGGCTTGTTAGTGGACATTCATGCTTGTTGCTGGATTCTTTTAATTGCAACTATTTAAACTGCTTCCGCTAGAATGCTCTGTGTAGGACGTTGTGATTGGTTGGATGGTTTCCATTGAGTAACCACTCGGTCTGTCTGTGGTATATGGCGTCTGGCCCTGGCCGGACCTACTGTTATATGCTATGTGACGGATATGGGGTGTTACATCTGGTGGGCGAGCACTTCCAGGCTAAGCTCCAGCATTGACTCGGCGTCGGCTCGCCTGTAGAGCGCGAAGCCGACATTGAAGGCCTCCCCCTTGTCATCCCAGTATTCTGACCAAGCGGGTAGGTTGGTGCTCAACGATACCCGAAGCTCGCTTTACGACCATGACACCAGCGGACGACCAAAGGCGTCCTTACCTTCTCGTCCGCGGTTGTAGTTCGGGTGGAAGTAAGGCGCCCCGGCATCAGAGGGAGATTCCCTCGCGTCGAACAGCTGACGAGATACCCTTGCGCGCTTGCCTGCATGATCGGGGGACTTGGCCTTGCCCTTGCCCTTGGCGAGCTTCCTATTACGCGCGCAACCTTCGTCACCGGCGAGCGGCTGGACCGTGGGAGGCGGGATCTCCTCGACCTCGGCAGGAAGGTTCAAGGTGTCTTGATGCGAGGATGTGACTTCCTTTGTCGGAGGAAGCGGATTTCGCGGGAGCTCGTGAGCCTCTGCAGATTGAATAATAGTCAACAGTATTCAAACAGTTATCAGAGATGTTTTGGCGAGTATGTCAGAATCTCGTGATTTTATACCTTCGCATGGAAGGACTTCGTCGAGGACATTAACGTTGTTGCGCCAGTGGATGACGTCGAATCGTCGCCCGCGAAAAGCTTCGACCAGCTTCTTGTGGCGCCTTCCAAAATCGGTGGCAGGAAAGCGACGTCGGCGGGTTGATGCGGGCTTCCCAACACGCCTTCGAAGTCGTCGGTGATGACGACTAGGAACTCGCTCCATCGATGGACCTTGTTCGCGGTGCCGACCAGCGTGCAGACATGGTTGCTGAAGAAGACGACTCGCTCCGAAGTCGCAGCGAATGCGAAGATCTTCCGGAAGACGGAAAGATCAAACACAATCCTCTCTCCCCGAAGGAACCAAAGGAAGCCCATGCTGATCGTCACGCCGTTGGGATTGATCTGGGCGGGCGCAATACCGAAATATCGCAATATCTGGTGATATTCGAGCCACAATGGAAGTCGCAGGCCGACTTCAAAGTGGCGAAGGGACAAGACCATTCCACCTTCGACATAGGTGTTTAGTCGCTCGTTCCGGGAAGGGAGCCTGGCCGAGTATCCCTTTGGAAGATGTCTTTGGCGGAAATATTCCAGATCTCGCTCCGAGGTGGCAGACTTCTTGAAGACCGCATTAGCAAAGTTCGCCGCATAGGCTTGTCGGCGAGCACTGGCATCGTCTCCAACCATCTTGAGCGAGTTGTGAGTGCGAGAAAGGAAGTGCGACTAGGGCGACAACGACAAGTAAGACGCGAGCAAGGGCAGTTACTTGCGAGCAAAAGTCAGAAATCGCAACAGCGTACTAAAGTCTCACCTACCCCTTCTATTTATAGGCAAAGGCCAGGGGGTGTATTTCGTGCTCGGGCGAGTATCCACCTAAGTCGCGTCCTAACTGTTAGATCTATCCTAGTCACGAGCCATATCTCGCACAAAGTTGTTCAGAATCTCGCCAGCTCGCCAAAACCTGTACAGAAATCAAGACATCGAAGAAAGAACAAGCAAAAAGCAATCACAGAGGGTACAAACTCGGCAGAATCAGTGCGAGATTCAAACTCGTTTATTACAAATAAATATTGTTCTTTACATAGTCGTCAGTAGGCGAGTTCGAATGAAAAGAAAGAAAAATTCCTAAGTCCTAGGAGGCCCTCGATCAGGAGGATGCGGATGTCGCCCATCCCATCTCGCGAGCTCGTCGGAAGTGCTCGGTGGCCAACGCAATTGCGTCGTCGCCTCACCACAGCTGCTCTTCCATCAACGCCAGCCGCCCGGCAGACCCCATGCTCGTGCGCATGTCGGCCACTTCCTCACCAAAGAGCTGGACGTGATGGACAGTCATCGCTAGCTGCCTGTCCATCTATTGGATCATGTGGAAGCGGGCCTCGTAGGACGCCAGGCTTTCTCGCAGCACTTCCATCTTCGCTATCCTCACCTCCAGTGCCGAAATTCGGCGATGAGGTTCGCAGATGGCGAGCTGGTGGAACTTCGCCTCCAGCTCGATGTAGGCGCGAGCAGCAGCATGGCGATATTCCTTCCCGAAGAGCTCGAAGGCATCGATGAAAGCACCTCCAGGAGTGGACGGGCGACCTGTCAAAGCAGACGAAAATCGCAAAATCAGTTAGCAGTCGGAACAAAAGTCAAATCAGATAAGCAGTAGCACGAGCTACCTTGCCGAGGAGATCGAGATTGTCAAGGAGAAGGGCTGCGACGAGTTGGTTCTCGCGGGCCTGATGACGAGCCGTCGGGGCGCTCGGCGTGTTTCCCCTGGCCACGACCTCCCAGGTAGATACTCGCTGTCGGCAACGTGGTTTTAGCCGGAAGTGGCGGCGGCGGCGGTGGGATGCTCGTCGCCGGCAGCGTCGAAGTGACCGAAGGAGGGACTTTGCCCGTCCCGGGCTGTGAGGTCTTGGTCGTCGATGAGGTCTTGGTCGTTGGAGGATCTTCCTTAGTCGCCGGATAAACATGTTTTTCTAACCCCTTCTTGGAGTCGAGGTTGATCCGGACAGTGTGCGCGATCCGGAGCGGAGGCCGAGCTCCGTGTGCGACCAGCGGAACTCCTCGCAGCGGGGCGACATCTAGAATCTCGCCTGACGTAGTCGTTGGGGGAGCTGCAGATACAAGGACGAGTTAGTATGGGAACATGATGACCAACGAACTTCTACAAAGATCGGCAAGTTTGTGACCTGTTAAATTTTCTCAACGTGGTCAGCAAGATAGCCTAAACGCCAAATTAATATCTTCGGAACTACCCAGTTCTCACGTTGAACCAGCGGAAACCAAGGAACAGAGGTTAATTCCAACAAACAATGGAAGCACAAGCAGGTCTTTTATACATTCACTTCTTTACAACACGAGTCATACATAGCGAGACATGATTTCGCTAGTATAACAGCTGTAAACAGAAAGCACCAAAACACAAGCCGGGCGGACAGCACCGGAGTCCGCCGAGACCGCGAGGTCGCCGAGTCCGCTGAGATCGCTCAAGCTAAGCTGCAATCCGCCGAATAACCACGGAGTCCGCCGAAGCCGCGAGACCGCGCGGACACGCCGTTATTCGCCTCCTGCTGAACCTGAACTGAGGAACACCCCTACCCGCCTAAAGCCGGCGGACAGGTTATTGAAGCTGGCAAAGATGAAACAGAACTGACAAGCCGCAGAGCGACCTCCTGCTGAGTCCGCAGAGACCGCACACTTCCAAGTACTTGACCGAAGTCACAGCCAAACTCCTGGCTCCTTGAAGCTATCCGCGCGACCTGCACACAGCAAACCGTCAGCCTGAAACAATCCGCGCGGACTGACAAACAGAGACCGCAGCACTTCGCTCAACCCAACTTACTGTTCACTTAAGTTACTTAGGTTACTGTAGATGTGCCAGGGGGGTCCTATTTATAGGCAAAATGAGGAGTGTGGTCACCGCCCAAGAGATAGAGACACCACCCCAGCCCGCGCGAGTGCACAACACCGTCCGCCGAGTCCGCAAGGACTTAGCCGGATACCAAGGAAAACCGCCAGGAGCAAGGCAACCATTGACGAA
This sequence comes from Platanthera guangdongensis, assembly GCA_039583875.1. Classification (NCBI taxonomy): domain Eukaryota; kingdom Viridiplantae; phylum Streptophyta; class Magnoliopsida; order Asparagales; family Orchidaceae; genus Platanthera; species Platanthera guangdongensis. The sequence goes on along the minus strand of CM077155.1, from coordinate 155,901,456 downwards.
CCCTCTCAAGTCCGCCCAAGCTATGCGGACAAGGCATCAGCCCGCAAAGCTCCAGCCACTGCAGGACAGCAACCCCCTTCAATGACAGTCTGCACCAACCCGAGGCAGTCCGCAAGACTCACACCTCAATCCGCGACAAGTCCACGAACAAAGGCAGATAGTAACAGTCCGCCCGGTCACAGCGGACTTGGCGGATACCGCGGACACCATGGCCTTGGCACAGAGTGTGACCAAGTCCAAAACCACCAAAGGGCAATGCGAGCATGGCGGACGCAAACCCCCGTCCGCCAAACACCAAAGCACAGACCGCCAGCAGTCCGCGAGCTCCTCGCACTCCTGTCCAACACAGCAGCCTCCTCCCGGACTCCAAACACCAGTCCGTCAATCGATCTCCACAGCAAAGCACCTGCTGTGCCACCAGAGCTCGACAAGGCCTCAGCCAAGCTCTAAGCCCAGTCCGCAACAGCCAATACCGCGGACACATCAGTCCGCAAGCTTCCCGCGGACATGAGCCAACCCGCCTATCAGCACAAGCTTGCACCTGCGGCCACTGAGCAATGCACCAGTCTGCAAGCCTCCATCCGCTTAGGCCGCTCCTTGGCAAAGCCAATCAGCAAACACCCTATCCGCAGAAACCAGGCCGCATAGTCCGCGGACTCCATACAACAACCCGCTCAGAAGACAGCCGGCTTTCCACTAGACCTTCCACCAGGCCGCACATCACAGTCCGCCCAGTCCGCCTAGTCCGCCAAAGCTGTCCGCCCCAGGCCGCCCGGCCTGTCCCGTCAACCACTTCCACTTCACAAAATTCAACATGACCTTGCGAGGCAGCGAGATCTGCCTGCAGTTTAGGTGGTGACCCAGCGACTTCCGGGAAGTAACTAGCGTGGAGAGCAAAGAGATGTCGGGGATGGAGGACTCGGGAATGTCGCCCAGCCCGAGATCCTCGAGGAGTTGTTGGGTGCTAGTCGAAGGTACGGGCTGGTCGGCCGGGGTTACGACTTTCTTGGTCGGGGAGGCGATTTTCTTCGCCGGCGGGGGCGGATTGTCCGCTTTGGAGGTGAGCATCTTTTTCAATTTCTTCAGTTTCTTCTTCTTGGCGGGAGGCAGATAGGCAGCGATTTCATCTTCTCGCGACCTCTTAGGACTTGGTGGCTTTGGTTCGAGAAATCCGGACAGCGCAGCAATGCTGGCACGGTAGGCTTCCTCGACAGATTTCGACATCTCGCGCGAGTTCAGAATGTGTGCCTCAAAGACCAGCCACCTCCCCTATTTATAGAGTTCAGCAGGTATCCATCAAGGGCGAGTAACTCAGATACTCGGCCAAGCAGCTCGTCTGATAAGCGTTGGATGTTTCTTTCTGAGTTCCTTCGTCGCTCGAAAAGAGCGGGGATTGTGTACAATCCGTATTCGTCGAGGGCGGACCCCTCCAAAGCCATGTCAGCAGAAGTCAAAGTCTACAAGTCAAGACAGAGGTCAGAGTCAACGTGTCTGGCATCAGAAGGCCTGGGAGAGTATGACGAGCTCCCCTCGCATACTCGCCAGGTAGGCGACAAGGCATGATACTCGCCCAACCGTGCGAGCTCCTCCAGGAAGTCGCCTAGTCGCCGAGGGGTGGGGCTATAATAAGACCCACCCTCTCCCCCAGGATTTCCCTATAAATAGGACCTCATGGGTACGAGGAGAGAAACTTTTGAATCTCGCCGAGATCTCGGACTCTTCTCTTGGACGCTAGCTTAGCCTGTGAATTCCTTTTTCTCAGAGACCAGATCGCGACCTAGCGACTATCCACTTTTAGTCGACGCGACTTAGTTACCAGCTAGTCTCCCTCGTACCGTGCTCGGTCATTCTTGGTTGTGGAGGGGTTGCTTCTTCCAAGCTTCCGGGTACGTGGTGGGACATTCCTGCAGCAGCGCTTGGAGTCTTGTTTGATCGGTAACTTCCGTGCTTTAGTCTGCTAGCCGTCGAGCCTATCCATTGAGCAGGTAACCTTAGGTTGTCTTGATCCGATTTTTGGAGTTGGAAAATTTCCCGACTTCAACATAATGATTATAAATCTTTTCAAACTTATAAATTTATATTAAAACATATAAGCAATCAACAAATAAATGTATTAAATGTTTTCATATTTTTTATAATATGAAATTAAAAATTGTAAAACAATTATACAAAATTTATTGTAATAATAAAACGTTAAAAATTGAAACAATAAGTATAATCGATTTAAACATACATAATTTAATATATATATATATATATGTGCGATTTAAACATATGTTGTTAATCAGCCAATATAACATAAAATAAAATAACAGATGATATATTTAAAAATCGTGTCGGTCGATATATCAAAAAAAATCAGACATGTCGGCTTATATTTTACAAAAGGACATAATCTAATTTTTTTAGAAAAATATATCATTTTTCCTTAAAAATGACATGTCGGGAGACATGTCATGTAACAACCCCATCCGTTCATATGATATATTCTAGAAGGTCCGGCCGGGGCCCCACAGGATATACCACAAAACAGTCGGTGAAGGTACAGGATGATACCAGAGTAGCGCAATCGCACCTATCACAAGCATTCTAGCGGAAGCCTAAACTACTTGAACTCCTCATGAATGTCCAAACATAAAACTCCACATTTTATATATATAGGAATGTCTTACAACATGTCAAAAGAGTTGGCCTTATGGCCTTACATGGCTTTCACACAGTGGCCTAAACAAATTGGCGCGCAGGCCGGCCACAAGAAAAGAAAACATACAAAAGAATACACTTAGCCTTCGAGGGCTAACAGTAGCAGCAGCAACACCAGCAAGAGCATCAACCTCTATGCGTCCCGCTCGGCTCTCCAGCACCTGTGCAAGGACAAGCCACCCAACGGTGGCAAACAAAAGCAACGGTCAGCGTTCAGCTGACCAAATTATAACGACCCTACCCCTTCTCTCGGGGCAGCGGTATTTTTCCCTGCAGGCATATCATATTACAAGTATGGCAAGCTATATCATCAAAAGGTGCTTTCACGCACACAAGCCATCACAACCGTTCGCCGCCCGGCCCAACGGTCCGTGCACTCAGGGCACATTCTTGGTGTTCTGGCAACCTCTTGCCCACCACCGTATCAGGGTTACAACCCAACGGTAACTCTCTTGAGCATTTACTCCATGGCGTGCAGCCGGAGTTAGTCCTCGGACACCGGGATGGCCCGTAGCCCCCCGTTGTGTCATGGCGCGCAGGCCGAAGACTCTTGCTATGCGCTCCAACAGACCGCACTTTTTGGTCTCACGTCAGACGGACATAGCGCAGGTCGGATCCTCCACCCCCCCGTTGCTCAAATCGCCTTGCCCTTTCCGCGTGCAGCGTACTCATGGCTATATCAAAGGCGCGGGTCGGTCTCACCAATCCTGTTCCTGGCATTCAAGCCTGGGTATGTCACTATACCCATTTCCTCACAGCAACAGCGGGTCTTTCCTGGGCACACCAGTACTTCCTGTGACTCCCGTCACAGGTGGACACCGCAAATTACAAATGTCAGGGGTCTTTCCTGGGCCCACCAGTACTTCCTGTGACTCGCTTCACAGGTGGACACCCTATGACATCAAGCATCACAAAAAGGGCCTTTCCTGGTCCCACCAGTACTACCTGTGCCTCATTCACAGGTTGGACCCAAAACTATCACATGGCTATTTTCCTGGGCTACCACCCCAGTACTTCCTGCTACTCCTTTTTGCAGGTATAACCCGTAGACTCCTTAACACTACACGTTTATCACGGAGTCTTCTCCGGTTCGTATGCAACATCACCAATCCAGACCAACCTGTCCAGATGGGCTTCACACAGCATGTCTATTCCGTACTACATTTCCGGATCTATATGCTAACAAAAAGGGGATTTCAAGAATCACCCAAACGACTCCCAAAAGCAGCCACCTCTTGGTGGGGGAATCAAAAGATATGCCAAAAAGGAAGCTTTCACATGGCTAGGAAGAAAAGTCGTTACCCTTGACGATCGCTTCGGTGCCATGGACTCCAAGCTAGCTTGCAAGACTCGCGAGAGCGTTTCCTCCGCAACGCTGGCTTCGGATCTCTCGTCGGTAAACCGCAGCACCACCGACAGCAGCCCCCTTTCCTTCTTCCTCCTCCTTTCTCTCTCTCTTTCTCTCTCTTGAAGAAAGATGAAGGCAAAATGAAAGTGAGGAATCCTTCTCAGTTTTCGGCCTTGAAGAAAAAGAGGAAGAGGCTTTCAGCCCTTGGATCCAGACTGAAGGAATGGACGGCCACGATTCTGCCAAAAACACAAATTTGACCCGACACGGCCTCGAACACGGCCGTGTGCCAGGCCGTGTGCCTCAAGCGGTGGTCAACCGACTTATCCAAACCAGTGACACGCCCACGGGACACGCCCGTGTCATGGGCCGTGTCACCAACACGCCTTCAGACACGCCCGTGTCTGTGGCCGTGTACCTGGGGAAAAAAATCTCAAATCATCCCGAGACTTCACACGGCCTGTGACACGCCCGTGTCCCAGGCCGTGTGCCCAGACACGGCACAAAGACACGCCCTATCAAAATCCTTCGGCGGGCTGAGTTCGTCGCCTGATTTGACACGCCCTGTGACACGCCCGTGTCACAGGCCGTGTTCAACACTCGACACTCACTTCTCGACACTCGACGATCGTCGAGCAAAAATCATCGAGCATGCGACACGGCCTTGGACACGCCCGTGTCCTGGGCCGTGTGCCTCCTCTCGACGAATCGCCGAGAATAAAAATCGTCGAGACAAAGCTCAATCGTCGACACAACCTCGACACGCCCTGCGACACGCCCGTGTCGCAGGCCGTGTCACCTGACACGCCCTGGGACACGCCCGTGTCCCAGGCCGTGTCACCCAAAAATTGCCTGTTTCTGAACTTTGGGCTGTTACAATCCTCCCCTCCTACAAGAAATTTCGTCCTCGAAATTCAGAGATAGGAAAGTAGCAGAAACCAGCAAGAAAAGGTAACAACATCTAACATTTTATGTTACAACATTCTCGCTACAAATTACAAACAGCTCTGGGAACTCTGCTCGCATGGTTTGCTCGCGCTCCCATGTCAGCTCTTCACGGCCGCAGTTGTCCCACCGACCGTCTTGTTCCGCAACTGTTTCTCAGCTTGATCTTCGATCTGAATGGGTCTAACTCTCGTTGTTAGCCCATACTCCACCGGCACACGATCATCCGTGATCACTTGAGCTGGATCTTTCACGGCCGTCCGAAGCACCGAGATGTGAAAGACATCATGTAACCCACCCAAGTCTGCCGATAGAGCTAGCCGATAAACCGCTTCGCCAATTCGCTCAACCACTTCAAAAGGACCTAAATATCTTGGACTCAACTTTTTCAATCGTCGAATCCTGGAGACACCTTTGAATGGCTTGATCTTCAAGTAGACCCAATCGCCAACCGCAAATTCGACATTCCGGTGCTTGGCGTTGTAGTACTTCGCTTGTCGATCTTGAGCAATCAGCAATCTCTCTCGAATAGTCCGAATGGTTGAGTTTGCTTCTTCCACCTCATTTGGTTTAACAACCCGGGCTTCACCCGCTTCTACCCAAGCCAAGGGACTACGACACTTCCTTCCATCTAGGGTTTCATATGGTGTCATCCCAATGCTTGCTTGGTAGCTGTTATTATATGCAAACTCGACCATATAGAGATGATCTTCCCATCTCTTTCCAAAGTCAAGGGCGCACATTCGGAGCATGTCCTCCATTATTCTGTTGGTACGTTCAGTCTGGTCATCCGTTTGGGGATGAAAGGCCGTACTGAAAGTCAATTTGTGCCCAACAGTCGGTGAACTAGCCTCCAATCATTTGACGTGAATCGCCCATCTCGATCACTTACGATGCTCCGAGGAACACCGTGAAGACGCACAATCTGATCAACATATAACTTTGCCAAACTTTCAACCGAATCATCCCGCCTGTTTGGGAGAAAATGTGCTACTTTTGTTAGCCGGTCAACTATCATCCAAATGGGAATCATTTCTTGGCAACCCATGCACAAAATCCATGGAAATATCATCAAACTTCCACACTGGGATCGGCAGTAACTTCCAAATAACCGCCCGGCTTTTGGCATTCCGCCTTCACCATCGCACATGTTTGACATTTGGCTATATACATGGCAACATCTTCCTTGAGCCCTGGCCACCAGAAAAGTTTCTTCATATCGTTGAACATCTTTGTGCTCCCGGGGTGAATGGAATACGTGGTATAATGTGCTTCATACATTAGCTCTTCTCGCAGTTTCCCCACATTTGGGACGCACAAACGACCCTCTTTTCGCAAAAGATCGTCAATCCAGGTGAATTTGCCCTCTGGCCCTTCATTCACATAGCGTAAGAGATCTTTATCTAACTCCGTTGCCCGTCGAACTCGGTCCGCAAGGTCACATTGCACCTCGGTCCAGTTCAAACATGCAATGGTAGTAGAACTCTTGTCAACACCCTTTGCAACCAATTCGCTCTAGCCGGAACTTGCTGACTCAAGGCATCCGCGACAACATTCCCTTTCCCGGGTGTATAGTGAATCTCGAAAGTGTAGTCCCCAAGGAACTCCAATCACCTTCGTTGTCGCATATTCAAGTCTTTCTGCTCCAACAGATACTTTAGGCTCTTATGATCGGTATAGATCGCCACCTTCACACCATAAAGGTAGTGTCGCCACAACTTGAGTGCAAAAATCACCGCCGCTAATTCCAAATCATGGACGGGATAGTTTCTCTCGTGCACCTTCTTCAACTGGCGTGAGCCATAAGCAATCACTTTTCCGCTCTGCAGAAGAACGCAGTCTAAGCCGTTTCCTGAGGCATCACAAACCCATCGGTTCCACATGGCGAAGACAACACCAGCGCCGTGGTCAACCGACCCTTCAGCTCTTTAAAAGCTCGTGCGCAATCTGGCGTCCAAACGAACTTCTGATCTTTTCGCGTCAGTGTGGTTAGCGGCAAAGCGATCCGCGAGAAATTCTCTACAAATCTTCTATAGTAGCCCGCAAGTCCAAGGAAACTCCTGACTTCGGCCACGGAAGACAATTTTGGTCACTCTTGTATGGCTTTTATCTTCGCTGGATCCACTGCAATGCCCGCTCCACTCACCACATGGTCCAAACATGCTACTGACGATAGCCAAAACTCGCACTTCGAGAACTTGGCATAGAGCTGATTTTTGCCTCAACGTGTTCAACACCAACCGCAAGTGAATCTCATGCTCAGCGTTGGACTTCGAGTATACCAGGATATCATCAATGAACACTACCACAAACAGATCCAGGTACTCACGAAAAATACGGTGCATCAGATCCAGAAACACCGAGGGCGCATTGCACAATCCAAAGGGCATGACTGTGAACTCATAGTGCCCATAACGCGTTCCAAATGCGGTTTTGGGAATGTCACCTTCCCGAATTCTTAACTGGTAATAACCAGACTTCAGGTCCAACTTCGAATAGACGGTCGAGCCCACCAGCTGATCAAATAATTCATCAATCCGAGGTATATGATACTTATTCTTCTCGGTCAGCTTATTCAGTTCACGGTAATCAATACACAACCGCAACCCACCGTCTTTCTTCTTTACAAAAAGCACAGGCGCGCTCCAAGGTGACATACTTGGGCGGATATAGCCTTGCTCTAGCATTTCTTGTAGTTGAACCTTCAACTCAGCCATCTCTTTAGGCGCAACGCGATATGGCGAGCGGGCCACTGGTTTCGCACCTGGCACCAACTCAATTGTGAAGTCAATCTCCCGCTGGGGTGGTAGCCCAGGGAGATCCGTGGGAAACACATCTGTAAATTCTGCCACCATCGGAACCTCGCACAAAGTGGCTGTAGGTTCCACAGCCCGAATGAGTGCAAAGTAACACTCCGCACCCTTCCGAACAGCTTTGTCTCCTGTTCGGTATTCTGGCCTAACGTGATTTCTTTGGACTGGCAATCAAGCATAGCATGCTGCAAGCCAATCCAACCCAAAAATCACGTCAATTCCGGTATTGGCAAAACAAATGCAGTTAAACTGAAATCCCGACTTCCTAACTGAACCGCCACATCGCAAGCTTGATTCGCAAGCAATCCCACAACCATTCGGCAACACCACGCTGACGCTATCTGTCTTTGCGATCCTGGGAATCCCAAGCCGCGTAAAAACTCACGAGACAGAAAAGAAGACGAAACATCCTTCGTAAACGGCGCCTGTGGTGCACCTAACACATACAAACAACATTCACAAGATGCAAACAAAAACAAGCAAGACGATTATCATAAACATCGACGACTCTTGCCAAGTTTGGGTCCACATGTCCCCATGGTAGAAAACATCAACAATTGACAACACACGTTGATCCCACACATCCATGTCGGACACAGGCCCTCATAACATTTTCATCCAAAACGGCTTACTATACATCGAACATATATAAGTCACCATTAGTTATGTCCATGAGGAGCCTCCTTATTTATCTACATCATGTTGTCGACATTTCTTGCCTGCTACGCGCCAACGCGGCAATCTCGGGCTTTATGTCCTGCTTTCCCACACGAATAACACTTGTACTGCTTCTTTGACTGCTGAACACCATCCCCACATTCACGAGCGAGGTGTCCCACCAGACCACACGCATAACAAGTACGCTTCTCTTGTCTCCGCCTCTTCCAGTGCCCCGACTTCCCAACCCTTGGAGTGCGCACTTTCCGAGTCACAGGCATCTGCTGAGCTCTCCTCAAGTCGATTTCCAACAGTCTCGCTGCCTCCACCAGTGGTTGGAAGCCCAAAAACTTAGGACCCATCAACAAGAAACGGAGTTCCTGACGTAGCCCACCATAAAACCGATTGATCTTCATCTCCTCGGTCTCAAACATAAACTCGGGTTGTTGGCTCATTGCAACAAATGCATGAAAATAGTCCGCAACCGTGTTCTCTCCTTGGCTCAAACACATATGTCCCGACGAGGCTGAGGCACTTCCCCTTGCTGGCTGCTCAAGTTCCCTACCCGGCATCGAACGCATCACCGGATCAGAGGGTGAAACTTGTCCTTCATGGTAAGACTTGAGCGTTGCAAAAGCCCTATCGACAATCAGTCGAGCTGTTTCTATCGATGAAGGAGAGGTTGGTACCACAGTTGACGTCATGCTTCCTAACGAGTGTTGGGGTTCCTGCTGCCAAACCATCGCACTCGTCGCCTACAAACGAAAATGACACAAGTAAGCAACAAGATAGGAACACACAGGTTCCTCAAACACAAAACTTTGCATTCCTCTTATGGACATTCAGGAGTTCAATCGTAGAATTTGGTTTGCACAAACATGTGCTCGCCACCCCACAAAAGAAATCGACCACGACTTCGAGAGGGAAAGACCAAGACAACCGATACCAAAAATGTAACAACCCCATCCGTTCATATGATATATTCTAGAAGGTCCGGCCGGGGCCCCACAGGATATACCACAAAACAGTCGGTGAAGGTACAGGATGATACCAGAGTAGCGCAATCGCACCTATCACAAGCATTCTAGCGGAAGCCTAAACTACTTGAACTCCTCATGAATGTCCAAACATAAAACTCCACATTTTATATATATAGGAATGTCTTGCAACATGTCAAAAGAGTTGGCCTTATGGCCTTACATGGCTTTCACACAGTGGCCTAAACAAATTGGCGCGCAGGCCGGCCACAAGAAAAGAAAACATACAAAAGAATACACTTAGCCTTCGAGGGCTAACAGTAGCAGCAGCAACACCAGCAAGAGCATCAACCTCTATGCGTCCCGCTCGGCTCTCCAGCACCTGTGCAAGGACAAGCCACCCAACGGTGGCAAACAAAAGCAACGGTCAGCGTTCAGCTGACCAAATTATAACGACCCTACCCCTTCTCTCGGGGCAGCGGTATTTTTCCCTGCAGGCATATCATATTACAAGTATGGCAAGCTATATCATCAAAAGGTGCTTTCACGCACACAAGCCATCACAACCGTTCGCCGCCCGGCCCAACGGTCCGTGCACTCAGGGCACATTCTTGGTGTTCTGGCAACCTCTTGCCCACCACCGTATCAGGGTTACAACCCAACGGTAACTCTCTTGAGCATTTACTCCATGGCGTGCAGCCGGAGTTAGTCCTCGGACACCGGGATGGCCCGTAGCCCCCCGTTGTGTCATGGCGCGCAGGCCGAAGACTCTTGCTATGCGCTCCAACAGACCGCACTTTTTGGTCTCACGTCAGACGGACATAGCGCAGGTCGGATCCTCCACCCCCCCGTTGCTCAAATCGCCTTGCCCTTTCCGCGTGCAGCGTACTCATGGCTATATCAAAGGCGCGGGTCGGTCTCACCAATCCTGTTCCTGGCATTCAAGCCTGGGTATGTCACTATACCCATTTCCTCACAGCAACAGCGGGTCTTTCCTGGGCACACCAGTACTTCCTGTGACTCCCGTCACAGGTGGACACCGCAAATTACAAATGTCAGGGGTCTTTCCTGGGCCCACCAGTACTTCCTGTGACTCGCTTCACAGGTGGACACCCTATGACATCAAGCATCACAAAAAGGGTCTTTCCTGGTCCCACCAGTACTACCTGTGCCTCATTCACAGGTTGGACCCAAAACTATCACATGGCTATTTTCCTGGGCTACCACCCCAGTACTTCCTGCTACTCCTTTTTGCAGGTATAACCCGTAGACTCCTTAACACTACACGTTTATCACGGAGTCTTCTCCGGTTCGTATGCAACATCATCAATCCAGACCAACCTGTCCAGATGGGCTTCACACAGCATGCCTATTTCGTACTCCATTTCCGGATCTATATGCTAACAAAAAGGGGATTTCAAGAATCACCCAAACGACTCCCAAAAGCAGCCACCTCTTGGTGGGGGAATCAAAAGATATGCCAAAAAGGAAGCCTTCACATGGCTAGGAAGAAAAGTCGTTACCCTTGACGATCGCTTCGGTGTCATGGACTCCAAGCTAGCTTGCAAGACTCGCGAGAGCGTTTCCTCCGCAACGCTGGCTTCGGATCTCTCGTCGGTAAACCGCAGCACCACCGACAGCAGCCCCCTTTCCTTCTTCCTCCTCCTTTCTCTCTCTCTTTCTCTCTCTTGAAGAAAGATGAAGGCAAAATGAAAGTGAGGAATCCTTCTCAGTTTTCGGCCTTGAAGAAAAAGAGGAAGAGGCTTTCAGCCCTTGGATCCAGACTGAAGGAATGGACGGCCACGATTCTGCCAAAAACACAAATTTGACCCGACACGGCCTCGAACACGGTCGTGTGCCAGGCCGTGTGCCTCAAGCGGTGGTCAACCGACTTATCCAAACCAGTGACACGCCCACGGGACACGCCCGTGTCATGGGCCGTGTCACCAACACGCCTTCAGACACGCCCGTGTCTGTGGCCGTGTACCTGGGGAAAAAAAATCCCAAATCATCCCGAGACTTCACACGGCCTGTGACACGCCCGTGTCCCAGGCCGTGTGCCCAGACACGGCACAAAGACACGCCCTATCGAAATCCTTCGGCGGGCTGAGTTCGTCGCCTGATTTGACACGCCCTGTGACACGCCCGTGTCACAGGCCGTGTTCAACACTCGACACTCACTTCTCGACACTCGACGATCGTCGAGCAAAAATCGTCGAGCATGCGACACGGCCTTGGACACGCCCGTGTCCTGGGCCGTGTGCCTCCTCTCGACGAATCGCCGAGAATAAAAATCGTCGAGACAAAGCTCAATCGTCGACACAACCTCGACACGCCCTGCGACACGCCCGTGTCGCAGGCCGTGTCACCTGACACGCCCTGGGACATGCCCGTGTCCCAGGCCGTGTCACCCAAAAATTGCCTGTTTCTGAACTTTGGGCTGTTACATGTCGGACATGTCGGGAGACATGTCGGACATGTCGGGAGACATGTCGGACATGTCGGGAGACATGTCGGACATGTCGGGAGACATGTCGGACATGTCGGGAGACATGTCGGACATGTCGGGAGACATGTCGGACATGTCGGGAGACATGTCGGACATGTCGGGAGACATGTCGGACATGTCGCGAGACATGTCGGACATGTCGCGAGACATGTCGGACATGTCGCGAGACATGTCGGACATGTCGCGAGACATGTCGGACATGTCGCGAGACATGTCGGACATGTCGCGAGACATGTCGAAGGACATTTAAAACAAAGATGGGGAAGGCGAATTAAGTCTGGGTGAGTCGGCAAGGCGAGCGTAGAGGCTCACCTTCCCAACTCGCCCGGGGACAACACTCGCCACAGGTTTAGAGTTAGTGGAGGGGGAGTACGGGCGATCGGGCCCACACTCGCCCCAAACTCAGGGCGAGCGGCGAGTGTCAGCTTCTCTGAACATTCGCCACCCCCAGGCGAGCTGGAACCACACCAATCGGATCGCCTAGTTGTCTTGTCAGGAAACCTGCTTTGGTCTGCTAATAGCCCCTCCAAACAACGGAGTTCCGTTGTTGGCAGGCCAACCTGGGTTGCGTTTAATAAAACCAAAAGGCGGGATTACGTTATGTGCAGACCAGTTCTAGAAAAATATAACTAGACCCTCAAGGGCACCTTTGGAGCGGGATCTCTTTGGGGCTTCCCTTCCTCGGTTCGATCCTGGTTGGGTAGAGCTTCCATACTGTTGGTTGTAGTTTCCGAGTGAACAGTCTGGTGCTCCTCAATACCCTCCAAGGTGCCCAGCTCAGCATTGGTCAGGGAGGGGAAGCTCTCTTTGATATTTTGGGTGTGTGGCGGGACCTCCTCGTTGTAGCTCTAGGGTTTGTCTCTTAGTTCTAAGTCACTGGACAAACGTTCTCGCTTGAGAGAAATAAGTGTTGTTCAACAATACTCCCTCGGTCTGAACTCCTCGTTGAGCCATGGTTTTTGGGTTCAACAATACTCCCTGTCGATAACTGGTCATTATAGCACAAGAGAGTGAATAATCATCCTGTATAAATTACACCGCACGATATATCAAAAAAGAACTTGCGGCAATCAAAAAATCAAAGGAAAAGACTAATGACGTCTAGCCATCGGAGGGCGCGTATTCTGAGGAGTCGGATTCATCGGCTTCTCTAATGATTTCGGGGACCAATTCCTCTGTCGTCAGATTCTTGCCCTCAGGAGTGATATAGTTCCCTGCCTTCAACTTGGTGAATGCCAAATCGTCGGCGGCAAGGGCAATGTCGGGTTGCATCTGCGACAGCTCCACAGGCGCCATGCAAATCTGCTTTTCGCCACGGGAAAACCCAACTCCAGAGGACGTCCTCGTCGGGGCCTGGGACTCGAGCGCAACAATGCGGACATGGGACACCTCCAAGGCCGCTTGACTTTCCTCCAACTCCTCCAATTTAGAGATCATTTGTGTTGCGACAAGTTCGGCTTCCTGCAAGTAATGTGGCTCACAACATCAGAACATGTTAAGCAAAAATGCAATCAGAGGATAAGGAAGGGCAGCAAAATAACTACCAAGACAACCTCGTAATCTCGACAACTAGAGGCCTTATCCTCGGCATCTATGCCCCTATTGTTGGAAATCTCGAAGAACTTCTCTAGTTGGCAGACCAGTTTCTCAAGGACCTCGACCTTCTCCACAGCCTCCCGGAGACTATGAGATGTCCAGTGGGAGAGCTCTAAAGCTCGCTGCTGAACCTATGCTCCTTGGTTAGCGAGATAACGAGGAGAAGCCTCCTCCAATACCTTCGCATCATCGCGACCATACAAGTCGAACGAGATGTTGAAGGCGTCGTCATTCAGCACATCGTCCTCGATCATGGACAGAAGGTGCGAGCTTAAGCGGACCTCATTCTTCTCAGCATCCCAGGCCAGGAGTGTCTGGCTGTATAGGTCCCTGTTAATCGCTCCTCACCCATAGTTTCGTTGGTCCGTCAGACCTCCGAATGAACTCGCATTGTCAGTGCCAACGAGTTTCTTTTGGGCAATGGTCTTGGCTCGCGCCACGCTCCTCTTCTTTGAAGGTGGCCCAGTATCTCGAATGATCTCAGCAGGGACCCCAAGGACGATGATCTGCATCTCTCTGACGAGAGAAGATGCGTCTGGGCTATTGGTGGAGCCCTCAGCACTTCACGGCTGATGAGGCTCGACTGAAATAGGGGGGTTGTCTCGTCGGCCAGTGGAAGGGGGAGGTCGGGATCGCACAGGTTCCGGCCAAAGAGCGTCAGGTAGTGCGACAAATAGGCCTTCAATAAAAAACCAAGTTATCAAACAACGTTACCTTCACCAGGCGCGAAATAGGGAAGGTTGTCTACTCGTTGACGCGAGAAGAAGACGTCGATCTTGCACCCCTTCAGCGTCTTGAAAAGGTCCTAGCGGAACCCTTCCAAGAGGGGGTAAGAAAGATCTCGGAGGGAAGTTGTTGAAGGCAGGATGGGAGGCCATGGAAGTTGTCGATGACAAATACGAACTGTTCATTCCATCTATGGACTTTGTTTGACGTACCGGCGAGCGTGCACGTATGACTTCCCAGGAAGATTACATCGTCCTTGGTCGCGCCCACGTGAAAGACCTTACAGAAGACAGTCATGTCAAACGAGATCTTTTCTGACCAAAGGAAACACAGATAGCCAGTGATGGTCTCCATCTCGTTATAGTTTATATGGGTCGAAACCAGTCCATTATATCGCAGTATCTGACACACCTCTGGCCATAAGGGAAGCCGCAATACCACCTCAAAATGCGAGAGGGGGAAGGCAAGCTTACCCTCCGGGAAACTGTTGATACGTTCATCCTTCTCTGGCAACCTCGCCCTGAAGCCACCAGGCAGGAATCGATGAAGAAAACTCTCAAGCTCTTCTGGACGAGTTATAGACTTCTTGAATTTGCCGGAAGTAAAGTTTAAGGTATACGTCAGTCGGCAAGTCATCCCCCAGAGGCATTAGAAAGGAGAGAAGTTTAGTGAGGACGCACGCGCCTACAACACACCAGAGATGGGGACGAGCAGCAAAAGCACAACTCTCTATCCCCCGCCCCCCCCATATTATAGACAAAGGGGGGAGGAAAAACGGGAGTCTAATTCGTGAGCCGAGCAAGGCTGCAACCTCGCAGGATTTTCTTTTCAAACATCAAGTTCCGTATCTCGCACCGCGCGACTCGCTCGGTTATTCGCGACTAGAGAAATGCATTGCCCAAGCCACTCGCAAGCGTAAGACTAGAGATGACACTACTTAGAAAAGTTCGTACAACAAACACGACATAAAAAACAGAGCGCATAATGAAGAGCATAAGTCTTCAGGTCACAAGAGTAGCCTGACTCGCGCGTCGGTCCAAGGTATGCACGTGGCGACCCGTCCACCCCAGCTCACGAGCTCGCCGCATGTCTTCTGTGGCCCTTGCCAGGAATTCCTCACTCAAACGGATGTGATCCTCCATACCCATAAGGTACCAATGACACTCATGCTCGCACGAATACCACACAGATCCCCTCGAAGCAAATCCTATCGATACTCAAGGTCCGCACAGCGCCTATCCAACTCATTGATGGAGTAACACTTTGCCTCCGAGCTTTCTAGTTGGGGCTCGAACTCTTTGGCCTTCGCCATCTTAACCTCGAGGGCAGTAACTCGTCAGCTAAGCTTGCTCGCGGCTATCCGGTCCACCCTTGCCTCAAGCTCAAGAGGGGTTGTGGACGCACGGATTTGGTACTCGCGAAGCGGCTGACCGATGGCATCCATTATAACTGCGCCCGAGGATGTCATGCGACCTGTTAAGATGTTAAATAGCCCGCTGAATGGGTGACCTGAAAAACATGAAATGGATCATTGTAGAATCAAAATACCAGCTCGTGGGGGAACAGGCCAGTGATTGTGGTGTGGTGAATCTTGACGGCGAGGAAGAGGAGAGTGTCGCAGGGATGGTGTTCGGCGGGGAGTGCCCCGATGACGGGGGGGAGTCGACGTGGCGATGGAGTGCAATGAAGGGGATTATGCCGACCTCCTACCCGACCCTCTCGGTGACCCCCTCAATGTCCTGGAGAGTGCGTTCGCGAGGTTCCTGGTAATTGAAGGGGCGAGTACGCTGGGATATCGGCGGGGGCCTTCCCGCGGTCTTCCGGCCATAGGTTCCTCACAAGAGGTGGGCGCAGATGATCTTGGGCGCCCATCCCCCCTCCCATGGGAGAGGGGTGGTGGGGTAGATCTTGAACATCCGCAGGAGGAGCAGGTGGCAGAGGCAGCTGCCCCTTCTTGAATCTCATAGTCCCTGTCAGGAGGCAAGTCTTGTTGCTGCGAGGAGCGTGCTACTGTTGCGATGAAGCGGGTGTCGATGTTAGAGGTGTGGACTCTCACGCCGCCCCTGGAGAGGAAGGTTGCAGGTTCGACTCAGTTAAAGTAATGCCCGCAGGCGGGGCTGCGTGGCGAAAGTATCAGCTTAGGGTCGAGTAAGTATTACCTTTTTTACAAGACACTAAGTCGTGAAGAAGGGGGAGACAAACCTCGCACAGGGGGCTCCGGAGCCAATCCTGTCATTTGCTCGCTCTCGTCGACCAGCATTTTGAGGGTCGTACCACCACTGGTTTGGTCCAGCACGACCCGAGCATCACCCATGGCGGGTACAACGCCACCTCCCTCGGGCTCGTTGCCATCGAAAGCCCGCTCTTAGGGTTCGTCAGTCACGGTATTTAGTTTCTTGCTCAGGTGGGCTTCATCATCAGGGCGACGATGTCCAGCCAGATGCTTTTTCTTCATCAGCCCCCGAAGTCGTTCGGTCTTGGCCACAAGTTCCTCCATAGAAATCGGCATCTCAAGTGAATTCTGAATAGGTGCCTGCACTGAGCAACCCCCCCCCCCCCCCATTCCAATTTATAGAGAGGGCAAGTCGAGCTTGGGAACTGTCAAGCCGAACCCCATTCTCGGCCGAAGGGTCTCGACGAATAAGCATTGGATGTTTCTTTTCAAGCTTCAGGATCGCTCGTAAAGAGCGGGGATTGTGTACAACTCATATTTGTCGAGGGAGAGTCTCGTTGTGCCACGTAAGCCAGGGACAAAGTCGGAGACCAGTCAAACACAATAAGTCAGGCGTAGGAGCATTCATGGCTAAGTGTGAGTATCTGAGATACTCGATAAGCAGGCGAGCATCGGAGCTGCTTGTCCAGTTGGCGACTACCCACAACAATGAGATCCTTCAATAGTCGCCCGACCACAATTCGCAAGATCGTCAGGTCCAGAAAGGCAACCTCGCAAGGGCTGAGTATTCTCACCAAGATACACCCCCCCCCCCCCCACCCCCGCATTTCCAAGATTTTTCTATAAATAGGACTTCAGGGGTGTCAGGAATGGCACCATGAAATCTTGACTCCCCCATTCGGAGATCACAACTCTCTAAGTGGTGCCTTCATCGTACCTAAGTCAGTCAATTTTGATTGTGGAGGGAAAGTTTTCTCTGAAACTTCTGGGTACGTGGTGGAACCTCCCTGCTACAATGCCTGGAGTCTTTTAGCAGTTTTCTCTCCCTTCTTAGCTCTTGTATTCAAGACCTGCCAGCCGAATCACGGGACAAGTAACCTCGGACTGCACTTAGATCGAATTTTTGAAGTAGGAAATTTCCCGACTTCAACACGTAGAGCATCGTTGGTCTAATTGTAGCACGATAAAACTTGTCCTTAAGTTATAATGGTCCTTTACAATCACATAAAATCTTAGATGTGCCTCTCTACTTCAACCAACCTGCTTGGATTCTATGCATCAAATATTTATCTGCACCAGCTGATTTTTGAATCATGGTAAAAAAACATGTTCAAATTGATCAAATGAGCCAGCTGACCCAATGAAGATCAACATTTTCGAACAACCACTACGAAGAATCAATTGAGTCCAATTTATCCAAAATGTCAATTTGACCATTTTAAATAAACATGTCAAGAGAAAGCCCTGGCTTAGCCCGTGCATCCGAAAGCAAGCTACTTATTATTCGAGCAAGAAGAAACATACCCCCACTGAAGTTTTGACATTTCATTCGGACTTAACTTTGGTAGAACAAAACGACAAGTCACTTGATAATGACTAAGCAATTGAATCACGGCAAGTCATTATTCGACCAATGGGAAACCTCGGCCCCACATAAAAAATAAATTCCTATGACAGTTCAATCCTATCTATGAATATCCCAAACATCCCCACTCAATTGAATTTCAAATAATCAATACATCAAGAAATTGCCTTGGACTTATATATGGATCATAGGGGAATAGCACTTGCATAATGAGAGAAGAATTATGTGCATTTTCAAACCATTTATAATTTATACAGCGCAAAATGTAATCACGCTGCTATGGTTGCTCTATATTATTAAGGTTCTATTTGGGGAGCAGTTTTAGGATCTGTTTGGTTGGGCTGTTGCTGATGAAAAGCTGCTGATGAAAAGCTGCTGATAAAAAAAATGTTGATTCCGGAAAACAGAGTTTTGTTAAAAAACTGTTTGGATACAATGGAGTTTCCAGAGCTTATTGACAAGCTGTTTTAACAAAACTGTTTGGCAAAAATGGAGTTTTCATATGTGAATTTTTTTTTATTCAGTTAACTTTTTTTGATACCTAAAATAGTTTTACATTTATAAGACCAACATTACACGACATAACATAATAAAATATGAACGTTTTCCAGATATTAATGTTATAACAATTTGTAAACTCTCGTCTACAATTACTTAAAATTTGAAAAACAAATAAATAAAACACATTCACAATCACACACACACACACACACATTAACATATATATACACACACACACACACACTCATACACAAACACACACACACACACACACACTCATATATAAACACACATACACATTTAGAGCACAAACCTACCAACATTGAAATATGGAGAGAATAAAAACCTTAGCTTGGAGCTTGCAAAAAAAAATTCGGGAGAATGGAGATCCGAACCTGAGGTTGCAGAGGTTAGTGGTATTGCTTCAGATCTGCAGCTCCAGAAATCCTAGATATAGAGAAAATTGCACACCTTCAGTTTAGGGAAGATCCTATGCTCCTATGGAGGAAATGTACATAGGAAGTAGAGAATAAAAACAGAAAGAGAAGGATGGATGTTGGTTTACCCGAAAGGTGGTCGCCAGAGGAAGCTTCCTCCGTCAGGCCGTCGTCGGAAGTGGTGGCAGAAGCGTGCGCACGATGACGAGAAGGAAGAAGGCGGAGCAGTTGTTGGTTTACGAAATCGCACAGGATGTAAATGCCGCCGTAGTTGGAGCTTCGCAGGGTTCGGGAAATCGCCAGGAAGAGGAATACAAAGCGGAGGAGCTGCGGCGCGACTTTGCTGGAGAAAAAAATCGCGGTTGAAGCCCTAGGTATAAAGGGCGGATATTTAGAAACGCCGTTTGAAGCTTTTTCATACCAAACAAAGCTTATTTGCAAAACTCCGTTTTCAGGCTGCCGCACCGAAGCAAATAAGCTATCCCAAACGCACACTTAGTGTGGTCATTGTTGTGAGCGCAGCTATGAAAAAGCCAGACACCGCTGGGATAGGTGTGATCAAGAACACTATTTTTTTCAAAAATGAATGCGACTAAAATTCATGCAGGTGTGCGCAAGATTTAGCAGTCATGAATGCCTAGACACTAGAATATGGAATTTAGGTCAAAAAAGCTATCATGAAAGTTCTGAAGACACGCAAACCACCACCACTGCATTTGCTACAATAATTTCACACCAGTCTAGCTGTCCCAAATAGAGACCAACTCAGCAATTGAAAATAATAAAAGATCCTAGTGATAATTGGAAATCTAAGAGAGTTTAAACATTACTATACATAAAAACTTGAAGTACTGTTTTCTTTTATTTTGTCAACAATGAGTTTCATAATCTCAGTAGGCACTACTTCCTCTTTTCATGAAATTGTGATAAACTATAGGAATATTTATAGGTAAAATTGAAATAAATATTCAGTCATCAGCTCCTCATACATTGCCTAGTCAGTTGTCCTAACAATGCACTGGAAACATTGAATAAGAACCTTCATCATGAGAAACTATCAGAAGAAAATCAACCAAAGGCTATGATTTTAAGTGATTCAAGCAAAGCTAACTTCAAACAATAAGAAGAAAATGATTCAAAGAGGAAGCCACAACCCTACAACCCGAAAGTACAAAAATATTAAAAAATTTCACTCCTTGAAGCAGAGTAATTACACGAAGATTAACTCATTGATTCACTCGCAATGTCCAAATTTAAATAAACTCTACAGCGAGGTTTTGATTTCAACAAACCTGGATCTTTGATCGCCCAAAAAATTGGGGCAAGCGTTTGGAATTAAATCTAATCCTGATTATATCCACCGCCTTTGTAACACACAAACACTAATGTTATCTACAATGTTAATGTGTGTACTCTCCATGTCCAAATCACCTAAATCTACATCCCCTCACGTGTGACACTCGTATGTCTAATGCCAGAAAAAAAATCATAACAAAAGTATGTCTACCTTTCGAGCGCAAGACCCATCATCTGAGAAATGCAGGCAACAAGGGCTCGGGTAGGAGCACATCGCGGGTGGAAAGCATGACCACCAGAGAAGCCATGCTGGGCCTCTGAGCCGGGTCTTCTTGGATGCAAAGCAACCCAATCTGGATGCATCTCAACATTTGATCCGGATAGAACCGATCTCCGAGGCTCGGATCCACCACTCGCAATTTATTCCCCTCCTTCCAGTTTTCTCCAACCTGAAACACAAATAAGATTTTGTTGCAACACTCAATCACAAGGAGGAAGACATTTGATGCTTACATAGCTTTGGAGGTCCAAGGAATCCGCAGATTCGTCGACATTAACACCCCTGCGACCGGTGATCATCTCTAGGACAAGCACGCCGTAGCTATATACATCGGATTTTGTGGAAAATAATCCGTGCATTGCGTATTCCGGCGCCATGTATCCCCTGCGAGGTAGGAGCTTGTTATTTGTCAAGGCTGGTATGGGAGATTCAAGGGGCTTTTTGGCGCAGTGTTTTTGCTCTGGTGTGTCGGGACAAAAACATCACCGACATTTTACACATGATTGACACGGCAATGGATGCGAACGCCGCCGCAGAAAAAACACCAGTTTGAATTTAAATGAGGAAACAGTTTCAGGGGTGAGGTCAGCATTTATGAACCACAGTTCGTGACCACCCTTCGATAGTTTTGAACAGAGAAGAGTGATGTGCTACTTACAGAGTACCAGCAATTCGGCTCATTTTTCTTTGAACGTCATTTAAGCCGAAAAGCTTCGCTAAGCCAAAATCAGAGATCTTCGGGTTCATGTTGTGATCCAGTAAGACGTTGCTTGCTTTTAGGTCGCAGTGTATTACCCTGAGGCGGGAGTCTTCATGGAGATAGAGAAGGCCCTGAGCGACCCCTTCTATGATTTTATAACGCGTGCCCCAGTCAATTTGAGCTCTTCTTTCTGGATCTATTTCATTCCAAAATATATATAGCCAGTTTAGAAATCTTGAAAAACTAAAGCATTTTTTGGAGTCAGTTGCAATATATATACATATGCTAACATTTGTGCATACGGTCACCACACCCACACACTCACTTAAAACTTTCCAATAAGTGCATTCATAATGTATACTAACCGAGAGGTGGTGTCTTACAAAGTTGCAAGCTCAGAGGGAGATTTTTGTAATTCCAAAAAAGTAGAGAAGATGTCCCTAGAGTTACGCAAAGTCCCAAAGGAAGTCCGCATAATTAACCATGCACATGTATATAATGTATGTTGAGTTTGCTTCAAATTTTATACATGTTAAGATCCACATCAAGGGGGAAAAACCTTGAGTTAGAATTTATAAATAGTGTCATTTACCGGGATCTCTCTATATGTCTGGAAAATTAAAGGTTGCACCCCTCTATCTTTCGAAATTACGAAAACTCCCCTGCAAGTTTACATTTCATAACATGCGTGCACAAAAATACACCCTTAGAGATTTTCTTTAAGAAGGTGTTTTTGAGCAAGCATGTTGTGAAATGTAAACTTGCAGGGAAGGTTTTTGTAAATTTCAAAAGATAAAGAGGAGCAACCTGTAATTATGCTAACTCTAAGAGGATGTTTGGGTAATTAATACTTTATAAATATTAGTCTACTTGAGCTTTTGTGTTGAGACTAATCAGACTATATATGTGTTAACAAACTAGTATTTATGTTCAACTTTGGCTATTGGTATGCTTAAGCTTTTGGGTTGATACTAGATATGTGTCAACAAACTGAGTATTTTATGTTCAATTTGGGCTCTTAGTATTCCTCCCGAAAATAGAGCCAATTGTAAAGTTGAGAGCATATGCTTCATGTTGTTTATGTCATTCATGAATCTTGACGGCTTCTATCGTCAAAGAAGCTTTAAACTTCAAGCTTAAAAACATAGAAAAACTTCTGATCAATGTAGAGGCTTTGGGGAGAGAAAATTACAGAGATGTGAGCAAGGAAACAATGCAAATCGCAAGTTGACTTCCTATAATATCCTTAATGATCCTTGTAACATAAACTCTCGGGTTGATGGCTCACCCTCACTTACAAATACTAGGCACGAAAATTGTTACAATGGAGGAGCGAAATAAGCTTACCAAACAAGAATTTATCGAGGCTTTTATTGGGAAGATACTCATAGAGAAGCAACTTATCCTTCTCCAAGCAACAGCCCACTAATCTGACAAGGTTTCTGTGTTGAAGCTTAGCTACAAAAGCCACTTCATTTTTAAGTTCCTCCACACCCTGCACTGAAGTCTTCGAAAGCCTTTTCACTGCTATTTCCTGCCCATCTCTCAAAACTCCCTGTTCCAGTGAGATTTGAAGCAAAAAATTATTCGTGCTCGCATAATATCACCAAATATAGTTTTGGAGAACTAATATCTAGCATAGTTTGACATTCGTTCCGATTCGTACCCTATAAACCGACCCAAATCCTCCTTCACCCAACTTGTTTTCTTCAGAGAAATCACCAGTGGCTGCTCTGATGTCACCAAACTCGTGATGCAAGCATTTATCAATGGATATCTGCTCCTTATTCTCATCTTCTTCTGGCATACACATACATCCATGAGGCCCATGATTATTGTATTATAGTGAAAACAAAAAGAATGTTGATTTAGGAAACACATACTGATATGAAATATAATGATCTTCTTCCCACTTGACCTGATTACAATGAAGAGTATGCATACAAGAATAAGAACTACAGTTACTAAGATGGAGATAAAAAGAGTCCTGTAGGTTTTGCTCCCTTTACCTACAAAATAGGGAAAACAAAGTGGGAGACTTTCAATAAACGGTAATTGATACTTTGCACCCTAGAATTATAAGTTTTGACATATGCACGCTGAATATTTAAATTTGGCACATTACACCCTCAAAATCTATTATGTTTGGCATTGTGCACCCTAGACTATTTTTAAAGGGGCAATTTGGTCAAAAAAATTAGCAAATCCTCATCCAAGGGAGGGTTTAAATTGAAGCATTTCAGAAATTAAATGATTGCATTGGGGGAATGCTGCTGTTCTTGACCATGGAAATTAAATTGAGACATTTCAGAAACAAAAGAATCACCTGATATTTTTCTAAACATGACCGCAAAGGAATGCTGATGTTCTTCATCATGGAGTTATGTTTTAAAGCCAATGGTTATTATAGAGCTCAGTTCTGGTAAAATAATTCAACAAGGAATACAAATGAATGGAGGGAAGGAATTAGAACCACCAACCAAAATCAAATCTGTGTTCTTTTTTCCACATTAAAACGGCAGAATTGTCTTTTGTTTTTGTAGAAGAGAAAGCCAAACCTTGTATATACTTCTTCTGTATCTCAATACAAGTATGAGTACAAATATATAGAAGAGAAAAGAGAGAAAGACAACTATACAAAAGATGTGGGACTAAACTAGAGTCCTAAATGGGTCATATTAATGGGCTTTTACATCAACTTTTCTTAATATTCTCTGACACTCCCCCGCAAGCTGGAGCGTACAAGTCGTAGGCACCGAGTTTGGATAAGAACTGATGGTACATTTGTCGCGTTAATGCCTTGGTGAAAGTGCCGAAAACTTGCTCAGATGCAGGAACATGCTCCATTTCTAACTTCTTCAATTGAACCTTTTCACAGACGAAGCGACGGTCAACTTCATTGTGCTTGGTCCGTTCATGAAACACAGGATTCTTCGCAATATGGATTGCAGCTTGACTATCGCAAAAGAAAGTTGCTAGTGAGGATAGAGTGACCCCCAAATCACCAAGAAGACCATCAAGCCAAGTGAGTTCAGATACAACGGCCGTTATTGCACGATACTCAGCTTTAGTAGAAGAACGAACAACGACAGACTGCTTCTTGCTACGCCACGTGACAAGATTCCCTCCAAAGTAGGTACAGAAACCCGTAGTGGAACGTCGATCATCCAGGGATCCCACATAGTCTACATCCAAATATACAGTAAGAGAGAGAGGACGATGGCTTATATACCAATCCTTGTCCAGGAGCTGACTTCAAATATCTGAGGATGCGTTCTACTGATTGGAGATGAGAGATCCAAGGAGCATGCATAAATCGGCTGACCACTCCAACAGCAAAAGAAATATCAGGTTTTGTAACTGTCAGATATATCAGTTTCCCTACAAGGCGTCGATAATACTCGGGATTCGTAATCAGAGAATCAGAGTCAGACCCACAAGCACATAACTTATGATTGGCATCCATCGGAGTTTCCACAGGTTTGCACCCAGAGTAGCCAGCATCGTGGAGAAGATCAAGGCAGTACTTTCGTTGTGATAGGATAAGACCGTCAGACCGTCTTGCAACCTCAAGTCCAAGAAAGTACCTGAGAGCCCCCAGATCTTCTGCTTGGAAGACAGAATTTAAGTGTTTCTTGATTTGTTGTATCTCTGTGGAGTCATCGCCAGTAATCAATGTTGAATTTTGTGAAGTGGAAGTGGTTGACGGGACAGGCCGGGCGGCCTGGGCGGACAGCTTTGGCGGACTAGGCAGACTGGGCGGACTGTGATGTGCGGCCTGGTGGAAGGTCTAGTGAAAAGTCGGCTGTCTTCTGAGCGGGTTGTTGCATGAAGTCTGCGGACTGTGCGGCCTGGTATCTGCGGATAGGACGTTGGCTTTGGTTTAACCAAGGAGCGGCCTGAGCGGGTAGAGGCTTGCGGACTGGTGCATTGCTCAGTGGCCGTGGTGCAAGCTTGTGCTGTTTGGCGGTTTGGCTCGTGTCCGCGGGAAGCTTGCGGACTGGTGTGTCCGCGGTTTGGGCTGTTGCGGACTGAGCTTAGAGCTTGGCTGAGGCCTTGTCGAGCTCTGGTAGTACAGCAGGTGCTTTGCTGTGGAGGTCATTGGCGGACTGGTTTTGGAGTCCGGGAGTTGGTTGCTGCGTTGGGCAGGAGTGCGAGGAGCTTGCGGACTGCGGGCGGTCTGTGCTTCGGTGTTTGGCGGACGGGAGTTTATGTCCGCCATGCTCGCATTGGCCTTTGATGGTTTTGGACTTGGTCACACTCTGTGCCAAGACCATGGTGTCCGCCGTATCCGTCAAGTCCGTTGTGACCGGGCGGACTGTTGCTATCTGCTTTTGGTCGTGGACTTGTGGCGGGTTGAGGCTTGAGTCTTGCGGACTGCCTCGGGTTGTGCGGACAGCCATTGAAGGGGGTTGCTGTCCTGCAGTGGTCGGAAGCTTTGCGGGCTGATGCCTTGTCCGCATAGCTTGGGTGGACTGTAGAGGGTTCGCCAATGTTGCCTTGCTCCTGGCGGTTTTCCTTGGTATCCGGCTAAGTCCTTGCGGACTCGGCGGACGGTGTTTTGCTATCGCGCGGGCTAGGGCGGTGTCGCTATCTCGAGGGCGGTGACCACACTCCTCACCTCGCCTATAAATAGGACCTCCCTGGCACATCTACAGTAACTTGAGTGAACAGTAAGTTGGGTTGGGCGAGGAGCTGCGGTTTCAGTTTGTCTGTCCGCGCGGATTGATTCATTGCTGACGTTTGTTGTGTGCAGGTCACGCGGGTAGCTTCAAGGAGCCAGGAGTTTGGCTGTGACTTCGGTCAAGTACTTGGAAGTGTGCGGTCTCTGCGGATTCAGCAGGAGGTCGCTCTGCGGCTTGTCAGCTCTGTTTCATCTTTGCCAGCTTCAATAACCTGTCCGCCGGCTTCAGGCGGGTAGGGGGTGTTCCTCAGTTCAGCTTCAGCAGGAGACGAATAACGGTGTGTCCGCGCGGCCTCGCGGCTTCGGCGGACTCCGTGGTTATTCGGCGGATTGCAGCTTAAGTGCGGGCGATCTCAGCGGACTCGGCGACCTCGGCGACCTCGGCGGTCTCGGCGGACTCCGGTGCTGTCCGCCCGGCTTGGTTTTTGGTGCTTTCTGTTTACAGTTGTTATACTAGCGAAATCATGTCTCGCTATGTATGCCTCGTGTTGTAAAGAAGTGAATGAATAAAAGATCTGCTTGTGCTTCCATTGTTTGTTGGGATTAACTTTTGTTCCTTGGTTTTCCGCTGGTTCAACGTGAGAACTGGGTAGTTCCGAAGATATTAATTTGACGTTTGGGCTATCTTGCTGACCACGTTGAGAAAATTTTAACATGGTATCAGAGGGAGGTTCAGTTGCGTGAGCGGAAGTCAGCCAGTGTTGTTACTCAGTGATTGAGTGGTGATCAACCTGTGTTGTTGCTCGGAGCTTCTGAAAGGTTGCCAACAGCTGTTGCAATGGAAGGGAGCTTTGCAAAAGGTCTGGGCATTGAACTCTTAACGCCGACTAACTTCAAGAAGTGGAAGTCGTGCATGAAGAGTTATCTTCTTGGCGAGGAGCTGTGGGAAGTCGTCGGTGGTGACGACAGGCAGGAAGTCACTGCTGCTTTCGGTACTGCTGAGCAGGTTAGGCTCTGGAGAAGAACAAATGCTAAG
This sequence comes from Platanthera guangdongensis, assembly GCA_039583875.1. Taxonomy (NCBI): domain Eukaryota; kingdom Viridiplantae; phylum Streptophyta; class Magnoliopsida; order Asparagales; family Orchidaceae; genus Platanthera; species Platanthera guangdongensis. The sequence goes on along the minus strand of CM077155.1, from coordinate 155,874,550 downwards.
GCGGAGTTCATTCTGAAAAGGGCCGTGTCTCCAGAACTGTTTGGTCACATCGTTGGATGTGAGTCGGCTGCTGATATTTGGACAACCATTGATGAGTTGTTCAATAGGAAGAATGTGGCGCGGCTTCAGTTCCTGGAGAATGAGTTGGCCAGGGCAACTCAGGGAGACCTTTCCATCTTCAAGTACTTCTTAAAGATGAAGAGCTTGTGTGCTGAGCTGTCGGCACTGGATCCTGATGAGTCTATCTTTAAGGCGAAGATGAAAAGGCACATTATCCGCGGCTTGCGGAAGGAGTATGTGGCCTTTGTAACATCTGTTCAAGGGTGGGCTACTCAGCCGTCTTTGCTGGAGCTGGAGAATCTGCTTGCATCGCAGGAGAGCTTAGCAAGGCAGATGGCTGGAGTGAACCTGAATCAGGAAGGCAGCGAAGCTCTCTTCTCAGGCAAGAAGAAAGGATGGGAAGGGAAGAAGAAGAAGAAGGTGCAGGTCGCTGGTGAGAAGGAGACTTCAACTTCATATCCGCCGGAGAGGAGGAATGCTCCTAAGGACTGGAAGAAGAACTTGAAGTGCTACCGGTGTCATCAGCGGGGGCACTTCAAGCGGGACTGCAAGGTCAAACTGCAGCCTGGGCATGCTGCGGGAAAGGAGGAAGCTTGCTCGAGAAGTGAAGAAGCAGAATGGGGCGGAGCTTTTATGACGGGCACTTGTGTCCGGGCCTTGTCTGCTGAGGACTTCAACGGCGAGTGGATCGTGGACTCCGGGTGTGGTCATCACCTCACCGGAGACAAATCGAAGTTCACCTCCATGCAGGCTTACTCAGGTAATGAAGCTATTATCACTGCTGATAATACTGTTTATGCAGTAGAGAAAGAGGGGGTCGTGTCTTTGGGTAGTGATCAGGGGCCACTCACGTTAAGGAGTGTGTATCACGTGCCGGGCATGAAGAAAAACCTCTTCTCGATGACCAATGCGGTGGACGCTGTGTATCACGTTCTGTTTGGGCCAACAGACATGAGGTTCCTTCACAACGTATCAGCGGTGAAGGCTGATGTTGCTCATGTAGGGAGGAGGGTGAAGAACTTGTTTGTTCTTGCCACCAATTCTTATGTTGATAGGATGAGGGCCAATGATAGCGCTGCTATCTGGCATGAAAGGCTGGGGCATGTTGGCATGGACAAGATGAAGGCGATGGCGAGTAGAAGTCCGGTGAAGGGGTTGCCGAAGTTGTCCTCCTTTGGTGATGGGCATGTTTGCGCGGGCTGTCAATACGGTAAGGCACATCGCCTTCCGTTTGATAAATCACAAACAAGGAGCAAGAAACCATTGGAGTGCATACATGGCGACCTGATGGGACCGACGGTTACTGCCAGCCTTGGTGGAAGCAGATACATGCTTGTCTTGGTTGATGACTACTCAAGGTATACTTGGGTGTACTTCTTAAAGGAGAAGTCGGAAGCCTTCCGTTTGTTTGTGGAGTTTAAGGAGTTGGTAGAAGGCCGGCTTGGCTTCCGGATTAAGAAGCTTAGAACTGATAACGGGGGTGAGTTTGTGTCCTCCGAGTTTTCTAACTTCTGCAGAAACCACGGGATCCAACGAGAGCTTAGTTGTGCTCACACTCCACAACAAAATGGTGTAGCGGAGCGGAAGATCCGTCATCTGACGGAGACCTGCAAATGCTAGCTTCATGCGAAAGATATCCCAAGGTCCTTTTGGGCGGAAGGGATGTCTTGTGTTGCTTATGTCATCAACCGGATGCCACTCAGCCCTATCAACATGAAGACTCCTATTGAGCTGTTGCTGAAGGAGAAGCCGAGTGTTGGACACCTTCGGGTGTTCGGCTTAACTTGCTACGTGCATGTCCCGGATGCTTCACGGACAAAGCTGGATGCGAAGGCAAGGAAGCTTGTCTTTGTTGGCTACGATGAGCGGAAGAAGGGATGGAAATGCATGGACCCTGTGACGAAGAAGTTGTGGTATCAAGAGACGTTGTCTTTGACGAGCTGACGTCATATGGAGGTGGCTCGGTTGAGCTAACCGGAAGTAGCAAGGTTGATGAAGCACCGGTGGTGGCTGCTGAAGGCTTGGAAGAGGAGCTTGATGTTTCACCAGCAGCTCTTGTTGCTTCTAACTCCGAGGCTGAGCCTTCTGGCTCAGGAAGCAGGGGGAGCACTGCTCAATGCTTGCCCCAGGTAGGAGTGGAGCCCGAAGAAGCAACGGAAGAAGTGAGCAAGGAACCGACCCTTCGGAGATCGAAGAGGGTGGTTAAGCCACCGGCTCGGTACTGTGATGGTAATGCAGTGAGCTTTGTCTCCTGCTTCTTTGCAGGTCCTCTGGATGAGCGAGAGCCTGCAAACTTCAACGAGACCACTGGAGTGAAGGAGTGGGAAGATGCCATGAAAGAAGAGATTGATGCTCTGAAGAAGAATGAAACCTGGGACTTTGTGTCCAAGGTTGATGGCATTACTCCGGTTACTTGCAAGTGGGTGTATAAGTTGAAGAAGAAGACTGATGGGAGCATTGATAGGTTCAAGGCTCGCCTGGTCGCTAGAGAATTCTCACAGCAGTATGGAGAAGACTATGAGGAGACATTCAGTCCAGTTGCGAAGATGACTTCAGTAAGAGTGGTGATCGCCTTGGCTGCTAGCAAGGGATGGAGGTTGTGGCAACTCGATGTGAAGAATGTTTTTCTTTACGGAGAGATTGACAAGGACATCTTCATGGATCAGCCGCTTGGTTTTGTCTCTGAAAAGCATTCGGACTATGTCTGTAAACTCAGGAAGGCTCTCTATGGGTTGAAGCAAGCTCCTAGAGCTTGGTATGGGAAGATTGCAGAGTACTTGCAATTTTGTGGATACCTTGCTTCTAACTCGGATTCAAGCTTGTTCGTCAAGAAAAAGGGGGAGCTACAAGTCTTGGTTCTGCTGTATGTGGATGACATGATCATCACAGGGAATTCGGAGGGGGAAGTAGCAAGGCTCAGGGCAGAGCTTGCTATACGCTTCGAGATGAAAGACTTGGGAGAGTTGCATCACTTTCTCGGTCTTGAAGTGGAGAGGAAGGAGTGAGTGGTTCTCATTTGCCAGAAAAGGTATGTTGATCGCATTGTGAAGCGGTTCGGCATGGGCGAAGGGAAGAAGTGCTCTACTCCACTGGAACCTGGGCTGAAGCTTCGACGAGATGAGGGAAGGGTTCTTCATGATCCCTTGGTATTCAGGGCTCTTGTTGGGAGCTTGATTTACCTGACGATTACAAGGCCGGACATTGCTTATGTTGTTGGTCGAGTAAGTCGGTATATGGCTGAACCAAGGCAATCTCATCTAGTGGCGGCGAAGGGTATTCTGAAGTATGTCAAGGCTTCTTCTGACATGGGACTCCTTTATAGAAGGGACTCGGAGTTTGCGTTGCTCGGGTACACGGATGCTGACTATGGCGGTGATTCGGATGATCGGAGGTCTACTTCAGGTTATGTGTTCACTTGCGGTTCAGCTAGCATCTCGTGGTGTAGCAAGAAGCAGGACTCGGTGTCGGTTTCAACCACGGAGGCGGAGTATAAGGCTTCGGCCTTGGCTGCTCGGGAAGCCGTTTGGTTGAGGAGGCTTATAGAGGATGTTCATGAAGAAGTGCAAGGGCCTACTTTACTCCGGGGTGACAACGAGAGTGCTCTCAAACTGGTTAACAATCCAGTGTGTCACGCCAGGACCAAGCATATAGAGATTGATCATCATTTCATTCGGGAGAAGGTGTTGGAAGGATCTCTGCTGGTCGGGCATGTTCGGAGTGAAGATAATCTTGCTGACATCTTCACGAAGCCACTGTCGAAGGGGCCCTTTGAGCGCTTGCGCAGCTTGCTGGGCTTGGTCACCACTTCCCACTTCAAGGGGGAGTGTTGAATTTTGTGAAGTGGAAGTGGTTGACGGGACAGGCCGGGCGGCCTGGGCGGACAGCTTTGGCGAACTAGGCGGACTGGGCGGACTGTGATGTGCGGCCTGGTGGAAGGTTTAGTGAAAAGCCGGTTGTCTTCTGAGCGGGTTGTTGCATGAAGTCCGCGGACTGTGCGGCCTGGTATCTGCGGATAGGACGTTGGCTTTGGTTTAACCAAGGAGCGGCCTGAGCGGGTAGAGGCTTGCGGACTGGTGCATTGCTCAGTGGCCGTGGTGCAAGCTTGTGTTGTTTGGCGGTTTGGCTCGTGTCCGCGGGAAGCTTGCGGACTGGTGTGTCCGCGGGAAGCTTGCGGACTGGTGTGTCCGCGGTTTGGGCTGTTGCGGACTGAGCTTAGAGCTTGGCTGAGGCCTTGTCGAGCTCTGGTAGTACAGCAGGTGCTTTGCTGTGGAGGTCATTGGCGGACTGGTTTTGGAGTCCGGGAGTTGGTTGCTGCGTTGGGCAGGAGTGCGAGGAGCTTGCGGACTGCGGGCGGTCTGTGCTTCGGTGTTTGGCGGACGGGAGTTTATGTCCGTCATGCTCGCATTGGCCTTTGATGGTTTTGGACTTGATCACACTCTGTGCCAAGACCGTGGTGTCCGCCGTATCCGCCAAGTCCGCTGTGACCGGGCGGACTGTTGTCATCTGCTTTTGGTCGTGGACTTGTGGCGGATTGAGGCTTGAGTCTTGCGGACTGCCTCGGGTTGTGCGGACAGCCATTGAAGGGGGTTGTTGTCCTGCAGTGGTCGGAAGCTTTGCGGGCTGATGCCTTGTCCGCATAGCTTGGGCGGACTGGAGAGGGTTCGCCAATGTTGCCTTGCTACTGGCGGTTTTCCTTGGTATCCGGCTAAGTCCTTGCGGACTCGGCGGACGGTGTTTTACTATCGCGCGGGCTAGGGCGGTGTCGCTATCTCGAGGGCGGTGACCACACTCCTCACCTCGCTTATAAATAGGACCCCTCTGGCACATCTACAGTAACTTGAGTGAACAGTAAGTTGGGTTGGGCGAGGAGCTGCGGTCTCAGTTTGTCTGTCCGCGCGGATTGATTCAGTGCTGACGTTTGTTGTGTGCAGGTCGCGCGGGTAGCTTCAAGGAGCCAGGAGTTTGGCTGTGACTTTGGTCGAGTACTTGGAAGTGTGCGGTCTCTGCGGATTCAGCAGGAGGTCGCTCTGCGGCTTGTCAGCTCTGTTTCATCTTTGCCAGCTTCAATAACCTGTCCGCCGGCTTCAGGCGGGTAGGTGTTCCTCAGTTCAGCTTCAGCATGAGACGAATAACGGTGTGTCCGCGCGGCCTCGCGGCTTCGGCGGACTCCGTGGCTATTCGGCGGATTGCAGCTTAAGTGCGGGCGATCTCAGCGGACTCGCGACCTCGGCGACCTCGGCGGTCTCGGCGGACTCCGGTGCTGTCCTCCCGGCTTGGTTTTTGGTGCTTTCTGTTTACAGCTGTTATACTAGCGAAATCATGTCTCGCTATGTATGTCTCGTATTGTAAAGAAGTGAATGAATAAAAGATCTGCTTGTGCTACCATTGTTTGTTGGGATTAACCTTTGTTCTTTGGTTTTCCGCTGGTTCAACGTGAGAACTTGGTAGTTCCGAAGATATTAATTTGGCGTTTGGGCTATCTTGCTGACCACGTTGAGAAAATTTTAACAATCAAAATATCATCCATATAAACCAAGAGAATGACAGTCTCAGTTGGTTGATGACGAGTGAAGAGAGAGAAGTCCGTCGAACTCCTCTTGATCCAACTTCACGAACGGCCTTATTGAAGTTATCAAACCAAGCTCTGGGAGATTGTTTGAGACCATAAATAGATTTCTGAAGATGACATACACGAGACTCTCCCGTGGTCTCAAACCTGGGAGGTTGGTTCATGTAGACCGTTTCTTGAAGATCGACATTTAAAAAAAGCATTTTTTATATCCAGCTGATGGAGAGACTAGTGACGATGAACAACTAAGGAGATCAGCATCCGAACAGAGTTCAACTTGGTGACGGGAGAGAAGATTTCATCATAATCAAGTCCTTGTTGTTGAGTGAACCCCTGAGCCACAAGTCGGGCTTTAAGTCGTTCAACTATCCCATCTGGAGCATGTTTGATAGCAAACACCCACTTGCAACTGACACAAGATTGCCCAGGAGTAAGAGGAACCAGATCACAGGTCTGGTTTGACCAAAGAGCGGTCATTTCCTCATTCATAGTCGCACGCCACCCTGGATGAATAAGGACCTCCTGCACAGAGTTAGGAATAGAGATGGAGGGGAGAGAGAGAAAAAACTTGCGTAGAGGTGGAGACAGGTGATGCAGAGATACATAATTTTTCATGGGGTGAGCAGTAGATAGTGATGCTGGATCGTCAGTTCACGGGATAGCACCGGTGGAGGGGGGGTGTTGTAGAGTTCCAGAGACCGGGGTACGATGAGTATATACGCGAAGAAGAGGCGGTTTGGGTGGAACAGGTGCCAAAAGTGGAGTGGGAAGAAGAGGTAGTAGAGAGGGCGTGATAGGAACGGTTGGGGGAGGTATGGAAGAGGAGAGAGGAGCATAAGCAAAAGGTGGGTCATGGAATGTTTGATCCTCACGAAAGGTGACATCGGCAGAGACAACCACCTTGTCAGTAGTTGGAGAATAGCACATATAGCCTTTTTGAGACTGAGAGTACCCGAGAAACATACATTTGCTGGCACGATGAGCAAAATTATCTGTGGGCAGACCAAGATTGTGAACATAACAAGTACATCCAAACACACAAAACGTAAGAGTAAACAGGGATTGCGAGAGGAATAGGAGACTAAATGGAGTGACAAAGTCGAGCACAGAGAATGACATGCGATTGATAAAGTGACATGCAGTGGACACAGCAAAGTTCCAAAAAAAAGTGGGAACCTGCATTTGAATCATGAGTGACCGAGCAACATCAAGAAGGTGACGATTCTTTTGCTCTGCGACACCATTCTGTTAAGCCGTATACGCACATGAAGTTTGATGTATAATGCCAAACTATGTGCAAAGGTTCGAGAATGTCCGGCTAGTGTATTCCTGAGCATTATCAGTGCGAATGATTTTTAAAGGAGAGCTGAACTGAGTACGAGTTTCCATAAGAAATATACGAAATGTAGAGGTCAGTTCTGCATGATCCTGGAGTAAGTATAATCAGGTTAATCGAGAATAATCATCAATAAAAGTAACAAAATAACGATAGTCAAACATACTAGGGGTTTTATAAGATCCCCAAATATCAGAGTGCACTAATGATATAGGAGTATCACTCTGAGTATAAGAAGGTTGAAAGGAAATACGATGTTGTTTACCAAAGATACAAGATTCACAAGAAAACTCATGCAGGGAGACATCCGGAAGAGCTTTCATGAGAATCTGGAGGGGAGAATGCCCAAGACGACGATGTCAATCAGTGGTGGAGATGACGGAGAGAGCAAACAATGGAACATCGAGGAGGTAGAGCGCATTCGACAGCCGACCCTTACCAATGATATTATGTGTTTGCCGATCCTGCACAACAAAGGTAGAGGGTGAGAAGGTAACACGACAATTAAGATCTTCAGTAAGGCGGCTAACAGAAAGCAAGTTAAATGGTGAGTCTGAAACATGAAGAGCGGGAGAGAGAGAGAGAGAGAGTGGGTGTGAGAGGTATATCAGCAGCGCCGGATATGGGGGTGGTATCATCATTAGTCACAGTAATGAACTTGGGGTGGGCAGCCATCGAATATTGCGGAGGTCGCTGCGAAGTAATATGGTGGGTGGCTCCCGAATTCACAATCCAGTGGAAGGCCTATGAGAGACAAGATATACCTTCATTTGAAATGGACGCAACGGATTCAGAGGAGCGAGAGATCACCCCATGTAGTTGTTGGAGCTGAGTGCGTAGGGCATTAATGTCTTCCCGAGCAGAGGCTGCAGAATCCATGGCAGGAGAAGTGGGGGGATCTGCTGTAACATGAGCAGCAAGGTGTGGATGCAGGCTATGTTTGTGATAGCAGGTGACCTCAAGAAGACCATCCCGACCACAATACATGCACTTAAACGGAGATCTACCAGACCGACCACGTCACCGAGACGTGTTGCGGCCCCCACGGGCCGAGGAGCCTCGAGCTGGCGGAGAAGGTGTGGGTAGCTGTAGAAGCGCTGGAGAGAGTCACATGAGCATCTTAGGGCGGTGTAACTTTCAGAAGCATGGAGCACACATCTGTCAAAGATGGAGTGGTAGTAGAAGAGAGAATTTGGGCCCGAATACTGTGCAGGTGAGAAGGAACCCGGGAGATCATCATCGCAATTCCGACCGCCTCTTTCTGGGCCCATTGAGTAGTCAAATCTGTAGTAGTAGGCTGATGTTGGATTCAAGACTCAACCAGGGTCTTGGCTTTAGCAACAAAGGATATCAAATCACCAGGAGCCCCTGGATCAAGGTTCTGAAGATCTGAGAGGATGTCAAAAAGTGTTGAAGACTATTCTGCCTAGAGTAAAAGGAGTGGAGCTCCTCCCACATGGTTCTCGTCGTGTAATGATACATACTCATTCTATAGGGCTCGGTGTCCATGGAGTTGAGCAGCCATGACTAAACTCGGTCATCATCCCGAAGCCACTCATCAGTGGGGGTGGTAGGAGTGACCCGAGTCAAATGATGAAGAAGTCCTTTTCTCTGCAAAACTCAACGAACTGAGTGCACCCATTTCACGAAATTCCGCTTCCCACTGTGGGAGATAGTAGTAATCCAGAGTTCATCGCGAAGCTCGGGAACAGGAGCCGCAACACGAGTAGGAAGAGCGAAGGTGGCATTATAACACTCGGAAGCCATGAGCCCCCAACAGTTAAAGTGGGTTATCGCGACTAAGAGAAAGAGCTCGTACCGGTCACGGTGGCTACAAACCAGCGGCAAGAATTGTCATGACCTGAAGCGGAGCCCGTAGCGGTTACGATGGCAACACACCAGCGGCAAGAAGGGTCACGACCAGAAACAGAGCCCGCAGCGGTCACAGTGGCAACACACCAGCGGCAAGAAGGACCACGACCAGAAACGAAGCCCGCAGCGGTAAGAGTAGGTCGCAGCGGATAAAAGCATTACCTACAGAGACTATAGGCACCGGACAAACGTAGTACCCGACACAAGAGAGGCCAAAGAACAGTCTGCAACGGTCTAAGACCAGACCGCGCTATCAAGGGAGAAGGCCGAAGTAATGAGGAGATCGCACGGTTAGGGAGTGACGACCGTAGCGACAAGAGAGGCAAGTCCGCGCGGTTAGGGAGAGGAGGCAGGACGAATAGTCCGCGTGGTAAGGGAGAGAAGAAAAACCCAGCGGTAAGAGAACAATCTGCAGCGGCAAGGAGAAGCAGGGTACGCCGTCAACCAGATAGGCAAACCCCCAGCGATAAGAGAGCAATCTGTAGCGGCAAAGAGAAGCAACACGTGGTCAGATCGCGCGGCAAGAAGAGAAGACCGCGCGGCAAGAGGCGAAGATCGCACGGCAAGGTGGTCCACGGAGCAGATTTGAGAATCAACCCGCGGTCAGATCGCGCGGCAAGGGGAGAAGACCGCGCGGAAAGAGGAGAAGCTCACGCGGCAAGGGGGTCCACGGGCCAGACTTGAGAGGGTATAAAAATGGGAGAGAGGGAGGGAAGAGGGGGAGGTGGATCCATGGAGAGAGGAAAAGAGGCGGGTAGGAAAGAAGAGACCGCAGCACGGTGCGGTTAAGGAAGGTAGAGACAGCTGGGCAGACTGGTAAGGTGGTGGGCGGTTAGAAAAAAAACAGGTTGAATCTTTGTCTTTGATACCATGTAGAAGAGAAAGCCAAACCTTATATACTTCTTTTGCATCTCAATACAAGTACGAGTACAAATATATAGGAGAGAAAACAGAGAAAGACAAATATACAAAAGATGTGGGACTAAACTAGAGTCTTAAATGGGTCATATTAATGGATCTTTACATCAACTTTTCTTAATATTCTCTGACAGTTTTGAAAATTTTAAAAAAGAGCGTAAAATGAAAACCAACCTATTCAGCCAACTGCATGTCTTCTCCCTCTCCATCTCCTTCTTCCCTGAGCTGTTGAAACGGTTCTTCTCCAAGAACCTATTGAACTCTTTCCATGAGGTGGTAGGAGTAGGTCGAACACATTCTCAACAAGCTCTCTCATCGTAGTTCCATCCCATTTAGTGATACAGTCCAATAATCTCCTACAGTTAGCATAGCTGAAGAATACGGATGTGGGCAGGAAAGCTAATGTTTAAACGGTGGTTTAACTGTGGGCGAATTTTTGTAATTTCCTTGCTTTCAGGCTGAACATATAAAAGAGCGGGAAGTGAGCAAAGGAAGGCATCTATCTTTGAATTTGTAATTGAGTAGTTCGTTAGCTCTCGCTGCGGAGGCCGGAGAGGAGCTGAGCTCGAACTTCCTAGCTTTGCAATCATCCATTCAGAGACATGTGTCTACTATGATTGATCCCATTTATGTTTGTAAGTCTGTGAATGTGTTGGATGATTTGTTGAATGCAATGAACGGTGATTTGTTTGATTGAATTGGATTCAATTGCTTGTGTTTTGTTGAATTGGATTCAATTGCTTGTGTTTTGTTGAATTGGATTCAATTGCTTGTGTTCTGTTGAATTGGATTCAATTGCTTGTGTTCTGTTGAATTGGATTCAATTGCTTGTGTTATGTTGAATTGGATTCAATTGCTTGTGTTCTGTTGAATTGGATTCAATTGCTTGTGTTCTGTTGAATTGGATTCAATTGCTTGTGTTCTGTTGAATTGGATTCAATTGCTTGTGTTCTGTTGAATTGGATTCAATTGCTTGTGTTCTGTTGAATTGGATTCAATTGCTTGTGTTTTGTTGAATTGGATTCAATTGCTTGTGTATTGTTGAATTGGATTCAATTGCTTGTGTTTTGTTGAATTGGATTCAATTGCTTGTGTTTTGTTGAATTGGATTCAATTGCTTGTGTTTTGTTGAATTGGATTCAATTGCTTGTGTTCCTTGTGTTGAAATTTCTCAAGTTGATCAACTGGTAGTTCTGGTATCAAGCAAACACTTCCAAAGCTATCAAGTTGATCACTTGATCAAGCGGAAAGCGGGAACCAGGCGCAGGAACACTCCAACCATAAACAGAGCTAGGTAATCAGAAATAGGGGTGGGCATAAGGCCTGGCAGACCCAGGCCGGGCCCGGGCCTGCCAGGCCCGGGTTTTTTCAAAAAAGCCTGGGCCCGGGCCTGGTTTTTGCCAGGCCCGGGCCGGACTCAGGCCTCCTCCTCCTCATGAGGAGGCCTGTCTAGGCCCTGTAGGCCGGGCAGGGCCCGGGCCGGGCCAGGCCCAGGTCGGGCCTGGGTCTGGCCCGGCTAAATAAATAAATAATTATTTTAATTAAATATTTATTTCTAAAATAAAATTATCATTATTAATTTAGGCCAAATTTTAAAAAAAAATAATTGCATTATTATTTAAAAAAACAATTACAAATTTACAATAACCTCAAAAAAATTATAATAAAATTTAAAAAATTCAAATCTAAAAAATTCAAATCTAAAAATTCAAATTTTACAATTACATCAAAAAATTCAAATCTCAAAATACAAAAAAAGTGCACTCTCAATCACTCGAAACTCGAAGGTGTCGTTCTGGTTTGATCTTCACCGGCCAACTTTAGGCTGCTAAGCTCCTCTTCAACCTCGGACGAGCTATCTTCGATCGATGCAACGTGTTGTCTCCTTTTCATAGCATCCAGGTGGTCCTTATAACATATGCAAATTTTCAAAGACTCGTCGCTCAGGCGGCTCCTTCGCTCGTTCAGAATCCTGCCACTTAAAGAAAACGCAGACTCCGAAGCTACTGTACTTGCTTGGATTGTTAGTAAATCTCGGGTCATGAAGGCCATAACAGGATACGTATTAACTTTTTTTTTTCACCATTCTAAAATATCAAAATTTTCTATTTCATTTGAACTCATAAAATCTTGAAATTGTGTTTTCGTATATAATTCTAATTCATTTAAAGTACTTGACGTTCTTTGTTTTTTACGGGCTGTTAATTCTAAAATTTTATTTTTAAAACTATCTTTTGTTTTAGGTTGTGTGCTTTCTTCTCTAGGTCGTGATCCATATAGCTGATCGTAATAATTATAAAATTCGGTAAAATCATTATTAAATTTTGAAACGCTTACATTATCATAATATATAGATGTATGATTTAAATTCAAATTGCTATTTATTTCTTCTATAAGATTTTCTACGTCATCTACACCTATTAAAGGATTTAAAGTCGCGGCGAATGAAAACATAGCAGACATTTTTCTACAATATTTTAAAAAATTTTCTTCCATTATTTTAATTAACGGACACCAACTTTCATATTTTTATAAACACTAAATTTTTCTGCAATTAATACAAAATTTTCGATAACCAGCGAACTCGTCGGATAATAAACGCCGGATAAAATAGTTGTTGATATATAAAAAACTTCTAACAAATCCATATAACCTTCAATCACATCTCAATCAGAATCTTGAAAATCGTGCATTTCAGACATACTATAAAATTCCATTAGTTGCGTTTTTTGTCGCACGGCTCGTTTTAACATTTTATAGGTTGAATTTCATCTTATAGGCATATCAAATTCATGTTTTAAAAATTTATGAGCTTGTGCAGTTACAAATTTTTTAAAATCTTGTTTTCGTTTTTTAGAATTGTAAATATATTTTAACATAATACGAATTTTATTAATAAAAAGTTCATATATGTTAAACTATCCTGCACAACTAGATTTAAAACATGACATACGCAACGAGTATGAAAAAAGATTCCGTTTAATATTGGTTTCAAATCTCGTTTTAAATACTTGATTGCTACCGTATTATTAGTAGCATTATCAAAATAAATACTAATAATTTTATCTTTAATTTTAAATTCATGAATACATTTAGTAATTACGTGATAAATAGCTTGACTTGTATGTGGATATTCAAAACATTCAAAACATATAATACGTTTATTTAGCTCCCACGAATCGGAATTGATCCAATGACACGTAATACATATATACGATAATTCTGCTTTAATATTGCTATTGCAGACATCACTCGTTAGACTAACTCTACCGTCGAAAGTTTCAAAATAATTAATTAAATATTGTTTTGATTGTACATAAGCTTTATATACATCTCGCTTAAGAGTAGATCTACTTACCTGCTGATATTTTGGTTGAAGTCCTGCGTGTATGTAGTATGTCTCGTCATCGTTGTCGTAGTGTCCGAACGGTAATTCTCGTTTGATGACGTTCTCCATTTGCAACTCTTGTTGATGCATTTGATTGTACGTCCAAATTTGTCTGCCTGCCGCAATTTGTGCTTGACTTGTCTCCGGGGCTTGTTTAGCAAGACATAATTTGATATGTCGCGCAAGCGTCGAATTCCCGCTAACGGTCAGAAGTTTGGAGCAGTGTTTGCACTTCGCCTTAAATTCTACGCTCACACGCACTTTTTCAAAGTGCTCCCAGACTGGGGCCGTGTGCTTGTGCTCCACAATTTCATGTGCGACGGATGTCGAGGACACTGGCATCGAAGAGGAAGACGTCATCGAAGAGGAAGACGCCATCGAAGAGGAAGACAAATTTGAGAATTTAGATTTTAGAGAGAGAGAGAGAGAGTCAGAGAGAGAGTCAGAGAGAGAATGAGATACTGAGGGGGGTGGGGGCGGGCCGGGGGTTATATTTATAGTTTAAACTTTAAATTATAATAAAATAAATATATAAATATATAATATATAATAAAATATATTTAATTTAAATAAAAATTTATTTTTAAAAAAAAATAAGGCAGCCTAGGCAGCCACTAGGCTGCCTAGGCTGCGGCTTTTTCCTGGCATCTTGCCAGGAAATGACATTTCCTGGCAAGATGCCACGAAAATAAGAAATGAGCCTTAACGGCTCTTTAAAAAGAGCCGTTAAGGCTCTGTTGCTCTTAACGGCTCTTTTTAAAGAGCCGTTAAAAGCTTTAGCCTGGCCTGAGATGAGCTCGACGAAATCGTCGAGCTCAGCTCGACGATCGTCGAGCACTGCTCGACGATCGTCGAGCACTGCTCGACAATTTCTTCGAGCTGAGCTCGACAAAAATCGTCGAGCTCTGCTCTACGATGTCTGAATATATATATATATATATATATATATATATATATATATATATATATATATATATATATATATAAGAATAGACAGCGGTTCTTTCTAAGAACCGTTGTCTATTCTTAGATATATATATATTGTGGGCGTACCAGAATTCGAAGCTCATTTATATATATATATAGATATAGATATAGACTGCGGTTCTTAGAAAGAACCGCAGATATATATATATAGTCATATAGACATATAGACTGCGGTTCTTTCTAAGAACCGCAGTATATATATATATGTATATATATAGATTATGTTTATATATATATATATATATATATATATGTTTATATATATATATATATATATATATATATTATATATATATATATATATATATATATATATATATTCGAGCTGATCTCAGGCCAGACTTTCCACGACCTAGTCCCAGGCCAGGCTAAAGCAAAGCCCGGGCTTTAGCCCGGCTTGGTCCCAGGCCAGGCTAAAGCCCGGGCTTAGCTCGTGATGGGCACCAGGCCGGGCTAACAGGTAAAAACTGGGCATGGTCCGGCCTTAAAGCACGGGCCTGGGCCTGGATCGGGCCTGCCCGGGCCCGGGCCTTTCAGGTTTTTTCCAGGCCAGGCCTAAGTCGGCCCGGCAGGCCCGATTTTTATGCCCACCTCTAATCAGAAACAATAGAGAGCAACCACAGATCTTGTATTATCAACTATCAACTTTACAAAGCAAGGTATACATGGCGAGACATGATTTCGCCAAGTACGATTGTGAATCAACAAAACAAGAAAGTTCAAGTCGGGCGGACTGCCTCAGAGACCGCCTAGTTCGTCAAGTCCGCTGAGACCGCCAAGCTGCTGCTACTGCGCCACAGATCTACGGAGTCCGCACAGTCCGCGGATTGCCCGTTATTCTGCTGAGACGACTGCGCTACAAGCTGCCGCCGAACTGAACGAACAGACCGCCAAGTCCGCCGAGACCGGCGAACTGGTTATTGAACTTGAATAATTGATGGAGAGAAGACTGGCTGGCCGCCAAGTGCGACCTGCTGCAAACCGCTGATTGTAACTGCAAGCTCCACTGCTTCCTGACCGCAATCAGAACCAGACTCCTGGCTTCACAGTGCTAGCTGCACAACCTGCAAACAGCAACAAGTTATTCTCAAACTGCGCGGACTACAAAACCGAGGCTGCAACAATTAATCCGCGTTCAACTTACTGTTCATTCAGTTACTATTGAAGTGACGGTGGGTCCTATTTATAGGCGGGGTGAGGAGTGTGGTCACCGCCCTAGTGAATAGAGTCACCACCCCAGCTCGCAGCTAGTACAACCCAGTCCGCCGAGTCCGCAAGGATAAGGCCAGAGCCGATTCACCAGACAACCAGTCAGGAAGCCAGTCCGCAACCTGGCGGACACCGCACTAGTCCGCACGCTTTGCAGCACGCAGACCAACAGCCAACATACTGCACCAGTCTGCATGTTACACGCGGACACAGCACCAGCCCGCGCACCTTGCGAACACCGCACCAGCCCGCCATACGAGTCCACGACCAACAGGCACAGATCGCCCGGTCAACAAGCGGACACCGCGGGCTCTGCGAATACCCTGGACTTGTCACAGAGTGTGACCAAGTCCAGCAACCACTAATCACATGGCGCGAGCTCGGCGGACACGAAGCCAGACCGCAAGCTCCAAGGACAGTCCGCCACCAAGAGCGCGGTTATCACCCACCGCATCAACAGAGATCAAGGGCATGGACCAATGCCGATCTCGCGATCTCCAAACTCAGTCCGCCACAACGGACTACGCGGACTCGAACTGAGTCCGCCACACTTCCGCAGTTACACCACCAATCTGCCCGGTTACATCAAGGAGAACAAGCCAATAGCTAAACTGCAAGCCGAGCTGACAGAACACTGCCATCAGGTCGCAGTAGACAGGCCGCCCAAGCCACACCATCAGTTCACCCAGGCCGCACCATCACTTAACCCAGGCCGCACCATCAGTCCGCCCAGGCCGTGCGGTCTGCTCAATCAACCACTTTAACTTCACAATTTTCAACACCTTGTTGTGGATCTCCTTCCTGGAAAGGACCATAACACTGGTATTACAGCACATGATCTCACACCATGTCGGACTGCCAGTATCGGAGGCCACACGAACGAAGGATCTGCAATCATATCTGGAGGTTTTGAAGCAAAACCAGGAAGCTGTGGCTCGATCGATTCAAACCTTGTACAATCAGCACAACTGCATGCTGGAAGCGGTGTGCGTAAAGTTTGTCAGCCTCAAAGCTAAGAAGGCGGTTGAATCTGTTGGGGGCTCTTCTTCTTTGGAAGCACGCAATCAGACATCATCCAAATCATGTTGCTACCAGGTTTGCACGCTTGGAGTGTCTCCGCTTCGGTGGAGAGGCTCTAAATGATTGGGTGTATAGATCTGATCAATTCTTTGACATTGACGGGACACCAGAGGATCTTAAAGTTAAGATTACATCAGTCCATTTGGAGGGCAAAGCATTACATTGGCACATAACTTGCAAGAAGTCACGGATCTCTCTGCATTGGCCTAGCTGGGACGAGTACTGTCAGACCCTGCACAATCGATTTGGATCGATTTTTTTGACGATCCGATGAGCTCAAAAAATTATGCCAAAAGAGCTCAGTCTAGACATACTTGGATGAGTTCGATCTCCTTTTACATCGAATGCAAATTTCGGAGGAACACAGAATCAACTTTTGTTTGACAAGACTTAATGATGAAACCGAGTTTGTTGTTTGAATGTTCCAACAGATATTCTTTCAAGTTGTTTACTAACTGGGTTGATTGCAAGAACACTAAGGGTTCGTTCGGATCGCAGGTTTTGACTTTGAATAATTGGAATTCAGTAAAACCAAAAACCTGTAGATTTTGGTTTTCATGAATTCCAATTCTTTTGTTCGACTGCAGGCTGGTTTTGAGCAGCAGGAATTGGAATTGAGCAATTTCGTTGTTCTGATATAGGATGGAATTCATCCACAAGAATTGCAAGAAATTAAAAATTATATTTGAAAGTATAAAAAACTGCAGACTTAACATAAATGATTGCAATAACAATTGACTGACACCTAGAAGATCCATTGCAATAACAACAACACAAATTTTATCTATATTTTGTTTTGGAAATTGAATAACATATTGAGTTTATTTATAATCTGTGGTCATCTACCTGCAATCAAAATCATTATTTCAAAGTTTGAAGCACAACCCAGTAACTTTATTGAGATTTTTCACATAATAATCTACTTTTCCTATAATCTGACGATAAACTATATGTCATTAAAATCACAATTTCAATTTTTGAACACGAGCTTCACTGAGAAATAAGATAATAATGATTGCAATAGAGCTCACAATAACTAGTGCAAGCACCAGTGCATTCCTTGAGCCAATATGAATTTTTCATTCTCCTTCCATTAGATAGAGTGACGTTATTTTCTAGGTATGAACAAGAAAAAGGAGTTATTACAGTAAAACAGGGACGAAGGCATTGCTCAAATCAAAGTAGGCGGGAGATCTAGACGACGAATCACAGGAAACGAAGAGGGCGGTAGATCTAGACAAGGAATCCCGTGGAAGAAACAAATGGCTGGCATGAACTCCCGTGGAGGAACCAAACCACTAGCAGAAATCCTTGTGAAAGAAGATGGCAGGAGATCTGGACGAGAAACCTCGTCGGATTGCAGCAATGGCGGCGATCGTGAGAAATGACGCCGGATTGCAGCACTGCAGAATGAACATGGGCATGGAAATATGCAGCAGGTGGTGAGGAAGATGAAAAACACCACAACTTACCGCCAGCGACGAGATTCGGGGAGAAAGCGCGGTGAGAGGTGAAGGCACGGCGAGAGGAGGAGAAGGCACGGGGAGAGAAATCACAGCGGTAGCGGGAGAAAAACCGAGTGCTGGGACAGGAATTGGGCTTAGCCTAAAATGAAATCCCTAGGTTTTGCTCAATTCCAAATCTCCCGTCAAAACCTGTGAACTGAACACCTGTTTTGATTTATTTAAACCAAAATCAATTCTTTGGGCCCAGAAACCCTGAGAACCGAACGGGCCCTAAGATGCTTTGTGTTTAAAATGCTTCCTACCCCAATCGAACAAGAATCAATCTGCTGATTCTAGCTTTAAAGGGGATAAGACCCTATTCTCTAAAATTGTTAACCGAAGAGCATGAGGTAACAGGGGCGGAATCCAGTGATGAGGATCCGTTGATACTTGAAAAAGAGGGGGCACAATCTCCTCAGGTCTCGGTGCATGCTTTGGCGAGCATCACCCATTACCACACGATGATGGTGACGACCTCACACCAAGGGCAACCTATAAATATTTTGATTGACTCCAGTAGTACTCACAATTTCTTAGATCTCAAAACTGCTACCAAGTTGGCTGACCGTTGGTGCCCATTCCTATCTTCAACGTGGCTATTGTGAATGGCAAGAGCATTTCAAGCTCCCATAAGACGAACAACTTTTGTTGGCGTTGCAAGGAGTATTGTTTGTTGTTAGTCCTCCCCTAGGGGGGTGTGAAGTGGTAGGAGTACAATGGTTGGTAACTATGGGGGTGGTCCATTTGGTAACTAGTCAAGGGAAAAAGACTTCTCTGCGTGATTCGAAGAATTTGGTTGGGAGTTGGCACTTGGATGAAACAGCGAGGAATGAACAAACTGTTATCAAAGCAAGATATAGACGGTTCAGAACAATCAAAGACCTACCAGTTGATGGGCAAATCATTGTCGACCGTAGGATAACAACAATTACATCACCTTCTGCTTGAATTCAACGACTTGTTTGAAGAACCGCAAGGGTTACCTCCCAAGCGGGATCACAAACACTGCGTCATTTTAAAAGATGGAAATGTGAATGTAAATATGTGTCCCTACCGATACCCACCATTGTAGAAGTTACAGATCGACGAGTTGATTAAGGAAATATTAAGGGCGGGAATTATAAGATACAACTAGTTCGTATGCATCCCCAGTGGTCTCGTGAAGAAATCTGGTGGGTCACGAAGGCTTTGCGTCGATTACAGAAAGTTGAATAGCCCTACAATAAAAGACAAGTTTCCTATACCGGTTATTGAAGAGTTGATTGATGAGCTACAGGGAGCTATGTTTTTCTCTAAGCTTGATTTAAGAGCTGGATATCATCAGGTTAGGCTGGCAACGGGGGACATATACAAGAACGAATTCCGCAATCATCAAGCTAATTACAAATTCTTGGTATACCTTTGGCATGACGAATGCTCCATCAACATTCCAGAGTCTGATGAATAGACTGTTTGAAGACCAACTCAGGAAGTTCATATTGGTGTTCTTCAACGACATCAGTGTTTAGTTGATCTTGGACTGATCATATTAAGCTCTTATGGATTATACTCTAGATTTTAAGAGCTCAATAGCTCTTTATCAAAATAAGTAAACATGGCTTTTGGAGCCCACAAGGCATTATCCGGGACATTTGATCTCTCACCGGGGGTGGCGACAGATCCTCTGAAGATCAAAACCATGGTGGAGTGGCCAACCCCCACAACCTTGAAGAGATAGAGGGTTTTTTGGGGCTTACTGGATACTACAGGAGATTCATCCAGGGGTATAGATTTCTAGCTGTGTTATGGCCCTTCCCCCTGGATCAGGTTGTCGGAGGAGCTATGGTTGCCGGGTCGAGCGTCGGTGTCGAGCGGGCGCGGGAGACGCGTGATAGGAGGAGAGCGGCGGCTAGCGAAGTCCAGTTAGGGCATACACGGGATTTTTCTTCCGTGTGAGAGAGAGGGGGGAGGGGAAATATGAGAGAGAGAGTTTTTTTACTTTTAATTCTTCCTTTCCAAAAAGGCTCACACATAACATATAAATAGGTTCCAATTTGTGCCCCCCATTTAGACTTAGACAATGGGTCAAATACGCAGAAAGTAAAGATAAACTGCGCGAGCACGCCACATAACATCACCGCCCCCGTTCGAAGATAGCTTGTCCTCAAGCTGGATCGAAAGGGATTGTGGCATTGGTTCTACCCGCCGTGTCATCCAGGGGTGGGTCATCGACTTCCAGCCAAAATAGGCGTTTGCATCTGTGTCCCGGCGTATAAAGATCATCACAATTGTGGCATAGGCCCTTCTCGCGACGTTCGGCCATCTCGGGGCGTGACAAACGGCGGCGAATAGTAGACCGCGGTGGCGCATCCTGGAATGGAGTCGTGTCACGCAAGTTGGCAAGCGGGTAATCTCCCGGAGAGTCCCGACGTCCCAAAGGCGGACGGTCTAAAAGCAGGCGTTGTTCACAAGCCCCGGCGAGGCTCATCGTCGTGTTGAGATCAGGTGGCAGGAGGAACTCCACATCCCAACGCAAACGCTCGTGAAGGCCCGCGGTGAAGATAGGAACCTGCTGCTCTGGTAAGACGGACGGCGTGCGCGACAGAAGAATCTGGAAGTTCTCCAGATAGGCGTCAATGGGCCCGTCCTGTTTGAGGTTCACCAGATCACCGAGTGGGTTCCCCTGGAGAGCCGGACCAAACCTCAGGGTGCAGGCCTTGGAGAATTCGGCCCACGAAATGCTTGGGTGTTCCCGCAGGAGTTGGGTGAACCACAATTGTGCGAGGCCAAGGTGGAAGGAGGCGATGCCGACGCGTTCTTTATCCGGCGTGCGTTGGTTGGCGAAGAAAATATCGCAATGGGTAAGCCACGAAAGGGGGTCCTCGCAGCCCTCGTAGATTGGAAAGTCCATGCGGATAGTGCGGTCGTAGGCGGAGTAGTCAGTGGCGAGAGGAATGGCGGAGTCCACGCGACTTGCCGACGGAAGAGCGGCCGTGGGCAATGGCGGAGGAGAAGGCATGCCCTGTAAGGCGTCCAAACGTGCGTTGAGGGCATCCATTTTGGCAGTTTGAGCAACGAACATAGTTTGGAATAGTGACATAAGGTCGGCGAGAGAGGGGGAGCGTCCGCAATCGTGAATAGGGCAGGACGGATTGTTGGCGGCGGAGGAAGCAAGCCCACGGAGGTGTTGAATCTCTGTGGTGAAGTTGCGGGGCTGGGGGGAATAATGGGAGCAGTCGACAGAGGCGGAAAAGGGCCCTCGAGCGCTGGGTATCGCAGATCTGGCGCAGGGAGGTGCGGAACGGAGGCCGGTGGTCGAGTGGAAGCCGCAGTTTGCTGGACGCAGGCAGCAGGGGTGGGCGACGTGCTGGAAACAGCCTCCTGGAGCGTCGGCGCTGTGGAAGGAGGCGAGGAAGGAGGCTCTGATACCAAGCTGTTATGGCCCTTCCCCCTGGATCGGGTTGTCGGAGGGGGAGCTATGGTTGTCGGGTCGAGCGTCGGTGTCGAGCGGGCGCGGGAGACGCGCGATAGGGGGAGAGCGGCGGCTGTCGAAGTGCAGTTAGGGCATACACGGGATTTTTCTTCCGTGTGAGAGAGAGAGGGGGGGAGGGGGAAATATGAGAGAGTTTTTTTACTTTTAATTCTTCCTTTCCAAAAAGTCTCACACATAACATATAAATAGGTTCCAATTTGTGCCCCCCATTTAGGCTTAGACAATGGGTCAAATACGCAGAAAGTAAAGATAAACGGTGCGAGCACGCCACATAACACTATGCTTCTAGCTATACCCCACATAACACTATGCTTCTAGCTATACCCCTCACTGACCTCCTAAAGTTGAAGACATTTGACTGGGCAAAGGAGGCAGCTTTAGCTTTTAAGCAATTGAAATGTGTTGTGTTTAAACCCTTGGTTTTAAGCCTACCTGACTTTAACAAGGTCATTACGCTATAGACTGATGCATCAGATAGAGGTGTAGGAGCCGTGTTGTTACAGGAGGGGCAACCAATAGCTTATTACAGCAAGGCATTGTGAAAGAAGAACGTCTTCCTGCCGGTGTACAAGAAGGAATTGCTTGCAATGGTAATGGTTGTACACCATTGGCGGCATTATTTGCTGGGGTGCCCCTTTATAAAAAGAACAAACCATTAGAGTTTATGTTTCTTGTGGGATCAGAAGATCGCCACTTCAGCTTAATATAAGCACTCGGCTATGCTTATGGGATACGACTTTCAAATTCAATACAAGCAGGGGAAGGATAATTTTTGTGTTGATTCGTTATCCATATGTAATGATAATGTGGTTGCATGGTTGAATGTGTTAATAACACTTTCCTCGGACATTCTGCAGCAAACCAAAGACTCTTGGATCCAAGCGCACATCTTCAGGCCATCATTTCAGAGAAAGAGTGAATGACTTAAGAAAACTCAAATATGTATGGAGACATGGTTTATTGAAGAGGAAGGGCAAACTGGAGGTGGGGCAAGATGAAGATGTAAAAAGTAGACTTCTTCAACTGCATCACGATGGCGTCTTGGGGGACATTCCAACATCAATGCAGCATACCACGGGCTAAAGAAAATGTTTAAGTAGAAGAAAATGAAGTCCAAATTCTATGCTTATATTCATAAGTGTGCGGTCTGCCAGTCATCAGAAGCCAATGGGTTCACTTCAACCTCTTTCAGTACCTGAATAGATAACGCAGGATATTTCCTTGGACTTCATCGATGGGTTGATGATGAGCCACCAGAAAACTACAATTTTAGTGGTGGTTGATCGACTAAGAAACAAGCTCATTTTGACGCACTCAAACACCCATATACAACAGAGAAAGTAGCTCAGACATTCCTGGATTCAGTGGTGAGGTTACACGGTCTACCTAAATCAATGGTGAGAGATAGAGATGATGTGCTTATCAGACAATTCTGGCAAGATTTATTCATAGTTTTGCAGGTCAAACACACGATGTCAGATGGTCAAACGAAGATGGTGAATACGTGCGTTGAGAGTTATTTGCGTTGTACGTGCTTTAAGAGACCTAAGGTGTGGGCAAGGTGACTGCCCCTTACGGAGTGATGATACAACACCACCTTCCAAAGTGCCATTCAGATGGCTCCTTATGGAGTTGTGTATTGGAAGGAGCTCGCTTTTCATTCCCCCAACATTGAAGGTGCAACAATCGCTAAAAATGTGAATCGTTCTCTGGAGGTTAGGGAGAGAGTAATCTCAATCTTGAAGCACAAGTGCATAACTTCACCCAAGCACAAAATTGTATGTGAGTGCTAGTAGATAAAAAGAGAAAGAAGAAGTCTATGGATATCAATATCAGGGCTTACATCTTGATACAACTAGAGTTGTCACTTAAAACCGTACATCAAATCAGAACTGAACCAAAACCGCAAAGAATCGGACTGAACCGCTCGTGAATTATTCGGGTTCCGATTTGAATTTTGAAACCGTAAACAACAATGGTTCGGGCGTAATTCCTTCATTTTATTATTCGGACCGACACTGGAACCGCAACATAAATGTCTCTAGTGGTTTCAAAAAATTTAGACTCGAACCGGACTGAACTGAAGCAAAACCAAGCTGTAATCTGTTTATTATTACTATTATTATTCTATATAACATATATTTATTATTATTATTATATTTTTTATAATATTAATAATATATATTTATTATTGATACGACTATACCTATATCAGTCGTCAGATTGCAGCAGGATTCAAAAACTAACATATAGATCGTGCGACATTAGGTCATTTCCCCGTTCCTCTGCGCTGAAGGCTTCCTTCTCGCTCTGCTTGGTCGATCGCTGAAGGATTTCTTCTCCCCATCCTGATAGTGTTCGTTTCGACAGTGTTCATTCTAACATTTCTGACAGGGCTTCGAATCTACATACAAAATCGACGATTGGCTTCTCCTCGGCGATCTTTCGTCATTGATCACTCTCTCCCTCGTCATTAGGACTTCAAATTTAAGGGCCTCCAACCACCTCCCATTGAACTTATTTCTTCTAACTTTGTCACTTTAACTTCATCAGATTCCATTTCTTCTTCCTATTTCTTCAATTTTATTGGAATTTTGTTATTGCAGCCACCTCCATCATAAATCTGACATTTCATTTTGTCCTGCATTTCATGCTCGCGATTAAGCTTATTCACAAATAGCATAAGTAAACCATAGCCTCTATCCTCGACTTAAATTTCATATCATATTCATTCTATTTAGTAATTTAATTTTCTTGATTGTTATATTCTCTATTTTGGTGATGTCTATATCTGCCATTCCTAGACTACTTTGGTAAGGCGACTATTTTTGCTGAGCATCGGGTGCTACAGTGTTGTTGTCCATCATGCTAATTGATACGATTACAATTAATTTCCGGGAGGAATCCGGCAAGGGGAAGGGCCGGCGGGGATGAGCGAGAAGGAGGAAGAAAAAAGACGAAATTAGGGAACTACCCTAAAAAATACCTTCATACATTCCAAGATGATTTCACACATAAACCATTCCCCCTTATATAGATGACTGAGGGCAACTAAACAAGGAAATACAAAAGGCATCCAAACAAGGAAATACAAAAGGCAACCCAACAAGGAAATACAAAATAATTAAGTTAATTGATTGTTATTAATTAGTATGAATTAATTAATTCATACAAATTAATTTTACGAAGATCGATCATGTCGGCTTCCATATATGCGCTCCATAAATTTTGATGAGGGGGTCCACTTGAGTGAATGCGCCCACGACGGCGATTTCCATATGCGCGCTCCATAAATTATGACGAACGAGGTCTACTTGAGTGAATGTGTGCGCGACACGTGGACTCGTAACACTCCATCCGTCCTTTAAAACGATATTGCCCTCAAGCTCGTGTACCAAGCAGGTGGGCGGATCATCTGATGCCTTGAACTCCCGCCAGAATAAGTCCAGGTAGCGTGTAGCAGTGTCGACGGTGTTGGTGAGTCGCGGCGGCGCCATCGGAAAGATGAGCGGAAGAAGTAATGACTTCCGCAAGATCGGTGGAGCGGCGATGAGCAGAAGCCATAAGCATGTCGAAGACGCGACATCCAGCAGCAGGAACGGATTCGTCGGGGACAGCAGGGCACGGGACAGCAGAAGTGTCGGCGAGGCGGCCGGTGGAAGCGCCAAGGCAGGGGTCGGTGGAGCAAGAGCCGAGAGAGGAGACGGTGAGATGGTCGAATGAGGTGGCCAAGCGGGTGACCGGGGAGGTGGCAGAAGCGGCAAAGGTGCGACCATCGTGGAGAGATGTGGTACTTCAGTGGTCGGTTCGCTCTCGACGGGAGGATCGACTGCGGTGCGGAGGGGCCGATTGGTGTTGTAGAGGAATGTTGGGGGCGGCATGGCAGGATAACTCTTGCATGGTGCAGGAGGTAGTCGTGGTGGAGACAACTTAGGGTAGAGAACCTCGTGGGGGGTTGCAAAAGCTCGTCCGTGGTACACGAGAAGAAGATCGACTTTGGCGTGGAGGGAGGCGCATGTGTCCTGGGTTTGTGCAGCAAGGGCAGCAAAATCTAGCCGAGGGTTGGGGGTCGGCGGCGGCAAGAACAGCGGCCCGGGAGCAGCGGATTGAGCGGCAGCCATGGTGCCCAGGATGTAGGTTGGATGTGATGTCGGCGATGTCTGTGGCAGCACGCCAGGTTGGCACAACGGAACAGAGGCCCGGGGCGGCGGCCTCCCTGCAGCAGAAATGGGAAGGGGAAGCAAATTCGACAGAAATCGGCGGCAGAACCGGTCCTGCGGCCTTTTTGCGGTAGATCGGCGGTGTCGGCCGATCGACAGTCGCAGAAAAATAGGCAGAGCGGCAGTTGAAGCGTGGAGGGAGGCGGAACTGTGATCGAGATGCCGAGGGAGAAACCCGCGGGAGGCGAAAACCTACGGCACCCACTCCGCCTGCGGCTCTGGAAGAGGATCGGCGGAACTGGTTGCACGATGTTGGAGTTGCGGTGCGGCGGATTGATATGTGCGACGGACTGGCAAAACCGGTGCAGTGTCGCACGTTGCTGGAAGCCACGGATCGGATGAATGATTCCAGCGGAGGCGACCAACAACGGAAGCAGGATTTGCGGAAGCGGCATACGCACGTCACTCGGTGCGGGAACTGAAACGGGAATTCCCACGAAAGCGGAAATTTCAGCATAAGCCGATTGAAACCTAGCACAATCTTGAGCACCGGCGGCTAGAAGGCGGGCGGTGAGGCTGCTCAGACCAATTGATACGATTACGATTAATTCCCGAGAGGAATCCGGCAAGGGGAAGGGTCGGCGGGGGTGAGCAAGGAGCAAGAAAAAAGACGAAATTAGGGAACAACTCTAAAAAATACCTTCATACATTTCAAGATGATTTCACACATAAACCTCTCCCTCTTATATAGATGAGGGAGGGAAACTAAACAAGAAAATACAAAAGGCAATCAGACAAGAAAATACAAAAGGCAACCCAACACTAATTCCCACGGAAGCTGGAGTTGCGGTGAGGCTCACTTGAGTGAATGCGCCCACGACCACGACTCCCATATGCACGCTCCATAAATTATGACGAAGGGGGTCCACTTGAGTGAATGTGCGCGTAACACGTGGACTCGTAACACTAATCACCATATTTATGTTAATTAGTATTTTTGATCATATATATTGTAATCATACAATATTACACATTCTTTTTTATTCCGTGTGCCAAATCGGATATTATTATTGCATATCTGTATTAAAAATCATAAAAGTATTGTTCCAACTTCCAACCCTATGAATTCCAATTTTCTTTTCAAATATGCATTTTTAAAAAGAGATTAATCTTTGTGAATGCGTGTAATGAATCAAATTATAGAGTTATAAATTGATTAAACTATAACAAATAATCGATTGAAACCGGACTAAACCGCATAGAACTGGATCGAACTGTTACTTACCGGATTTGTTTTGGTTCTTATTGAAACGAAATCGCTGACACGACGGTTCCAAAAACTATGCTAGAACAGGAACCGGAACCGATTAAATCAAATAAGGCTTTGGTTCAATTTTGAAGAATCGTTACTTTAGCGGTTTAGTTCACAGTCTTAGTGACGCGGGGCTAAATCTATAGGCGCCGGAAAATCGACGACCTAACCATACATGTTATGCAAATCCGACGTGAATCCAAATTAGATAATAAATTAAAACATCTCACACAGATAAATTCACAACATGGCACAATAATTAATTTGGACGAAACAAGCTTAGGTTTTCCTCCGCGTGGAGGGCCAAAGCAGGAGCGCCCGGCGAATGAACCCTGCAAATCAAGATAATTATCTAACAGACCACCACAATACAAGATATTCAAACTAATATAGTTAATAAGCCAATACAAATATACTGAAAATAATAATCCAGTACAACGAAATCTCACCAAATAGTGGACTGACCAAGACACTGAAGAATCTGAAGCCGGAGATGCGTGTACGACGATCTGAGGTGGAACCGGCGATGTGGAAATGATGGATATGGCTGTCCTTGACGGTGGATAACGGAATTGGACCAGAAATGGATACATCCGGCCACGTATGGATAGATCTAGGCGGGGAAGCGTAGATCCGACAATATGAGATTGGATCGGGGCTGAACTCCCCGGATCTGGACTGATCCGGGATGGGGAGGAAATATGGATGGTGATACCATGTGGGGGAGGGCTGGCGGCAAGGCGTTGAAGGGCCAACAAGGGGGGTGGCAGCAGGGAGACAAAGGAGGCTAGCGGTGCAAGGAGGGTCCAGGTGGGCTGGGGATAGGGTGGAAAGGGGGGTGTTCGGTTGTTGTAGTTGAAGGAAGGATGGCTGGCGGTGCTACAGGGGCTGGGTGAGAGGCGACAGGGAAAGGGAAGAAGGGGGCTTGGCGGCGGCTTGATGGAAGGAGTGGTAGGAGGCCGGCAGTGGAGTAGTGAAGGGAAAACTATATGAAATGAATAGTACATTTCTCTTTTTGAACAGTGGAATAAAGGTAAACAAAGATTGAAATCTAGACAGCGGGGAATTGGATTTTTTTTTTTGGGGGGGGGGGGGGGGGGGGGGGCTGGGGGTGGTGGTGGTGGCAGGGGATTTGGAGGGGGAGAAAGTGGCATAGGGTTAGGGCAAACCTTGGCGAGGAAGATACAACCCTATTAGTAGTCACCTAAGGATCCACAGAGTCGGCATCATGGAGGGATCGCGAAAATCCGGGAATAACTTTCTCCAAATTCTGCAATAGCTATAATCAGCCGACTAGCATCCTATTTATAATAAAATAAAGGCTACGGCATCTCACCTTCGACATATATGATTGACCGAAGGTGGGGCTACTCAAATACAATGATAATAGACCAAAAATACTAAAGTAATATATCAAATTGATTTGCAACGTGAATTCGGACGCATCTGCGGAGTCCGATCATCAATTCAGGCACACATACATGGAAAGTCGTCAATTGGCCTCGAACGAGCCCAAAACTCGTCCTCCACTGCAAGTCCTCGTCTCTGCTCCGCATCACTTAGTAGAATAGGAACCGAACTGGAATCATGACAACTCTAGAATTCTAGGAAGCACCGATACGGGTACGGGTACGGGTACCGGGTACGATACGTATCTGGTACGACGGTACGGCAAATTTTAAAAAACAAGGATACGGGTACGGTAGGATACGTTGTATTAAATATAATAATTATATATTTATATATCACAAATGCAATTATATAACATGAACATTTAAAATTTAACATGAAGTTCTTGAACATAAACATAAACATTTGTCAAAACATCTATGAATTTCAGGATAAGTTTTTAAACAATTGTCAACATAAACATAAACATGAAGTTCATAAACATAAATGTAAACAATTAAAATTGAAGTTCTTAAACATAAACGTAAACATTTAAAATTTAAAGATGTTCATCACTCATTTTCTTCATCTTCCTCCGTATTGTTGGAGATCAAAGCATCTTCAATTTATGGCTCATCTAAAGACAAGTTGGCGATCGTAAGCATGCCAACTCCATCAAATGGATTTGCCCAAGCATCTCCTCCTATATCCCACATCTTACTCCTTCCTTGATTGTAGAGTTCATTTCTCCTCGATAATAGGCGTAGATTGCTATGCACATACACCAAATCGTCAGCTCTTTGTGGTAGAATTTTATTTCTTCTTAATGAGTGAATGAATGAGTATGTGCTCCAATTTCTTTCACAGCAGGAAGATGAAGAAGGTTGCCCTAAAAGCTTCAAAGCAATCTTTTGTAATTTTGGTGCTGAAGTTCCATAGTAACTCCACCAATCTTTGGGCAATAATGACGCTCTACTCTCCAAACTATCTGGCTCACTAAAAGCTTGACCAAGCCCCGTAAACCTAGAGAATTCATTGATTACTATATTCCTCTTCACCACATCAGGAAAATTCTATCTTCTCAAACATTTATTCCTCTCCAAGGAAATCTCATCTGTATTTGGAGCAACTCTATTTGGCCCTCCATCAAGTCATTCCCTACTATAATACCTACAATGAAAACCACATAGTAAATAAATAAATCATAATAAATGGTAAAAGTCAAGTATGCAAAAGAAATTACCTTGGGTTAAGAGAATGAGTCATGCAATGTAGTGGTGTGCAACTCTTGGTCCACCAATCAACGAGGACATCATAAATTGCCTCATAAAGAGGGCAATGAGCTTCCAAGTCCGCTAACTTCTCATGTCTATATATTTCAATCTTCACATTTTCAATCATTGAATCTCACATGTCATATACCAAATGAAGGTTGGGTTTATCTGTATCACAAACCCTAAGCATATCGTATATGGGTCTTGTTATATCAAGGATCTTCTCCACATCATCCCACCATTTGTCATTATATATGATATTTTTAACCTCCAGAGCTTTCTCAACATCATCTGCTCTATACGTAGTCCATTCGGGACATCCAACCATATTAAGCAAACCCATCTTCACAAGTTTAAACCTCTTCAACATCATTATAGTTGAAGCAAAGCGTGTTTCCGCAACTGCAAGTAACTTGAGTGAGACAAAAGAGTTATACATGTTCAACCTGTATTGATGATTCATTATGAAAGTTCTGATTGACTGAGCTTCATTGGCCACTTGAGTTATCCATCCGCATTGTTCTCTAACTGTTGCACAGCGATCTGTATTATTAGCGGCACAAATATTTTTAATGCTAGATTTAACGTATGCACAACACATGGTGTCCAAAAAATATGTGGGAATCGTGTCTCCACAATTGCTCCTGCTGCCTTACACACCGGCGCATTATCAGTGATAATCTGTATAACATTTTCAGCCTCAACTTCATTAATGACTTCAATCATTAATTTTGCAATATAATGTCGATCCTTGTACTCTCCTGATGCATCAACTGCCTTTAAAAAAACCGGACCATCCTCAGAAGCCGCCATAAAATTAATCAAGGGTCTTCTCTGAGCATCTGTTCAACCATCACTAACTAAGTTGATTCCCTTTTGAGGCCAAGTATCTTTTATTGGTTGAAGCATTCTAGTAATATTGGATTTTTCCTTTTGCAAAAGTGTAGTTCTTAGAGCATTATATCCAGGAGGAACAAATCCATCAAGATTGTGATTAGCCGCAAATTTATACGAACTAATATAATATGGATTTCTAGCTAGATGAAATGGCAAACCACCAGAATAAAACATCCTACCTATGTGGCTCCTCAACTCATCTCTAGCTTTATTTTGAAAAACCATATCAATAGGTCCACCTCTTCTTTTTTTGGTTTCCCCAACTAATTGAGAAGATGGACTTGCATTGGAAAATGTCATGATCTTGGAAGCTGGTTTGCATTTTTCTTCTGAAATAGAAACAACTCTTTGAAACTCTTTTAAATACTCTGGGGTCACCTTTGCACATACCCTAATCCCGGTCCCGGATATTTTTAGCAAGTGACTTTTTACCCTAGAATACGAGCCGCTGAAATCAACCTCACAAAAATTACATTTCCACTTTCTATTTCCCCCACCAACTTCTCTACTATGTATAAGAGACACATAAGCCCAGAGTGGGGCATTATCATCCTTGTTTGCGTCATCAGAAATAAATCTACTCGTTACTGATGTAGACGTTGAACCAGTGACACTATTGAGAGTGTGTGATTGGGACATAACTGACATAATAAAAAGTGTAGTTATTAGAGCATTCCTCCCTTTCCATAGCATCTGGGAACTCTGGACTGAATCAGTCCAGGAACTCTGGACTGAATCAGTCCAGATTTCTGGACTGATTCAGTCCAGAAATCTGGACTGATCAGTCCAGGAAAATAGACAAGAAATCCCAGTTCCAAATCACTACAAAAATACAACCGGACATATGTATAAATCGTTAATCCAAAAAGGCAAGAAGAAGAAGAAGGGAGGAGAGGGAGGATAAGAAGCTTACAGGGGGAAAGAAGAAGGTGAAGCTCGTCAGAAGAAGAAGAAGAAGCTACCTGCGACGGGAGACGGGAGCAGCACCTGCGACGGGAGACGGGAGCAGCACCTGCGACGGGAGACGGGAGCAGCACCTGCGACGGGAGACGGGAGCAGCACCTGCGACGGGAGACGGGAGCAGCACCTGCGACGGGAGACGGGAGCAGCACCTGCGACGGGAGACGGGAGCAGCAGCAGTGCGACGGGAGACGGGATAATAAAAGCCCTAGAACCGCGAATCGCGCCTAAAACAGCGAATCGAGCCGTTCGGTACGCGTATCCGTACCGGAAACGTACCCGGTACGGGTACGGCTCTATTTTTGGCGTATCCGTGCTTCGTGTCCTTTCATAAGAGTTTTATTAGATCAATGAAGGGGGCACAGGAGATTCGATTCAGGATTCAGTCAGCTTTTTTCTTGACTTTGCCATTTCAAAACCCCTAAACTGTCTAGATACAACCCTATAACCAAATGAGCATGCGCACTCACAGATTTCACAAGCTCTCCCGCAAGTTTTTTGGGCTTTTTCGGGTGGTAAAAAGGAATAACGTCGTAGCGTATTGTTTGAACTTGTCCGAGGATGCAAACCATATATTCCATATCTCTCAGCTCAAAGAGTATAGAGGAGAGCACCCAGATCAGGTAATTTTTCTCCCTACCAACGTGAACATGGACAACAAACTGCTGGTGGAGCTTTTTGCAGTCCTCAACAGATGCATTGTTCAGAGAAATGATAAAGTCACAATGCATATCCTGGTGCAATGGACATTGTTCTAAATATCGGATGTCATCTACATATCGTATTGAGTTTTTAAATGTCGGAAGTCAGAGATATGTCG
The DNA here is from genome assembly GCA_039583875.1 of Platanthera guangdongensis. Lineage (NCBI taxonomy): Eukaryota > Viridiplantae > Streptophyta > Magnoliopsida > Asparagales > Orchidaceae > Platanthera > Platanthera guangdongensis. The sequence continues at coordinate 155,842,342 of CM077155.1, read as the reverse complement.
GGGATATTTTAAAATATCAGATTTCCTTATTTTATAGATAAAATTTTTATTTTTATATATACTAACTATAAATATATGTTATAAAAATAGAAAAATAATATACAAATAGATAAAAAATGAGTCATTTATATAACAAAATAAAATCGAATAGTATCTAAGATTAAATAATATTAAAAAATACAAAATGATACAGTGTAAAATATATTTAATAGTATACAATAATTTTATTTTGATAACAATAAGTTTATTACAAATAAAGAAGATTTACAACAACAACACTCAAGCCTTTATCCCACTATAGTGGGGTCGGCTATATGGATCCTTTGTCGTCATTGTGTCCTATTTTTTGTCATAATCTCACTAATACCTAAGTACATCATGTCTTTTCTTACAGTTTCATTTCAAGTCTTTGTTGCTCTATTCCTCCCTCGTTTAACATGTCTAGTGATTAGACTCTCACAACGTCTAACAGGTGCCTCTAATAGTCTCCTTTGTACGTGTCTAAACCATCTTAGACGAGCTTATCGCATCTTCTCTGCAATTGGTGTTACCCCTGTCTTATCCCTGATACTTTCATTCCTAATTTTATCCAATCTCGTGTGTCCACACATCCACCTAAGCATTTTCATCTCTATCACTCTCATTGTTTTCTCATTTACACAATTCACTGCCCAACACTCAGAACCATAGAGCACCGCGTGTCTAATTGCAGACTTGCAGTACGGTAAAACTTGTCCTTAAGTTAAAAATTCTTGATTGATTATAAGGCTTCGTTTGGGTAGACTTACTTTCACCTGTCAAGTGGTTACGACCGCATGAACCGGACCTTAATTAAGGTCAGGTTCATGGGATCGTAACCGCCTGAACGGTAAAAATAAGTCCCCCCAAACGAAGCATAAGTTTTTTCAAACATATAAATTTATATTAAATACATGCAAACAATCAACTAATAAATGTATTAAATATTTTCATGTTTTTTGTAATATGAAATTAAAAAATTATGAAACAAATATACAAAATTGATAGCAACAATAAAGTGTCAAAAAATCAAAACAACAAGTTCAATCGATTTACATACATAATATAATATGTATAAGTGATTAAGACATATGTTGCTAGATTTTTAATATAATATAAAATAAAATAGCGGATAATATATTTAAAAGTCTTGTTTGACGATATATCGGAAAAAATCGGACATGTAGGCCTATATTTTACAAAAGAAAATAATCTATATTTTTTAGAAAAGCATATTGTTTTGCCCCAAAAAATGAAATGTCGGGAGACTTGTCGGAGGACATTTAAAACAATGGTAACGGGTGATAAGGCAAGGGAAGTGTTGTGGTTGCTGGGCAACGTTATCCCCATTTTGTTCCTTGAGGACAAGGAATGGGTGATGGGGGAGGCGGTGATATAGTCCTATAATCTCCTACAGTTAGCAGAAGAAGATGGGCATTAGTGGGAAAGCTAATGTTTAAACGGTGGTTTAGCTGTACGGGGCATTTTGTAATTTTCTTGCCCCTAGATTGAACATATAAAGAGCAGGAAGTGAGCAAGGGAAGGCATCTATCTTTGAATATTTAATTGAGTAGTTCATTAGTTCACACTACAGATAGGGCTGAACTCGAACTCCCTAGCTTTGCAATCATCCATTCTGTTAACCCCAAAGTCTGCAGCACGTTCAGCAAGGTACCCAGGTCATCCTCCTTCAGCAACGAACTCAGTTTCCAGTCCGCCCAAGTCGGCCAGCCTTTGGAGATCAATTTCCAGTCCGCCCAGGTCGGCCAGCCTCTGAAGCAGTTTCCAGCCCGCTCCAAGTCAGGGACTCTCCGGCTCAGGCGCCCAGCTTCCTCTAGATACAGACTCAAGCTTCAACCCGCACAGGTCGCGGCCCTCCAGCTAGGATCACGACGCCTACTTCAACGGCAGACAGAAGCGTCAGTCCGCTCAGTTCGGCAGATCTCCAGTCTGCGAGCCCAGTCCGACCCTTTTGTGCGGACTGGCGTGTTTTTTCTTCTTTGTATCCCATCACCGCTGCCCGGTTCTCCTGTACCCCGGGCAGACGGTTATTTTAGCTCTGCCCGTCCGGGCAGGCCCCCGAGCCTATAAATAGGGTGAAGTGGTGCACCCAACGCATGCTGACTCGAACCCAGGAGTCTACTTATTAAAGGCTGCGGACTCGAATCTTAGGCTTTGCGGTCTCCAGCTTGCTCTTCTTCCTGCTCCTTTTTTCTTTTCCTTGTAATCATCTTTTTGCAATCAAAGGAAAGCCCGCCGCAAGAGAGGCATTCGCCGCGACGGGCGAAGTCTGGTGTTGTCGTGCCTTACGGCTCTACTTCTTCTTTCTCCTCTCCGCTAGTAGATAACTGCTTGCAGCCTCGTTTTTCCCTTCTCTTTCCCTTGCGATCGAACCGTTATCTGGTGGTGCCTTTTCCCACATCAACACATTCAGAGACTCGCGTCTCTTAGGATTGATTCCATTTATGTTCTTAAGTCTGTGAATGTGTTCGATGATTTGTTGAATGCAATGAACTGTGATTTGTTTTATTGAATTGGATTCAAGTGCTTGTGTATTGTTGAATTGGATTCAATAGCTCGTGTTCCTTGCCATGAATCTCCTTCTTCCAGGAAAGAATGGTAACATTCTGTCATTGCTTTGAGCTCCCAAGGTAGGAGAAACAATTCTTTTTATATTATCTAGGGTTGAAGATGAATGTCATCATCAAAATGAACAACAATATGTGGAATTAGCATAAATTTTAATTCGCATAAGTTTTGGTTTTTGACAGAAACCAATTTCAAGGAACATCGCAACCTAACAGAATTGGGATAAATTCTTTGAGATAAATCCGTTAAACCCGGAAATGAATCAATGATGCAGAAATTAAAAGTAGTCCAATGATGATTATGATAGAATACAGAAATCAAACTGCAGCCGAGTAGTAGGGGAGGAGAAGGCAGAAGAGAAGAAGAAGAAGAAGATACTGACTCACCTTCCCCGGGGCTTACCGAAAGCTCGCCTTCACTTTCGAAACCTTCCTTCGGTGAATGCGATGATAGGTTAACAGAGGTCGTGAAGAACGGAAAACTTTCAAACCTCACAATGCAGCTTTGTTCTATGACCTGACCACCAGACATGTTCAAATAAAGTTTGTTAATGGCGATCTGCAGGCAGTCCGAACAGTTTCCGGCGAGCTGGTCCAACCTGCACCAAGCCATCACATAGATCGCATTCTCGTTAAGCCCGGCGATGTATCCTGCGTTCACTGCGAACCTCAAACTGGCCGTCGAAGCGTCCAAAGCGTTATGCGTCAAGAGAGCCTTGCGCCGATGGGCGGCCTCCAGTGAATCAGAAGGTGGACCTCTATAGCTAATAGCGGTTCCCCTAAACTCGGGAAAATCGAGGTAAGGATCATCCGAGTAGATGAGAAGGCATTCATCCAAACGTAAAGCGGCGGAAATGCTTCCCCCACAGCCTCCGTTGGCCGGTGAGGCTGTGGTCACGGTGGCCGATTTGATCAGGCAGCTGGAGCAGACGGCGGGTGGGTAATCGGGGCGGCACTGCGCGAGAGCATAGACGTCGGAAGGATGGGTGCTGGTTTTGGCGCTACCGTTTAAGGAGAGATATGGAGAATCTGGAACGGTGGCGATGAGTTGGGCGAGGAGGCGATGGATGCTGGCACCGTATGAGCTTGAGGATGTGTAGGTGTTGTTGGAGCAGATCAAGAGAACGGGGGCGTACAATGAACAGTTTTTTGCAGCGAAGAAGATGAGGATAACTTGCAGGTATAGGATGGTGACGGAGAGGCGATGGAAAAGAGGCGGCATCGCCGAGAGGCGGGTAGACAAGCGGCCATTAGGGCTTTTAAGTTTTCACGGGGGAAAAAAACTTTTGACTATGCTATGTCCGGAATGAGAAGAGACGACAGAATAAAAAGGGTTTTTGGTACTTACATATTAAATCTTTCATATTTTGCACCCTCTAAAACTTCAAATGCATTTTCATTTTATTAAAATCATTTATTTTAAAACCCCAAATGCATCCTCTAAAATCTCAAAATTCAATTGAAGGGTACAAAATGTCAAAATTTTAAACCTGCGATGCAATGTGCCACACCCTCAATTAAAGGGTGTTAAATGCCAAAAACCCGAATAAAAATGAATTGTTATAGGCATGTTTTAGTTTTATTAATTGGCATTGTATTGTTAAAGACATCAGATAATATTAAAGATATTCTAAAATGTTGATTGCATTACAAAAATTAAATGGCATCATGAATAAAATTAGATTAAAAGGAAGTTTTTGTAGATTTTAATGACACTTTATCGTAGTCATTGCAAAAACACTTCTGTAACAATCAAGTTTTATAGAATTACAACATTAATATTAATCAAAATAATAAAGTCATTAAAATTGTCATCTTTGATCTTCATGATCTTTATATTCCTATAATAATAATAAAAATTAAAATTAAAATACAAGTAAATATGTAATTCAGGAAATTAAAGTAACACAAATAAATGTTTGCTTACCCTTATCAAAAAATCCTCCAAGCGGATAAGTTACAGTTTATGTTCGTTATCGGTGTAACTGCAATCTGTGACATATTTAAATCGAGTAGTGACATTCATTTTTTAACTGTTGAGAAAGTCATTGTGCAATATAATGAATATGTCATCTCTTGTCGTATGTTGGTATTGAATGTAAGACCCCCCCCCCCCCCCCCCTCCGAAATTGGCACATAAGTGGGCCTTATCACACATCCTGCCCAAACTGCATGATTGAAGTGGATAACATAGGGGAATAGATGTGGATGTCGCACTAATTCCTCCGTTACACACTCCTAACACTTGATTCGGACATGGTGATAAGCGAATAACTAAACATCATTCAATCAAACGTATATAAAGCGGAAATAAATTTGGAAGATAAAAAATAGTAGCATAAGTTATAAAAGAAGGAAATAACGATACAGAATAAATAAAGAAGGCTTAATGTCACGTACAATCCAAAATAGATTTGTAGCATTTGCTCATAACAGATCATAAAGTCCAAGTGCACTACTAATAAAAAGACTAAAATGTAAAAGTACTAGCAACCTCCTGCATAGGTGCAGAGGTCATCGATGATACTATAAGCATAATAATAAAAGGAAAGAACAACTAGCATAGTATCTATATATGTGCATAACATATTAAGCAATATGTACAAACTACTTGTTTAGATCCTAGCGATGTCCACACTCATGCACCTGACGATGTTAAGTTAATACAATAATGAAATGCTATCAAATAAGATACAACACTTGTGTATAACCCGTATTCGTCGAGGGTAAACCCATCCAAGCCAAGTCAACAAATTCAAAGGTATCACTGTCAAAGTCAGCAGATGTCAAAATTAGCGGAGAGCCATCTCCCCTTTAATATGCATGGAAGCACTCCAAGTTGCCTACAAAACAAGGATGTCTTACAATTCGCATGATAGGCGAGGAAACAGTCCAAGTCACCTACAAAGCGAGGATGTCTTACAAGTCGCGTGATAGACGAAGAAACATAGTAAGTCGTCGGTCCGGCGAGGATGCACTGCAAATCACCCATCAGCTGAGAATCACTTTGAAGTCGCCGCTTAGTGAGGAACTCCTTGGTTCTCACGGCAGGTGTACCACCTCATATTCGCTGAGTCGACCAGGAGGCGCCATGGTCTCAATTAGGCTAGCCAAAGCAGCTCTCGCCCTAAGGAGGATTTCGCAATAGTAGGCGGGAACGCTTGCGCAAGCGCCGAGCCTCTGTCTCAAAGGAGCTCTCGCCAGCAAGGCGTCCCGCGCTCGACAATCGTCGAATCAAGATCGTCGAGCACAGCCAAATCGTCGAACCCGGATCATCTTGAAGAAGCTCTCGCCTATAGGCAAGCGAGAACGCTTGCGCCGGGCTCTGGACAAAAGGCTCTCGGTTCAGAGCTCTCGTCGAGTGAGGTCCAAGGCCTAGGGTAAAATGACCAAATTGCCCTCAGGTAAATTTACCCCCGTACCCTCAGGAAAACCGCGGGATTTGGCTATGGGCAGACCAACTAGAGGTATTTCAGTAATCTCAGGCCAGCAAGATGCTATAAATAGACTCATAAGGGCTCCTTAGAGAACAAGCTGTCATTATCTCCCAACTTCCAATGCTTTCTGAGGAGCTCCTAGCCCAGCTTTTGGCTTTGAAGGGGAAGCTCTCAGAGATCTTCCGGGTGTGAGGTGGGACCTCCCTGCTGAGGCTTTGGGTCAGTCTTAGGTCCTTTGCATCTAGTCGAGGGTTGAGGCTTGAGAGAAGTAGGTGTTGGCTGCACCCCTATTTTTGAACTCCCGTTGAGGTCATTTTTGGCTTCAACAGTTCTGGTGCGGTGAGCGTGGAAAGCAGCTGATACAAGAAAGCCTTAAGTTTTGTCTCATGGCTGGAGGTGAAGGAGAAGGGTCTGGTTCTGGAGGCTCCCCCACCCGGGGAGAGGAAGCGACGAAGAGGATGTTGGATGAATTCAGGCAAGAAGTCGTGGAGACGATCAGCTTGGCCTTCTCGGCCAGAAGCGAGTGGGCCACATCTCAGGTTCCGATAGAGGAGGTCTCGCTCCTAGGCGAGAACGCATCTAGACAGCGCCCGGGGAAGGAGGTCCCGGCGGAGGCTGGAGAGAGAGATGTGGCGGTGCGGGAGCTCTTCCCATGCCAGAGCCAGCGCCCGGGCAAGGAAGCTTTGATAGACTTGGGTGAGAAGGAGATAGCGGTGCGAGAGCTTTTCCCGGGCACGGTCTCGCGGATTGGGCCAGCCAGCCGAGGCTGCGGGACGTGCCCTCTCGCCAGGCAGGAGGCGAGAGCCCGTTCAGCGAGCTCATCATCTCAGTTACGGTATCGGAGGGGTTCCGGGAGCCTAACATGTCCTACTACTCGGGGAAGGATGACCATGTACAACACGTGCAGTGGTTTGAAGACGTGGTTTCGATAAGGCAGATGACTGATGCCTTCAAGTGTCGGTTGTTCGCCATCACCTTGAAGGAGAAGGCGCGGGATTGGTTCCATCAGTTGCATGCGAGGTCGATCTACTGCTTTGAGGATCTGCGAAGGAGTTTTCTGTTAAGGTTCTCGATATAGAAGAAGCGGAAGAAGGAGGCGGAATGCCTGTTTGCGGTGAGGCAGAAGCCGGATGAGACATTGGGTCACTATGTTGACCGGTTCCAAGAAGAGATCCTCCTGGTCCAGGAGGTCCCAGGGTACGCATTGATGCTCGCCTTTACCCTGGGGATAAGGTCGGGATTTTTTAGTATAGAGTTAAAGAGAGTGCCCCCCATCTCCTTTGAGGAGCTCATGGAGAGGGCGGCAAAGGAGATCGACTTCGAGAGAGCAAACCCAGCATTCACCAGAAAGTTGGCTAGGCTGGCGGAAAATGATGTGAAGGAGCCTACAGCGGGAAGACAGAAGGAGCCAAGAGAGCAGAGGGAACAGAGATAAGAAAGGAGGAGGGAAGAGCCCCGAAGGCAGGTGCAGCAGCAGGGATGGGGGGCCTGGGAGCCTAACAACCGGTTGGGTTGGAGGCCACAGGAGGGTCGCCCCCAGGGCCAAGGAGGAGGATATCAGGGAAGAGATAACCTACGGGAACCTAGGAGGTTCGACCAACCGGCGTGGAGGCAGGAGCCAAGGGGTCGAGTCTCGCCGCAGCAAGAGGCTATGGAAGTAGGCAGAGGAAGAGGAGCGAGGAGAGGAGCTCGAGGAGGAGGAAGAAGAGGACGAGGAGAAGGAAGAAGGGGTGGGGTGGCGTTGCTCTTTTGTGACTTCCACCAGGAGGAGGGCCACGCAATGGCCACCTGGCCACCTGCCCTGAGTTCTTGAAAATGAGGGAAGCTAGAGGAGCAGGGAGGCAGGATCCGCCGGTGAGGATCGTAGAGGTACAGCCGGGGGACATGGAAGATAGGTGTGAAGATCGGGTAGATGTGGGGACCCGAGGAGGAATCGGGGTGATTCACGGAGGGGTGGGGATTGAGGTACCCGTAAGGGGAGCCTGCAAACCATGTACCGAATGGGGGTCGCCTCTACCTCCCAGGCTCTCCCACCGGAAGAAAAAATCACTTTCTCGTCTGCGGACATGCCAGACTATGAGGATCCGTTCTGTGACGCCCTGGTGATCCAGACGGCGGTGGAGAACTTCACAATTTCGAGGATACTGGTGGATAACGGGAGCTCGGTAAACGTCATCTTCAAGAAGGCCTTCGATGATATGAGGGTGGAAGGGAAAAGGATCTTGGCCTCGGACGGGCTGTTGTTCGGGTTCTCCAGAGAGAGGAAGGAAGTGGAAGGAGGAGTAGGGCTGCACGTGAAGTTGGGGGCGTGTCACGGAACTTCAGGTTCGTGATCGTGGATGCCCCGAGCAGCTATAACGCCATCTTTGGGCGCCCACTCATCAACGCCTTACGCTGCGTCCCCTCCTCGTTTCATCAGTGGCTCAAGTTCAACAATGGAGGGGTGCAGATCAGGGTAAGAGGGGACCCGAAGGTGGCGAGACAGTGCTACGTTACGGCCGTCAACACCATATCGTGGATGACAGAGGCAGAGGAGTTGGAAAATGAGATGGCGGCCAAGAAGAGGTTGTCAGGGAGGAGATGAGCTTGGAGGAGGCAAGAGAGGAAGCTGAGGAAGAAGTCAGAGGGGAGGAGATTGAGAGAGAGCAGGGAGGAGATGTGCAGGGGGTCCAAGGGGATGAGGAGCAGAAGAGCCCGGAAGGGGCGATGGAGGTAGAAGAACAGGAAGCAGGAGGAACTGAGGGAGAGGCCCGGAGGGGCGTAGAAGTTGAGCAGCAGCAGGATGGGCTGGAGGAGGCAATGGAGATCGAGGAGTAAGTATAAAGGGGAGAGCTGGAGTTGGAGGAAGAGGCAAGGGTCGGCTGGGAGCAGTCGCGGCTGGAGCCGGCCGAAGAAGTGGTGGATATGGAGGTCTTCACCAGTGCAGGGCAGGTGCAAAGGGTGCGGGTCAGTGGGGGCTTTAGTCCCGAGGCCCGGAAGTGAGTGCGGGCTTGCATTCAAAGCAACGTCGACATCTTCGCTTAGAGCGCAGCGGACATGCCGGGCATCGACGCGGACGTGGCCTGCCAGCGCCTGAACCTGGACCCCCGCACTCGCTCCATACGCCAGAAGATGAGGGTCATTGCCACCAAGCTGGAGGAGCCCATCCGCGAGGAGGTCAGCAAGCTCCTGGAGGCCGGCTTCATCTCAGAGATAAAGTATCCAGGCTGGATCTCCAATGTGGTAATGGTTAAAAAAGGGGGTGGTAGATGGAGAATGTATATTGACTTTTCATTGTTAAATAAATCATGCACTAAGGATTGCTACCCCCTGCCTCGGATCGACGCACTGGTTGATTCAGCCGTCGGTTTTTCTATCATGAGCTTTTTAAATGCTTTTTCAGGTTATCACCAGATCTGGATGCACCCTCCCGATGTCAAGGATGTTTCCTTCATCACGAGGGAGGGATGCTTCAGTTACAAAATGATGCCCTTTGGGTTAAAGAACACAGGGACTACATACCAACGCATGATGGATCGGGTCTTTCGAGATCAGAGGGGGAGAAACTTGGAGGTCTACGTCGACGACCTAATGATCAAAAGCAAGTGCGTAGATTCGCACGTGAAAGATCTGGAAGAAACGTTCGCCACCTTAAGGAGGTTCAAGATGAGGCTGAACCCCTTGAAGTGTGTCTTCGGGGCCAGCCGCGGGAAGTTCCTCGGGCATCTCTTGACTCCGGCAGGGGTGGAGCCCAACCCGGACAAGGTGAAGGCCATCCTGGATTTGGAGTCACCTCACGACGCCAAGGAGGTCCAGCGCTTGACATGCAAACTGGCTGGGCTGACCAGGTTCCTCTCCAGGGCAGGAGACAAGTGTTCTTCATTCTTTAAGGTGCTGCGAGGGAACCAGAGGTTTGAGTGGACCGCCGAGTGCGAGGAAGCCTTCCAGGGGCTGAATAGGCAGCTCTCCCAGGCTCCTCTACTTCAGAGTCCAAAAGAAGGGGAGGACCTATACTTGTACCTTGGAGTAGGAGCGAAGGCGGTGAGCTCCGTCCTAGTAAGGGAAGAAGGAAAGAAGCAACTGTCCATCTACTACGTCAGCCGGATATTGAAGAAAGCAGAGCTCCGCTACCCCATCCTCGAAAAGCTAGCTTACGTCTTGGTCATCTCTGCAAGAAAACTCCGATCGTACTTTCAATCACATTCGATTAGGGTGGTGATCGATCATCCTCTTCGCAAGATCTTTGAAGGAGTGGAGCACTCGAGAAGACTCGCTAAGTGGTCCATCGAACTAAGCGAGTTCGAAATTTCTTTTGTCCCGAGGCTCTCCATCAAGGCGCAAGCGGTGGCAGACTTCCTGGCAGATTATGTTGTCGAGATCGAGAAGAGAGAGCAGCAGCCATAGGAAGCGTGGAGGATGATGGTTGATGGGGCCTCGGGAAAATATTCCCTCGGGGGAGGAGTGGTGCTGATCAGCCCCCAGGGAGTCGCGATAGAGCAGGCGGTGGCTTACCATTTTCCGGTAACCAACAATCAAGCGGAGTATGAGGCCGTGATCGCCGGCCTTCGTCTGGCAAAGGAGCTGGAGATTCAGGATGTAGAAGCTTTCACGGATTCTAAGGTAGTAGCATCGCAGATCCGAGGAGAGTTTGAAGCTCGGGAACCTACTCTCATCAAATACCTCTCCAAGGTAAGGGCGATCATCGGTGGGTTTCGGTCATTCTCAATCCAACATGTTCCAAGGGAAGAAAGTATAGCTGCCGATCGATTAGCCAAGTTTGGATCTCGGGGAGGAGGGACCTTGACAGAACTATTTCGACCGGCTATCGAGGAAGGAGAGTTGATGGTGGTGGATCGACGACCCTCGTGGGTGGATCCATTGGTGACCTTCCTAACCACCGGCGAACTTCCAGAGAGGGCCAAGGACGGAAAAAGCTTCAGGCGCAAGACAGCTCACTACCTGATGACAGAAGGGGGCATGCATCGTAAGATGTTGTCAGGGCTCCTCGCTAGATGTGCAACCGAGGAAGAGATCCCAAGGATCTTGGGAGAGGTGCACTCGGGCGAGTGCGATAGTCATTCTGGAGGGAGGATGTTGGAGGCAAGGGTGGTCAGACAGGGGTACTTCTGGCCCACCCTAAGGAAGGATGCCGCGGAATTCGCAAGGAGATGTCAAAAGTGTCAGCTTTGCGCCCACCTTCAGCTCTTGGCGGCTCAAAGACTCCGAAGCATCACGACACCGTGGCCGTTCGCCATCTGGGGAATGGATTTGGTTGGACCTTTTACTCCGGCTAGTGGACAGAGGAGGTTCCTCTTGGTCATGGTCGATTATTTCTCAAAATGGCTGGAGGTTAAGGCCCTAGCCAAGGTCACCTCGTAAGTCATAAGGAACTTCATCTGGGGAGAGATCATATGCAGGCACGGACTGCCTCAAGCAATCGTGACAGATAACGACCCCAGTTTGCCAGTGAAGAGTTCATCAGCTTCTGCGCCCAATTGGGGATAGACCTCAGATTCGCCTCTGTCCACCCCCCCCCCCCCCCGGAGCAACGACCAGGTGGAAGCGGCGAACAAAATCATTGTGAACCTACTAAAGAAAAAGGTGGAGAACTTAAAAGTAAACTGGGTGGAGCAGCTCCCCTCGGTCTTGTGGGCCTTGCGGACGACCCCAAACACGGCCACCGGTGAGACCCCCTTCAAGCTTTCTCATGGATGTGATGCGGTCCTACAAGTGGAGTTCGAGGTTCGGTCCCCACGAGTCACGGCCGCGGGCGAAGGAGATGAAACTTGGAGGTTAGAGAATGAGGAGGGGCAACGCCTCTCGGCTAGATATGGTGGAAGAACTGCGAGACGTGGCAGCTATCCGACAAGAAGAGATCAAGCGGCGGATGGCCAAGTATTTTGATAAGCATGTCAGGGTCAAGCAGTTTACTGAAGGGGATCTGGTGCTGAGAAAGGTTGGCGCGGCAGGAAGGTCGGCTCTCGTGGGCAAGCTCAACCCTAACTGGGAAGGACCATACATAGTGAAGGAAGTCCTCGGAACAGGAGGATACTACCTCCAGGACGTGGAGGGGAGGGCCCTAAGTCACACCTGGAGCGGTGATGACCTAAAACGCTTCTACTCATGAGGGGGGAAGGATGTAATCATGTATCTCAAAAATAAACTTGTTATAAATCAGTTGATTTTTTCTTAACTATTGTCCAATTTTTATAATATGACGTAATTATGTGATTTGTAACACCCCGAGCTCAGCTCGACCCCAGGTAAACCCGTTGCGCAGGCTCTCATCTAGCTGGCAGGTCTGAAGGCTCGCAGAGAGGATATCCTCACCCAGGCTCTCACTAGCTGGATGGTTCGAATGTGCCTCGTTGGAGAGAAGGTTCCAACCCCGAGAGGATCTCCTCACCCGGGCTCTCACTAGTTGTATGGGTCGAATGTGCCTCGGTAGAGAAAAGGTTCCAATACTGAGAGGATCTTCTCACTCAGGCTCCCATTAGCTGGATGGGTCGAATGTGCCTCGGTGGAGAGTAAGTTTCAACCCCGGAGGATCTCCTCACCCAGGCTCTCAATAGCTAGATGGGTCTAATGTGCCTCGGTGGAGAGAAGGTACCAACCCCGAGAGGATATCCTCACTCATGCTCTCACTATCTCGATGGGTGGAATGTGCCTCAGTGGAGAGTAAGTTAGAACCTCGAGAGGATCTCCTCACACAGGCTCTCATTAGCTGGTTGAGTCGAATATGCCTCAGTGGAGAGTAAGTTCCAACCCCGAGAGGATCTCCTCACCTAGTCTCTCACTAGTTGGATGGGTCGAATGTGCCTCGATAGAGATAAGGTACCAATACCGAGAGGATCTCCTCACCCAGGATATCACTAGCTGTATGGGTCGAATGTGCCTCGGTGGAGAGAATGTTACAACCCTGAGAGGATCTCATCACCTAGGCTCTCACTAGTTGGGTGGGTCGAATGTGCCTCAGTGACAAGAAGGAGCCAACCACCGGGAGGATATACTCACCCAGGCTCTCACTAGCTAGATGTGTCGAATGTGTCTCGACAGAGATAAGGTTCCAACCTCGAGAGGTTCTCCTCACCCAAGCTCTCACTAGCTGGATGGGTCGAATGTGCCTCGGTGGAGAGTAAGTTCCAAATCTGAGGGGATCTATCCATCCAGGCTCTCAGCTCTCATTAGCTAGTAGGACAGGTTGACCCCTCAGAGAGGTTAAGTGAATTCTACCCGGAGGGGATCTCGCCACCCATGCTCCCATTAGCTGGATGGGCAGGTTGACCCGGGGATAGGTTTGGTTTGAGGAAATGTCATCGGCACCCCGAGCTCGGCTCGGCCCCAGGTAGACCCGCTGTGCAGGCTCTCATCTAGCTGGCAGGTCCGAAGGCTCGCCTGTGGGGGATAGGTTTGGTTTGAGAACTCCATCGGCACCCCGAGCTCGGCTCGGCCCCAGGTAGACCTGCTGCGTAGGCTCTCATCTAGCTGGCAGGTCTGAAGGCTCGCCTGTGGGGGATAGGTTTGGTTTGAAAACTTCATCGGCACCCCGAGCTCGACTCGGCCCCAGGTAGACCCGCTGCGCAGGCTCTCATCTAGCAGACAGGTCTGAAGGCTCGCCTGTGGGGGATAGGTTTGGTTTGAGAACTCCATCGGCACCCCGAGCTCGGCTCGGCCCCAGGTTGACCCGCTGTGCAGGTGTAACACCCCCTATCCGTCGCATAGTATATAGCAGTAGGTCCGGCCGGGGCCCGACGCCATATACCACAGACAGACCGGGTGGTTACGTATGGAAACCATCCAACCAATCTCAACGTCCTACACAGAGCATTCTAGCGGAAGCAGTTTATATAAGTTGTAAACAAGAACCCAGCATTAGAGCACGAATGTCCACTATTACAATAATTAGGAATGTATACAAAACACCCAAAAATCGGCCTTAAGGCCTTACAAAGTGTTTCACTTGAAAATTACATGTTTTACAAACCACGGCACGCAGTCCGGTCATACATGAATAAAGCAGTAAACACTTCTACTTGGGCCTTCGAGGGCCAGCTTCGCAAAAAGGGCTTTAGCTCGCTATTGACCGTTTGGTCCAGCTGCACCTGCAAGCAACAATCCACCGCACGGTGGCAAAACAAGGCAACGGTCAGCAATGCTGACCAAATTATAACGATCCCGCCCCCAACTCGGGGCGGCGATGCTCCTTCCCTACATTTCATTAGCATAAGCGAGCAATGTATATAACCATAGCCATTTCATCACAGACGTTGGCTCGTACGGCCGCACGCCCCGTGCACTCAGGGCACATTCTCGGTGAACCGGTCGATGTCACGTCAATTAAAGCCATTAATATTCCGGACTCACCACCGCCACTTAGACGGCCAAACCTATGAGCAATTTGTCTTCTTGGTATTGGTCACGTCAATTTAAGCCATTGACCACCGAAGACTCCCATCTATGCCAACGGCGAGTTCCACGTAACCTTAGGTCGCTCTAACCGGACGACATAAAGCGGGTACGGCTCCATCTAACCCGTGCTCACTTCGCAACGACAATTTAAGTCATTTGCGCGGGTCAAACTTTCACCGAGTCCCATTCTACCGCAAGTCACATAACTCAGTTATGTTCGAGTTGGCTCTCAGGCCTCCAAGTTGGCAAGATCTCGTATCCGCCCAGTTTTCCGGGTGCACCTTTGGGTTAGTCCCCAAGGCTCCCTCCTGCAATCTACCGCGTAGAAAACCCGAAAACAACCAATAGCACGGAGTCTTCTCCGGCCTTATGCAATGCAACATCACCGATCCGGACTAACATGTCCGGGTAGGCTTCAACCAAAATGCCTATGTCCGTTCTCGCATACGGACTCTAAACAACGGGGACTTTACATATCTACCCGAAGGAACGCCTCCAACTCTCCGCAAACTCGCGAGAGCGGGCTTCCTATGCTAAGAAAGAAAGCTATTAGTGCTCAAGGTGAGGATCGTTACCGTTGAGTTCCTCTTTGGCGCCATCGAAAAGTAATCGGATAGAAATCACCGCACTTGCATTGCCTCCGTGGATCCGGAGTCGGCTTGCGATTCGGAGCTCCGAAGCTCCTCCAATGGCGGATCTAGCTCTTCTTCCTCCAATGGCTTTCCTCTTTCTCCAAGGGTTTGGAGAGATGATCAAGTGAAGAAAAATGATGGATTTCAAGTCAACTCCCGGGTATATCCTCTCAGGAACAACCCCCAGCCGTTGGATCTTCAATCAAGGAAACGAACGGCTTCGATTCGGGGCTGAAATGCCCAATCTGGGCCGAACACGGCCTGGCACATGCCCGTGTCCAGGGCCGTGTGCCGCATTCGCCGTCAAAATCGAATCTCCTGGACCCTCACACGGGTATCGAACACGCCCGTGTTCGAGCTGACACGCCCGTGTTCCAACTGACACGGCCGTGTAGCCGGCCGTGTACCCCATGATTTTCCCCCGTTTTCAACCCGAGCACTGCACGAGTTCTAGGACACGCCCGTGTCCTTGCCCGTGTCACCTTGACACGCCTGGGCCCCAGGCCGTGTACAAGGTCTCGACATTTCGTCGCGTGCAGTTCGACGACTAGATGACACGGCCTTGGACACGCCCGTGTCCTAGGCCGTGTGCCTTGTCTCGACGAACGTCGAGTGAATCTCGACGACTCCCAGGGACGATCGTCGACACGGGTCGACACGCCCTGCGACACGCCGGTGTCGCAGGCCGTGTGCCCATACTCGACGAATCGTCGAGTATAACTCGACGACTTCACGGCTAAGTGTCGACACGGGTCGACACGCCCGTGTCGCAGGCCGTGTGCCCATCTCGACGAATCGTCGAGTATAACTCGACGAATTCGCGGCTAAGTGTCGACACACGCTTGACACGCCCTGGGACACGCCCGTGTCCCAGGCCGTGTGCCTTCTGCCAGAACCCAAACTGGCCCAAAACGTCCCCCCCCTTCGCTATTTTGAGTTTTGGGGTGTTACAACTCTCCCCCTCTTAAAAGAATTTCGCCCACGAAATTACATAAGGAAAGGCATACAAAACAAAACTTGTACCTGAGCGGAACAACTTCGGATACTCGTCAAGCATAGTCTGCTCTCGCTCCCAAGAGAGCTCCTCACGACCGCAATTGACCCACCGGACCTTGACCATCCTGATCTCTTTATTGCGTAGTCGCTTGACCTCCGAGTCCTCAATCCGCACGGGCTTGACCTTTGTCGTTAGCCCACTATCCACCGGCACTTGATCGACCGCGATCACTCGCGTAGGCTCTTGTACCGCCTTCCGAAGCATCGAAATGTGGAATACATCGTGTAAACCACTTAGCTCCACCGAAAGCTTCAACCTATAGGCCGCTTCTCCAACTCGCTCCAGAACCTCGAACGGTCCAAGGTACCTCGGGCTTAGCTTTTTCAATCGTCGCACCCACGAGACACCCTTGAACGGCTTGATCTTTAAGTATACATAATCGCCCACAGCGAACTCCACGTTCCTGTGCTTGGCATTACAGTACTTTGCTTGCTGGTCCTGAGCGTTAAGCAACCTCTCCCGAATCGTTCTCACCAAAGAAGTAGCATCCTCCACTTCCGATCGCTTATACAACTTTGACTCACCCGTTTCTAACCAAGACAACGGCGTGCGACATTTGCTACCATATAGGGCCTCGAAGGGTGTCATCTGAATACTTGGTTGGTAGCTATTGTTGTATGCGAACTCCACCAAATAAAGGTGGTCTTCCCATTGCTTTCCAAAATCCAAGACTCACATGCGGAGCATGTCTTCCACGGTTCTATTAACCCTCTCGGTCTGCCCATCCGTTTGCGGATGGGTGGCTGTGCTGAATTTCAACTTTGTTCCCAACATTTGTCGCAACAGCCTCCAATCATTGGACGTGAACCGCCCATCTCGGTCACTCACGATGCTACGGGGCACACCATGAAGCCGTACTATGTTATCCACATAAAGCTTTGCTAACTTCTCCACCGGATCATCCTTCCTATGCGGAATAAAATGTATCACCTTCGTTAATCGATCCACGATCACCCAAATGGCGTCGTTCCCCTTTTTCGACCTTGACAAACCGTGCACAAAGTCCATAGAGATGTCGTCGAATTTCCACTCCGGAATAGGCAAGGACTTAAGAAATCCTCCCGGCTTTTGGCACTCCGCCTTTTCCAAGGCGCGGGTTTGGCACTTCGCTGCGTATAGCGCCACATCCTTTTTCAAACCCGGCCACCAACACAGTTTCTTCACATCACGGTACAGCTTCGTGCTCCCCGGGTGAATCGAGTACTTGGTATGGTGTGCCTCGTACAACAACTCCACCCGCAAATTACCCACACTTGGGACGCACAAACGACCGTCTCTCCGAAGCAATTCGTCCGCCACGATGAATTGGGAATTTGACCCATCCGGATCCTCTACCATGAACTGCTTCAACACTTGATTGCTTGTCCACACAAACGATCCCCAACGCCTCCAACTCTCGCACCAACCGCTCATCTTGCATCGATAGCCAATGGGCTCGAGCTGGGGCTTGGCGACTCACCGCGTCAGCAACCGCATTCCCTTTATCAGGCGCGTAGTGGATCTTGAATGTATAGTCTCCCAAGAACTCCATCCATCTACGCTGTCGTATATTCGGATCCTTCTGATCAATCAGATGCTTCACGCTCTTGTGACCGGCGTAGAGATCCACTCTCACACCGTATACAGTTATGCCTCCATAGCTTCAAGGCAAAACTCACGGCCATACACTATTACGCTTCCGTGTTGCAGTAGCGCGCAACCCAGAACGCTGCCCTACGCATCATTAAAATCTCATTGCCTTCGGTTCCACTTGGCGAAGTCAGCACAGGCGTCGTAGTCAACCGACATTAAAACTTCTCAAAAGCTCGCGCGCACTCCGGCGTCCAAAAGAACTTATGCTCCTTCCTCGTCAAGGTAGTGAGAGGTAACGCTATCCGCGAGAAGTTCTCCACGAAGCGCCTATAATAGCCGGCAAGCCCCAAAAAGCTCCGGACTTCTGCTTCCGTAGCAAGCTCAGGTCACTCCCGTATCGCAACAATCTTCGCTGGATCCACAGCAATACCCTCTCCACTAACTATATGCCCAAGGAACGCCACTGAGGATAGCCAAAACTCGCACTTCGAGAACTTGGCGTACAACTGATTTCTCCTTAGCGTCTCTAACACCAAATGAAGATGCTTGAAGTGATCTTCCTCACTTTGCGAGTACACCAAAATATCATCGATGAAGACGATCACGAAATGGTCCAAGTACTCCCTGAACGTCCTGTTCATAAAATCCATGAATACTGACGGCGCATTAGTCAGCCCAAACGGCATGACCGTAACCTCGTAGCGCCCGTGTCTTGTACTGAACGTTATCTTAGGGATATCACTCTCCCTTATCTATTTAGAGTACGTCGTTGACCCTACCAACTGATCACAAAGATTATCGATCCTTGGGATTGGGTACTTGCTCTTTTCCGTCAACTTGTTGACCTCCCGATAATTAATACGCAGCCTCATCCTTTCATCCTTCTTCTTAATAAAGAGGGTCGGTGCGCTCCAAGGCGAAGGACTTGGACGCGCATACCCTTGCTCCAACAACTCTTGCAGTTGAGCTTTCAGCTCCGCCATTACCTTAGGCGTTAGCCGATACGGAGATCGTGACACAGGCTTTGCACCTGGCACTAGCTCGATCTTAAAATCTATCTCCCGCTGAGGCGGGGCTCCAGGAAGATCTGCGGGGAGCAGATCAGGGTACTTCGATACCACTGAAATACAATCCAAAGTGGGCTTCGGCTTTGCAACCTCCACTAGTGTAAAGAACAGTTCTGCTCCGGCACGAACCGCCTTCACCACTTGAAGAGCAAACACCAATATCTTGCTCGACCTCTTCGAGCCCGTAAAGGTCATCTCACGACTTGCTCCCAGCTTGACTTCCTTGCTACCGCATCTATATTGGCTTGCTGCTCCGAGAGCCAGTCCATACCAAATATAACGTCGAACTCCTGATTCCCAATCCAAAACTAAGCACAACAACGTCTACCCGCGCACAATGAGCACCATTGGACTATAACGCATCCAATTCGTCTTTTACCATCGAAGGAGGTACTCCGACGCACAATATAATTCCTAATAAAGGAACGCGAAGCTCCCTAAACGAACGGTGCTCTCGCAGATAAAGAAAGTCATAACAAGGCTTAACACTAGTAGTTCTAAGCTAACATGCACAAGAGTGACAAGTATTTAAAGCAAAACTATCTTTAAACCATACCTGTCGTCACGACGGCGTGCTTCCTCCAGGGCTTTAGGCACTCACGAGCATAATGCCCCAGCTCGCCACAGTTGAAACATGTGCCCGGGGTCTGACCCGTAGTCGTCCCAGAAGCACCAGAATGAGCTTGACCCGAAGTCCTATGCTTCTTATACCATTTTCGATATGCCGACTTTGAGGTGTTCGGCACTTTGAATGTCGTTTCCTTTGTACTGACATCCTTGACTGCTCCTGACATAGGTTTCTTACCCTTCCGAGCACCATTCCAACAGTCTCGGGCAAAGTGCCCTTTCTTTCCACAAGTATAACAAGTGTAAGTAACTTTACTAGTCGATTTCATAACCCCTTTCTTTAGCATTCTGCTGGATGCAGCTCTTATGGGGTTTGTATAGTTCGATACCATGGTCGATGGCATCGGGAGGGTCTTCCTCAACTCTGCCTCCAATGATCTAGCTGATTCCACCAAGGCTCGGAATCCCAATAACTTTGGTCCTAGCAGTAGGACTCGTAACTCGGCGCGTAGGCCATTATAGAATCTATCGACTGTAGCTTGCTCATTATCCGACTCAAAGCATGGGTAGCGACTTATCATAAGAAATGCTTGCAAATATTCCTCAACTGTGTGCGCTCCCTGCACTAAATGCATATTCAGCTGCTGCCCCAATGGTCTACCAAAGGTCATCTGCTGCATCGCGCCCACCGGCGTTGAAGCCACAACAGGGGCGCAGGGTTGTACATTTCCTCCTAGCTGTGCACCCGCCACAGTAAACACCGCTTCTACGATCCTTCTAACGGTTTCATACGAAGGAGGAGGCTCAAACACCTCACCGGGTGCACTATGCTCCTCAGAAACCGGACATTCTGGCTGTCCAGCACCGCTTCGGTCACCTATAGTGGTACAAAACACCATCAAGCGACCAAATAAAATTGCGAACAACAATTATAGGAACACGCAGGTTCCTCAAACACGAGTATTTTCATTCCTAAGTGGACATTCATGGGTTCTTTTACCGTTATAAAGATGACGCACACAATGTGCTCACCACCCCTTAAAAAGAATTCGGCCACGAATTCAGCTTAAGTCCGACCAAAACCAGTAGTCTGATACCAAATTGTAACACCCCCTATCCGTCGCATAGTATATAGCAGTAGGTCCGGCCGGGGCCCGACGCCATATACCACAGACAGACCGGGTGGTTACGTATGGAAACCATCCAACCAATCTCAACGTCCTACACAGAGCATTCTAGCGGAAGCAGTTTATATAAGTTGTAAACAAGAACCCAGCATTAGAGCACGAATGTCCACTATTACAATAATTAAGAATGTATACAAAACACCCAAAAATCGGCCTTAAGGCCTTACAAAGTGTTTCACTTGAAAATTACATGTTTTACAAACCACGGCACGCAGGCCGGTCATACATGAATAAAGCAGTAAACACTTCTACTTGGGCCTTCGAGGGCCAGCTTCGCAAAAAGGGCTTTAGCCCGCTATTGACCGCTTGGTCCAGATGCACCTGCAAGCAACAATCCACCGCACGGTGGCAAAACAAGGCAACGATCAGCAATGCTGACCAAATTATAACGATCCCGCCCCCAACTCGGGGCGGCGATGCTCCTTCCCTGCATTTCATTAGCATAAGCGAGCAATGTATATAACCATAGCCATTTCATCACAGACGTTGGCTCGTACGGCCGCACGCCCCGTGCACTCAGGGCACATTCTCGGTGAACCGATCGATGTCACGTCAATTAAAGCCATTAACATTCTGGACTCACCACCGCCACTTAGACGACCAAACCTATGAGCAATTTGTCTTCTTGGTATTGGTCACGTCAATTTAAGCCATTGACCACCGAAGACTCCCATCTATGCCAACGGCGAGTTCCACGTAACCTTAGGTCGCTCTAACCGGACGACATAAAGCGGGTACGGCTCCATCTAACCCGTGCTCACTTCGCAACGACAATTTAAGCCATTTGCGCGGGTCAAACTTTCACCGAGTCCCATTCTACCGCAAGTCACATAACTCAGTTATGTTCGAGTTGGCTCTCAGGCCTCCAAGTTGGCAAGATCTCGTATCCGCCCAGTTTTCCGGGTGCACCTTTGGGTTAGTCCCCAAGGCTCCTGCTGCAATCTACCGCGTAGAAAACCCGAAAACAACCAATAGCACGGAGTCTTCTCCGGCCTTATGCAATGCAACATCACCGATCCGGACTAACATGTCCGGGTAGGCTTCAACCAAAATGCCTATGTCCGTTCTCGCATACGGACTCTAAACAACGGGGACTTTACATATCTACCCGAAGGAACGCCTCCAACTCTCCGCAAACTCGCGAGAGTGGGCTTCCTATGCTAAGAAAGAGAGCTATTAGTGCTCAAGGTGAGGATCGTTACCGTTGAGTTCCTCTTTGGCGCCATCGAAAAGTAATCAGATAGAAATCACCGCACTTGCGTTGCCTCCGTGGATCCGGAGTCGGCTTGCGATTCGGAGCTCCGAAGCTCCTCCAATGGCGGATCTAGCTCTTCTTCCTCCAATGGTTTCCTCTTTCTCCAAGGGTTTGGAGAGATGATCAAGTGAAGAAAAATGATGGATTTCAAGTCAACTCCCGGGTATATCCTCTCAGGAACAACCCCCAGCCGTTGGATCTTCAATCAAGGAAACGAACGGCTTCGATTCGGGGCTGAAATGCCCAATCTGGGCCGAACACGGCCTGGCACATGCCCGTGTCCAGGGCCGTGTGCCGCATTCGCCATAAAAATCGAATCTCCTGGACCCTCACACGGGTATCGAACACGCCCGTGTTTGAGCTGACACGCCCGTGTTCCAACTGACACGGCCGTGTAGCCGGCCGTGTACCCCATGATTTTCCCCCGTTTTCAACCCGAGCACTGCACGGGTTCTAGGACACGCCCGTGTCCTTGCCCGTGTCACCTTGACACGCCTGGGCCCCAGGCCGTGTACAAGGTCTCGACATTTCGTCGCGTGCAGTTCGACGACTGGATGACACGACCTTGGACACGCCCGTGTCCTAGGCCGTGTGCCTTGTCTCGACGAACGTCGAATGAATCTCGAAGACTCCCCGGGACGATCGTCGACACGGGTCGACACGCCCTGCGACACGCCCGTATCGCAGGTCGTGTGCCCATACTCGACGAATCGTCGAGTATAACTCGACGACTTCACGGCTAAGTGTCGACACGGGTCGACACGCCCTGCGACACGCCCGTGTCGCAGGCCGTGTGCCCATTCTCGACGAATCGTCGAGTATAACTCGACGACTTCGCGGCTAAGTGTCGACACACGCTTGACATGCCCTGGGACACGCCCGTGTCCCAGGCCGTGTGCCTTCTGCCAGAACCCAAACTGGCCCAAAACGTCCCCCCCCCCCTTCGCTATTTTGAGTTTTGGGGTGTTACAGCAGGCTCTCATCTAGCTGGCAGGTCCGAAGGCTCGCTTGTGGGGGATAGGTTTGGTTTGAAAACTCCATCGGCACCCCGAGCTCGGCTCGGCCCCAGATAGACCCGCTGCGCAGGCTTTCATCTAGCTGGTAGGTCCGAAGGCTCGCTTGTGGGGGATAGGTTTGGTTTGAGAACTCCATCGGCACCCCGAGCTCGGCTCGGCCCTAGGTAGACCCGCTGCGCAGGCTCTCATCTAGCTGGCAGGTCTGAAGGCTCGCCTATGGGGGATAGATTTGGTTTGAGAACTCCATCGGCACCATGAGCTCGGCTCGGCCCCAGGTAGACCCGCTGCGCAGGCTCTCATCTAGCTGGCAGGTCTGAAGGCTCGCCTGCGGGGGATAGGTTTGGTTTGAAAACTCCATCGGCACCCCGAGCTCAGCTCGGCCCCAGGTAGACCCGCTGCGCAGGCTCTCATCTAGCTGGCAGGTCCGAAGGCTCGCCTGTAGGGGATAGGTTTGGTTTGAGAACTCCATCGGTACCCCGAGCTCGGCTCGGCCCCAGGTAAACCCGCTGTGCAGGCTCTCATCTAGCTGGTAGGTCCGAAGGCTTGCCTGTGGGGGATAGGTTTGGTTTGAGGAAACGTCATCGGCACCCCGAGCTCGGCTCGGCCCCAGGTAGACCCGCTGCGCAGGCTCTCATCTAGCTGGCAGGTCCGAAGGCTCGTCTGTGGGGGATATGTTTAGTTTGAGAACTCTATCGGCACCCCGAGCTCGGCTCGGCCCCAGGTAGACCCGCTGCGCAAGCTCTCATCTAGCTGGCAGGTCTGAAGGCTCGTCTGCGGGTGATAGGTTTGGTTTGAAAACTCCATCGGCACCCCGAGCTCGGCTCGGCCCCAGGTAGACCCGCTGTGCAGGCTCTCATCTAGCTAGCAGGTCCGAATGCTTGCCTGTAGGGGATAGGTTTGGTTTGAGAACTCCATCGGCACCCCGAGCTCGGCTCGGCCCCAGGTAGACCCGCTACGCAGGCTCTCATCTAGCTGACAGGTCTGAAGGCTCGTCTGTGGGGGATAGGTTTGGTTTGAAAACTCCATCGGCACCCCGAGCTCAGCTCAGCCCTAGGTAGACCCGCTGTGTAGGCTCTCATATAACTGGCAAGTCCGAAGGATCGCCTGTGGGGGATAGGTTTGGTTTGAGAACTCCATCGGCACCCCGAGCTCGGCTCGGCCCCAGGTAGACCCGCTGCGCAGGCTCTCATCTAGCTGGCAGGTCCGAAGGCTCGCCTGTGGGGGATAGGTTTGGTTTGAGAACTCCATCGGCACCCCGAGCTCGGCTCGGCCCCAGGTAGACCCGCTGCGCAGGCTCTCATCTAGCTGGCAGGTCCGAAGGCTCGCCTGTGGGGGATAGGTTTGGTTTGAAAACTCCATCGGCACCCCGAGCTCGGATTGGCCCCAGGTAGACCCGGTGCGCAGGCTCTCATCTAGCTGGCAGGTCCGAAGGCTCGCCTGTGGGGGATAGGTTTGGTTTGAGAACTCCATCGGCACCCCGAGCTCGGCTCGGTCCCAAGTAGACCCGCTTCGCAGGCTCTCATCTAGCTGGCAGGTCCAAAGGCTCGCCTGTGCGGGATAGGTTTGGTTTGAGAACTCCATCGGCACCCCGAGCTTGGCTCGGCCCCAGGTAGACCCGATGTGCAGGCTCTCATCTAGCTGGCAGGTCCGAAGGCTCGCCTGTGGGGGATATGATTGGTTTGAGAACTCCATTGGCACCATGAGCTCGGCTCGGCCCCAGGTAGACCAGCTGCGCAGGCTCTCACCTAGCTGACAGGTCTG
Organism: Platanthera guangdongensis; assembly: GCA_039583875.1. Classification (NCBI taxonomy): domain Eukaryota; kingdom Viridiplantae; phylum Streptophyta; class Magnoliopsida; order Asparagales; family Orchidaceae; genus Platanthera; species Platanthera guangdongensis. Next base: position 155,817,797 of record CM077155.1, on the reverse strand, counting down.
AATGCTCGCCTGTGGGGGATAGGTTTGGTTTGAGAAGACAGGAAACACACCCGGAACTTGAAATAGAAAGAGGGGAAGATAGGAGAGGTTTCGGCGATAACTGATCTCGGCAGGGAGGCCCCCGCCAAGGAGATCTCGCCGAAGGAGGTTCCCGGCAGCAAGGCTCATAATATCCTTACAGTTGGAAGAGTTATACGAAAGCATTGACGATTCGCACAAGCTAAAGAGGGACGGACTCGAAGGGCCCACGAGCAATGTTCCCGGCAGACGGTATTCGACATAGCGCAGACGCGAAACATCTAAGTCCTAGGCTCTTTCGGCAGGTTCCCGCCTATCCGTCACTAAGGGAAGCTACCCTAGGGAGACCAAGAACTGCGGCGGAAGTGTGCTTGAGAATCACTCGGCCGGAACAAGTATGTCAAGCGCATTTGTAATAAAAATGGGGGGGGGGGGACAATATATAGCATTTACAATGAAACATTTACACTGTATTATATATATATGGTTACAGATCAAGAGCGTTCTCGCTCAATACATGAAAAGGAAAAAGAAACAAAAAAAGGGGAGAGGGGGGAGGCCCCCTCAGGGAGACAAACTGTACCCCACAGAGCTCCCGCTCGAACTCCCACTGGAGCTCTCGCCTGAGCTCTCCCCGGATGTCTCGCCACCTGCGACGGGAGATTTCGGGACATCCGAGGGTGGGGTATCAGGCGCGCCCGGGAGCTTCGGGATAGGCTCGAAGAGCTAGTGGACTAGCTGTTGAGCAGTAATGTTTTTGCCCCTCCCATCCCAGCAGTTGACATCTCGCAGCGTCTCTAGGGTCATCCTGACTGTAGCTTGCGCATTGGCCTGGAGAAGCTTGTCGATGTCATAGACTGAGTATAGGTGGCTCTTCAACCTCTCATCCAGCGGGGGGGCCGCATTCGCCTCCAGGCGCGCAATCTGCTCCCTTAACAGGACATTCTCGTATCGCGCCTGTGCCAGTTCCACGCGAAGCGCGGCTTGGGCGGAATCCTGAACAGCGAGAGGTTAGCATGAAAGGGAAAGGAGTTGAAATCTACAGTGGCGAGAGTAAGTGCCGTGAAAGATCTCGCTTACCTCTTCCGCCTGGTGCGAAGACAGCTGTTGCTTGGCGTCTGCCAGCTCCTTCGTCAAACTGGCCGCCTGAGCCACCGCGTCCTCCCTGGCTTTGAGCATATCCTGGAAGTTGCAGTCGATGGTGATGCTCCGGTGATCACACATGTGTGCAAGCTCCATCCCGCGCATCAGAGCCCTGGCGGAGTCATAGGACAGGAGCCTTGTGGACATCTTGTCGTAGATGCTGGCATCCTCTCGGCTGTAAAGGCAGTAGCCCAAGGCGAAGGCCTCGCTGGTGACCTCGTCTCGCTCCGCCCAGCTGGGCAGAAGAGACAAGATTGAGACCCTGTTGATGTCAGGGTCCCATTGGAGCAGGGGCTTGTTTTCCGCGTCCAGGCACTTCATGCCGAGACCGAAATTGCGGTGACCCCGCGGCACCTCTCCAGGCGGTGGCGGGGCGGAGGTCTTGGAGGCAGCACCCGCGCCATCTTCTCCACCGGGGGCCGAGGGGTTCTCGGCAAGCGTCTCACTGCCAGCCCTTGCAGCAGCGATCTCGCTGGCAGCCTGCAAGAGCTCCTCGAAGGAGCGACCTGCAGTGGGAGGCTGGGAGGGCGGCACCACTGCAGCTTTGCCCTTCTCGGTGGCAGTTATCTTAGGCCGCTTGATCAGTGGGGGCAGAGGGGCGCCAGGTTTTCGCTTCCCGACGCGGGTTGAGGGATGCGGGGCCGGCTCACCCCGGCAGGCTTGGGCCGCGGCTTTTGCAAGAGCCAGCGGGTCTCTCGCAGGTTGGCTCTCGACAGCGCGAGCCTCGTCGAAGGGTTGGTGTAGAGGGATCTCGCGCTCTCCTGCGAAAACGACAGCACTCGGTTCTAACCTTGAGAAGAAAGGGTATGACAAGACAAAGGCGAGACCTTACCTTCTCCAGGAGACACGGGGAGTAGTGAATCAACGTCTCGCCGGAGGAACTGGACGTCGAAGTCCTTAGTCCCGAAGAACTCGAGGAGGGCACTCTCGCGTGAGCCCAAGGAGGGGGGTTTGTAGGCGGCGTCCTCATGTTGAATGGGCACGAGAGGCACGTTCCCGAAGTCGCCGGAAACGAAGATGAACCTCTCGCCCCAGTGGTGATGCTTGTTGGCTAGACCGGTGGTCTTCAGCAGTTATCCTGAAAAGAAGACCACCCCTCCTTTGGCGCGGAAGGTGAACAGCTTCTGGAAGATTGGAAGGCTGAACTCGATCCTCTCGGATCGCATGTAGCAAATGAAAGCCACGAGAATCGCAACCGAATTTGGATTCAGTTGCACGGGAACCACTCCGTAATACCGGAGGGCTTGGTGCATCTCGGGCCACAGCGGGAGGCGGAAGCCCACCTCAAAGTGCTCAAGGGGGATGGCGAGCTCCCCCTCCGCCGCGCTGTTTACCTTATCGTGGTTGTCGGGGTTCCGCGCGGTGAATCCGGCGGGAATGTAGCGAGTTTGGGTCAGGTTGAACTCGTCCATGGTGAGGGTGCAGGAAGGAAACAGGTGCTTCTGGAAAACTTCCGCGCAATTTGAGCGTCTCGCGCTTCCGCCCGGCATCGTGTTGGATAAGTTATAGGTGAGGCCTTTAGGAGGGATGCGAGAGTAAGAACCGTGCAAAAGCGTAAGGAGAAGGCAAAAGAAAGCGAGAGCTTTCAGCAAGCCGCGAGAACGACAGGGGAAAAGAGAGAATTTGGGTCGGAGAAATGAATATGGTTGGTGAGCCTCTCTATTTATAGAAAACCGTAATCATGATGACTGTTTTCAAAAAGGCAGCGGAGGTACAGCCGTCACGCCTTGAGTCGGCGGCGCTTCGTTTTCCCGCCCAAGTTTGACTGACTGACAGGTGATTGGCGCAAGTCTTGTGAGATGACATTCGACAAATAAACGCGAGCAGATTTGCTCTCGTGACGCGAGAGAGCTAAATAAGAAGTAACAATAATAATAACCGCGAAAAACCGGAGGCCAGGTTGCTCTCGCCGAGCGAAAACTAAGCAAGATACAAAAATAACAGCAATAATTATTACTCTCGCCCAGCGAGAGCTGAATAGAAAGCAGCAACGTTAATAGCAGAAGTATCGATTGAGATAAAATTAACGGGGTACAATGGAGAAGGGAAAGGCCGGGGGCAAGGAGGGGTGAGGTCTTGCCAGTCAGTAAGGTTCCCACCGCCATCGTCCTCGCTCCCACTGCCTAGTCCTCGGGGGCGCCTGCAGGTTGTAGTAGGACGACATGACGGTGCACCCTAGGTTGATCCGGCGAGACAGGTCCCGGATCCGCGCAATGCACCTTTCAGGAGAAGACACGGGCCCGTTCCCGACGGATAAGCATCGATAGGACGGCGGCAACCTTCTTCCCCCGTCTTCTAGCGCTCCCGGCACTGGTCAGGATCTCCTCCATCTCGTCGGATGAAGGAGAGGAAGAGCTCTTGCTGTCTTCCCCCTCTCTGTCTTCTTCTTCTTCTTCTTCTTCTTCCTCTACCTCAGCTAGAGACCGCGAGCCCAGATCCCATGACAAAAGAATTCCAGTTATAACGAGAGCTAAAGGATTATTGTAATAAACATACCGCATACCTGCAGCATGGCGAGAACCCCCAGTCGGCGGCAGGCGAGAAGGGCCAGCCCCCTCAGCTCCAAAGAGTAGGTGGATCGGCTTTCCTTTTCCGGGGGGGGGGGGGGGTAGATTTTGTGAGTAGTGATCCCGGCTTGGCCAGAAGCGGGGGGGGGGGGGGGGGGAGGTCTCCACTCCCGCGGAATGGCTGGCATCCAGTGGAGCTGCGGAAGATTCGACAATCATTCCTCCCGCCGGTAGGGAGGAATCAACCGCGAGGGCAAGCTGATTCGCATCCCTTGCTTCATTCTCCCGGGTAGCGAGACCCGGCTGGGCGGAAGCTGGCGCTGCAGAAAGACGATTCAGCATTCGGAGTTTTTAGTTAAGAACGTGAGCGGAACATTTACCTGCAGTTCTCGGGTCAGGCGGAGGAGCCACCTCCGAGACCCGTGGTTGGTCCTCAAGAGGACGAGATGATGGATCCAAGGGTTACCGCGGGGACCTGACGACGTCGGGAACCGTTTCCTGCGAGAAGTCTCGTGTCAGCTGTAAATCCTCCCGCATAAATAACTAGTAGTTTCAATGATTAGTGAGTCGGACATACCTTCTGCGGAGAGGGATCGTCCGCGCGGCTTGGGGTCGGGGTAGGCGGGCTCCTGTTCTCGCGGGGCAGGTCCCGCTGAACCACCCTCGCTTTTTTCTTTTTCTTCTTGGGCAGAGAAGGCTCAGCGACTGACAATTGTCTCGCCAACCATGGGGCAACCAGGGCATTGTTAGCCTTGGCTCGCGCCTGTGCCGCATTTGTAACACCCCCTATCCGTCGCATAGCATATAGCAGTAGGTCCGGTCGGGGCCCGATGCCATATACTATAGACAGACCGGGTGGTTACTCATGGAAACCATCCAACCAATCATAACGTCCTACACAGAGCATTCTAGCGGAAGCAGTTTTATAAAAGTTGCAATAAAGAACCCAGCACTAAAGCATGAATGTCCACTAATACCAAATAGGAATGTTACAAATACACCAGTACAAGCCTTAAGGCCTTACAAAAATTGTTCAATTCATATTACATATTTTACAAACCACGGCACGCAGGCCGGTCATACATGAATAAAGCAGTAAACACTCCAATTAGGCCTTCGAGGGTCGGCTTCGCAAAAAGGGCTTTAGCCCGCTATTGACCGCTGGGTCCAGCAGCACCTGCAAGCAACAAACCACCGCACAGTGGCAAAATAAGGCAACGGTCAGCATTGCTGACCAAATTATAACGATCCCGCCCCCAACTCGGGGCGGTGATGCTCCTTCCCTGCATTTCATTAGCATAAGCGAGCAATATAAAACAATACTCATTTCATCACAGACGTTGGCTCGCACGGCCACACGCCTCGTGCTCTCAGGGCACATGCTCGGTGAACCGGTCGATGTTACGTCAATTAAAGCCATAGACATTCTGGACTCACCACCGCCACTTTGACGGCCAAACCTATGAGCATTTTGTCTTCTTAGCCTAGGTCACGACAATTTATGCCATTGACCGCCGAAGACCCTAATCTATGCCAACGGCAAGTGCCACGTACCCTTAGATCTCTTTAACCGAACGACATAGAACGGGTACAGTTCCATCTAACCCGTGCTCACATCGCAACGACAATTTAAGCCATTTGCGCGGGTCAAACTTCTCCCGAGTCCCGTTTCCATCACAATTCACATAACCCGGTTATGTTCAAGTTGGCTCTCAGGCCACCAAGTTGACAAGATCACGTATCCGTCCAGTTTTCCGGGTGCATGATGAGTCCATGTTTTATACCTATTTTCGGACTCATCCGGGCTAGTTTTCACGCGTTTGCACTTCACTTTTAGTTCTTTATCATTCATATCTCATCTTATCTTTATTTTCATAGGAAGTGCACATTTATGCCTGTGGTTGTGTATTGTGTTATTCTTTTAGTTTGTACTCCTTTTTGTTATTGTCTGGAATGTCTGCACAGATTAGTGATTGGTTTTTCCTTTCGGTACAGGGGTCGTGTGCGTGTTCCGGGATGGTTGTGAAACAGGAATACTGCGCACGATCATGGGATATAATGCGCACGACCACTGGTCGTGCGCCCCTGATCGTGCGCACTACTCTACGTTTTCTAGAATCAGCCTGGGGTAAGCGCACGATCACTAGACATACTGCGCACGACCACCGGTCGTGCGCCACTGATCGTGTGCATTGATTACTCTTTTCTGGAGTCCTGTCTGGGTAATCGCACGATCATTGGACTTAGGGTCTGTTTGGCGCGGCGTTTTTGGTGCTTTCTACTGGAGATTTCTGAAAAGTCGCGCCAAACAAGTTTTTCAAAGGTGCGGTGGCTAAATAGATTTTGATTTTATTCCCGATTTTAGGTCTATTCCGGTCGTGCTCTCCCACGCGCGATTACAAATCGCTTTCCGATAGCGCTTCGTCATTTCTTCCTCCCGATAGCGCTCCGCCTGTTAGGGTTCCGCGATTTCTTCCTCCCGCGCACGATAAAATCCCCGGCGGCCTTCTCCAATATCGCCGACGAAGTCCGGTGCTGTGTCGTGCACCCACCTCGACGGAGCCCGATGCACTCTCTTCACGCTCGGCTTGTGTCCGGTGGTCGTCGACGGCTCTACCAAGCGGCTAGCTTCTCCTTCTCCGTGGTATTTCCTTCCCTTTCCCACTTTTGTTCATTTCGGAATATCCTCTTGTTGTTTATTGTAGATCCATGGTATTTCATTTCTTTTGTGCTTTATGTTCATTCCGTGGTATTTCCTTCCCTTTCCCTGGGAATCATTACTGCTCCATTTATCTCTAATAACATCCTTTACTTGACTCCTTATGATTAGCATGCAAGTCCGGTGATATATGTTGTCCTGATTTACTTGACGCACTTCTCTTAATGTTGTCCTGATTTACTTGAAACAGTTTTCTATTTCTGAACAACACTGAGAAATCTGTACTTCCAAACAGTTTCACAGATTTTCCCACCATTCTGCAAAACAGCAGATTTTCTAAACACTGCTTCTCACCACTGATTCTCCCATCGCTGCAGCCGAGCCAAACAGACCCTTAGTGCGCACGACCACTGGTCGTGCGCCACTACTCGTGCGCATTATCCCAGTTCTTCTTCCTGTTATTCCATGCCAGTGCGCACGAGCACAGGACATAGTGCGCACGACCACTGGTCGTGCGCCTGTGATCGTGCGCATTGTTCATTTCTGCTTTTGTATAAATAGTGCAGGTCTCGCCCTAATCCAAAGATCCAGAGATCGCTCATTTTCCTCCGCCATTTTCCGCTTTCTCCGTCGTTCCCCTTCATCTTCCACCATAGGGAGGTGCTCCAGGCAAGCTTTCACCGCCAAATCCGAGCCGGAGCTTCCTCTCGGCCTCCTCCATCATCTCTTGGATTCATTTCAAGTTTCAACGCCATAGCCATCAAGCAAAGGGAAGCTTTCAACTTTCGTCCACTGTCATGAGACGAAGAAGACGGGCCATTGGAAGGTGGTGACAGCCCTTCTCTATCCCGGACGCAGTTGAGGACCGAGCTTGGACGCGGAATGACAACCCGATGATTCCAACCGTGAATCCTCAGTAAGACTTCGGATTCAGTCGATCTCTTGACTTGTTCTTCCTTTATTGTTGTTTATGTGTTGTTGTAAACCTTATTTATAGATGATGTATGCTTATTTGTAAAACGTTCTTACAATTATGTCTATGTGATTGTTTGTGTTCGTTATTTACTTGAGGTGCGCCTATTATTCCATCCACCACCATCCACCCTTGCCGCACTAGCAATTGCTAGTGGTGTGCGTTGTGAAGAGGTGCTCATGACCCTCATTTCGCCGTTCTAACCACCTCATTCGCTAGCCTTCTCGTCCATCCGCCTAGTGATTCGGTGTATAGCAGCCCGACTAGTCTTCCATCCCGCCTGGCGAAGCATCGCATAGCGGCGTTGCATAGGAGTAGTTGTTAGCCTTTTATTTTTTGTTTCCGCAACATCAAAACCTCCTCTTGGTTAGCTCCGACCTGAGGACTTCAATCTCAAGTCCTCCTCGAAATTAACTCCACCTTACTGTGTTCCTTGTGAGATCGATACTTGGGAAAACCCCCATTTTATATTACTTGTGTGACCGGTTCACTGCCGTGATCTTAAGCATCAAGTTTTTGGCACCGTTGCCGGGGAACACAATCGTGTGAGTTTTTGGAGAGGGAGATAATAGATTGAAGCCCTTTTCCATTTGTGCATATCATTCTTTTTTCTTATTTGCTTTGGTTATTATAATTTTTATTTTGCTTATTTCTTTTTGCCCTTTTCTGATTTTTGATTTAGATAGCAGATCCGTTCTAGTTTCATTCTAGCTGTGTAGCACTTTTTCAGCAATTATTTTTGTTCGTGATGGATCCTGATGCTGAGTGTCGTATCCTTGAAACTTTGCGCCGATCCATCGATGTCATTGTTGTTATGAATGTCGAGCATTGCATTCAGTGTTTGTTATGTCAAGGTGTGGGCCACATGTTGAAGGATTGCCCTCGTTTGTACAAGCCTTCTCCCTCTGAGGGCGTGTGCACAACAACCTCCCGTTTGCGGAAGACTGTTGTGGGCAGGCCTACCAGGGTGTTGCCTGGCCCATACACTGATATAACGCACTTTGCTCATTCTTTACCCGTTGAGATTACTGAAGAATCTCTGGCCGCATACAGCTCTTTCATGGGTCCCTCGATCCCTTTTTACGAGCTTTCCTCGAGTGATGATGATCACTCTGGTGTTAGCCAACAAAAAGAGGAGTAGGAACTCATGGGCGCTCCTGTATGGGACGATGAGATTGTTCCGGTCGTCGACGGGGTGGCGTCAGCGAATGATTTTGCGATGGGGCCTGCTCATTCAGTGCTTGATTTTGAGAGCAGCCTTGCCCCTCCGCAATTTTTGCTGGATTGTGTTATTCCTCTTTTTTGTGAGTCGGTTGATGATGCCGTGATTGTGGATGATTCGGGGCCCGAGGTTGCGCCGAAGTGGGATGATGATTTCTCTATCTCCGACGGAGAAGGTGGATCTTCGGAACACTTTTACGCACCCCGGTGGGATGAGGAATACCCTCTTTCCGATGCAGAGGTTTGCACCTCCTTATTGGATGAGGCCGTTCTTCTTACCACCGCGGACCTCGAGTTCTCGGATTCCCCTCGGTACGACTCATATGATACCGACAGTGATCTATGCTTGGATCCTGCTGAGAGTGATACTGGGATCACTCTCCCTATTTCTGATTATTTTAGTTCTTCTTCTCTTTTATTACTTGATCCCCCTTCTTTATCTGAGCCTGTGTAGGATGAGTCTCCACAGGTACATTGGGATGACGATGAGCTTTGTGCTCATGTCATTGTCATCGCCTCCTGCGGGCCTGTGATAGACGATACCTTGCTAGGCAAGGATTTGTTTTGTGGTGAGATGAGTGAGGACCAGGCCTCCTCCTCATCCTACTTCCTATTTCCTCTGCCTGCGAGGAGCAGGTATGATTATTTAGGCAGAGGGGTAACTGCTCTATCACTGTATCGGTACCCGTTACCGAAACGGATATTGGAACAGTTACCTGTGCACTTTTTATTTCATAGGCCTATAAGCTAGAACTGTTTAGAATTTAATAAGTCGTGCTGGGATGACAATAACCCCAGTACTTATCTTTCATTTTCTGCATTTTGTTTTTCATGTCTATTTAGTTTTAGTATTTCTTTGTAGTTTGTATATTTTTGTTTTGTTTTTGCGGAGCTCACCCCTGCAGGTATTCTTGGCAAATTGCATTGGCAGGGTTCTGATTCTTCATATGGTGGGCCTGCTTCAGGTTTCCACGCGTCTTCTGGTATGCTCACTAGCTGAGCATTGGGTAACCTCTTCCTTTAGCTTTTTATGATTTTTAATTTCTCCATCATATGATGTGTCGTTTAGTTTAAGTCTGGGGGAGAGCCAGTATTTGTTACCTATTGAACGCACACATTTCTTGTGAATACTATAAGCCTTTATTATTTTATTTTGATTAGTTCGTGGCATCACACACCACTGCACCCGCATGAGCGCGTGCTTAGCTGTTAGTGTGCCGCGAGTTAAACTCATTTCTTCGTTAGATTTGGGAAAATTATGGTGCTGACATAGGATTGTGAGACGGAGTAAAATGTTGACCTTGCTGTGCTCCTAGTCAACTACTCTCGTCTCGTGTAGAAATTGGAGTAGATTTAATTTTTCTGTATGCTTTTAGTTTTATATTTTTCTAATTGCGTAAATACTTTTTATTCTACTCAAAAGTTGGTGAATCCGGTGTGAATCCGACGGTAGCTTAGGGATGTGTGTAGACGACCGTCAGTTTTGTATTGCTCGAGTCGGGAGGAGGGATAGTCTTTCTCGTTGGCTAAGAACTTGCCCCAAGCTATTCTTGAAGCATGGGTATATGTTAGTCATGCATGAGTGTGATGTAGGCCATCATTTTGGCTCGGTTGAGCTTTGTACCATTCCTAACGTCTTATCCTCGCTAGCCCCGTTGTGCCTACCCCTCCTTTTGATTCAGCTCCACCATGATTTCACCAAAGCCTCATAGTCGATCCTAGTCGCACACCCAAGTTGAGCTTTAGTGTTTACATTTTAATGTTGGGGTGTGATGTGGTGATTTTACTTGTGATTATGTGGATGTGCTCCAATGTTATATTTGCTGAAATTGCAAAAATAAAAAGATGATTTGAAAAAAAGAAAAAAAAAAGAGAACAATATTTGTAAAAAAAAAGAAGTGAAAAGAAAAAGTTTAATTGAAAATCTTTTTGGGAAATGTGATTATTTTTGGAGTAGGCAGTGCACACACCCATATGTAAAAGTTAAGTCTGGAGGTGTGGTGTACCCGCGTGTATTTTGCTTAGTAAAGGGATTCCTTTTATATTAGCTCATTTGGGTTTGGTGCTTAACCATTTTTATTTATCATTGTTTACCTCACCGAAACCCAAGCCCCATGTCTTCACCTATAGTCCTACTGATTCGTGTGTGAACCAAACCAGTGCCGTGGAGAGAATGCGAAAAGGCAAGCATATGGTCACCGACATTGGTGGATTCCTTTGGAGGTTATCCGGAGCCTCGATCTTCGGCAATGCTCGCCTAGCGATTAGTCTACTTTCTCCCTACGCATGACCAGATGATTCACCGTGATTCTATTTTTGAGTAATAATAAAATTTTGATACGCATTGTGAAAAGTATAAACTATTTTGTATACTTAGAAATTTCTTCTATTATATTTTTACGCGCGCGAGCATGCGACTTCGCATGGTACTTCGTATTGCAATTTCTTTGTTAATTAGTATTTTTCCCTATCTGCTTAGATTTTGTTTGCTCGGGATGCGCAAACAGTTAAGTCTGTGGGTGTGATGAGTCCTTGTTTTATACCTATTTTCGGACTCATCCGGGCTAGTTTTCACGCGTTTGCACTTCACTTTTAGTTCTTTATCATTCATATCTCATCTTATCTTTATTTCCATAGGAAGTGCACATTTATGCCCGTGGTTGTGTATTGTGTTATTCTTTTAGTCTGTACTCCTTTTTGTTATTGTCTGGAATGTCTGCACAGATTAGTGATTGGTTTTTCCTTTCGGTACAGTGGTCATGTGCGTGTTCCGGGATGGTTGTGAAACAGGAATACTGCGCACGATCATGGGATATAATGCGCACGACCACTGGTCGTGCGCCCCTGATCGTGCGCACTACTCTACGTTTTCTAGAATCAGCATGGGGTAAGCGCACGACCACTGGACATACTGCGCACGACCACCGGTCGTGCGCCACTGATCGTGTGCATTGATTCCTCTTTTCTGGAGTCCTGTCTGGGTAATCGCACGATCATTGGACTTAGTGCGCACGACCACTGGTCGTGCGCCACTACTCGTGCGCATTATCCCAGTTCTTCTTCCTGTTATTCCATGCTAGTGCGTACGAGCACAGGACATAGTGCGCACGACCACTGGTCGTGCGCCTGTGATCGTGCGCATTGTTCATTTCTGCTTTTGTATAAATAGTGCAGGTCTCGCCCTAATCCAAAGATCCAGAGATCGCTCATTTTCCTCCGCCGTTTTCCGCTTTCTCCACCGTTCCCCTTCATCTTCCACCCTAGGGAGGTGCTCCGGGCAAGCTTTCATCGCCAAATCCGAGTCGGAGCTTCCTCTCGGCCTCCTCCATCATCTCTTGGATTCATTTCAAGTTTCAATGTCATAGCCATCAATCAAAGGGAAGCTTTCAACTTTCGTTCGCTGTCGTGAGACAAAGAAGACGGGCCATTGGAAGGTGGTGACAGCCCTTCTCTATCCCGGACGCAGTTGAGGACTGAGCTTGGACGCGGAATGACAACCCGACGATTCCAACCGTGAATCCTCAGCAAGACTTCAGATTCGGTCGATCTCTTGACTTGTTCTTCCTTTATTGTTGTTTATGTGTTGTTGTAAACCTTATTTATAGATGATGTATACTTATTTGTAAAACGTTCTTACAATTATGTCTATGTGATTGTTTGTGTTCGTTATTTACTTGAGGTGCGCCTATTATTCCATCCACCACCATCCACCCTTGCCGCACTAGCAATTGTTAGTGGCGTGCGTTGTGAAGAGGTGCTCACGACCCTCATTTTTCCGTTCTAACCACCTCATCCGCTAGCCTTCTCGTCCATCCGCCTAGTGATTCGGTGCATAGCGGCCCGACTAGTCTTCCATCCCGCCTGGCGAAGCATCGCATAGCGGCGTTGCATAGGAGTAGCTGTTAGCCTTTTATTTTCTGTTTCCGCAACATCAAAACCTCCCCTTAGTTAGCTCCGACCTGAGGACTTCAATCTCAAGTCCTCCTCAAAATTAACTCCACCTTACTGTGTTCCTTGTGAGATCGATACTTGGGAAAACCCCCATTTTATATTACTTGTACGACTGGTTCACTGCCGTGATCTTAAGCATCAGTGCACCTTTGGGTTAATCTCCAAGGCTCCCTGTTGCAATCTACCGTGTAGAAAACCCGAAAAACAACCAATAGCACGGAGTCTTCTCCGGCATTATGCAATGCAACATCACCGATCCAGACCAACATGTCCGGATAGGCTTCACACATCATGCCTATGTCCGTTCTCGCTTACGGACTTTAAACAACGGGGACTTCATATATCTACCCGAAGGAACGCCTCCAACTCACCGCAAACTTGCGAGAGCGGGCTTCCTATGCAAAGAAGGAGAGCTACTCATGCTCAAGAAGAGAATCGTTACCCTTGCGTTCTTCTTTGGCGCCATGGGAAAGTAAGCGGATGAAAAGCACCGCACTAGCTTTGCCTCCGTGGATCCGGAGTCGGCTCGCGATTTGGAGCTTCGAAGCTCCTCCAATGGTCGGATCTAGCTCCTTCTTCCTTCCTTGACTCTCCTCTCTCTCTCTAAGTTTTAGAAAGACAACCACTCATGAAAAGTGAGGGTTTCTAAGGCCCAATCACAGGTATATCCCTTCAGGAACAACCCCCAGCCATTGGATCATCAATTAAAGAAATGAACGGCTTTGATTCGGTACTGAAATGCCCAATCTGGACCGCACACGGCCTGACACACGCCCGTGTCCAGGGCCGTGTGCCTCATTCGCCATCAAAATCGACGCGCCTGGAACAATACACGGGCATCGAACACGCCCGTGTTCGATCTGACACGCCCGTGTTCCACCTGACACGGCCGTGTGACCGGCCGTGTACACCCATCGTTTTTCCCCGAAAACAACCTGAGCACTGTACGGGTTCTAGGACACGCCCGTGGCCTTGCCCGTATCACCTCAACAAGCCTGGGCTCCAGGCCGTGTACACGGTCTCGACACTCGACACTTCGTTGAGCGAAGATCGTCGACCTGACGACACGGCCTTGGACACGCCCGTGTCCTAGGCCGTGTGCCTTGTCTCGACACATCGTCGAGCAAAGTGTCGACTTCCCGGGATGAGTGTCGACACGGGTCGACACGCCTTGCGACACGCCCGTGTCGCAGGCTGTATGCCATGTCTCGACACTTCGTCGAACGCAGAGTGTCGACTTCGCAGGCTAAGTGTCGACACGGGTCGACACGGCCTGCGACACGCCCGTGTCGCAGGCCGTGTGCCCAGTCTCGACACAATGTCGAGCTCAAAATGTCGACTTCCCGGCTGAGTGTCGACACAAGCTTGACACGCCTAGGGACACGCCTGTGTCCCGGGCCATGTGCCTGCAGCCAGAACCCAAAACTGGCCCAAAACGTCCCCCGTCGCTCCTTTGAGTTTCGGGGCGTTACAACTCGCCCCCTCTTAAAAGAATTTCGTCCACAAATTTATATAAAGGAAAGCCATGTACAAAACCAAAATTTGTACCTGAGCGGAACAACTCCGGATACTCGTCAAGCATAGTCTGCTTTCGTTCCCAAGAGAGCTCCTCACGACCGCAATTGTCCCATCAGACCTTGAACATCCTGATCTCTTTATTGCGTAGCCGCTTGACCTCCGAGTCCTCAATCCGCACGGGCTTGACCTTTGTCGTCAGCCCACTATCCACCGGCACTTGATCAACCGCGATCACTTGCGTAGGCTCTTGCACCGCCTTCGGAAGTACCGAAATATGGAGTACATCATGTAATCCACCAAGCTCCACTGAAAGCTTCAACCGATAGGCCGCTTCACCGTCTCGCTCTAGAACCTCAAACGGCCCAAGGTACCTCGGGCTTAGCTTTTTCAATCGCCGCACCCGCGAGACACCCTTGAACGGCTTGATCTTTAAGTACATATAGTCGCCCACAGCGAACTCCACGTTCCTGTGCTTGGCATTATAGTACTTCGCTTGCCGGTCCTGAGCGATAAGCAACCTCTCCCGAATGGTTCTCACCAAAGAAGTAGCATCCTCCACTTCCAATCGCTTATACAACTTTGACTCACCCGTTTCTAACTAAGACAACGACGTGCGACATTTTCTACCATATAGGGCCTCGAAAGGCGCCATCTGAATACTCGCTTGGTAGCTATTATTGTATGCGAACTCCACCAAAAAAAGGTGGTCTTCCCACTGCTTTCCAAAATCCAAGACACACATGCGGAGCATGTCTTGCATGGTTCTATTGACCCTCTCGGTCTGCCCATCCGTTTGCGGATGGAAGGCTGTGCTGAATTTCAGCTTTGTTCCCAACATTTGCTGCACAAGCCTCCAATCATTGGACGTGAACCGCCCATCTCGGTCACACACGATGCTGCGGGGCACACCATGAAGCCGTACTATGTTATCCACATAAAGCTTTGCCAACTTCTCCACCGGATCATCCTTCATATGCGGAATCAAATGCGACACCTTCGTTAACCGATCCACGACCACCCAAATAGCGTCGTTCCGCTTTTGCAACCTTGGCAAACCGTGCACAAAGTCCATAGAGATGTCATCGAATTTCCACTCTGGGATAGGCAAGGACTTAAGAAATCCTCCCGGCTTTTGGCACTCCGCCTTCACCAAGGCGCAAGTTTGGCACTTCGCTACGTAGAGCGCCACATCTTTCTTCAAACCCGGCCACCAAAATAGTTTCTTCACATCACGGTACATCTTCGTGCTCCCTGGGTGAATCGAGTATTTGGTATGGTGTGTCTCGTACAACAACTCCACCCGCAAATTACCCACACTTGGGGCGCACAGACGACCGTCCTTCCAAAGTAATCCGTCCTCCACGACGAATTGGGAATTTGACCCATCCAGAGCCTCTACCATGAACTGCTTCATATGAGCATCCATATCCAAAGCCTGCCGAATACAATCAGCCAGGTCATATTGGACTTCAGTCCAATTCAGAACTGTTTCAGCACTTGATTGCCTGTCCACACAAACAATCTCCAACGCCTCCAACTCCCGCACCAACCGCTCATCATGCACCAATAGCAAATTGGCTTGAGCTGGGGCTCGGCGACTCAACGCGTCCGCAACCGCATTCCCTTTACCAGGCACGTAGTGGATCTTGAATGTATAGTCCCCCAGGAACTTCATCCATCTAGCTGCCGCATATTTAGATCCTTCTAATCAATAAGATACTTCAGGCTCTTGTGATCGGTGTAGATATCAATCTTCACACCGTACAAATAGTGTATCTGCAGCTTCAAGGCAAAAATCACGGTCGCTAACTCCAAGTCATGGACCGGATAGTTCCTTTCATGCACTTTTAGCTGTCTCGAGTCATAAGCTATTACACTTCCGTGTTGCAGTAGCACGCAACCCAAACCGCTGCCCGAAGAATCACTATAAATCTCATAGCCTTCGGTCCCACATGGCGAACTCAGCACAGGCGCCGTGGTCAACCGACACTTCAACTCCTCAAAAGCTCGCGCGCACTCCGGCGTCCAAACAAACTTATGCTCCTTCCTCGTCAAAGTAGTGAGAGGTAACGCTATCCACGAGAAGTTCTCTACGAAGCGCCTATAATAGCCGGCAAGCCCCAGAAAGCTCCGGACTTCCGCTACCGTAACAAGCTCAGGCCACTCCCGTATCGCAACGATCTTCGTCGGATCTACAACAATACCCTCTCCACTCACTATGCGACCGAGGAACGCCACTGAGGACAACCAAAACTCGCACTTCGAGAACTTAGCATACAGTTGATTTCTCCTTAGCGTCTCCAAAACCAAATGAAGATGCTTGAAGTGATCTTCCTCACTTTGCGAGTACACCAAAATATCATCGATGAAGACGATCACGAAATGGTACAAGTACTCCCTGAAAGTCCTATTCATCAAATCCATGAACACTGACGGCGCATTAGTCAGCCCAAACGACATGACCGTAAACTCATAATTCCCGTATCTCGTACTAAACGCTGTCTTCGGGATATCACTCTCCCTTATTCGCAGCTGATAGTACCCAGTCTTGAGATCCAACTTCAAGTACACCGTCGACCCGACTAACTGATCAAAAAGATCATCAATCCGGGGGATCAGGTACTTGTTCTTCTCCGTCAACTTCTTGAGATCCCGATAATCAATACATAGCCTCAAGCTTCCGTCCTTCTTCTTAACAAAAAGGACCAGTGCGCTCCAAGGCGAAGAACTCGGGCGCACATACCCTTGCTCCAACAGTTCTTGGAGTTGAACTTTCAGCTCCGCCATTTCCTTAGGCGCTAGCCGATAAGGAGATCGTGACACAGGCTTTGCACCTGGCACTAACTCAATCGTAAAATCTATCTCCCGCTGAGGCGGGGCTCCAGGAAGATCTGCGGGGAACACATCAGGGTATTTCGATACCACTGAAATACAATCCAACGCGGGCTTCGACTTTGCAACCTCCACTAGTGTAAAGAACAGTTCTGCACCGGCACGAACCGCCTTCACCACCTGAAGAGCAGACATCAACGTCTTGCTCGACCCCTTTAAGCCCGTAAAAGTCATCTCATGACTTGCTCCCAGCTTGACTTCCTTGCGACCGCAGTCAATATAGGTCTGCTGCTCCGAGAGCCAGTCCATGCCAAATATAACGTCGAACTCCACCAACGGGAGTAAAGACGTCTGCAGGTCGAACTCCTGATTCCCAATACGAATCTTAACATCGCAGATCCTATCCGCTCGCATCGAACACCCATTGGGCAACAACACATCCAACTTATCCTTCGCCATCGAAGAAGGGACTCCGATGCGTGATATAAATCCTTCGGACAAGAAGGAGTATGAAGCTCACGTATCGAAGAGTGCTCGTGCCGGATTTTCACAAATCCATACAAATACTAAACAAGCAGTGGTAAGGTAACATGTGCATAACAAGTATTTAAAGAAATTGACTTGCTATAAATTAAACCGTACCTGTCACCACATCAGCCTGTTTGATGGCCTCCTGTTGGCCAAGATTATAGACCCTTGGTTGGGCAGGAGCATAGTGGGACGCGACCGACTCCACCGCCTTGCCCTTCTCTTCATAAGTCGCTCCCGGCCTTCTCTCGGACTTAGGACGTCCGCTCCAACAGTCACGGGCAAAATGCCCCGTCTTTCCACAAGTAAAACACGCACCCGTGGTCCGACTCGTAGTCTCCCCAGAAGCACCAGAAGGAGCTGGACCCGAAGTCCTATGCTTCTTGAAAGACCTCTGATAGCCGGACTTTGAAGTAGTCGGCACTTTGAATTAAGATTTTCTATCACCCAAGCTTTTCTTTGCTTGTACATTCTTCATGTCCTTCTCCAAGGACCGGGCAGTGTTGACCAAGGTTAAGAAACCCTGTGTCATCGGCCCCGAGAGTAGTAATCTCAACTCATCTCTCAAGCCTTCGTAGAATCGATTCGTTTTGCACTCCTCATCCGCGATGGTGGAGCTAGTATAACGACTCAGACGAGTAAACTCGTGGAGATATTCATCCACGCTCCTCTCACCCTGAATCGACTTCAGAAACTCATTCTCCAACGCTATATTCTGCGTCGAAGGGAGGTATCTAGCCAAGAATAATCTCGAGAACTCTTCCATCGAGACATCAACAAGTTGCCTACCTCTCAATAGGTGCAGCTCCAATCCTTCCCACCACATTCTCGCTTCACCGTCCAGAAGGAACGTAGCTATGGTGGTCATTTGCCACTCCTCCGTCTCCGTTGCTATCATGACTCTCTTCACCCTGGAGAGCCAGTCTTCAGCCTGAGATGGGGTTCCCAACCCCGAGAATACCGGAGGGTTAAAGCTCATTACATGCTTAAGCTGCCTCTCGGTTGCCCTCATTGGCACCAACGGCTCCACTACCACCTGTTCCACTCTCCTCGGCTCAGCCTCTTGCAGCGGTACCTGCTCCATCGCAGGAGCGGGCTGCTGCGTTTGCCTTGCAGGCTGCGCATTTATCACGACCAACGCTGCTTCGGCCACCAATCATATGTTCTCAGCCGATAGAGGTGTTGTAGGAGCGACATCTGGTGCACTACTAGCTTCATATACTCGACGTTCCGACGGCCCAACACCACTTCTGGTCACCTATAGTGGTACAAAACACCGTTAAGCGACCAAATAAAATTGCAAATAGCAATTATAAGAACACGCAGGTTCCTCAAACACGTGTATTTCATTCCTAAGTGGACATTCATGAGTTCTTTTACTGTTATAACGATGACGCACACAATGTGCTCACCACCCCTTAAAAAGAATTCGCCCACGAATTCAGCTTAAGCCCGACCAAAACCAGTAGTCTGATACCAAATTGTAACACCCCATATCCGTTGCATAGCATATAGCAGTAGGTCCGGCCGGGGCCCGACGTCATATACTACAGACAGACCGGGTGGTTACTCATGGGAATCATCCAACTAATCATAACGTCCTACACAGAGCATTCTAGCGGAAGTAGTTTTATAAAAGTTGCAATAAAGAACCCAGCACTAAAGCATGAATGTCCACTAATACCAAATATGAATGTTACAAATACACCAGTACAAGCCTTAAGGCCTCACAAAAATTGTTCACTTCATATTACATGTTTTACAAACCACGGCACGCAGGCCGGTCATACATGAATAAAGCAGTAAACACTTCAATTAGGCCTTCGAGTGTCGGCTTCACAAAAAGTGCTTTAGCCCGCTATTGACCGCTTGGTCCAGCAGTACCTGCAAGCAACAAACCATCACACTGTGGCAAAACAAGGCAACGGTCAGCATTGCTGACCAAATTATAACGATCCCGCCCCCAACTCGGGGCGGCGATGCTCCTTCCCTACATTTCATTAGCATAAGCGAGCAATATAAAACAATACTCATTTTATCACAGACGTTGGCTCGCACGGCCACACGCCTCGTGCTCTCAGAGCACATTCTGGGTGAACCGGTCGATGTCATGTCAATTAAAGCCATAGACATTCCGGACTCACCACCGCCACTTTGACGGCCAAACCTATGAGCATTTTGTCTTCTTGGCCTGGGTCACGAAAATTTAAGCCATTGACCGCCGAAGACCCTAATCCATGCCAACGGCATGTGCCACGTACCCTTAGGTCTCTTTAACCGAATGACATAGAATGGGTACGGTTCCATCTAACCCATGCTCACATTGCAACGACAATTTAAGCCATTTGCGCGGGTCAAACTTCTCCCGAGTCCCGTTTCCATCACAATTCACATAACTCGGTTATGTTCAAGTTGGCTCTCAGGCCACCAAGTTGGCAAGATCACGTATCCGCCCAGTTTTCCGGGTGCACCTTTGGGTTAATCCCCAAGGCTCCCTGTTGCAATCTACCGTGTAGAAAACCCAAAAAACAACCAATAGCACGGAGTCTTCTCCGGCATTATGCAATGCAACATCACCGATCCAGACCAACATGTCCGGATAGGCTTCACATATCATGCATATGTCCGTTCTCGCTTACAGACTCTAAACAACGGGGACTTCACATATCTACCCGAAGGAACGCCTCCAACTCACCGCAAACTCGCGAGAGCGGGCTTCCTATGCAAAGAAGGAGAGCTACTCATGCTCAGGAAGAGAATCGTTACCCTTGCGTTCTTCTTTGGCGCCATGGGAAAGTAAGCGGATGAAAAGCACCGCACTAGCTTTGCCTCCGTGGATCCGAAGTCGGCTCGTTATTTGGAGCTTCGAAGCTCCTCCAATGGCCGGATCTAGCTCCTTCTTTCTTCCTTGGCTCTCCTCTCTCTCTAAGTTCTAGAAAGACAACCACTCATGAAAAGTGAGGGTTTCTATGGCCCAATCCCAGGTATATCCCTTCAGGAACAACCCCTAGCCGTTGGATCATCAATTAAAGAAATGAACGGCTTTGATTCGGGACTGAAATGCCCAATCTGGACCGCACACGGCCTGGCACACGCCCGTGTCTAGGGCCGTGTGCCTCATTCGCTGTCAAAATTGACGCGCCTGGAACAACACACGGGCATCGAACACGCCCGTGTTCGATCTGACACGCCCGTGTTCCACCTGACACGGCCGTGTGGCCGGCCGTGTACACTCATCGTTTTTCCCCGAAAACAACCCGAGCACTGCACGGGTTCTAGGACACGCCCGTGTCCTTGCCCGTGTCACCTGAACACGCCTGGGTTCCAGGCCGTGTACACGGTCTCGACACTCGACACTTCGTCGAGCGAAGATCGTCGACCTGACGACATGGCCTTGGACACGCCCGTGTCCTAGGCCGTGTGCCTTGTCTCGACACATCGTCGAGCAAAGTGTCGACTTCCCGGGACGAGTGTCGACACGGGTCGACACGCCCTGCAACACGCCCGTGTCGCAGGCCGTGTGCCATGTCTCGACACTTCGTCGAACGCAGAGTGTCGACTTCGCGGGCTAAGTGTCGACACGGGTCGACACGCCCTGCGACACGCCCGTGTCGCAGGCCGTGTGCCCAGTCTTGACACAATGTCGAGCTCAAAATGTCGACTTCCCGGCTGAGTGTCGACACAAGCTTGACACGCCCTAGGACACGCCCGTGTCCCAGGTCGTGTGCCTGCAGCCAGAACCCAAAACTGGCCCAAAACGTCCCCCGTCGCTCCTTTAGTTTCGGGGCGTTACAGCATTGATGCGGTCTTGAAGATCCCGCGGGAGCGGTTTGTTGGCGCATTTGGAAGACATCGCGAGAGGAGGCGAGAGCTCAGGCGAAGAGTGGCGATTCGAGGGCAGAATTATGACCGTCTATCAGCACATATATTTATAGCCACGGTACGACCAACCAAAAGATTCCCTGATGTTGACACGTGCTCAGCGAATATTTTTGGGCTGGAGGTGTCTTTTCGAGCGCAGAGCTAGCTCAAAAAGAGCGGGAATTGTGTACAACCCCATATTCGCTGAGTCGGACCAGGAGGCGCAATGGTCTCAATTAGGCTAGCCAAAGGATCTCTCGCCCTAAGGAAGATCTCGCAATAGTAGGCGGGAACGCTTGCGCAAGCGCCGAGCATCTGTCTCAAAGGAGTTTTCGCCCGCAAGGCGTACCATGCTCGACAATCGTCGAATCCAGATCGTCGAGCGCAGCCAAATCGTCGAACCCGGATCGTCTTGAAGAAGCTCTCGCCTATAGGCAAGCGAGAATGCTTGCGCCGGGCTCTAGACAAAAGGCTCTCGGTTCAGAGCTCTCGCCGAGTGAGGTCCAAGGCCTAGGGTAAAATGACCAAATTGCCCTCAGGTAAATTTACCCCCGTACCCTCAGGAAAACCGCGGGATTTGGCTATGGGCAGACCAACTAGGGGTATTTCAGTAATCTCAGGTCAACAAGATGCTATAAATAGACCCATAAGGGCTCCTTAGGGAGCAAGCTGTCATTATCTCCCAACTTCCAGTGCTTTCTAAGGAGCTCCTAGCCCAGCTTTTGGCTTTGGAGGGGAAGCTCTCAGAGATCTTTCGGGTGTGAGGTGAGACCTCCCTGCTGAGGCTTTGGGTCAGTCTTAGGTCCTTTGCATCTAGTCGAGGGTTGAGGCTTGAGAGGAGTAGGTGTTGGTTGCACCCCTGTTTTTGAACTCCTGTTGAGGTCATTTTTGGCTTCAACAGCAGGTATATCGTGGGGGGAGTCATTCTCGCAATAATCACCCCTCCCCCACCCCCTCCCCCACCCCCCTCCCCCACCCCCACAAGAATTTGTCTATAAATAAGACCTCGGAGGTACCAAGAATGACACTTTGAAATCATACCCCCATCCCCCCCCCCCCCTCCGCCCCATTCGGAGATCACAACTCTCTAAGTGGTGTTTTCCTCGTGCCTAGCTCAGTCATTTTTGTTGCAGAGGGGAAGTTTTCTCCAAAACTTTCGGGTACGTGGTGGGACCTCCCTACTAAAGCGCTTGTGGTCCTTTAGTAGTTTATCTCTCTTCTTTATT
Source organism: Platanthera guangdongensis (assembly GCA_039583875.1). Lineage (NCBI taxonomy): Eukaryota > Viridiplantae > Streptophyta > Magnoliopsida > Asparagales > Orchidaceae > Platanthera > Platanthera guangdongensis. The sequence continues at coordinate 155,795,360 of CM077155.1, read as the reverse complement.
CTTGTCTTCATAACCGGATGGCCAAATCACGGGATTAGTAACCTCGGACTACACTTATATTCGAATATTAGAAGTAGGGATTTTCCCAGCTTCAACACTTTTTTGTAGTGAGCGTGAATTGCAGTTAGAGAGGGAAAGTCTAGCAAGGAGGCAAGATGATGGATGAGGCGAGCAAGAAGGAGTAGTGGGTAACTCGCAGGGGTCGAGTGAGTATGTGACCCGGGCTGAGTTTAGTGGTTTCGAGTAGTGTTTCGAGGACACTGTGTACTCGTTACTAGCTCCTCGCACAGAGATCACCACAACCTTGCCTTATCGAGAGACTCTGTCAGAGTAAATCATATCGTTTAGGAGAGCAGGAAACAAGCAGATGGTAGAGGATGTGGAATGACCTATGCAGTCGATGTACTACCATACGAGTACTCAGGGAGTTAGGATCTGAGAAGACGAGTATCATGCAAGGATCCAAAATACTCATGCGGACAAGATGGGCGCTTCTAGCCAACTCGTTAATCGTCGCTACGGAGGGAGGGGGCCCGTTCAGTAAGGAGGTGTTGTCGGTCTCGGTTCCCGAAGGTTTCAGGGAGCCTGTCCCGAGCTACTACTCTAGAAAAGATGACTCGGTCTGGAATCTTCAATGGTTCGAGGATGTTATGTCAATCTATCATATGACTGATGCTTTCAGGTGTCGATTCTTTGTCATCACCTTTAAGGGAAAGTCTAAAGATTGGTTATACCAGTTGCCAGGGGGAATGAGACGTTCAATCATTACATTATTTATTTCCAGGAGGAGGTCCCTGACATCCAGGAGGTGGATGGCTACACCTTTCAGTTGACCCTAACTTTCGGCGTAAAACATGGTCTTTTTAATCTTGAAATCAACTTGGATCCCCATGTGTCCTACGAAAACCAAATCAAGAGGAAAAAAGGTTCGTACAGGCGGAGTCAACCAACCTCAGCTTCCTGGTCAAGCTACAAAAGATAACCAGAGAAGAGGATGATGAAGAGGAGGCACCCGAGATAAGGCCCAAAGAGAGGCAAAGGAATAAAGAAGGGAAGAAGCGGGAAGAAAGGAGGAAGGAATAACCGAGGAGGAAGGAAGAGCTGAGAAGGAAGGAGGAGCCTAAGAGTCAGGATGAGTATTGAAGGCAAGAAGAGAGGAGACCCTTTGTGGTTCCGAAGAATCAGGAAGAGGGGCGGAGGTTCCAGTTCCCAGTGAACCGACACTCGTGGAAGCGGGCAGGAAGACCTCAGCAAGCGGGCCCTAGGGGGAGGTACTCCCGGAGAGGAGGAACAATCACTACCATTTAGAAGAGCATCGAGGAGAAGGAGACGAAGAGAGGGAATGACAGTCGCCGGGCAGGCCAATCGGAACCAGAGGATGAGGAACCGGCACAAGAGGTTCCCCTTTACTGTGAGTTGCACCGAGTCGAGAGACATGACATCATGACATATCCAGACTTCTTAGAAGCGTGCGGAGGGTAGGAGGAGTCGGAGGAGGAAAAACTCTGAGGAAGAGGGGTCCGGAGGACCCGGAGTGGCAGCAAGCCCCATTAACATTGGTCAACCTCACTTCCTCCACCAAAAGATGAGTGTTTTGGCTATCTGCAATCCAAATTAGGGGGTACATATCAATTATATAAAAGATTGAATTGTGGCTTGGAAAGCCGCACCACCAGTTCTCATCTAGAAGAAAGAGGCACTTCGAGGTGGATTCACATAGAAGAAGGCAGCAATGAGATTTACTGAGTGCAACAAGATTGTAGTGGGGCAAGCGTCGCAGTGAGCTGTGGACTTACATGCTAGTTGGACATTATTTTGTCTTTGACTTCTCCGATAGCGACGTTGTGGCTGTTCATCTAACGACGACGAAGATTTGCCGGAGTAAATCTTGTGCGTTCTTGCAAAGATTGTTGTTCAGCATTGTTTGTCCACCAATGGATCAAGCGAATACGATTCATCTGCAGTATACTTGTAACGAATCGATACTTTCGCCTCTCCTATTTGCAGTTTTTTTATTAATTATCTTGCATTAATTTTTCTCTAAATTATTGTGTGCTCTTTGTGTCTTTATAATTATTATGACTGTTTTGAAAGTTGCGAGAAATCTCAACACTGGCCAGGCGGCAAAATGCTTGAGTGACATTGATGAAACTGAAAGCACTGTAAAATAACTGGACTAACTGGCATGGGCCAGTGCTCCTTAGGCCTAACTGGACTAATTGGGCCCGTTTACCGTGACACGCTAAATACATTTATCTTTGATTTATTTATTTAATCCCTTTTTCACATGTGTTTTAAAATTTTTTATTTATTTTGATTATTATGAATTCTCATCATCTTGGCCGATGATTCACAACCTTGTTAGTTATTGCCGGTGATTGAAAAAAGATAAACGCACGGAAGAAAATCATCCAATGTAGTGGAATCAAGAGTGACAATGCACCCCTCATCCTTTCGGAAAACTTTAATGATGATGGATCCGTTCACCCAAATAGTGTAGCCGGAATTGGATGCTCTGTCAGGGATCAGGATGGGACCTTAATTGCTGCCAAGGGTGTCAAAATCCATAGCCGGTCGGTTGGCATGTCGGAGGTGAGGAGTGCGCTGCTTGGTATCAATGTGGCAAATAATCTCTTGCATACTGCTCGTGGTTTGATTCTTGAGGGTGACTCTGCCTACGCTTGTGCCACTATAAACCGTATTCTATCAGGTGTTTGGAATGGGGACCTGGAAGGAATGCTAGCTCGCTCGCTAAAGGATTGTCCCAACATTATGATCTCTCATGTTGATCGAAGAGCCAACTCCGTCGCCGACTTTGTTGCAAATTCCGCTTGTAGATCTGATTTTTTATGGGAAAGGGGTATGCCCCTTCCCCAAGCTCTTTCTTCCATCCTCTCTAAGGATATGATGCCCATGTATTCCTTTTATTTTGATCTATATATATACAGGCTAATGCCACCTTCAAGGAAAACTTTAGGGTTCAAATCCTGGATTCAAATCTAGATTTGGGATTTATAAATGCAGGACACGTATTCATTTTTGCATGTTAAAATTTTGGCTTTGAAAATTTTTTTCGGGCACCTTAGGAAGATCTCAGCGACATCTCTGCGCCACAACACCTTCATACACTGTATGTGTCCGCACACAAGACTGCGCGCGCGGGTGCGCATGCCGGTGCACGCGTTGGCGTGTGCGCAGGCATGCGCGCCAGTGCGCGCGCGGGCGCGCGGTGCGCGCGCGGGCGCGCGGGCTCCTGTCCGCGCGCGGGCGCCTGACCGTGTGGGGGACTCCGCGCGCCCGATCGTGCGCGGGCGCTTGCACGATTGTGTTCCCCGGTGTGCGCGCGTTGGTACGTGCACGCGCTTGGTTGCTTGTGCATGCGTACTCGGGCGCGTCGTATAGTTTTAGTTTTACTATGCGACGTGCCTTTATATGCGCGATGGGGGTGGAAAATTTTCGATTTGTGGACTTTTTTACCTAAGACCGATCATATTTTTTTATGTCAGGGTTCGAAGCGTAGTGCGAGGCCGATGCGTCTTCGCTCCTCCCTTACCGACGATCAGGTTGCGATTTGGAGGAGAAGGTTTGGACTGTCTGCCGACCTTGAAGTGAAGATACCACATGTCGAAGAGATGATTCAAAATCCTTCTCGCGGTTGATTGACGATCTGCGAGACTACTTTGAGATCGGGTTTCCAATTCCCCCCATGCGAGGAAGTGATCGAGATTATGAAATTTTACGGCTTGCCGATTTCCCAGTTTACTCCCTTGGGTGTAGTATGCCTCATGAGATTGGTTGTCTTCTATCGTGAACATGACAGAAAACTCTCTTTGGACTGCTTCCGAGATTGGTGCGACATTTGTTCTGATGGTACTGAGCGTGTGGAAATTCATAGAAACAAGATCTGACTTGATTTTGAGACTCAGACGGACCGTCGTCATGGAAATACTTTATTTGGCTACGTCAAGAATTCTTGGGGCATGCCAAAGCTATGGAATGCATTGCTTGATCATTGTCGTCGCCAAAAGGAAAAAGAGTAGAAGTTTTCCTCAGTGTTAGGATTTTCAGATTCTTGTGAGTTGGTGAACCATCTTGAAAGATATTGTACCTAAACACCTAGAGGGGGGTGAATAGGTGACTTGAATATTTTAACTTTTTAGGCAGAATTCAGATTATAACACAGAATTATATCTACTTTATCACAGCACACAATCAGCAATCACAGAATTCCACAAGCACACAATAGACACTCAGATTTATAGTGGTTCCCCAAGGTTTGGGTACATCCACTTTCCCCCTTCGCCTATCTAGCAGTGTACTAGATTCGGCCAAACTCCTCCACTATCTCAGTTCCTCAGATCTTACACTCAGAACCCCAAACCAGGTTCCTACAACTCAGGCCCAAGGCCCTACAACTCAGCTTCTTCACAAAGCCTACACTCAGCCACCAAGGCCTACACTCAGCCACCAAGGCCTACACTCAGAGATTCAAATCTCCTACACACAGGCACTCTAGCCCTACACTCAGCCTTTATAATTACAGACTTACAAACTCAGATCCCTAAGGATCCTACAAGATAATTTGAATATAATAATTGTAACTCAACAACTCAGAGAAAAGAGAAGAGTTGTGAGTTTCTTGATGAGTTCTTGGAAGAACTCAGCTGAAATCAATCTGACTTGGCTTTCTTCAAAGCTTCTTGAATGTAGAACACAATAAGATTGACCTCTTCTGCAGTTGATCCTTGATCTCTGCTACTTAAGATTCAAAACAATATCTGAACCCTTCTTCTCAGCCTGGTTCCAACGGCTGACTTCTTGGATGGAGCTCTCTCTCTCTCCAACTTCTTAGATCTTCACTAGATTCTTCAAGGAATAGCTAGATCTACTTTGTATATTGATCTCTTGAACTTGTGTTCAATCAAAATCTATTTCTGTAGATTGTATAAGCCTATTTATAGGCCTTCTTCATGGTAACCGACTGGTCCGGTTCATAACTGATTTCTGACAACTCTGACAGGTGCAGTAGACCGGCTGGAATGGCAGCTGTCAAGTCATCCAGTCAGTTCTTGAAAATTCTGTAACTGTCTGCAAGTGTCGAGACTGTCTGTCTTTAAGTGTCGACACTTATAGACCAAGTGTCGACACAAGTTGACTAAGTGTCGACACTAGCCTACAAGGTGTCGACACAACTCCTTGTGTTGTAGAATGCACTTCTCGATACAACTTCTTCTTCATGTGTCGACACTGATAATGAGTGTCGACACAAGTACTTGTACTTCAGTATATTGTTGAATTCTTCTAAGTGTCGACACAACACCTTTGTGTCGACACATCTTCATGTGTTGTACTTGTTTAAGTGTCAACACTTCTTCTTGGTGTCGACACATGTCTTCAGTGTTGAAACTTGCTGAGTGTCGACACAGCTCCTTGTGTCGACACATTCTTCTTCTATTGAGACTTTTGCTGAGTGTCGACACATCTCCTTTGTGTCGACACTTGTACTTAGAATATTCTTGAACTTTGCTAAGTGTCGACACAGCTCCTTGTGTCGACACTTTCTTCAAGTGTTGACTCTTCTGCTGTGTGTCGACACATTGTTCTGGGTGTCGACACTTATACTTAGTCTCTGCTGACTTTTGCTGAGTGTCGACACAGCCTCCAAGTGTCGACACTTTCTGATGTAGACACAGTTCCTCAGTGGTGTCGACACAACTGTTAAGTGTCGACACTGCTTCACTACACTCTTCTTCATTGAGTGTCGACATAGCTCCTTGTGTCGACACTTTCTGTCTAGTGTCGACTCTGCATCCCTGGTGTCGACACAATGACTCCAAGTGTCGACACTGCTTGCCTGGGTGTCGACACAAGTTTTCTTAAGTGTCGACACTTTCCCTCTGAGTGTCGACACATGGACTTAGAAACTTTTTCTTCTTTCCTGTAAATACTTAACCTGCACAAGTAAACTCAAAATTCATCAAATACATTTTGATGTATATCATTGAGTAGGGTGATGCTTCTTCAAATCAGGTACATTTGAACCAATGTACCCAACAATCTCCCCATATTTGGAGAAGTCATAACCCTTAGTCAATGATATACACCATACAGAATAAAATCATAGCATGATGTAGAGCAGGATTCTATAACAGGAAAACACATAACATGTATTAATCAAACATGTATACATAGACATTTTCTCAGAACAATTATGAAATAAATTTATCACACAGCAAATTTATCACACAACATATTGTTCTAACAGCTTTGTCATATTCATATTTCAAAAGTTTACAGAATGTTTAACATCAAAAGATTACATAGTAAACTTAAGAAAATTTCTATGCTATTTTTGATCAGCATCTTTGATCACTATCCCTTTTCCAGATTGTATCTTGGCTTGCACAGAAGCTTCAGCATCTTCAGTTTCAGCAGGCTTTTTCTCTTTCAGCTCCTTCTTCTTTAGCTCTTCTACTTTAATCTTTTGCCTCTCAAAATAATGATATGACTTGGGAAAGTACTTGCTAGGCTCCTGAGCAGTAGGAGGTAGCTTTCCCATCTTAGCCTTTCTTCGATATTGGACTATGACTTCTTGCCTTGTCTCATGCTTTCTCCATTCCAATTCAGAAAACCATTTATTTTTGTCTTGAATGTTATCTTTTGCAGCTTTCCATGCAGTTAAGATTATGTTTCTTGAAGTGGGGTTCCACTGCTCAAAGTCAGGTCTTTGTTCAGCTTGTTCCCTGAACCTCTTCTTAGACAATCTGGTTTCTTCTTCTTTCTGCAGAGCTTCTTGCATAGCCTCAGATACTGGCTGAACCACCTTTTCTATGATAACATTTTTCTTATCCTCAGGTCGGCTATACATTGTCTGGATATCAGCATGAATCATCTCAAAATCTGGAGGAGGGTAGATTACTTGAGCTACTTCAGGTTGCTCTCCTCCTAGATATGCAGGATTAATTTCAGATTCTGCTACATTATCATCATCACATAAAGGAGGATAACCAAGAGTAGCTCTGATAGAATTAGAAATCCACTTAGCATGATCAGAGCTGGCTTTGACTAATACCCTCTCCCCCTTTATGACTTCTCTAACCATGTGATCCCTCAGATCATCCTTTTGAAATCTTATTTGGGCATCCAAATAGTTGACTCCATCTTTAAAATAAGGTTTCAACCTTTGAAGTTTGTCAGTTATGATCTTCTGAGAGTCTTGTATGACAGTCTTAACAACAGTTATTTCTCCTTGGAATGCTTTGCCAAATTCTGCTTTAGCAGTAGCAGTAGAAGTAGTCAGTACAGCAGCTATGTTCTGCATCTCAGTGATAATGGCATTGTGAGATTCTATCAAATTATCATTCATCCTGATTTGATTTTCCAGTACATAGCCTTGTTTTACTTCAAGTTCATCTACTTGAGCTTTTATCTTTTCTTGATGTGTAGCCAAGTACACCACTGCATTCCCTCCCTTGTGGAAGCAGTCAGTCATTTCCTTCTTATTGAGATTCATCTCAAATCTTATAGACTTTATATCCTGGGCCAGATCAAATTGTAATGATTTTTGCCCTTCATCCACATACTTCTCAATGGCTTGCCTGTGCTCATCAAGCTTTATCTGCATAGTAACCAATAGAGCACTGTAATCTACTGATGGAGTTGGCTGTAGTGCTGGCTGAGATATAGGCTGCGGAGCAATAGTTTGCAAAGCCTTCTTATAATTCTGACTTCTTCTTTTGAAAACTTGAAACTTCCTTTTCTTAGCCTGGGCAGCCTCCTCACCTTCAGAAGCTGAGGTGCTGGCTATATCTACCCTCTCCTTAGGGCTTTGAGGTAACTCCTTCTACACTTCTGGTGCCTTCTCAGGTTCTTGCCTTGCAGGTTCTTCCAGAATTGGCACTTGCTCCCTCTTAACTAGAGCATTCTCCCCCTCAGCAGCAGCACATTCCTTGTCAAAATCTGTTTGATCCAGATTTAGGAAAAGATCTTCCATTGTATATTCTTGTGGAGAATGAGCTGGAGAAATTCTTGGCTCATCTATCACTGGATCAGAAACTACTTGAATTGTAACAGATGTGTCCTCCATGACAATATTTGGGACTTGACTATCAATTTGAGTTTGCTGATTAACATAATTTAAGGAATCAGACAATACATTATCCTCTATAGGGAAATCTAAAGCATTAAGCTCAGTGATTACCTCAAGGATGATGTTTGTAGCTTGCTCACTTTCCAGTGTAGTTGGCTCTTCTACAACTAGAGGCTCCCCCTGGACTGAATCCTGGTGTAAGGGGCTAGCTGGTGGTAACTCCCCCTGTCTCACTGCAATATCTTGTTGAGCTGGAGACTTCACAACAGTTCCTTCTACATCCTCTTCTGGAGTAAAGACAACTTGTTCTTCACTACCAGAGCTGCTTGATGAAACCTGAGCCACTGGGGCAGTTTTCTTCTTCTTCTTCTAGGGTGTTACTTTCTCAGAAGTTATTTTCTCAGGGGTTGGCATCTCCTTAGACAAAACCCTGTCCCACCTAGATAATATCCTCAAGTCCATTTTCCTCATATGGTTGATCTTACTACCAGCATCTTGACCCATAACCTCTGGTATGCTACCAGCTAGGTTTAAACTTATGATCCTACCCAAGTTGGGTTTCTTCAGACTTTCTTTAATCTTATCAAAGACAATAACAAACCAATCTGTTTTAAAGTGAAGATTATCCTTGTCATAATACTGAACATATGGGCTGATACCCTATCATGCCCTCCTGGCTTACTTAAGATCACTTTGCCAACAATTTCTGACAGAAATTTACCCAGGCTGTTCATGCCCTTCCTATTGAAAACAGATCCAATTTTCATATTTGAATCTATACCACACCATGTCAATGCTTCTCGGGTCCTAGAAGCAGTTACTTCATCCTCTTCTTTTATCCTTGGCAGGTTTAGGACTTTTCTCAAACTTTTAGGTGATACCTTCACCTTGTCACCATGAACCCTAGACTTGATCTTGAGTCCAGATTCGTCAACTTTAGCTTCATTCAGAAACTCTAGAACTTCCTTCTTCCAGATCTTTGTAGGCTCTGAAACAAGAAATTCTAACCCTGAGTCTGCAACTAGGGTTACTACAGTCTTGATCTCTGGGTCTGCATCACCAAACGCGTCGCGCACCAGTTCATAGCCTTCATTGACGTTCTCCTCGAGCTTTGGCGCCATTAGGGTTTGAAGAATTTGAACTGAGAGAAGAGAGGTGTCGACACACAAATTTGGTCTCGAAACTTTTGAAAGCGTGTCGACAGACTAAGGCAAAATCCTATTTATACCTTTCTAGGTTTGAAGATGAAAGGGCGGGTCAGCTAACTTAAAATGTGTCGACACTGTCAATAAGTGTCGACACTGACTTATAATGTCTCGACACCTATGTGTCGACACAAGTTTAGTCAACATATATATGTGTCGACACCACTTAACTCGACACATAGTCGAGACTTTACTTAGATAAATCTGAGTAAACACTAAGTGTCGACACCACCTTGGATGTGTCGACACCTACTTATCATGTGTCGACACTAATTTTCTGAAGTGTCAACACCAACTTCCTAGATGTGTCGACACCTTTTCTCTGAAGTGTCGACACCACTTTTCTGTGTCGACACAGATATCTCTGTGTGTCGACACCTTTTGACTTAGCCAATACTATAAACTTATTCTAAGTTTATCATACCTAGTTCAATTTTAAACCTATTGAACTTAGTTTCTTCTAAGGGCTTAGTATACATATCAGCTAGTTGATTATCTGTTCTAACATATTCCAGTAAAATATCTTCTTTCTCTACATGTTCCCTAAGAAAATGATATTTTATTTCAATATGTTTAGTTCTACTATGGGAAACAGGATTATTTGCAATTGATATAGCACTTGTAGAATCACAAAAGAGTGGAGTTCTACTTACCTGAATTCCATAATCCTCAAGCTGATGTTGTATCCAGAGAAGTTGAGCACAGCAACTTCCTGCAGCCACATATTCTGATTCTGTAGTGGAGATAGCCACACTTGTTTGCTTTTTGCTACTCCATGAAATCAGTCTTCCACCTAGGAATTGACAGCTTCCAGTTGTGCTTTTTTCTGTCTTCTTTGCATCCTGCAAAGTCTGCATCTGAATAACCTGTTAGTTCAAAATCCCCATTCCTAGGGTACCAGAGGCCTAGATATGGAGTGCCCTTAAGATATCTCAGTATCCTTTTGACAGCTGTCAAATGAGACTCTTTAGGGCATGCTTGATACCTTGCACAGACACATGTAGCATACATGATATCTGGTATACTTGTAGTCAAATATAATAGGGAGTCAACTATCCCTTTATACAAAGTCTCATCTACAGGTTTCCCTGCATCATCTTTGCTAAGAGACATACTTGACCCCATAGGAGTCTTCATGGTACTGGCTGAATCCATACCATACTTCCTTATGAGTTCTAGTGTGAACTTAGACTGGAATATGGATAAACCATTCTCAGTCTGTCTAACTTGGAGACACAAGAAGAACTTAAGTTCCCCCATACTACTCATCTCAAATTGTCCTTGCATTAGTTTTGTAAACTTTTTGCAAAGATTACTTTCAGTAGACCCAAATATTATGTCATCTACATATATTTGGACTAGTATTACTTTGCCTCTGGATTCCCTAAGGAATAGAGTCTTGTCTATTTTCCCCCTTGTGAACTTATTCTCAATGAGGAAACTAGACAGGGTTTCATATCAAGCCCTAGGGGCTTGCTTTAACCCATATAAAGCTTTCCTAAGTCTATAGACATGATTACGTTGAGTTGAATCAACAAAACCTGATGGCTGTTCCACATAGACTTCCTCTTTAAGATTACCATTTAGAAAGGCTGACTTTACATCCATTTGGTAAACTTTAAATCCTTGAAAGGTTGCATAGGCTAGGAACATCCTTATGGCTTCCAGTCTGGCTACTGGAGCAAAGGTTTGATCAAAGTCAATACCTTCTTCCTGTCTATATCCTTTAGCAACCAATCTTGCTTTGTTCTTAATGATGACTCCATGTTCATCCATCTTGTTCATATAGATCCACTTGGTTCCAATTATATTGTGGTCTTTAGGTTTAGGAACAATCTCCCAGACTTTACACCTCTTGAACTGATTCAACTCTTCTTGCATTGCCTCAATCCAATGAGGGTCTAGGATGACTTCTTCAAACTTCTTTGGTTCAACTTGGGATAGAAAACTGGAGAAGAGCACTGCATTCAGATTTCTGCTCCTTGTTTGTACCCCTTGTCTTGGATGACCAATAATTTGATCTGTTGGATGATCTCTAAGATGCCTATTGGCTGGAGGCATCCTGACTTCAGGTTGAACTTCTTCAGTTTCTTTATCTTGCTGCACTGCTTGAACTTCATCTATATTAGGTACATGTAGTACTCCCCCTAGACAGCAGCCACTATCTTCTACTTGCTGCCTTGCAGTAGGTTCTTCTTCTATAGTGAGCTTGTTCATCTTCTTTGTTATACCTGTGGAGCTGCATACATTACTAGACAACTCATTGTTAATAAGTCTAGTTTCATCAAATACTACATGTACAGACTCTTCTACAACTTGAGTAGACAAGTTGTAGACTCTATAAGCCTTACTATTGTTGTTGTACCCAACAAAGATCCCCTCTTGGGACTTGGCAGCAAACTTAGTCAAGTAAGACTTTCCATTGTTAAGTATAAAGCACTTACAATCAAAGATCCTGAAGTAGGATAGGTTTGGTTTCCTGCCTTTCATAACCTCATAGGGGGTCTTGTTGAGGCTTTTAGTAATGGTAGCCCTATTAATAACATGGCATGCAGTATTAACTGCTTCAGCCCAGAAATATTCTGGTAGTGATGTATCACTTAATAGGGTCCTACCAGCCTCAATCAAGGTTCTATTCTTCCTCTCAGCAATGCCATTTTGCTGAGGTGTTCTTGGTGAAGAAAACTCTTGAAATATCCTATATTCTTCACATAGTTTTGCCATACTATCAGACTGAAATTCAGTACCATGGTCACTTCTTATTTTGACCACTGTACTGTCTAGTTCATTCTGAATTTGTTTGACAAAGCTATAGAAGACACTAGGTGTTTCAGATTTCTGTCTAAGGAAGAACACCCAGGAAAACCTTGAGTAGTCATCTACAACTACAAAGGTATAGACCTTCCTACCTAGGCTGTGAACTGGCATAGGACCAAAGAGATCCATATGCAAGAGGTATAAACACCTCACAACATCTTTGTTTTCAATGCTACTAAAGGTGGATCTAGTCTGCTTGCCCTTTTGACAAGCTGAGCAAATACCATCTTTAATACACTTAACTTGAGGATCATTCCTCACTAACTTTTTGCTAAAGAGTTTGCCAATTATATTGTAGTTTAGATGGGCTAGCCTCTTGTGCCATTTGACACAATGAGAGACTTTCTCATCAGCTACAAGACACACTAGAGAACCATTGTTCTCAACCATAATGTCTAGGCAATATACATTTCTTTTCCTATAACCTATCAAAATGATCTCATGATCATTTGACTTCCTGATATGACAACCATCTTTCACAAATGAGATGTCATATCCTACATCACTCAATTGACTTATACTAATAAGGTTATGTTTCAAACCTTTAACATAGGCCACTTGAGTAATAGTTATATGAGAGCTAGAAATGTTACCAAATCCCTTGATGATTCCTTTTTCAGAACCACCAAAGGTGACTTTTGGACCATCTTTGATTGGAGTGAAGTCCTTTAGCAATCCCCTTGTTCCAGTCATATGTTTGGAACATCCACTGTCCAAGTACCATATTGGGGCATGACCACTTGGACTTACCTGCAAAACAGATTAGTGAACCTTAGAACCCAAAGAATTCTTGGGTCCTTGGTACTGGTTAGTTTGCTTCCTAACAAAGCTACCTGCAGGTTTTCCGACAGGCAGTTTGCTACTCACTTTGGCACTAGCATTGTGCCAACAGTCCATTACAAAGTGGCCTACCTTGCCACAGCACCAACACTCAAACTTATTGTACCTTTGCTTAGGTACAATCTTAGCTGTTTTATCTACAGTTGGCTTGTTGAGAGTTGGGGCTTTGCCCTTGGACTTGGACTTGACAGTCCTTGCAGGTTTAGTAAATCCCAGTCCAGCTTTACCTTTGTGATGAACAAATTCATCAATTAAAGGTAGAACTGACTTAGGTTTAGAAAACCTAGCAACTAGATCTCTCTCCTTCTGAAGACTAATCTCCAGACTCTTGATTTGATCATTCTTATATGTTATAGTCCCCATCTGAATCACAGTTATGTGCTTCAGTCTGGCTATCTCATTAAGTTTTTGATCAATCAACTTCTCATAATCAGTTGCAGCCATTTTGAGACTTGCAATCTCCTTAGCTTAACTCTTGGCGAAGGATTTGCATTTCTTAAATGCTTGCAACAAAACTTTATATTCATCTATCAACTGATGAATATCCTCTTCAGACTCAGATGCACTCTCATCACTTAATGATGATGAATCTGATTCTGAACTAGCACAAGAAATTGAACTTAAAGAACAATGTTGTACCTTACTAGGTCCTGGCTGCTCCAGGATTTTGTCACTTTCTGTCAATGTCATTAGCCCTTGGCACTGACTGTCCTCTTGTTTATATATAGAGTTCATGATCTGGATGAACTCTTCTTCTTCTTCCTCAGCAAATAGTCCTATATATACCTCAGCATCTGACTCAGTTTCTGATGAAGAAATGTCTGACATGCTCTTATCCTTTTTGGCAACAAAAGACTTTTCCTTCTTGCCCTTGAATGGAATCTTTTTCTTATCATTTGACTCCTTCCTTTTCTCTGGACAGTCTGCAACAACATGTCCTTGTCTATTACAGCAATATCATACAATTTTTGAAAGAGTTGCTTTGCTAGACTTATTCTTTTTCCTATCTTTCTTTGAAGACTTCTTATTCTGATAATAGTCTTCTTTATCCTGTGAAGTAGATGGCCTTGTCCTCCACTGTTTTTTCTTTAAGAACTTTTGAAAATGTCTTGTGAAGGCAGCAAAGTCTTCATCACTTTCACTGCTTTCAGACTTTCTGCTTGCTGATTCATTTGACTCAGTTTAAGCTACTTTTGCTGGTGGAGTTGGTGACTTACTTTTATACTTTTTGGGGGCTTCTGTTTTAAAGGTCACTGTCCTTTCTTTATGTTCACTTCTTATAGATTTCTCCTCTTATTTCCTCACCATCAACTGCATGTCATAGGACAGCAGTTTGCCAAACAGTGTTGGTGGAGGAATTTCAGCTAACTTTGTCATTTCCCTAATGGCACAGATCTTGGTGTCCCAATCTTTTGTAAGGGACCTTAAGAACTTATCATTAAGCTCATAGTTACTGAACTCTCTGCCATAGGACATAAGCTCATTCACAATCCTATAGAACTTTTTTATAGCATTCATTTATGCTATCAGATCTACCTTGCCTAAAGCTTTCATATTCTTGGTTTAGCAAAGATTTTCTGTCTTGTCTCACTTCTTCAGAACCCTCCATGTACACAATAAGAGTATCCCACATTTCCTTGGATGTCTTGCAGTGTATCAAATTCTGAAAGGTAGCATCATCTATAGCACTTACTATGATGTTCTGAGCCCTTTTGTCCATTGTGGCTAGAACAATCTCATCCTTTGTCATTTCAGAGAAATCCTTAGGTGTTCTCTGATTTGCATCTAAGACTGAAACCTTCATGGGCACATATAGCCCTTCTTTCACTGTGATATAAATCCTAGGGTCTGAGGCTTCCATAAACAGTCTCACCCTTTCCTTCCAGATACCAAAGATCTCTTTTCTACATATGGGTAGCTTCATGGATCCCAATTCCTTATGATTCTCAGTGGAACCCATGGTTCTTGACTTTCTTGATTCTATAATTTAATTAGACTGAATCTGCCAACAGGATCTACTCAGACAGTTATGTCATTTTTTTTTGAGTAACCTCCCTCTGATACCACTTGAAAGATATTGTACCTAAACACCTAGAGGGGGGGGGATGAATAGGTGACTTGAATCTTTTAACTTTTTAGGCAGAATTCAGATTATAACACAGAATTATATCTACTTTATCACAGCACACAATCAGCAATCACAGAATTCCACAAGCACACAGTAGAAACTCAGATTTATAGTGGTTCCCCAAGGTTTGGGTACATCCACTTTCCCATTCGCCTATCTAGCAGTGTACTAGATTCGGCCAAACTCCTCCACTATCTCAGATCCTCAGATCTTACACTCAGAACCCCAAACCAGGTTCCTACAACTCAGGCCCAAGGCCCTACAACTCAGCTTCTTCACAAAGCCTACACTCAGCCACCAAGGCCTACACTCAGCCACCAAGGCCTACACTCAGAGATTCAAATCTCCTACACTCAGGCACTCTAGCACTACACTCAGCCTTTATAATTACAGGCTTACAAACTCAGATCCCTAAGGATCCTACAAGATAATTTGAATACAATAATTGTAACTCAACAACTCAGAGAAAAGAGAGAAGAGTTGTGAGTTTCTTGATGAGTTCTTGGAAGAACTCAGCTGAAATAAATCTGACTTGGCTTTCTTTAAAGCTTCTTGAATGTAGAACACAATAAGATTGACCTCTTCTGCAGTTGATCCTTGATCTCTGCTACTTAAGATTCAGAACAATATCTGAACCCTTCTTCTCAGCCTGGTTCCAACGGCTGACTTCTTGGATGGAGCTCTCTCTCTCTCCAACTTCTTAGATCTTCACTAGATTCTTCAAGGAATAGCTAGATCTACTTTGTATATTGATCTCTTGAACTTGTGTTCAATCAAAATCTATTTCTGTAGATTGTATAAGCGTATTTATAGGCCTTCTTCATGGTAACCGACTGGTCCGGTTCATAACTGATTTCTGACAACTCTAACAGGTGCAGTAGACCGGCTGGAATGGCAGCTGTCAAGTCATCAAGTCAGTTCTTGAAAATTCTGTAACTGTCTGTAAGTGTCGAGACTGTCTGTCTTTAAGTGTCGACACTTATAGACCAAGTGTCGACACAAGTTGACTAAGTGTCGACACTAGCCTATAAGGTGTCGACACAACTCCTTGTGTTGTAGAATGCACTTCTCGACACAACTTCTTCTTCATGTGTCGACACTGATAATGAGTGTCGACACAAGTACTTGTACTTCAGTATATTGTTGAATTCTTCTAAGTGTCGACACAACACCTTTGTGTCGACACATCTTCATGTGTTGTACTTGTTTAAGTGTCGACACTTCTTCTTGGTGTCGACACATGTCTTCAGTGTTGAAACTTGCTGAGTGTCGACACAGCTCCTTGTGTCGACACATTCTTCTTCTGTTGAGACTTTTGCTGAGTGTCGACACATCTCCTTTGTGTCGACACTTGTACTTAGAATATTCTTGAACTTTGCTAAGTGTCGACACAGCTCCTTGTGTCGACACTTTCTTCAAGTGTTGGCTCTTCTGCTGTGTGTCGACACATTGTTCTGGATGTCGACACTTATACTTAGTCTCTGCTGACTTTTGCTGAGTGTCGACAAAGCCTCCAAGTGTCGACACTTTCTGATGTAGACACAGTTTCTCAGTGGTGTCGACACAACTGTTAAGTGTCGACACTACTTCACTGCACTCTTCTTCATTGAGTGTCGACACAGCTCCTTGTGTCGACACTTTCTGTCTGGTGTCGACTCTGCATCCCTGGTGTCGACACAATGACTCCAAGTGTCGACACTGCTTGCCTGGGTGTCGACACAAGTCTTCTTAAGTGTCGACACTTTCCCTCTAGGTGTCGACACATGGACTTAGAAACTTTTTCTTCTTTCCTGTAAATACTTAACCTGCACAAGTAAACTCAAAATACATCAAATACATTTTGATGTATATCATTGAGTAGGGCGAGGCTTCTTCAAATCAGGTACATTTGAACCAATGTACCCAACACATCTGTTCAGTATTTCTTCGTTTGTGGAAGAGAAATGCTTGTTGCGGTGCGACATTTCTTCGGATTCTGGGCGGATTACCGAGACATCTTCGGATTGCGGTCGGAAGAAGAAGGTCACTGCAGTTTCTCGTGGTGGGGATGGAACGGTGCTTTGTTCGGTTTCTCGGGTGAAAGTCTTTAGTTTCAAGGGCAGCTAAACACCTGGATGGGGGTGAATAGGTTTTTGGCATCTTTATTAATTTCTTTATTTGAGTGTGTTGTCAGTTAGTAGTTTTCTGATTTTAAGACACACGACAAAAAGCACACTCAGAATTTATAGTGGTTCCTCAGATTATGGGTACGTCCACTTTCCCTCCCGCTTTTCTAACAGCTTGTTAGACAAGACACTTCTTCAAATCTCGACTCCAAAGAGCTTACAACACAGATCCCGTAGGATCTCTCAGTCTCCTCCAAGATCTACAGCTTGGGCACAAAGCCCTACCTCAGAGCAAGCTTGCTCCTACAACTCAATGGTCAAAGATGACCTGCCTTAGACTAACTTAATAGTCATACAGCTCAGGCTAGCTAGGAAGTTTGACCTACAACTCAGAGAGGATGACTCTACTACAGCTCAGGCACAAAGACCCTACCTCAAATCTAAAGCTGGATCCTACAACTCTGGCACAAAGGCCCTACCTCAGAGAATGACTCTCCTAACTCAGGCAAACAACTCTACCTTAGATCCACACAGGATCCTACCTCAGATCAGCAAATGATCCTACACCCAGCCTTTATAAAATAGTCCTACAACTCAGATCTGAAGGATCCTACAGAAAAGAAAGTTGTTGTGTTGATTTGAATCCAGAGAATTTCTCTGAGCCTTCTGCTTCCTGAGCTGAGCAAATCCCAGCCCTAACTACTTCACAACAACAAGAAAGTTGATCTTCAATAAACTGCTGCTTGTGCTGGAAGTGAATCAGAAACATGTGTTTCTGATCTTGCTTGACTGCAGAAACTAGATAGCTCTACTTTTTCTTCTTTCTCAGAAAATTCTTCTGAACTTGCTGTAGCAGGTGAAGATCGCTACAACTAACTTTGAACTTTTAGTTCAGTGGGTTTGAACTTCAGCTTCAAGCCCTGCAACAATGACGATGGAGAAGACGATGAAGTTCGGCCTCTTTTCGAAATGTTAAACCATAAAAGTTAATGTCTCCGACGAACTTATCCATTTTATCTTCCATTGTCCAACGGTCCTTAGACGCGTGAGACCCGCCATAGTTGACTGCTGCAACTTATCTTTATCAGTAAAAGTCATATAGTAGACCTGCGGTGCCGTTTGTCGTGTACTGTAGCTTTCCAGCAATAATTTGAAACTTTACCGACTCATGCTGATGTCAGCATCTGTGGACTTAGCCAAATTCTCAGTTTCATCCCAGGCATTGGCTGCGTTGAGTGAATGACCTTCACTCAGCTCAAAAACCCTTAGTCAACTATTCTGCACTTCCAGGCATTGAATGCATTGAGTGAATAGCCTTCACTCAACGCTTTTGTACTTAGACAATCTTTTTGCTGTGCAAGACATTGAGTGCATTGAGTGAACCTGCATCACTTAACCGTAACTTGACTTAGCCAATACTTCTGCCTTACTAGGCGTTGAGTGCGTTGAGTGAACCTTCATTACTCAAATGCTTATGGACTTAGCCAATTACTTCAACGCTGTCAGGCGTTGAGTGCATTGAGTGAACCCTCATCACTCAACGCTCCTGAACTTAGCTATTTCCTTAAATGCATGTCATCTTGTTGAGGCATTGAGTGAACTGGTTTCACTCAATGCTTCTGTACTTAACATATCTTCTTGATGAGCTTGCGTTGAGTGAGTTGTCCTTACTCAACGCCTCTAGACTTAGATGGATTTTTCTGTCTATCTCTTCTTAAGCTTTTTACTGAACACTGTCATGTCGATGCTTTCTTCTCTAGACGTTGAGTGAGCTGTCCTCACTCAACACTTCTGGACTTAGCCAAAATTTTTGACAGATCTTCAATTGCTTTGGCTTGACTCAACGCTTCTTGTTATATGACGTTGAGTGAACTACCTTTACTCAACACCTTTGTACTTAGTCGAATTTCTTCCTTCCCATTGTTGAGGTTTTGATAGACCCAGCTATACTCGATGCCTCTTATTATATGGCGTGGAGTGAACTGTCTTCACTCAACGCCTGGGGACTTGACCATAATTCTGCCTCTACAAACTATTGGGCATTGACTATCCAGATTTACTTAGCGCTTTTTGGCATCTAGCGTTGAGTGAATTATCTTCACTCGATGCCTATGGACTGACGATTTTTTTTCTTTTCTGCATCGTTCCTTGACATATGGCGTTGAGTGAACTAGCTTCACTCAACGCCGGTGGACTTAGATTTCTTTCTCTCCACCTTTCTACCTTGCGTCCACCTGTCATAATCGCGTAGACAACCTGTCTAAACTTGTTCCAAAGAACATCCTGCACATGATGAACTTGAACAAAAACAAATACAGTTATGCTCTTAGTATTAATTGTGATGCCTCTTCAAATCTAGGGAACATTGAGTGCAATATTCCCAATAATCTCCCCCTATTTGAAGAAGGCAGAACACACATCAATACTAAGAAGCATTTTCTCATAAAGCATATAAACTCAAAACAGCTGTAAGCTAGCAGATGTAGTTTTCTCATACCACTTGAAAATTCAAGATAGCTATAACTCTTTCATACCACTAGAATTACCAGTATAGCAATTCAATTTTCTCATACCACTTGAGCATTTACTCAAGTGATATGCACTTTCCTCATACCACTTAACACTTAAGTGGAACACTTTCCTCATACCACTTAGAGGTGGGAAAGTAATGTGCAAGGGCCAAATAAGCATTCATTGCACTCCGCATACTACTTGAATTTATTCAAGTAATATGCACTGACTAGATATCATAATATTGCCCACACCTCCCCCTTTGGGGCTTTGGGGTTTAGGGTATTGCCCACATCTCCCCCTTTCTGGCTTCTTTAAAGAGAAACAATTATCTAATGAGGGAGGTGATAGGATCTTGCACTATAGAATTTATCTCTTGATCCAGCCAACATCTTGTGTTGATACCACTTGAAAAATTATCCTAGTGATCAAACTACTTGATTAGATATCATACCTCTTGTGTTGATGCAACTGATAGAACATATTACTGCAGCCACTTGACACTTGAGTGGTCCATTGATCCACTTGAGCTAGCTGCTATCAGTGATCCACTTGAGCTAATGCCACTCCTCAGACCACTTAAAACTTCTACAGAATGCAGTTGTAGTCAGGGAGGTGCTGGCCTTTCATCTTCTCCTGCAGCAACATTGTCTTTTCATCAGCAGCAATGACTTCTCAGCTGCAGCCATCCACTAGTATTGATCTCCCCCTCAGTCTGTGCATTGTCCAGGAAGCTGAATTTGTTTCTGCAACTGCTGGATTTGCTCCCCCTTAATAGGAGCATCTTGACTTGCTCCCCCTCAAGAAGAACATCTGTTGTCATTCTCTTTACAGGACACTTGAGTCCATCTAAGTGTTGATATATTTTGAAAGACTTATCTACATACAAGAAAAGTGAGTCATGCAACAAAAACAATATATAGAGCAACTGAAGCTATACCAGTTTAACATACCCAACTCAAACTTGAAGGTATAACATCCCAACTTTTATTGGGCCACCAGAACCCTAATGAGCCCAATAAAAGTGACTCAAACCCATACCCGCGACCCGGTAGAAGATAACCATAGGCGGAAAATAGAGCTAGAATACTCCGATTTGACTTCCGTCAGTCCCTGTGGCCTCTTATAGTCGATACGAGCGCGTCGGAACTCATTTCGTTGGACCACGAGGTTATGTGGTGGATGTAACCATTCCTCGTAAAACGCCACGAGAGCCAGACTTTGGATATCTTTCTAAATGACTCTGATTTGAGTTCCGTCAGTTCTTGTGGCCTCGTATAGTTGATATGAGTGCATCATAACTTGCCGCGTCACAATCCGAGATCTAACGACAGATACAGACATTTTGACCATTTTAGCGCGTCACGACGCTCATATTTTGGACTTTTACTAAACGAACTCAGATTCGACCCCGGTCAGTAGCGTTGGATTTGTATGGTCAACACAAAGTCAACGAAATTAGTCCCGATCAGTTTCGATGATGGGTGGTTAAACCGTGGTCAAATCAAGCTCAGTCATGCACTGAAAAGCGTGCGCAGACCAATTGTGACCCGACACCCCAACTTTGACCCAACCCTGATGACTTGGGCATATTTTGACTTTGACCCCCGTGGGTTGACCCACCAAGGTTGACTTTGGTCAAACCCTCCTTTTTCCCCATTTTTGGAAATTTTCCCTAAGGAGGAGGTCACCTCCTCTCCATGGGTAAATAGTGCATTGACCCCCTTTACCTATGGGGGCCACAAATAAATAAGATGGAAGGGAGTGGGCCCAAGTACTGGCCCACCAACACCTTCCCCCACTCCCCTCTCTTTTTTCCCTCTCCCACTTGTAAAAGCCCAAGCCCATAAGGGCCCGACCCCATTTCCTACATGGGGGAATTACCTTGAACCTCCAGCTGTCCTTGGATAGCTAGAGGGTGGAGATTAATCCCTCCCTAAGGAGGGATTAATCCCACATTGGGTAGGGGAAGAGATCCCCTCCCTTGCAGCCTATATAAAGGCCCCCTCTCCTGATATATCCCTCACCAGCTCAGTGAGAAACTCCCCCACCCCTCCCCAAGCTCTATCAGAGCTCATGTCGCCGGAAAATGGCAAGCCCGAGCTCCACCACCGCCACCTTGCATGGACAACCAAGCCGGCCCATCCCAAGCCCCTCATCAACAGGTAGAAACTTCTCCCCTCCCCCTTCCCCTCCTTCTGGACGTTCTGCATGGGCCCTCGGCAGCCGGAGCGCCACCGACACCACCTGACCCATGCTCCAGGTCGGATGGTGGCCGCAGGAAGGCTAGCCCCTCCATGCGCCGGAGGTGGTGCTAGAGAAGGGTTGACCCACCAGGATGACTTTACCCAGTGGGGGAAAGCCGGGGTGCCGCCGAAAAATGCCGCTCCGGCGGCACCCAAGAAGCAGAGCTTTTGCTCTGTTTTGCCTCCGGCGACGGCCGGCGGTGGATGGTCGCCGGACCACCACCGGAGAAGAGCCCTGCCCCCGGTGCGCTGGCTGGGGGGTGGTTTTTGGGCTGGGCTCAATGCCGGAGAGGCAGGGTGGTGCGGTGGCGCTGAAATCACCGCCACCCCGCTCTTGGTTTGGCCAAATCAGGCGGTGGCTAGCGGGGGAAGGTCGCCGGGCCACCACCCAGGGACTCGTCGGGCCCCGGCGAACCGACCGGGGGCGGCTTTAGCGTCCGATGGTGACTGACCTGCAGTGGCAGAGGCTATCTCTGACTGCCCGCCGTCGAGGAGCAGCAGCCGTCTGATCTGGTGATGAAGATCGGACGGCCAAGATTTCATTAAATCCTGCCCCCGCCTCAACATCAGCGCCCCCACAGCGGATCCATGACCGATCTGATGTGGGGTCAGAAAGAAGATGTATGATGCCCGGCTTGATCTCAGCCACATGATATCTTTTGATTTGCTATTAGCAAACCAAATTAATAACAAAACTTTGAGAAATTTCCTGAGCCATTTCTAGGGCTTTGGGGGCAAAGTGATCAACATAAAAAATGTTCCCCATACCAATGGATTCCTCCACAAAAACTTTGAGAATTTTTGGAGTTGATTTGGTATTTTTAAAAGCCTAAATAAAATTTATTTGGACAAATTAAATGCCCAAAACTCTTCAAAAAATTATGAAAATTTTATAGGCTCAATATAGACCCCTTAAAGGTTGTATCAAAATTTGGGGACTTGAGGATCAAAATTGAATTTTTCTCAATTCCTTGAAGCCTAGGGTCGCGCTTGGAATTTATTACGCTGATTTTCCTCAAAAGTGAAAATTGGAGCACGCGACCCACCTTTCTAATTTGAATAATAAATTCAAATTGTCTTATCAACGAAAGTGGCCGAGGCAAGTGACCAAGCTCCGGGTGTTCCAAGATTTCGAGAAACCATTGAGCGCCTCGACTCTCGGGTAATTTGGGCATGCTCGGAAGAAGAGAGTACGAGTAGTGAATTGCAAAATTATCCTCGATGAATAATAAGGGTGTAACTCCTAATCAGCCCATAATTCGATTAAGTTGTGATTAAAAAGGCGCAACCAAATTACTATCAGATCTTAATGATTGATGTATCCCAAGCAAGCTTTATTAAAAACTGAAATAGAATAGAATGTGTCTCTGAGAACGGAGAGATGGAACTGAATGTGCTTCCTAAGATAGGAGATAGAACTAAAGGCTCCTGGGTTGAGTGATTGAAATACTAACCATTTTCTTTATGTTTATTCCAGTCGTGTACTAGTCCTGTTCCTTTATTCATTTCATTTCAGTTTTTTCAAATTCAGTACTACTTCAGTCTCGTACTGGTCAAGTTCATTTCAATTCAGTACTACTTCAATCTCGTATTAGTCAAGTTCATTTAAATTAAACACTACTCCAGTCTCATATTGGTCAAATTCATTTCAGTTCAGTACTTTCAATTCAGTACTACTCCAGTCTCGTACTGGTCAAATTCATTTCAATTCAGTACTACTCCAGTCTCGTTCTTGTCAAGTTCATTTCAATTCAACACAACTCCAGTCTCGTACTGGTTAAGTTCATTTCAGTTCAGTACTTTCAATTCAGTATTACTCCAGTCTTGTATTGGTCAAGTTCATTTCAGAACGTTCATTACAGTAATACTCCAGTTCCGTACTGGTCACATTCCATTTTGCCCCTAAATTATGTAGTATTTATTATCAGCAGCTTTAATTACCGAATTTTCATTACTGCAATTTACCATTATAAGCGCGGGTCAAACTCTGACTAGCAGTTGTCTGTTAAGGTTGAGCCTTAGTTAGGGATAACCGGAATTGAGACGTTCCTTCGGGTTTACCCTCAAATAAAGTGCTAACACGCTCCTTGTTGAAAGTTGAGATGAGTGTCGACGCTCGAAGGTTGAAGCATAGTAGGGCTGGCTGTCGTAGTCCCGGTAAGTGTTAGCAATATAGACTGATTGATTGCTTGTAAATTAATTGCGTGGCGGATCAGTCCCTTCCGCAGAGCATTCGTACTGGTGTGAAAAGGTCGACGACTCAAGGCGACAGGGAGATGGGTATCACGAGTGATCGACCGTCATATTGCCCCGTCAGGTCTTCCTCCGCTGGTCGGCCAAAATATTGAATCACCGGATATCGCCCATATCTAGGAGTACACAGAGTTGTACGATGGGGTCTGGGGCTGTGCAGTACGACCACCCCCAGAGGTGGCAAGACTGGCCACTGTCACTGATGGCCACATCAGTGAGGCCCGCAGGGCTCGCTACCCTGCTGCAACAAAAGCAGGCCATACTATGTCGACATAGGGTTGGTGCGCGCGGCTGTGAATGCATGCGGTATGTGCGCGGCTATGAATGCCTGCGATAGGATACAGGTTGTGAATACCTGATGTGCTGATATGCTAGTGTAGCTTTAACTAATAACTAATATACATTGTTGCTGCTATTTCAGTTATACTATGCTACGCTTTTTTATAGTTGCTCTTAGCCTATATATATGAAATATTATATTAACTGTAACACACCCAGTTTTCAGACCTAGAGTCGCTGGAAGCTAACACCCGTCGGTAGAGATACCGCTGGCGGTAGGATGATGAGCTCGACATTGGATCTAGTGCACGATCATTGGATCTAGTGTGCACGACCACTGGTCATGCGCCATTGATCGTGCGCACTATATCCCATTTTCCCAGTTCTGCATAGGGCAATCGCGCGACCATTGTACATAGTGTGTATGACCACTGGTCGTGCGCCGTTGCTCGTGCGTGTTTACCCCATTTTATCTAGAGCTCTGCCAGTGTTAATTGCGCGATCATAGGATCCAGTGTGCACGACCACTGGTCGTGCGCCACTGACCGTGCGGGCGGGTGCAGTTCCGTCATTTTCTTTTGTGTCCGTCTGATGCTTTCTTAAACTCGATCCAAGGTCCTAGGATCTTCTGCCCAAAGGACATTAATAGGGCTGAGAGTGTCTTTCCCCTCATTTTTCTCATCTTTCAGAGAGAGAGTTAGGGTTGGAGAGGAAGATAAGGGAGGAGGAAGGAGAGAGAGCTTTCTTCCACCATTGACGGAGCTTCAGAGCTCCGATCGTCGTTCCGAGACCAGATCCGTGGAGAGGGCATAAAGACGCTCGTGTCAATCCGTTCAAAGCAAGGATTCCATGGCTAGGAAGAGGGGTCGTGAAAGATATAATACCTAAACACCTAGAGGGGGGGGGGGGGGGCGAATAGGTGACCTAATTCTTTTTAACTTTTTATGGCAGCAATCAGTTAATTTCACAGAATTCTATCTACTATAACACAGCACATATGCAACAATCACAGCCAACAACAATCACACAGTAGGCACCGAGTTTTATAGTGGTTCCCCAAGCTTTGGGTACATCCACTTTCCCCCTTCGCCTATCTAGCAGTGTACTAGATTCAGCCAAACTTCTCCACTATGTCAGAACCCAAACTGGTTCCTACACCTCAGGCCCAAGGCCCTACAACTCAGCTTTTCCACAAAGCCTACCCTCAGCCACAAAGGCCTACACTCAGCCACAAAGGCCTACACTCAGCCACCAAGGCCTACACTCAGCCACCAAGGCCTACACTCAGAGATATAACTCTCCTACCCTCAGCCTTTATAATTGCAGGCTTACAATCTCAGATCCCTAAGGATCCTACAAGTTATAATGAATACAAAAAGTATAAACTCAACAACTTAGATGAAAGAGAGATAAGTTGTGAGATTCTTGATGAGTTCTTGGAAGAACTCAGCTGGACTCAATCTGACTTAGCTTTCTTCAAAGCTTCTTGAAAGTAGAACTCAATAAGATTGACTCCTTCTGCAGTTGATCCTTGATCTCTGCTTCTTAAGATTCAGACCAATCTGAATCCTTCTTCTCAGCTGGGTTCCAACAGCTGATTTCTTGGATGGAGCTCTCTCTCTCCAACTTCTTAGATCTTCACTTGATAGCTAGATCTTCTTTAAATCTGAACTTGGACTTGTGTTCAATCTCTTCAACAACTTGTTGATCAATCAATTTCTGTAGACAGCATAGGCCTATTTATAGGCCTTCTTCATGGTAACCGGCTGGTCCGGTCCATAACTGAATTCTGACAACTCTGACAGGTGCTGTAGACCGGTTGGAATGACAGCTGTCAAGTCATCCAGTCAGTTCTTGAAAATACTGTAACTGTCTTTAAGTGTCGAGACTTTCTGTCTTTAAGTGTCGACACTTATAGACCAAGTGTCGACACATGTTGTTTAAGTGTCGACACTAGTCTACAAGGTGTCGACACAACTCCTTGTGTTGTTGATTCTCTATCTCGACACTGCTTCTCCTTTATGCGTCGACACTGAAATTGAGTGTCGACACAACTACTTGTTCTTCAGAATTTTGCTGAATTCTTCTAAGTGTCGACACAACACCTTTGTGTCGACACATCTTCATGTGTTGAATCTGTCAAGTGTCGACACTGCTTCATGATGTCGACACATGTCTTTATTGTTGATACTTGTTGAGTGTCGACACATTGCTTTGGGTGTCGACACTTACATCTTCAGTCGAGACTCTTGCTGAGTGTCGACACATTCCCTTAATGTCGACACTTGTACTTAGAATATTCTTGAACTTTGCTGTTCTTTGCTAAGTGTCGACACAGCTCCTTGTGTCGACACTTTCTTCAAGTGTTGAGTCTTCAGCTAAGTGTCGACACATTGTTCTGGGTGTCGACACTTACTTCCAGTGTTGACTCTTCTGCTAAGTATCGACACATTGTTCTGAGTGTCGACACCTATACTTAGTCTCTGCTGACTTTTGCTGAGTGTCGACACAGCTCCAAGTGTCGACACTATGACTCCAAGTGTCGACACTGCTTACCTGGGTGTCGACACAACTGTTAAGTGTCGACACAACTTTACTGGCTTTTCTTCAATGAGTGTCGACACAGCTCCTTGTGTCGACACTTTCTGTCTGGTGTCGACTCAGCATCCCTGGTGTCGACACAATGACTCCAAGTGTCGACACTGCTTGCCTGGGTGTCGACACAAGTCTTCTTAAGTGTCGACACTTTCCCTCTGGGTGTCGACACATGGACTTAGAAACTTTTCTTCATCATTTCCTGCAAATACTTAACCTGCACATGTAAACTCAAAAGACATCAAATACATTTTGATGTATATCATTGAGTTGGGTGAGGCTTCTTCAAATCAGGTACATTTAGACCAATGTACCCAACAATCTCCCCCTATTTGGAGAAGTCATAACCCTTAGTCAATGATATACACCATTCATAATTAAATTACAAAATGATGTAAAGCAGGATTATATACAGCAGGGTAAACATAAACATGTATTAATCACACATGTATACAAATATATCATCACAAAACAAATATGAAATAGACATAGACATCATCACAGAATAAATATGAAATAGAATTAACATATAACACATTGTTCTAATAGCTGTCATATTCATTTTCAGAAGTTCACAAAATGTTTTACATCAAAAAGATGACAAAGTAAACTTCAAGAAAATTCTAATTCTATTTCAGTTCTGGCTCCTTAATCACTATTTCTTTGCCAACTTGAACTTTAGCTTGAACAGGAGCATCAGCAACTTCAGCATCAGCATGCTTCTTGCCTTTCAAGTCGTTCTTCTTAAGCTCTTTTGCTTTGATCTTTTGTCTTTCAAAGTAATGGTATGGCTTTGGAAAGTACTTGCTAGGCTCCTGAGCCGTAGGAGGAAGCTTTCCCATCTTGGCCTTCCTTCTATATTGGATTATTGCCTCCTGTCTAGTTTCATGTTTTCTTCATTCAGCCTCAGAGAACCACTTGTTCCTGTCTTGAATGTTATCTTTGGCAGCTTTCCAGGCAGTTAAAATGATATTTCTTGAGGTAGGGCTCCATTGCTCAAAATCTGGTCTTTGTTCAGCTTGTTCCCTAAACCTCTTCTTAGACAATCTGGTTTCCTCTTCAGCTTGCTCCTTCAAGATGGCTTCCTGTAAAGCTTCAGAGACAGGCTGAACAACTTTCTCAATTATGACATTGTCCTTACCCCCAGGTGGGCTATACATAGACTGTACATCAACATGTATCATGTCAAAATCTGGAGGAGGATAAATGACTTGAGCCACTTCAGGTTGCTCTCCTCCTAGATAGGCAGGATGAATGCCAGATTCTGCCACATTATCATCATCACAAAGAGGAGGATAACCCAGTGTAGCTCTGATGGAATTAGATATCCACTTTGCATGATCAGAGCTTGCCTTGACTAACACTCTCTCCCCCTTTATGACTTCTCGTTCAATATGATCCCTTAAGTCATCTTTTTGAAATCTCACTTGAGCATTGAGATAATTAACTCCATCCCTGTAGAAAGGTCTTAACCTTTGGAGTTTTTCAGAGAGGATCTTCTGAGATTCTTGAATGGCAGTCCTAACAGCAGAGATTTCTTCCTGGAATACTTTGTCAAATTCAGCTTTAACAGTAGCAGTAGAGGTAGAAGGTCTAGCAGCTATGTTCTTCAGTTCTGTGACAATAGCATTATGAGATGCTGTCAAATTGTCATTCATTCTGAGTTGATTTTCAAGTACATATCCTTGCTTCAGGGCTATGTCATCAACTTGAGCTTTTATCTTTTCTTGGTGTGTAGCTAAGTACACCACAGCATTTCCACCCTTGTGGAAGCATTCTGTCATCTCCTTCTTATTTTGGTTCATTTCAAACCTTATAGATTTTATGTCCTGGGCCAGATCAAATTGCAATGATTTCTGCCCTACATCCACATAAGTCTCTAGTGCTTTTCTATGCTCATCCAACTTGAGCTGCATGGCAACCATCAAATCACTATAGTCTATTGATGGGGCTTGCTGAACTATAGGTTGTGGAGCTACAGTTTGCAAAGCCTTCTTATAACTTTGGCTTCTTCTTCAGAACACTTGGAATTTCTTTTGCTTGGCCTTGGTAGCCTCCTCATCTTCAGATTCTGAGGTGCTAGCAATTTCAACCCTCTCCTTAGGGCTTGGGGGCCTTTCAGTTTGCACATCTGGTGCTGTCTCAAGTTCTTGCCTTACAGGCTCTTCCAGAATTTGCATGTGCTCACCCTCAACTGGAGCATTTTGTCCTTCAGTAGCAGTAGTTTCTTTACCAAAGTCTTCTTGATCTAGATTTAAGAAAAGATCTTCCATGGTATACTCTTGTGGAGACTGAGCAGGAGAAATTCTGGTCTCTTCAACCACTGGATCAGGAACTATTGGAGCTGCAACAGATGTGTCTTCCAAGACAGCATCTGGGACTTGGTTATCCAGCTGAGTTTGCTGATGAACATCAGACAAATCAGTATCTTGCATAGAAAATTCTAAAGTATTGAGTTCAGTGATTACCTCTAGGATAATGCTGGTTGCTTGTTCACTTTCCAGTGTAGTGGGTTCATCTACAACTGGTAGCTCCCCTGGCTTTGATCCTTGTGTATGAGGCTAGCTTGAGGTAGCTCCCTCTAGATCTCAGCATCATCTTGAGGAGCAGGAGATTTCACAGCAGGCTCTTCCTCATTTTCATCTGGAGTGAAGACAACTTGTTCTTCACTGTCTGAGCTGCTAGTGGACTCTTGAGCCACTGGGGCAATTTTCCTTTTCTTCTTTAATGGAATCTCCTTCTCAGAAACTATCTTCTCAGGGGTTGGCATCTCCTTAGTCAACACCCTGTCCCATCTAGAGAACAACCTCATGTCCATTTTTCTCATATGATTTATTTTGCTTCCAGCAGCTGTACTCATAACTTCAGGTATTACACCAGCAAGGTAAAGACTTAAAATCCTGCCCAGGTTGGGCTTCTTCAAGCTTTCTTTAATCTTCTCATAAACTACCATAGACCAGTCAGTTTTTAGAGTGAAGATTATCCTTGTCATTATACTAAACATATGGGCAAACACTCTGTCATGCCCTCCTGGCTTGCTGAGTATGACTTTGCCAACAATCTCTGAGAGGAATTTCCCTTGATTGTTCATGTCTTTTCTAAGAAACACTGATCCAAGCTTCATCTTAGGATCCAGTCCACACCAGGTTAGAGCTTCCCTGGTCTTTGTAGCTGTAACCTCATCTTCCTCTTTAATTCTTGGTAGCTGTAGAATCTTCCTCAGACTTTTAGGTGATACCTTCACCTTCTCACCATGAACCCTGGATTTGATTTTGAATCCAGTTTCGTCTATCTTAGCTCTATTGAGGAATTCTAGTACCTCTTTCTTCCAGATTTTAGTAGGTTCAAACACTAGATATTCTAACCCTGAATCGGCTACTAGGGTTACGACAGTCTGGATTTCTTGATCAGCATCATCGAAAGCACCGCGTACCAGCTCGTATCCTTCGTTGACGTTCTCCTCTAGCTTAGGCGCCATTAGGGTTTGTAGAATTTGTCTTGAGAGAAGAGAGGTGTCGACACAAAAGTTTGGTCTCGAAACTTTGAAAGCGTGTCGACAAACTAAGACAAAACCCTATTTATACCTTTCTAATTTTGAAGATGAACAGGCGGGACAGCTAACTTAAATTGTGCCGACACTGGCAATAAGTGTTGACACTGACTTATAATGTCTCGACACATATGTGTCGACACAAGTTTAGTCAACAGATATTATGTGTCGACACTTGTTTATGTGTCGACACTACATAACTCGACACATAGTCGAGACTTTACTTAGAGAATTCTGAGTACATACTAAGTGTCGACACCACATTGGATGTGTCGACACCTACATGTCATGTGTCGACACTAATATTCTGAAGTGTCGACACCAATTTCCTAGATGTGTCGACACCTTTTTCCTGAAGTGTCGACACCATAATTCTGTGTCGACACATAGATTTCTGTGTGTCGACACCTTTTTACTTAGCCATTTTCAATACTATAAACTTACTCTAAGTTTATCATACCTAGTTCAATTTTAAATCTATTGAACTTAGCTTCTTCTAGGGGCTTAGTATACATATCAGCTAATTGATTATCAGTTTTAACATATTCTAATAAAATATCTTCTCTTTCTACATGCTCCCTAAGAAAATGATATTTAATTTCAATATGTTTTGTTCTACTATGGGATACAAGATTATTAGCTATTGAAATAGCACTAGTAGAATCACAAAAGAGTGGAGTTCTACTAACCTGAATTCCATAGTCCTCAAGCTGATGTTGTATCCACAGAAGTTGAGCACAACAACTTCCTGCAGCCACATACTCTGACTCTGCAGTGGAGATAACCACACTTGTTTGCTTTTTGCTACTTCATGAAATTAGTCTCCCACCTAGGAATTGACAGGTTCCAGTAGTGCTTTTTCTATCTTCTTTGCATCCTGCAAAGTCTGCATCTGAATAACCTGTTAGTTCAAAATCCCTATTCCTAGGGTACCAGAGGCCTAGATAGGGAGTGCCCTTTAGATATCTCAGTATTCTTTTGACTGCTGTCAAATGAGACTCTTTAGGGCAGGCTTGATACCTTGCACAGACACATGTAGCATACATGATATCTGGTCTACTTGCAGTCAAGTATAATAGGGAGCCAACTATCCCTCTATACAAGGTTTCATCTACAGGTTTCCCTGCATCATCCTTGCTAAGAGACATACTTGACCCCATAGGAGTCTTCATGGTACTGGATGAATCCATACCATACTTCCTTATGAGTTCTAGGGTGAACTTGGACTGACATATGGATAAACCACTCTCAGTCTGTTTAACTTGGAGACCCAAGAAAAACTTCAGATCTCCCATACTACTCATCTCAAATTGACCTTGCATTAGCTTTGCAAACTTTTTGCAAAGGCTACTTTCAGTAGACCCAAATATAATGTCATCTACATATATTTGGACTAGTATAACTTTACCTCTAGATTCCCTAAGGAATAGAGTCTTATCTATTTTCCCCCTTGAGAACTTGTTCTCAATGAGGAAACTAGATAGGGTTTCATACCAAGCCCTAGGGGCTTGCTTTAACTCATATAAAGCTTTCCTAAGTCTATAGACATGATTAGGTAAAGTTGAATCAACAAAACCTGAGGGTTGTTCCACATAGACTTCTTCTTTAAGATTACCATTTAGAAATGCTGACTTGACATCCATTTGGTAAACTTTGAATCCTTGATAGGTTGCATAGACAAGAAACATCCTTATGGCTTCCAGTCTGGCTACTGGAGCAAAGGTTTGATCAAAGTCAATACCTTCTTCTTGCCGATATCCTTTAGCAACCAGTCTTGCTTTATTCTTAATGATGACCCCTTGTTCATCCATCTTATTCCTGTAGATCCACTTGGTTCCTATTATATTGTGGTCTTTAGGTTTAGGAACTAGTTCCCAGACCTTGCACCTCTTGAACTGATTAAGCTCTTCTTGCATTGCTTCAGTCCATTGTGGATCTAGTATGGATTCTTCAAACTTCTTAGGTTCAACTTGAGACAGAAAACTAGAGTAGATTGCTGCATTCAGGTTTCTGCTCCTTGTTTGTACTCCTTGTCTTGGATCTCTAATAATCTGCTCTACTGGATGATCTCTAAGATGCCTATTGACTGGAGGCATCCTGACTTCTGGTTGAACCTCTTCAGTTTCATCATTTTGCTGTACTCCTTGTACTTCTTCTGCATTTGATACATGTAGTTCTCCCCCTGGACAACAACCACTGTCTTCTACTTGCTGTTTTGCAGTAGATTCTTCATCTAGAGTGAGCTTGTCCATCTTCTTTGTTAAACCTGTGGGTCTGCATACACTACTAGACAACTCATTATTAATAAGTTTAGTCTCATCAAATACTACATGTACAGATTCTTCTACAACTTGTGTAGACAAGTTGTAGACTCTATAAGCCTTACTGTTATTGCTGTACCCAACAAAAATTCCCTCTTGGGACTTGGCAGCAAACTTAGTCAGGTAAGACTTTCCATTGTTAAGTATGAAGCACTTACAACCAAAGATCCTGAAGTATGATAACTTTGGTTTCCTGCCTTTCACAACCTCATAGGGGGTCTTGTTGAGGCCTTTAGTTATGGTAGCCCTATTAATAACATGGAATGCAGTATTGACTGCTTCAGCCCAGAAATATTCTGGTAGTGATGTATCACTTAATAGGGTTCTACCTGCCTCAATCAAGGTCCTATTCTTCCTTTCAGCAATGCCATTTTGCTGATGTGTTCTAGGTGAAGAAAACTCTTGAAATATCCTAAAGTCTTCACATAGTTTTGTCATGCTATCAGACTGAAACTCAGTACCATGGTCACTTCTTATTTTGACCACTGTACTATTTAGTTCATTCTGAATTTGCTTGACCAAGCTATAGAAGACATTAGGTGTTTCAGATTTCTATCTTAAGAAGAACACCCAGGAAAACCTTGAGTAGTCATCTACAACTACAAAGGTATAGACCTTCCTACCTAGGCTGTGAACTGGCATTGGACCAAAGAGATCCATATACAAGAGGTATAAACACCTCACAGCATCTTTGTTTTCTATGCTCCTAAAGATAGATCTAGTCTGCTTGCCCTTTTGACAAGCTGAGCAAATACCATCTTTAACACACTTAACTTGAGGACCATTCCTCACTAACTCTTTGCTAAAGAGTTTGCTAATAGTCTTGTAGTTAAGATGGGCAAGCCTCTTGTGCCATTTGACACAATGAGAGACTGTCTCATCAGCTACAAGACACACTGGAGAACCATTGTTCTCAACCATAATGTCTAAGCAATAGACATTCCTCTTCCTATAACCTGTCAAAATGATCTCTTGATCAGTTGACCTCATGATATGACAACCATTTTTAACAAATGAGATGTCATACCCTATATCACTTAATTGACTTATACTTATTAGGTTGTGTTTCAACCCTTTAACATAAGCCACTTGAGTAATGGTAACCAAGTTACTAGAAATGTTACCAAATCCTTTGATGATTCCTTTTTCAGAACCACCAAAGGTGACTTTAGGACCATCTTTTATTGGAATGTAGTCCCTTAGTAATCCTCTAGTTCCAGTCATATGTCTGGAACATCCACTGTCCAAGTACCATGTTGGGGCATGGCCACTTGGACTCACCTGCAAAACAGATTAATGAACCTTAGAACCCAAAGAATTCTTGGGTCCTTGGTACTTGTTAGTTTGCAACCTGACAAAGCTACCTACTGGTTTTCCAATAGGCAGTTTGCTACTCACTTTGGCACTAGCATTGTGCCAACAATCCATTGCAAAATGACCAACTTTGGCACAACACCAACATTCAAACTTATTGTACCTTTGCTTAGGTACTGTCTTTGCTGTCTTATCTACAGCTGACTTGTTGAATGTTGGGGCTTTGCCCTTGGACTTGGACTGGACAGTCCTTGCAGGTTTAATAAAACCCAGTCCAGCTTTACCCTTGTGATGAGCAAATTCATCAATTATGGGTAACACTGACTTAGGTTTGGAAAACCTAGCAACAAGCTCTCTCTCCTTCTGAAGATTGATCTCCAGACTCTTGATTTGATCATTCTTATAGGTGATAGTCCCCATCTGAATCATTGTTATGTGTTTTAGTCTGGCTATCTCATTTAGCTTTTGATCAAATAACTTCTCAGAATTTGTTGCAGCAGCTTTGAGATCATCAATTTCCTTTGCCTGACTTTTGGCTAGGGACTTGCTCTTCTTGTAAGCTTGCAACAGAACCTTGTATTCATCTATCAGCTGATGAATATGTTCCTCAGACTCAGATACACTCTCATCATTTGATGATGATGAATCTGATTCTGTACTGGCACAAGAAACTGAACTTAAAGTTGAACTTTGTACCTTACTGGGTCCTGGCTGCTCCAGGATTTTGTCATTGTCAGTCAATGCCATCAGTCCTTGGCACTAACAGTCTTCTTGCTCATATATAGAATCCATAATCTGCATGAATTCTTCTTCTTCTTCTTCAGCAAACATCCCTATGTATGCCTCTGCATCTGACTCAGTTTCTGAAGAAGAAATATCTGACAGAGTCTTCTCCTTTTTGGCAACAAATGACTTTTCTTTCTTGCCTTTAAAATGAGTCTTCTTCCTGTCACTAGAATCGTTTCTCTTTTCTGGACAATCTGCAACAACATGACCTTGTCTGTTGCAGCAATAGCACACTATTTTTGAAACAGTTGCCTTGCTAGATTTAGTCCTCTTCCTGTCCTTCTTTGAAGCCTTTTTGTTCTGATGGAAGTCTTCTTTTCCCTGTGAAGTAGAAGGCCTTGTCCTCCACTGTTTCTTCTTCAAGAACTTCTGAAAATGTCTAGTGAAGGCAGCAAAGTCTTCATCACTTTCACTGCTTTCAGACTTTGTGCTGACAGACTCATCTGACTCTGATTCAACTACCTTTGGAGGTGGAGTTGGTGACTTATTCCTGTACTTTCTGGGGGCTTCTGTCTTGAAAGCTACAGTTCTTTGCTTATGTTCATTTCTTGTTGATTTCTCCTCCTCTTTCCTCACTGTCAACTGCATTTCATATGACAGCAATTTGTCAAACAGTGTAGGTGGAGGAATTTCTCCCAACTTAGTCATTTCTCTAATGGCACAGATCTTGGTGTCCCAATCTTTAGTTAGGGACCTTAGAAACTTGTCATTGAGTTCATAATTACTGAACTCTCTTCCATAAGACATGAGTTCATTCACTATCCTATAAAACTTCTTATAGCACTCAGTTATGCTATCACCCTTTCCTTGTCTAAAACTTTCATACTCTTGATTTAGCAAGGATTTTCTATCTTGCCTAACTTCTTCAGATCCTTCCATATATACAATAAGGGTATCCCACATCTCTTTGGCTGTCTTACAGTGTATTAGATTCTGAAAAGTTGCATCATCTATGACACTCACTATAATATTTTGAGCCCTTTTGTCCATGGTGGCTAGGACAATCTCATCCTTTGTCATTTCAGAGAAATCCTTTGGTGTTCTCTGATTTGCATCTAGAACTGATATCTTCATGGGCACATAAGGCCCTTCCTTTACTGTGATGTAAATCCTAGGGTCTGAGGCTTCCATAAACAGCCTCACCCTTTCCTTCCATATGTCAAAGATTTCCTTTCTGCATATAGGTAATTTCATGGATCCCAATTCCTTGTGATTCTCAGAGGAACCCATGGTTCTTGATGTTCTTGAATCTGTAATTTGACTTAGACTAAATCTGCCAATCAGGATCTCCTCAGACTGTTATGTCCCTTTTTGAGGAACCTCGCTTTGATACCACTTGAAAGATATAATACCTAAACACCTAGAGGGGGGGGGGGTGAATAGGTGACCTAATTCTTTTTAACTTTTTATGGCAGCAATCAGTTAATTTCACAGAATTCTATCTACTATAACACAACACATATGCAACAATCACAGCCAACAACAATCACACAGTAGACACAGAGTTTTATAGTGGTTCCCCAAGCTTTGGGTACATCCACTTTCCCCCTTCGTCTATCTAGCAGTGTACTAGATTCGACCAAACTTCTCCACTATCTCAGAACCCAAACTGGTTCCTACACCTCAGGCCCAAGGCCCTACAACTCAGCTTTTCCACAACGCCTACCCTCAGCCACAAAGGCCTACACTCAGCCACAAAGGCCTACACTCAGCCACCAAGGCCTACACTCAGCCACCAAGGCCTACACTCAGAGATATAACTCTCCTACCCTCAGCCTTTATAATTGCAGGCTTACAATCTCAGATCCCTAAGGATCCTACAAGTTATAATGAATACAAAAAGTATAAACTCAACAACTTAGATGAAAGAGAGATAAGTTGTGAGATTCTTGATGAGTTCTTGGAAGAACTCAGCTGAACTCAATCTGACTTAGCTTTCTTCAAAGCTTCTTGAAAGTAGAACTCAATAAGATTGACTCCTTCTGCAGTTGATCCTTGATCTCTGCTTCTTAAGATTCAGACCAATCTGAATCCTTCTTCTCAGCTGGGTTCCAACAGCTGATTTCTTGGATGGAGCTCTCTCTCTCTCCAACTTCTTAGATCTTCACTTGATAGCTAGATCTTCTTTAAATCTGAACTTGGACTTGTGTTTAATCTCTTCAACAACTTGTTGATCAATCAATTTCTGTAGACAACATAGGCCTATTTATAGGCCTTCTTCATGGTAACCGGCTGGTCCGGTCCATAACTGAATTCTGACAAATTTGACAGGTGCTGTAGACCGGCTGGAATGGCAGCTGTCAAGTCATCCAGTCAGTTCTTGAAAATGCTGTAACTGTCTTTAAGTGTCGAGACTTTCTGTCTTTAAGTGTCGACACTTATAGACCAAGTGTCGACACATGTTATCTAAGTGTCGTCACTAGTCTACAAGGTGTCGACACAACTCCTTGTGTTGTTGATTCTCTATCTCGACACTGCTTCTCCTTTATGTGTCGACACTGAAATTGAGTGTCGACACAACTACTTGTTCTTCAGAATTTTGCTGAATTCTTCTAAGTGTCGACACAACACCTTTGTGTCGACACATCTTCATGTGTTGAATCTGTCAAGTGTCGACACTGCTTCTTGGTGTCGACACATGTCTTTATTGTTGATACTTATTGAGTGTCGACACATTGCTTTGGGTGTCGACACTTACATCTTCAGTCGAGACTCTGGCTGAGTGTCGACACATTCCCTTAGTGTTCGACACTTGTACTTAGAATATTCTTGAACTTTGCTGTTCTTTGCTAAGTGTCGACACAGCTCCTTGTGTCGACACTTTCTTCAAGTGTTGAGTCTTCAGCTAAGTGTCGACACATTGTTCTGGGTGTCGACACTTACTTCCAGTGTTGAGTCTTCTGCTAAGTGTCGACACATTGTTCTGAGTGTCGACACATGTACTTAGTCTCTGCTGACTTTTGCTGAGTGTCGACACAGCTCCAAGTGTCGACACTATGACTCCAAGTGTCGACACTGCTTGCCTGGGTGTCGACACAACTGTTAAGTGTCGACACAGCTTTACTGGCTTTTCTTCAATGAGTGTCGACACAGCTCCTTGTGTCGACACTTTCTGTCTGGTGTCGACTCAGCATCCCTGGTGTCGACACAATGACTCCAAGTGTCGACACTGCTTGCCTGGGTGTCGACACAAGTCTTCTTAAGTGTCGACACTTTCCCTCTGGGTGTCGACACATGGACTTAGAAACTTTTCTTCATCATTTCCTGTAAATACTTAACCTGCACATGTAAACTCAAAAGACATCAAATACATTTTGATGTATATCATTGAGTTGGGTGAGGCTTCTTCAAATCAGGTACATTTAGACCAATGTACCCAACAGGTCGTAAGGTAACGACATTTCTCCTCTCGGTTTTTAGGATGCGTGCATAACATCTTTTCCTTTCTTGCTTTTCAAGCTTTTGGGCACCAAATCTCTCAAATAAGAGGGGTTTGGGTCGCCATGGTTCAAGAGGAACCACCAGGTCGATTGTGTCTGTCCCCGACATGATATTGCATTAGAGATCCGCTCCATTAGTGGATCAGGCATTGTGGGTGAAGCCGTAGTCGCGACTGTTAGTCCGACTCGGTGATATTGCATAGCGAGCCTTAAGGATTTTGTAGAAATCCGTTGCAGCAAGATGTCGTTTGTGATGTATGTGTTTCCCCCTTTTTTGAGTGAGTACGTGTAGCTGGAACCGGAAAAGGTTAGCTCCGCGTTGGCGGTAGATGGTTTTCTTGGTGCGCATGAACGTTGCAGTACAAATGATGGATTAGGGTGGGAAATGCTAAGGGTTCTTAGAATCAATTTGTGTGTGAGACGGAGTCCTGACGTGAGAAGTCAGAGGTTGCAGGCAAGCCCGGGTCTAAGACCCACGAGCAGGTGGGGCCTTGGTAAGATTTCCATGTGGCGGCTTGTATGTCATTAGGGGAATTGCAATACCATTTTTGTTTGCGACTTGATGCCGATGGGGAAATTGGAAGTACCCAGTTATTATGATAATGTGCTAGATGCATACATGATAGGGTGCCTTGGGTGAAGCCCGAGTTTGCATACATGCTGCGTAGTAGACCCCTTTGATTATATGTTCAACATAGAAAACATGTTTGTTGTTTGAGACATCCAAACCTGTTTTTAAAGCTTTACATGTTTATGTATATGACATACAAAGTGCGGACTTGCAGGATGGAGGTGTATCCCGGGGTCCGTTAGGGGCGGCCGAGAGGAGATGTGTTGGTTACACAGTAGAGGTCAGCCTTTGCTGACCCACGTTACCACAAATTTTTACAGGGCAAGGATCGCAAGCGGGAGCAAGTGCGCCAGCCGAAAAGGCCTAAGCCTCATGAAGTGATTACCATGCTTATTAGCTTGTTTTCTTCTTGGATGTGATGCTCTATGTTATTGGTATTTCCGGCTTGCATGCCGAGCTAGCCTAGGAGTGATTTTGCACGTTGATGTTTGACCTTGTTGTCATTCAGTTTTGGACTTATTTTGTGTAAGACCTTAAGGCCATTTTGATACTCCTGATTGGTAGTGGATAACTTCTAGTTTTGTTGGTATATTTCCGCTGTTGCTTTATTCTGAGTTTTGAGTTAGGTAGTTAATACCATATTTTAATGTTAAAGCTGTGGCGTCCGTATGTTGTGGGGCCCCGGCCGGACCCATATTATATGGTCATTATAGGGGAGTCGTTACACTAACTCTCTCTTGTCTTGGCTATCTACTTTTGTTGGGTGGGTGTGTGCTCGTCCCCAGGATATGGATCCGGGGAGGAGATTTATTTCCACATAGCTATGTGACTAACGTTAATTTAAATAACCATTCACAGGAAACAGAGCACCGTAGTGACCCGCTGCCTCAGGGGATTGCACTAGCAGTTGGAACTACTCGAGCAGAAACTCCCCCGATGTCCTCAGAGTTTCGAGACGTGAGTACCGACGAACTGGTTAGGGAGAGAGAGTGAGGAGTTATATGTAGTACTTGTACAGCCTGCGAGTTTATATAAATACTTAGGCTACGACCTTTGTACATATGTACATATATATGATGTTATATATATATTTGATATTGGTTTCCTGTTATTGCTTCCGTAAATCTCTGATGTATTATGAATGTTGTGATTCTAGCCGAGCAAGGCGGCCACATACTGCTTAGATAGGGTGGGTCGTTACCCCTAAGGAGCACTGGGTGGACGTCTTGGGCAGTAAGATTCCCTCCAGCCCGACCCAGGGCAAATGTTGGGGGGGGGGGGGTCCTACAGAAGGTGCTGAATTTGACTTCATCTAGTGGCTTAGTAGAGATGTCTGCCACTTGCTTGTCTGTGGGAACAAACTACAGACAACTGTCTTTCTTTTCCACATGCCCCATAAAAAAATGATACCTAATCTCAATATATTTAGTCCTGCTATGAGAGACAGTATTCCTAGAAATTGAGATTGCACTAGTTGAATCACATAACATAGGAGTGTTACTTATCTTGAGGTTATAGTCCTGGAGCTGATATTGGATACACATCAACTGTGCATAGCAGCTACCTACTGAGATATACTCTGACTCAGCTGTTGAGATTGCAATACATGATATATCTTGAGGTTATACACATCAACTGCAGCTCTGTTGGTGATAGTCCCTGTTAGGAAAGGTATTTATCAAGGGGGCTGGGTTCGAGACTCCGCCTCAACATCCTGCAACTTAGTTGGTGATAGTCCCTGTTAGGAAAGAGATTTATCAATGGGGCTGGGTTCGAGACTCAGCCTCAACATCTCACTGCACTGAGAATAGGTGTGGTCATGAGTGGGGTGCTTGGGCTGCAGCCTCGTGGTGGGACCGGACGTGTTCCTCTAGTGCAGAACCAGAGCGGGGCTGCTCTGGACCACTGCATCACTTAATGCAGACTAACTTCAAGCGTTGGAAGTCATGTGTGGAGACCGGAGCTATTTGATCACATTATTGATTGTCGATCGGCAGCTGAGATCTAGATGGCCTTGGATGGCCTGCTCAACAAGAAAAATGTAGCTCAGCTACAATTCTTGGAGAATAAGTTGGCTAAGGCCACTCAGTGAGACATGTTGGTGTCATCTTTCTTTTTGAAGATGAAGAACATCTACGCTGAGATTTTGGAACTAGACCCGGATGAGCCTATCTCAAAGGCGAAGCTGAAAAGGCACTTCGTCCGTGTCTTGCGGAAAGAGTATGTGGTCTTTGTTACCTCTGTTCAGGGATGGGCTAATCAGCCATCTTTGTTGGAGCTAGAGAATTTGTTGGCTATGCGAACGAAAAAAAGTAGATTGAAAATTTGGAGTAACAAAATTTTTTTATCCAAAAAGGTATCTATTACAAAGGTATAGCCTCCCTTTTATAGAGTGGAAGAGATGAGAGAGTTTACAAATAAGCAATGTGAGACTAAAAATTACAAGTATATGCGGCTTTACGAATAGACAAACCGGACAAGTCGTGCGGTTAGACAGGCCGGCTAACCACCCGACAACCAACAGTAGGAGAGAACAAGCGCCACGGTGAACAAGCCGCCATAAGAGACCGCTAGACCACCCGGTGTCCAAGTCGCCTGAGACAAACCGCCAGACCGCTGGGATACCAAACAGAAACAACCCGACAGACAAGCCGGTTAGGATAAACCGCCAGACCGCCCGACCTCCGAATAGTAACAGACTGCCCGGCCTCCATACTGCAACACTCCCCCTCAAGCTGGAGCATATATATCAATCATGCTCAGCTTGTCGTAAATGTGGAAGAAGGAAGTGGACACTAGCTTGGTGAAGACATCTGCCAACTTGTTGTCGGAAGTGACGAACGGAGTACAAATCTATTTCTTCAAGATCTCTTCCCGAATAAAGTGACAGTCGACTTCTATATATTTTGTCCTCTCATGGAAGACAGGATTTTTGGAGATGTATATCGCGGCTTTGTTGTCACAGAACATAGGAAGAGTATAGTTTTAGACCTCTCCTAAGTCAAGCATGAGAGCTCGTAACCATTTCAACTCACATGTGGTCGATGTCATACTGCGATATTCTGCTTCTACACTAGACCTAGAGACTATAGACTGTTTCTTGTTCCTTCAACTCACAAGATTTCCTCCAACAAATGTGCAAAAACCTGATGTTGACTTGCGGTTACCTTTGTCATCAATATAGCTCAAATCTGAGTATGTTTCAACCCTTAAGTGATCATTCTTCTTAAAAAGGAGTCCTTTCCCTGGCGCAGGGGCGGACCCACATAGGGCCCAGTGTGGGCGGCCGCCCACACTGATTTTAAAAAATATCAGTTATCAATAGTAGAATGCACAATTTATTTATTTGGCAGATATAATATATATATATCATATATAAATTCAAGTAAACATTTTAGGCAAGTTGGTAGAGTGTATGATTTTTAATTATAAGGTCTTGGGTTCAAGTCCTATGCATCTCATATTTTTTATTACCTACATATTTATTTATTTTTTTTGTTTTCTAACATATTTATTTTTCATTATATTTCCTACACATTTTTTATCATTTACTTTCTTTGTGTGTCAC
Source organism: Platanthera guangdongensis (assembly GCA_039583875.1). Classification (NCBI taxonomy): domain Eukaryota; kingdom Viridiplantae; phylum Streptophyta; class Magnoliopsida; order Asparagales; family Orchidaceae; genus Platanthera; species Platanthera guangdongensis. The sequence continues at coordinate 155,752,742 of CM077155.1, read as the reverse complement.
ATTTATTTATCATTTTTAGATATAATTCAAAGTAGTAATTTTTATTTTTTTAATACATTTCATACACTGCCCACACAGAGAAAAATCTCTGCGTCCGCCACTGCCCTGGCGCTGCTTTAACATACTCCAATATCCTCAGGGCAAATTGTAGATGACACTCCCTAGGAGCTTGCATGAACTGGCTCACCTTGCCCACAACATAAGAGATGGCGGGTCTGGTTATAGTGAGATAAATGAGTTTGCCAACCAGACGCCGGTACCTTGTAAGATCGGATAGAAGAGGCGAGTCATCTGTCCAAGTTTTGTCTTCTCCAGCAGCCATGGGACATCGGGCAAGTTTAGAACCAGTCAACCCTGCCTCCTTTAGAAGATCAATAACATACTTCCGTTGGGAAAGGACCATGCAATTGAGCTTCCTAGAGATTTCAATCCCCAAAAAGTATTTCGGGGAGCCCATATCCTTTGTGACCAGGTGTTGACAGAGGTGTTTTTTTGTCAAAGTTACCTCATCCTGGTCATCGCCAGTAAGAAGAATGTAATCCATATATACCGCAAGAACTACCAGACCCGAGGCGGTTTTCCGAACGAACAAGGAGTGATCGGCTGAACTTCTTGCAAAACCAATGGCCGCAACAATGCCGCTGAACTTGTCAAACCAAGTATGAGGGCTTTGCTTTAGGCCATAGATAGCCTTCTTTATCCGGCATACTCGTGTCTCCCCCTGAGAAACATACCCAAGAGGTTGCTCCATGTAAACATCTTCCTGAAGATCACCGTAGAGAAAAGCATTCTTAACATCCAGCTGTGAAATGGGTCAATCCTTGTTGACAGTGACAGAGAGGACCCGAATGATGCTAAGACGAGCAACGGGAGAGAAGGTGTCAAAGTAATCGACACCATAGGTCTGAGTGAAGCCTTTGGCAACTAGGCGGGCCTTGTATCGATCCACCCTGCCATCCGGATGGAACTTTACAACAAATGCCCAGCGACAGCCAACCACATCAGTGCCCAAAGGGGGGGGGGGAACCAGAGTACAGGTACCCCATTCAGTGAGGGTAACAATTTCCTCATCCATGGCAGCCTTCCAATGAGGAACAACCAGAGCTTCCTGGTAGGTGTGGGGAGTGGTAGTTGCAGAGATAGCTAATGCAAATGCCCTGTGAGAAGGAGTGAGACGATCATATGAAACAACAGCAACCAGCGGATGCTGGGTACACGTCCACACCCCTTTGCGAAGAGCAATGAGAAGATCCAGGTCAGCGTGTTCCTCAGTAACTGGAGCATCCGTGGCGGAGAGAGCTGGCCCGGGAGAGGAGAGAGACGGTCGCAGAGAGGAGGGAGAGAGCGGTGGTGATGAGGAAGAGAGGGAAGGAGGATACAGTAGAGGTGATGTTGGGAAAATCTCAATGGGAGTGGAGGGGACGGTGGGAGAAGGCGAACGAATTGTAGAGGGAGAGGGGTCAGAAGAGAAATAGAACACATTCTCGAAGAAAGTCACATCCGCGGATACGTATTGTTTATGAAGAACGAGATCAAAGCAACAGTAGCCTTTTTGAGTAGTTGAGTAACCCAAAATGACATATTTGGTGGCACGTGAGTCGAGTTTGTCATGAGTGACGGAAGGATTGTGCACAAAAGCCATGCACCCAAAGATACGAATAGGGAGAGAAAATGAATCCTTATCCGGATATAAAATAGAGAATGAGGTTTGTCCATGGAGAACCATGGACGGAATGTGATTAATGAGGTAACAGGAGATGAGGACAGCGTAGTCCCAATAGGAGCGAGGAACTTGCATCTGTGTCATCAGAGTGCGACCGACATCGAGGAGGTGACGGTTCTTGCGTTCTGCCACTCCATTTTGTTGGGAGGTATAGACACAGGTAGTTTGATGAATAATACCATGTTGCATACAAAAAGAAGAGAAAGCAGTGCTAAGATATTCCTTAGCGTTGTCAGAACGAAAAATTTTAATAGACATATCAAACTGATTCTTAATCATATTATAAAATGATGTCCATACATAAAAGAGTTCAGAGCGATCCTTTAAAAGATACACCCACGTACATCTAGAGAAATCATCAATAAATATTACAAAATATGAACAACCCCGACCTATGGTGAGGGTAGGAGTAGGACCCCAGATATCGAGGTGAACAAGTTCAAACGGACGGGAAAGAGCCACGACCTTGCTTTGGTGGGAAGGAGTGGTGATGCTTGCCAAGCTGACATGCATCATAGTTGAGAGGAGGACTTTGTAGAGGAAGATGTGGTAGAAGCTGATGTAGAAGACGTGGAGGAGCATGACCAAGACAAAGATGTCACTGGAGAAGATCAGTAGAAGATGTGGAGAAGGCGGAGTGTTGGATCCCTAATAAGATTTGAGCTAGGTTCACTAGGTTAGGATCATATGACCCACAATGTATAGCCAGGATCATAGTTGTGTCCTAGAGTCTAGGCCAAGTCAGTCAACATGTAACAACCCCATCCGTTCATATGGTATATACTAGAAGGTCCGGCCGGGGCCCCACAGCATATATCACAAAATATGCGGTGAAGTTACAGGATGATACTGAAGTAACGCATCGCACCCTAACACAATGCATTCTATCGGAAGCCTACACTAACCATTGAACTCCACACTAGAATGTCCAACATATAAAACAACTCCACATTATATATATAGATAGGAATGTCTTACAACATAAACTAGTTGGCCTTATGGCCTTACAAGGCTTTCAAACAGTGGCCTAAACATTAGCGCGCAGGCCGGCCACATTAAAAGTAAACACAACACTCATATCCAAATTAGCCTTCGAGGGCTAACAGCAGCAGCAGCAGCTAAAGCAGCATGCACATCAACCCTTTTTTGTTCTGATTGGCTCTCCAGCACCTGTACAGGGACAATCCACCCAACGGTGGCAAACAAAGGCAACGGTCAGCATTCAGCTGACCAAATTATAATGACCCTACCCCTTTCTCGGGGCAGCGGTAATCTTCCATGCAGGCATAAAATTTCACAAGCATATATAGATCATATGATGTGCTTTTACGCACACATTCTATCACAACCGTCAGCCACTCGGCTCGACGATCCGTGCACTCCGGGCACATTCTTGGTGTATCGGCGAACTAGTTGCCCACCACCGTATCAGGGTCGCAACCCAACGACAACTCACTTGAGCATTTACTCTATGGTGTGTAGCCTGAGTTTTATAGTCTTAGTGAACCGGGATTCTCTCATAGCCCCCCATTGTATCACGGCGCGTAGGCCTAAGACTCTCGCTATACGCTCTAACAGACCGCACTTTCTGGTCCACATTGGACAAACATAACGCAGGTCGGATCCTCCACCCCCCGTTGCTCAAATCGCCTTGTCATCACCTAGCACAACGTACTCGCGGCTAAATCAAAGGCGCGGGTTGGTCTCACCGATCCTGTTCTTGACATTCAAGCCTGGGTGTTTTCCTGGGTGCACCAGTACTTCATTACACCCACTCATATCACTCATCATTAGCGGATCTTTCCTGGACGCACCAGTACTTCCTGCTACTCTCTTCGCAGGTATGACTCCGCAAATGTCACAACTGTCAGGGGTCTTTCCTGGCTACCACGCTAGTACTTCCTGCTACTTCCTTCACAGGTAGAACCCAACATCACAAGCAACACAAACATTATTCGGGTATTTTCCTGGACTACCACTCAGGTACTTCCTGCTACTTTCTTTCACAGGTCCAACTCGTCGACTCCTAAACTACACGTTTATCACGGAGTCTTCTACGGTTCGTATGCAACATCACCAATCCAGACCAACCTGTCCAGATGGGCTTCACACAGCATGCCTATTTCGCACTCCATTTCTGGATCTTTATGCCAACAAAGGGGATTCCATGAATCAACCCAAAAGACTCCCAACACCAGCCGCCCTTTGGTGGGGGAATCATATACATATGCCAAAAGGGAGCCTTCACATGGCTATGAAGAAAGGTCGTTACCCTTGAAGACCGTTTCGGTGCCATGAACTCCTAGCTGGCTAGAAAGAACCGCAACAGCTTTTCCTCCGCAACGATGGCCTCGAATCTCAGCTTGACACTTTCAAACTCCACCAGAGATCAGCCCCTCTTCTTCTTCCTCCTTCTTCCTTTCCCTTTCTCTCTCTAGAAGTTTAGAAAGATGATGGCTAACAAAAAATTGAGTCTTTCGTCTCACTTTTTGGCCTTAAGGAAGCAGGGAAGGCTCTCAGCTGTTAGATCCCAGCTGAAGAAGAATGGACAGCCACAAAAAACCCGCAAAATCATGTTTCGGGTCCGACACGCCCTGTGACGCGCCTTATCCCGAAACAGGTCACGCCCAGGGTACAGGCCCGTGACGGCCAGGACACGCCCGTGATATAGGGCGTGTACCTCACTCGAGTCATATTCACGACCTACTCGATAAGACTACTCGAGCAGTTAGTTATGACACGCCCGTGTCAGCCCCTCGATACCCACTCGAGAGGACTTACTCGAGAGAAAATCAACTACTCGAGTGCTCGGATTGGCCACGCCCGTGTCGAATGACACGCCCGTGTCATCGCCCTCTTACTCGAGTACTTTTCCACTTACTCGAGAGAAAAGTGTCGACCTCTCGACACAGCGGGACACGCCCTGTGACACGCCCGTATCACAGGTCGTGTACCCCATACTTGACGATCGTCGAGCGCAGTTTGTCGAACACAGGGGGACACTCCCTCCTCGAATGGTACACGCCCGTGTAGCCTGGTGTGTTCTCGCGTTCGACGAACGTCGAACACAGTTCGTCGAATGAAGAACGCAGTTCGTCGAACTCATTTTTCGTCGAACTTACGACGACTCCGCACCCGAGCAGGACACGCCCTGGGACACGCCCGTGTCCCAGGCCGTGTCACCCAAAATTTTGCCTCCTGAAAAATTGGGTTGTTACAACCCTCCCCTCCTACCAGAAATTTCGTCCTCGAAATTTGCACACAGGAAGGCAATCAACAACTAAAAAGTCATAACATCAAAATTTCTTGTTACAATAACTTTTCACTATCCACTCAGTTACAGAAACAGCTCGGGAAATTCAGCTCGCATGGTTTGCTCTCGCTCCCATGTAAGCTCTTCATGACCACAGTTTGTAGTACCCCCCCCCCCCCAACCTTTTGCCCGGGTCGGGCCGGAGGGGTACTACTGGCCCAAGACGTCCACCCAGGGCTCATAGGGGAAACAATCCACCCTATTCAAGCACTAGATGAACGTCTTGAGTGGTTCGAATCATAACATTCACAACCCATCAGAATATAGAGGAAGCATTAACAGGAAACCACTACATATATATAACATATCATATATATATATATAACATATCATATTAATACAGAGGTTCTAGGGCCGTAGCCTTATGCGTTTATAAAAGCCCGTGGGCTATACATGTACTACATAAGTCTCTCACACACTCTCTCTTCTAAACTGCTCGGCGGTACTCACGTCTCTAAACACCGGAGACGGCGGGGGTGCATCTGCTCGAGTAGACCTAGCTGCTGGCGTAATCTCCTGCGGCAGCGGGTCACTACGGTGCTCCACCTCCTGTGAATGGTTAATCAAATAACCGTTAGTCACAGAGCTAAGTGGAAACAAATCTCCTCCCCGGATCCACATCCTGGGGACGAGCACGCACCCACCCAACAAAAGTAAATAGCCGAAGCAAGAGAGGGTTATCACAATATTTCATATATGAACAACTACGAGCAATTATAAAAGAGTGCAGTATAACTGGAAAAAGCAGCAATATCATAAAACGGTTATAGCAAGGCTCTACTAGCTCATCAGCACAACAGGTTTTCATATCTTGAATTCTATCGCAGGCATTCACAGCCGCGCACACAAACCGCAGGCATTCATAGCCGCGCACACAAACCGCAGGCATTCATAGCCGCGCACACAAACCGCAGGCATTCATAGTCGCGCACACAAACCGCAGACATTCATAGCCGCGCACACAAACCGCAGGCATTCATAGCCGCGCACACAAACCCTATGTCGACATAGTTTGGACCGCTTCTGTTCCAGCAGGGTAGCGAGCCCTGCGGGCCTCACCGATGTGGCCGTTGGTGACAGTGACCAGTCCTGCCACTTCTGGGGGTGATCGTACCGCACAACCCCAGGCCCTCACGTACAACCTTGTGTACTCTTGGATGTGAGCGACATCCGGCGAATCATTTTGGCCGACCAGCGGAGGAAAACCCGACGGGGAATATAACAGCCGGTCACCCGTGGTACTCATCTCCCTGTCGCCTTGAGTCGTCAACCTTGCTGCACCGGTACGAACGGTCTGCGGAAGGGACTGACCCGCCACCATTTCACCGCAAGCAATTTACAATCAATCAAACAATTGCAAACAATATAACATCGGGTCTACGACGGCCTGCCTTACTAGGCTTACACTTCGGGCATCGGCACTTTGCTCTACTTTCGACAAGGAGCGTGGGAGCGCTTTATTTGGGGCTAGACCTGGAGGACTACCTCAACTCCGGTTATCCCCAACTAAGGCTCAACCTAAACAACAACTGCTCGTCAGAGCAGGACCCGAGAATATAAAAGTAAATTGCGATAAGATCAAGTGCGGTGGTTATGCTGCTTATTTAAAGTGCTGGAAAGAAATGTGACCAGTACAAGACTGGAGTAGTATTGAAATAAGCTTGACCAGTACGAGACTGGAGTAGTACTGAAATGAAAGTAATGGAATAATCTTGACCAGTACGAGACTGTAGTAGTACTGAATTGAAAGTACTGAACTGAAAAGAATAAAGGAACTGGACCAGTGCAAAACTGGAATAATCATAAAGAAAATGGTTAGTAATCCAATCACTCCATACAGGAGGCTTCAGTTCCATCTCCGTTCTCAGGAGAGATTTTTCAGTTCCATCCCAGTTTTTAATAAGGTTTACTTGGGTTACACCTTTATTAAGATCCGATTATGAGTTGGTTGCGCCTTATTAACCACAGCTTAATCGGATTGGGGCTTATCAGGAGTTATACTTTCATTATTCGTCCAGAATAATTCATAACTCACCACTCGTGCTCTCATCTTCCGAGCGTGCCCAAATCACCCGAGAATCGAGGCGCTCGACGGTTTCTCGAAATATCGAAACACCCGGAGCTTGATCACTTGCCTCAGCCACTCTCGTCGATAAGACAATCTGAATTTATTATTCAAATTAGAGAGAATGGTCGCGCGCTCCAATTTTCATTTTCGAAGAAAACGAGCGTAATAATATCGAGCGCGGTCCTAGACTTCCATATTTTGGGAAAAATAACAAAACTTATCCCCATGAGCTCAAATTTTGATACAACCCTTATATGGATATAAAATGAGCATATAAAAATTTTCATAATTTTTCAAAGAGTTTTGGCCCTTTAATTTGACCAAATAATTTTTATTTGGGCTTTTAAAAATACCAAATCAACTCCAAAAATTCTCAAAATTTTTGTGGAGGAAGCCCTTAACAAAGGGGACATTTTTCATGTTCAAACCTTTCTCCCTAGGAGCCTATTTTAGTCCCTTAAAAATAATCAACACTTTATAATATTATAATAATTATGATTATTATAATAATATATATTATTATAAAATGAACTTCCTGTTCATTATCCCTTCCCCCCCGCTGTACAGGAATTCCGCCCCTTACGGGCTTCTCCAGCCGCCGGCCGGCCACCGTCCGGCCTTGGCTCCACCACCGGCCAACCCGGCGGTGGTGGGTGCTCCCTCCGGCGGTGGTCCGGCGCCTGCCGCCGCCGGCCGCCGCCGGAGCATTTTTTTTAAAAAAAGGACGGGAGGGGAGGGGGGACAGCGGCGGAACTCCGGCCGCCGGGAGCGCCATGCACGACGTCAGAAATGGGGAGGGGGAGGAAGAGAGGGTTCCTCCTGAGTTTGGTGGGCTCGGGAGGGGCCGGCTTGGTCGGACATGGCTCAAGGTGGTGGAGGAGGGGAGGAGGAGCTCCGGCTTGGCTTTTTCCGGCCACCTGAGCTCCGGCAGAGGGGGGAGAAGGGGGAGGGGAATGATTTGAGAGCTGTGAGGGAAATAGAGGGGGTTGGGGTCCTTTTATAGGGAGGGGGAGGGGGAGATTCCTCCCTTTGGGCAAGGTGGGATTAATCCCTCCTTATGGAGGATTAAATCCCCACCCTCCAGCTGTCCAAGGACAGCTGGAGGCCCTCTCCTCTTTTCCCCATATGGGGAAATGGATGGTAAGCTCATTATGGGCTTGGGCCTTTTGAGAAGAGAGAGGAAAAGGAGGAGAAGAGGGGTGGGGTGGGCCTCCACCTATCCTAGGCTTGCTTGCTGGTTGGGGGGCCCAAGGAGAGTTAGGGGGCATGGGCCATCCTCCTTTGGAGAGGAGGTGAGCCTCTTATTTGGAGAAAAATCCAAAAAAATAGATTTTTAGGAGGGTTTGACCAAGTCAACCCTAGGGTGGGTCCCCATTGCTGGTCAAAGTCAAAGTGGGTCCAAGTCGTCGGGGTCGGGTCAAAGTTCGGGTGTCGTGTCATAATTGGTGTGCGCACGCTTTTCGGTGCACAACTATGCTTGATTTGACCATGGGTTGACCAATCGTCATCGAAATTGACCGGGACGACTTCCGTTGACTTCGTATTGACCACACGAGTCTAACGCCACTGACTGGGGTTGAATCGGAGTCCGTTTGACGAAAGTCCGAAATTTGCGCGTCGCAGCGTGCTAAAATGGTCGAAATGTGTAAAATTGTCGTTAGACCTCGGAGTCCAACTGAACGAGTTCCGATGCGCTCGTATTGACTATACGAGGCTACAAGAACTGACAGAACTCAATTCAGAGTTCTCTAGCTCTATTTCCCGCTTAGGGTTATTTCCCACCGGATCATGGGTAGGGTTCGAGCCACTTTTATTGGGCCCACTAAGGCTCTGGTGGCCCAATAAAAGGCGGGATGTTACACAGTTGTCCCACCGGACTTTCACCATCCCGACCGTCATGTTCCACAACTGTTTCTCGGCTCGATCCTCGATCTGAATGGGTCTGACTCTTGTTGTTAGCCCATACTCCACCGGCACACGATCATCTGTGATCACTTGAGCTGGATCTTTAACGGCCTTCCGAAGCACCGAGATGTGAAACACATCATGTAGTCCACCCAAGTCTGCCGAAAGAGCTAGCCGATACGCAGCTTCTCCGATTCGCTCAACCACTTCAAATGGACCCAAATATCTTGGACTCAACTTTTTCAAACGTCGAATCCTGGATACGCTTTTGAAGGGCTTAATCTTCAATTAGACCCAAGCGCCTACCACGAACTCCACGTTCCGGTGCTTGGCGTTGTAGTACTTCGCTTGACGATCTTGGCCTATGAGTAGCCTCTCTCGAATAGCACGAATGGTTGAGTTTGCTTCATCGACTTCATTACGATGATAAACTCTAGCTTCGCCCGCTTCTACCCAAGCCAAGGGAGTATGACACTTCCTTCCATATAGAGCTTCATACGGTGCCATCCCGATTCTCGCCCGGTAGCTGTTATTATAGGCAAACTCCACCATGTAGAGATGATCTTCCCATCTCTTTTCAAAATCTAGGGCGCACATTCGGAGCATGTCCTCCATCGTTCTGTTGGTTCGTTCAGTTTGACCATCCGTTTGGGGATGAAAGGACGTACTGAAAGTCAACTTCGTGCCCAACAGCTGGTGAACTAGCCTCCAATCCTTTGACGTGAATCGCCCATCTCGATCACTCACGATGCTCCGAGGAACACCGTGGAGCCGTACAATCTGTTTCACGTACAGCTTTGCCAAACTTTCTACTGAATCATCCTGCCTGTTCGGGAGGAAGTGTGCCACTTTTGTGAGCCAATCGACAATCAACCAGATGGAATCGTTCCCTCGCTAAGATCTCGGCAACCCGTGCACGAAATCCATGGAAATATCGTCAAATTTCCACTCTGGAATCGACAACGACTTCAAATAACCGCCCGGTTTCTGGCATTCTACCTTCATCATATCACATGTTTGGCATTTGGCCACATAGTGAGCAACATCTTTCTTTAGCCCTGACCACCAAAATAGCTTTTTCATATCCCTAAACATCTTTGTGCTTCCAGGGTGGATTGAGTACTTCGTATAATGCGCTTCATATATCAGTTCTTTCCTCAATGTACCCAAACTCGGGACGCACAGGCGGCCCTCTTTCCGCAAAAGACCGTCATCCCAGGAGAACTTTCCTTCTGGCCCAGCTTTCGCATAGCATATGAGATCTTCATCCAACTCCGTTGCCCGTCGAACTCGGTCCGCAAGGTCACATTGCACCTCCGTCCAGTTCAAACATGCATTGGCAGTGGAATTATTGTCAGCATAAGAAATCTCTAACGCTTACAGCTCCTGGATGAGACGTTCATCATGCCTCTACAACCAAGCTGCTCTTGCCGGAGTCCGTCGACTCAAGGCATCAGCGACTACATTGCATTTTCCGGGCGTGTAGTGAATCTTAAAGGTGTAGTCCCCAAGGAACTCCAACCACCTTCGCTGTCACATGTTCAGGTCCTTCTGCTCCAATAGGTATTTCAGGCTCTTGTGATCTGTATAGATCTCCACCTTCACACCATAAAGATAGTGTTGCCACGACTTTAGTGCAAAGATCACCGCCGCCAACTCAAGATCATGGACGAGATAGTTCCGCTCGTGCACTTTCAGCTAGCGTGAGCCATAAGCAATCACCTTTCCATTTTGCAGAAGCACGCAGCCTAAGCCGCTCCCTGAAGCACCACTTTAGATTACAAATCCATCGGTACCACATGACGATGACAACACAGGCGTCGTGGTCAACCGAATCTTCAGCTCTTCAAAAGCTCGCGCGCACTCTGGCGACCAAAAAAACTTATGCTCTTTTCGCGTCAGCGTGGTTAGCGGCAAAGCAATCCGCGAGAAGTTTTCAACAAATCTTCGGTAGTAGCCTGCTAGTCCAAGGAAGCTCCAGACCTCGGCCACTGAAGACAACACTGACCACTCCTCTATGGCCCTTATCTTCATTGGATCCACTGCTATGCCCGCTCCACTCACCATATGGCCCAAAAAAGCCACTGATGCTAGCCAAAATTCGCACTTCGAGAACTTGGCATAGAGCTGATTCTTCCTCAATGTATTCAACACCAACCGCAAATGCTTCAAATGATCGGCTTCCAATCTCGAGTACACCAGGATATAATCAATGAACACTATCACGAACAGATCCAGGTACTCGCGGAATATTCAGTGCATCAAGTCCATAAATACCGAGGGCGTATTGCACGGCCCAAACGACATGACCATGAACTCGTAGTGCCCGTACCGTGTTCCAAATGCGGTTTTGGGAATATCTTCATTTCATATCCTCAATTGGTAGTAACCAGATTTTAAGTCCAACTTGGAGTAGACGGTCGATCCCACTATCTAATCGAACAACTCATCAATCCGCGGAATCGGATATTTATTCTTCACGATCAGCTTATTCAGTTCGCGGTAATCAATACATAACCGCAAGCCACCGTCTTTATTTTTCACAAAAAGCACAAGGGCGCTCCAAGGAGACATGCTTGGGCGTATATAACCCTGCTCAAGAAACTCTTGTAGTTGGACCTTCAACTCGGCCATCTCCTTAGGCGCGACGCGATATGGCGAGCGGGCCACAGGTTTCGCACCTGACACCAACTCGATCGTGAAGTCAATCTCACGCTGGGGTGGTAGCCCAGGGAGATCCTTGGGAAACACATCTGAAAATTCCGACACAATCAGAACATCACACACACTGGCCTTAGGCTCAAAAGCCTGAATCAGGGAGAAGTAGCACTCTGCACCCTTCCGAACAGCCTTCAAGACTTGGAGTGCAGACAACAACGTCCCGCCCACTCCTCGCATACCCGCAAACTTTGTCTCATGTTCGGTATTCTGGCCCAACGTGATCTCTTTGGACTGGCAATCAATCAAGGCATGCTGCTCGGCAAGCCAATCCATACCAAATATCACGTCGAATTACGATATCAACAATACAGATGCAGTCAAACTGAAATCCCGACTTCCTATTTGGACCGCCACATTGCAAGCTTGATCCGCAAGCATCCAACAGCCATTCGGCAACACCACTCTGACTCTATCTGTCTTTGCACGACTAGGTATCCCAAGTCGCGCTATAAACTCGCTAGACAGAAAAGAATGTGACGCACCTGTATCAAACAGTTCTCACGCCAGCGTGTCCCGAATCATCACAAAGTCTGTGACAATCATGTCACACACACAAGCCGCATACACATATGCATTGAGCAAAACATACAAGCAATATGATATGCAAAACTAAACTCGTACCTGTGACGACGTCACTTTGCTTGATGGCCTCCTGCAGGCCAAGATTGTAGACCCGGGGCTGCGCCTGAGAGGCAAAGGAGTCTACCACTGCCTTGCCCTTCTACGCATACGATGCTCCCGCCTTCGTTTCAGTCTTTGGCGGCATCTGACACTCCCGAGCTATATGCCCCACCCGTCCACAATTAAAGCATGTACGAGTATCCGGTCGTGAGGTGGCCCCCGATGTTGCTCCCGATGCAACTGACAAAGGAGCTTGTCCAGTTATCTTGGACTTCTTGCCCCATCTCTTCTTATAATACAGTTTCCCAAGTCGGGGCACCTTCAACTCCGGTTGCGCCACAACCAAAGCCTTCTTCCCCTGCACCCTCTTCATATCTTTTTCCAGCGCGCTTGCAGTGTCGACCAACGCCTGGAAGCCTTGGTTCACAGAACTAGAGAGCAGGAACCTCAGCTCGTCCCGCAGTCCTTCGTAGAACCTATTTGTCTTCCTTTGCTCATCAGCAAAAATAGAACCCGCATACCGCCCCAAGCGTGTAAACTCATGCAGGTACGCATCAACACTGCCATCACCTTGCGTCAGCCTTTGGAATTCATTCTCCATGGCAATCCGTTGCGCCGTAGGAAGGTGCTTCGCTAGGAAGAGTCGAGAGAATTCTTCCATCGATACTTGTGTTAAGGGACGACCCGCCAAGTGATGCAGCTCCATCTCGTCCCACCACAATCTAGCCTCTCCTTCAAGTAGGAAGGTAGCTAGGGTTAATTTCTGATGTTACTCCGATCCAATCGCCGTCATAATCTGCTTGACACGTGATAGACAATCCTCAGCCTGCGTAGGAGATCCCTCTCCCGAAAACATAGGCGGATGAAAACTCATAAACCGCGTCAACTGCTTCTCAGCCGCTCGAGGAGCCACATCCACTATAGGTTCTGGCCTTACAGACGGTTGTGACTGCCCAATTGGCTGGCCTTGGATCATGGCAAACAAATCCATAGCAACTAATCGTACAGTTTCAGCGGAAGGCGGAGGCGTAGGCACCTCAGCTGGTGCCGTACTTTCATCCGAATGCTAGGGCTCTGATTGCCCCGCACCACTCCGAGTCACCTAAAGGGGACAAGACACACACATTAGCGGCCTTACACAAGCAAACAACACAAAATAGGAACGCGCAGGTTCCTCAAACACAAGAATTTGCATTCCTATCATGGACATTCAGGATTTCAAACGTGTTAACTTGGTTTGCACAGACACGTGCTCGCCACCCCACAAAAGAAGTCGACCACGACTTCGAGAGGAAAAGACCGAGACAGTTGATACCAAAAATGTAACAACCCCATTCGTTCATATGGTATATACTAGAAGGTCCGGTCGGGGCCCCACAGCATATATCACAAAACAGGCTGTGAAGTTACGGGATGATATCAGAGTAGCGCATCGCACCCTAACACAATGCATTCTAGCAGAAGCCTACACTAACCATTGAACTCCACACTTGAATGTCCAACATATAAAACAACTCCACATTGTATATATAGATATGAATGTCTCACAACATAAACTAGTTGGCCTTTTGGCCTTACAGAGTTTTCAAACAGTGGCCTAAACATTGGCGCGCAGACCGACCACATTAAAAGTAAACACAACACTCATATCCAAATTAGCCTTCGAGGGCTAACAACAGCAGCAATAGCTAAAGCAGCATGGACATCAACCCTTTTTCGTCCCGCTTGGCTCTCCAGCACCTGTATAGGGACAATCCACCCAACGGTGGCAAACAAAGGCAACGGTCAGCATTCAGCTGACCAAATTATAACGACCCTACCCCTTTCTCGTGGCAGCGGTAATCTTCCCTGCAGACATAGCATTTCACAAGCATATATAGATCATATGATGTGCTTTTACGCACACATTCCATCACAACCGTCAGCCACTCGGCTTGACGATCCGTGCACTCAGGGCACATTCTTGGTGTACCGGCGAACCAGTTGCCCACCACCGTATCAGGGTCGCAACCCAACGACAACTCACTTGAGCATTTACTACATGACGTGCAGCTGAAGTTTTATAGTCGTAGTGAACCGGTATTGGCCCGTAGCCCCCCATTGTATCACGGTGCATAGGCCTAAGACTCTCGCTATGCGCTCCAACAGACCACACTTTCTGGTCCACGTCGGACGGACATAATGCAGGTCGGATCCTCCACCCCCCGTTGCTCAAATCGCCTTGCCATCACCGAGCACAACGTACTCGTGGCTAAATCAAAGGCGCGGGTTGGTCTCACCGATCCTGTTCTTGACATTCAAGCCTGGGTGTTTTTCTGGGCGCGCCAGTACTTCATTACACCCACTCATATCACTCATCATTAGCGGATCTTTCCTGGGCGCACCAGTACTTCCGGCTACTCTCTTCGCAGGTATGACTCTACAAATGTCACAAATGTCAGGGGTCTTTCCTGGCTACCACGCCAGTACTTCCTGCTACTTCCTTCACATGTAGAACCCAACATCACAAGCAATAAAAGCATTATACGGGTATTTTCCTGGACTACCACTCCAGTACTTCCTGCTACTTTCTTTCACAGGTCCAACCCGTCGACTCCTAAACTACACGTTTTTCATGGAGTCTTCTCAGGTTCATATGCAACATCACCAATCCAGACCAACTTGTCCAGATTGGCTTCACACAGCATGTCTATTCCGTACTCCATTTCCGGATCTATATGCCAACAAAGGGGATTCCATGAATCAACCCAAAAGACTCCCAACATCAGCCACCCTTTGGCGGGGGAATCATATACATATGCCAAAAGGGAGCCTTCACATGGCTATGAAGAAAGGTCGTTACCCTTGAAGACCGCTTCGGTATCATGAACTCCTAGCTGGCTAGAAAGAACCGCAACAGCTTTTCCTCCGCAACGATGGCCTCGAATCTCAGCTTGACACTCTCAAGCTCCACCAGAGATCAGCCCCTCTTCTTCTTCCTCATTCTTCCTTTCCCTTTCTCTCTCTAGAAGTTTAGAAAGATGAAGGCTAACATAAAATGAGTCTTCCTTCTCACTTTTCGGCCTTAAGGAAACATGGAAGGCTCTCAGCTGTTAGATCCCAGCTGAAGAAGAATGGACGGCCACGAAAAACCAGCAAAATCATGTTTCGGGTCCGACACGCCCTGTGACACGCCCGTGTCACAGGCCGTGTCACACTAAGCGGTGCACAAACCGCCTTATCCCGAAACAGGTCACGCCTAGGGTACATGCCCGTGACGGCCAGGACACGCTCGTGACATAGGGCGTGTACCTCACTCGAGTCATATTCACGACCTACTCGAGAAGACTACTCGAGTAGTTAGTTATGACACGCCCGTGTCACCCCCTCGAGACCCACTCGAGAGGACTTACTCGAGAGAAAATCAACTACTCGAGTACTCGGATTGGACACGCCCGTGTCGAATGACACGCCCGTTTCACCGCCCTCTTACTCGAGTACTTTTACACTTACTCGAGAGAAAAGTGTCGACCTCTCGACACAGCGGGACATGCCATGTGATACGTCCGTGTCACAGGCCGTGTACCTCATACTCGACGATCGTCGAGCGCAGTTCGTCGAACACAGGAGGACACGCCCTCCTCGAATGGTACACGCCAGTATAGCCTGGCGTGTTCCCGCATTCGACGAACGTCGAACGCAGTTCGTCGAACGAAGAACGCAGTTCGTCGAACTCATTTTTCATCGAACTTACGACGACTACGCACCCGAGCAGGACATGCTCGTGTCCCAGGCCGTGTCACCCAAAATTTTACCTGCTGAAAAATTGGGCTGTTACACAACATCACCTGGATCAACCTTCAACAGTTTGCCAAAGACTCAGCCAGATTGTGTCGACACCAGAAGAAAGTCTGTGTCGACACTAGACAGCAATTGTGTCGACACTTGGGAAAGGTTGTGTCGACACCAGACAGATTGTATCGACATTTGGGAAATGTTGTGTCGACACTTGAGCAAGATTGTGTCGACACCAGATAGCCAGGCTGTGTCGACACCAGAAGAAGTTGTGTCGACACCAACTGTGTCGACACCAGAAGCAACTCTGTCGACACCAATTGTGTCGACACCAACTGTGTCGACACCAACGACAATTGCATCGACATCAACTGTGTCGACACCAGCAGTAATTGTGTCGACACACAGGAATTGTGTCGACACATTGCACAGAAGCTGTGCCGACACTAGAAGCTTAAGCAGAACTGCTGACTCAGCTCGACGAAGTAAAAAACTGAGCTCGATGAATTCTGTACAGTTGGCAGAATTAATTACAGTCAATATTCAGACGGAAATATTTACAGCTGGCAGAGTTAATTAAAGCTTAATTAAAGAAGATTACAGCTAGCAGATTTAATGTCATATATTCTTATGAATATAGCCGTTTGGAGGCTGCATTAAACATGGAATAAATCAGGATTTAATATAAAATCATTCCCAAAGAAATTACCATTCTCGGGAATGATTTAGCCAGTGCAGACTATGAATCCAAAGGTTTTGAATTAGATAGAAAAGATTTCACAGAAAGAGATTTAGATAGTGATAGTGATAGACAGATAGAGAGAAGTAGAGACAGAAAGAGAATAACAACAAGACAGTGAACAATAACAGTGAAGGCTTTTCAGTTTACAAAAAAAGGAGGAACTCAACATCAAATCAACATATACACAGAGTTCTTCATCTGCTCCAGTCTTCTAAAGAGACACTCAATCAATATCAGTCTAAGAAGCTTGCTTGAGACATCATCAATCTGAAGGCCTATCACCCTGAAGCAAAGCTCCTGTTTTTCCCTGAACCTCTCAACATCTCAGGGGGAGCCCTTTTGCTAACATCATATCCACTTGAGTCTTCTCTAAGACTGTTGACAAAGAAGACATAATCAACTCTCTCACCCCTACTGTGTAAAGGGTTGTCATCTCCCTTCAAAAGTGATTCCTGGTTACAAGTCACCTGATCAAAAGACTTGAGGATTGGTTTTTGAGCACCTGATCAAAAACTCATTGGTGTCAGGCACCTGATCAAAAACCTGAGTGGATTCCTACCAGGGTGGTAGAATAGTGGATATACCCAGGTTGGGGAACCACTATTAATTTCTTGTGTCGTCCGGTTGACCTCTTTCTTTTGTTTTCTTGTTGTGGCTGTGGTAGTTAGTTTCTGTGCTTTTATATTTTGATTTATTTACTACTGCACTTAGACTAATCTGCATTATCCAGCAAAGAATTTTATAAAACTCTGAATACTCTATTCACCCCCCCCCTCTAGAGTATTCATGATCTAACTGCTCACTTTCACGGAGAGTGTGGAAACATTGTCGAGGAAGTAGAGGCTGCCGCTCTTAGTCCCAGTAGCAATCGTCCTCTTGGTGCCCGGATCCTGAAAAGAACAAGTAGTAAAAGTGAATGTGACAGAGCATTGTAGTTGTTTGCAAAGCGAAGTGACAGATAACATGTTACAAGGGAACTTGGGCACATAGAGGGTGTCCGTCAGGCGAAGAGACGGAGTGACTTGAACCACACCCGTTCTTTTGACTAGTGAGGGAGAGCCGTCCGCAACAAGGATCGGGGGCAACTGGTTATGCTGTTCTAGGAGAGAAAAATATTGCGGATTGCCGGTCATATGATTGGTATCACCAGAATCGATCAGCCATTTACCATGAGTAGCGACGTGGGCACTACCTGAAGACGTGATCACGGAGGCGGACGACTTCGAAGAAGAAGTGGAAGCGTCCCCAGATGGTCGAAGATAAGGATGCTTCTTCCAGAAGCGATCAACCGTGTGGCCAGTGCGGCCACAGTGAGAGCAGAGAAAGCGGGAAGCACCACAATAGCTTGATGGGAGGTGGCGGCCACTAGAGCCACTTTGTTGAGTATGGTGAGCGGAGTTGTCCGGTTGAGGAGGGGAGGATAACAGCGGACGTTGGAGCAGAGATGTTACAGCGACTATGCGGGCAGCAACGACATCCAGGGTGGGAGACTCCGCCTTGCCAAGGATTTGCTGACGTATCATGTCATACGACTCAGGAAGTCGTAGAAGATAACACACAACCAGAAACTCCTGGAAGTGTTTGTGTTGCTCAGCAAAATCAGTAGAGAAGGGGCGATTTTGGAGAATTTCGGCTCCGAGAGCCTGAACTTATTGGTAAGCAGCAGCTAGAGACATGGATGGACGTGCAAAGAGGTCCGTATACAGAGTATAGATGCGAGACGTCTGAGCCCCCTTGAAGTAGAGAGCGGCAAGATGTAGCCAAGCAGCCTTGACTGATTCATCATGATGGATGACAGGGAGGCATTCATTAGAGAGGCTGTTAGCCAGCCATGTGCGGACAAGAGCATCGCTGACATCCCAATCGTCAAAGAGAGGGGAATCATGCGGAGGAGGGTCATCTGTGAGATGATGACGTTTGCGTTGAGATCGAAGAAGGAAGGTGAAGGAGACACTCCAATCTGCGTAGTTGGGACCGATGAGTTTCGAAACGGTGCCAAGGTTACCAGAAGGAGTGAGAGGTGTAGGAGGATGAGCGACAATGGGAGTAGTGGTGGTAGAGATATCGGAGTTGGCCATAGAGGAGTGCAGCAAGAAGAACAAGCCGCGGCTAGAAGGAGAAGTTACGGCGACAAAGAGCCGGTCGCGGCTAGAAAGAGAAGTCGCGGCGACAAAGAACGGGTCGCGGCTAGAAAGAGAAGTGCGGCAACTAGGCACAGGTCGTGGCGACTTAAGAACTAGTCGCGGCGACAACGAAGAAGAGCGGCTAGAAAAGTAGGGTCGGCGACCAGGCAAAGTGCGCGGCAAGAAGAAAGAGGAATCAAGAGGTCACACACACAAAGGGCAGTGACAAGGAGAGAAATAAACCGTGCGAATAGGGCGAAAGCCAGAGGAAGAAAATAGCCGCGAAGAGAGGTCGCGAGAAGAATGGACAAGCTGCGCGGACAGAGAGGGCTCACAGAATCAGGAGGAAAAGATCGAGTCCTCTGGTACCATGTGCAAACAGAAAAAAATAGACCAAAAATTTGGAGTAACAAAATCTTTATTATCCAAAAAAGTATCTATTACAAAGGTATAGCCCCCCTTTTATAGAATGGAGGAGATGAGAAAGATTACAAATATGCAATGTGGGACTAAAAAATTACAAGTATACGCGGCTTTACAAATAGACAAGCCGGACAAGTCGTGCGGTTAGACAGGCCGGCTGTAACACCCTCATCCGTCATATGACATATAGTAGAAGGTCTAGCTGGAACTCGACATCATATACCACGGACAGTCGTAAGGGTTACGCATGAATAACCAAACTATCCAATTAAGACTACTTGTCCTAACACAGAGCATTCTAGCGAAAGCTTTTAAACAGTTGAAAGAACCCAAACTTGTATCCAAATAACATGAATGTCCAACACCACTATAACTGGAATGAAAACAAATACACAGAAAGGTACACGGCCTTATGGCCTTACAGAGGTTTACTTAATTAAATAATATTTTCCATACATCGGCTCGCAGGCCGGCCACACATCACAAAAATAAAGTACAACTATTCGCTTTGGCCTTCTAGGGCCAGTACAGCAATATGAGCTCCAACTCGCTATTTGGTACTCGGCTCCGCAGCACCTGCAAGCAACATTCCACCGCACGGTGGCAAACAAAGAAACGGTCAGCCAAAAGCCGACCAAATTATAACGACCACGCCCCTAACTCGGGACGACGGTGCTCCTTCCCTGCAATTCATTAGACCAACTAAAATAATATAGTACAAACATGCTAGCCACAGGTGTAGGCTCGCACGGCCAAACACCTCGTGCACTCAAGGCACATTATCGGTGAATCCTGACACTTCAGCGTCTTCACCACCACCCCCAGTATAACGGCCCGGCCTAGGGCTCAGCGGCTACCGCACCCCATCATTGGCCGAATAGCTTGGCCCACCCGTAGGTCCGTTACAGGGCTGCGACCCAATACACCCCAACGCCTCTCCCGCCTGTTTCTCAGCAAGGCGCGTTGTTGGCGCTAGGTATCGAACCCGCAACCCTTGATAACACACTCTTCCAACAGTGGCCATCACCAACTGAGCTGCAGGTCTGATTCCACTTGCCTGTTGCTCACAACGCGTAGTACACTTTAAGACGTATGCACGAGCCAAGCTTCTCTCGGATCCTGTCATTTCCAAACAATCACATAACCCAGTTATGTTCAAGGCCGGTTCGCAGACCGCCAAGTTAGCAGAACAACGATTCAACTCAGTTTTCCGGGTGCGCCTTGGAGCTAATCACCAAGGATCCCTGCTGCAATCTACCGCATAGAAACCCAAAAACCCAAAGCACGGAGTCTTCTCCGACAAATCATAACAAATGCAACATCACCAATCCAGACTAACATGTCCGGGTATGCTTCACACACAATGCATATGCCCGTAATTCGATTCCGGACTCTATATGCAACACAAGGGGGACTATTCCCGTCAACCCCAAGGAACACCGCACACTCGCCGCACACTCGCGGGAGCGGGTTTCCCTATGCAAAAGGAAGAGAGCTTCACATGCTCAAGAAGAGAATCGTTACCTTTGTAGTACGCTTTTGCACCATGGAAAATTTTACACGGATAGAAGTCTTCGCAACAGGATTTCCTCCATGGATCCGCTCTCGGTTCTCTAAACGGTGCTCCGATGCTCCGTCGGCGGCCGGAATCCTCCTCCTTCTTCCTCCTTGCTCTAACTCCTTGGAAAGAAAAAGCTTAAGGGAGAAATGAGGAGTTAAACCACCATTCCCGACCTTAACAGAGCAGGAACACGCTTGGGCCGTCAGATCTTACTTAAAGAAAATGAACGGCTCAGATCTGTACAAAAATCCTCAAACCTGGGCCGAACACGGCCTCGCACACGGCCGTATCCCAGGCCGTGTGCCACGATCCCGGCACGATCGTCGAACGCAAAAAAACCAAACGGGCACGACACGCCCGTGTCTCAACCTGACATGCCCGTGTCGGGTCTTGGACACGCCCGTGACCGGAGGCGTGTCACGAATAACCGTCACGCAAACCGTCATGACTCTAGGGAGCACTGGTACTGATACGGGTAGGTACACGCCCGTGTAATTCAGCCGTGTTTCTTGCCGTGTCCTTCTCGGGATACAGTCAGCCAAAACACCACGCCAGACACGGCCTTGGACACGCCCGTGTCCTAGGCCGTGTACCCCTATACAGGACCAAAATTACTTTTGGACGCGACGAGCTCGATAACGATTTTTGGGGCGTTACACCGACTAACCGCCTGACAACCAACAGTAGGAGAGAACAAGCTCTACAGAGAACAAACCGCCACAGGAGACCGCTAGACCTCCCAGTCTCCAAGTCGTCTGAGACAAACCGCCAGACCGCTGGGATACCAAATAGAAACATCCCGGCAGACAAGCCGGCTAGGATAAACCGCCAGACCGCCCAGCCTCCGAACAGCAACAGACCGCCCGGCCTCCATACTGCAACACTGGCTTTCTAGGAGAGCCTCACAAAGCAGATGGCTGGAGTGTTAGTCTCCAAGGGAGACGACGATGTTCTCTTCTCGGGCAAGAAGAAGAGATGAGACATTAAGAAGCAGACTTCTGTTATTAATGGTTCATCTTCTTCATCTCAGCAGGAGAGGAGAAAGTCTCCTAAGGCTGACGACTGGAAGAAACAGAGCGGACCTCGGTGCTACAATTGTAACCAGCTTGGTAACATTCACAAGGATTATATAGTTAAACTTCATCCGGGACATGTTGCAGAGAAGGAGGCTGAGTCCAAGCCTGAGGATGGAGAGTGGGGGAGTGCCTTTATGACGGGCACTTCTGTGAAGGCACTTTCCTCCATTAATTATCAGGAGGACTGGATTGTAGACTCCAGGTGAGGTCATCACCTCACAGGGGATGTCTCCAAATTCTCGTCTCTGCATGAGTTCAAATGTAATGTTTCTATCGTTACTGCTGATGATACTATGCATATTGTAGAAAAGAAGGGATCAACTTCTTTGGGGAGTGATCTGGGGCCACTCACGTTGCGGAGTGTGTATCACGTACATGAGATGATGAAAAATCTCTTCTCGGTGACCAATGCGATGGATGCTGGATATCACGTTCTATTTGACCCAACAGAAGTGAAGTTTTTCTGAAACGTTTCAGTTGTGAAAACTGAAGTTACTCACATTGGAAGAAGGGAGAAAGACTTGTTCCTTTTATCGACAAGTACTTATGTTGACAAGATGATGGCAAATGATAGCATTGCTATCTAGCACGAGAGGTTGGTTCATGTAGGGATGGACAAACTAAAGGCTATGGCAGTTAAAGGCATGGTGTATGACTTGCCTAGTCTTTCGTCCAACAAAGACGGTCATGTATGTGCATGTTGTCAATATGGAAAGGAACATCGCCTTCCATTTGACATATCACAGACCAGGTGTAGAGCACCATTGGAGTGTATTCACGGTGATCTAATAGGGCCTACCGTACGTCCAGTCTCGGCGGAAGCAGGTACATGCTAGTTCTTGTTGATGACTACTCCATGTATACAATAGTATACTTTCTGAAGGAGAAGGCAGAAGCGTTCAGAAGGTTTGGGGAGTTCAAGGAGCCTGTGGAAGGTCGGCTCGGTCTGCGAGTAAAGAAGTTGAGAATAGATAATGACGGGGAGTTTACTTCGCTTAATTTCTCCAACTTCTGTAGAAAGTTCGACATTCAACCAGAGCTTACTTGTGCTCACACTCCATGACAGAATGAAATTACAGAGAGGAAGATTCGTCATCAGACGAAGACCTGCAAATGCTGGCTTCACGCAAAAGGCATTCCTAGAGCCTTCTAGGCATAGGGAATGACCTGTGCGACATATATCATAAATAAGATGCCCTTAAGTCCTAACAACATACAATCCTCTCATAAGTTGGTTTTCAAGGAGAAGCCCATCGTGGAACATCTTCGGGTGTTCGGGTCGACTTGCTACGTGCACATTCCAGATGCGCTCAGGACGAAGCTAGATGTGAAAGCAAGGAAGCTAGTCTTTGTACGATATAATGAGCAGAAGAAGGGATGGAAGTGCATGGATCCAGAGACTCAAAGGTATGTTGTCTCCCAGGATGTGTTATTTGACGAGTTGATATCAAACCAATCTAGCTCGTCTGTAGAGCTTCAGGAGAGCAAGCCTGACAGAGGGCAATGAGATGCTGCTCGGGATCTTCTGGTGGAATTGCATGTATCGTCAGGTGCTCTGACGGCAACTAGCTCTAGGGCGGAGGCTTCTGTAACTGGAAGCAGGGGGAGCGATGCTCTAGGTGTGCCCGAGATCAAAGCTAACACAGAAGAAGCAGCGAGAGTGGTGGAACAGGGTCAAGCCCTGCAGAGGTCCAAGAGGACTATTATCCCACCAGCTCGGTATAGGGACGAAAACACGGTGAGCCTTGTCTCATGTTTCTTCGTAGGTCCCTTGGATGAACGTGAGCCTTCGAGCTTTGAGAACGCCACTGGAGTCAATGAGTGGGAGGATGTCATGGATGAGGAGATGGCTGCCCTCGGGAAGAATGAGACTTGTGTTCTTGTGCCCAAAGTCGAAGACATCACTCCTGTAACGTGCACGTGCAAGTGGGTGTACAAGATGAAGAAGGCTGACGAGAGTATCCAGCAGTACAAGGCTCGTCTTATAACTCGAGGGTTCTATCAAGAGTTTGGAGAGGATTATGAGGAGTCGTTTAGCCCTGTGGCCAAGATGACTTCAGTACGGGTGGTGGTCTCCTTGGCGGCTTGTCAAGGGTGGAAGATTTGACAACTTGATGTGAAGAATGCTTTTATCTACGACGAGATTGACAAGGACATCTTCATGGTTCAACCACCGGGTTAAGTATCTGAAGAGCACACATGACACATCTGCAAGCTGAAGAAGGCCCTCTACGGTCTGAAGCAAACGCCTCGGGCATGGTACAGGGAGATTGCATAATATCCTTAGTTCTGCTGGTACTTCGCTTCAGAATCAGATTCCAGTCTGTTTGTTAAGAAGCAAGGGGAGCTTCAGGTCCTCGTTCTGTTATACGTTGATGATATGATTGTCACGAGGAACTCATAGGTGGAAGTAGCTAGGCTCCGGGCTAAGCTAGCTATCCGATTCGAGATGAAGGATCTGGGTGAGCTTCACCATTTCCTCAGGCTCGAGGTGCAGAGGCAGAAAGATGGCATGCTTGTTTCCTAGAAGGGATATGCGGAGCGAATCGTTAAGCGATTCGACATGAGAGATGGGAAGAGCAGTTCTATTCCTCTAGAGGTTGGCATTAGACTTCGACGTGATGGGAGAAGGATTCTTTCTGACCCTTTGGTATTCCGGGCTCTTGTGGTGAGTTTGATATACTTGACTATTACTAGATCAAATATTGCTTATGCAGTAGGCCGGGTGAGTTGGTATATGACGGAGCCGCGAAAATCTCATCTGGTGGCGGCTAAAGGTATCCTGAAGTACGTCAAATCTACCTTGGAGATGGGTCTCTTGTATAAGAGGGACACGAGCTTTTGTTTGCATGGCTACACAAATGTTGATTATGGGGGAGATACAGATGATCGGAAGTCGACATCTGGCTATGTCTTTTTAATGAGATTAGTGGTAGTTTCATGGTGCAGCAAGAAGTAGGATTCGGTGTCTGTCTCCACTACCGAAGCAGAGTACAGGGTGTAAGACCCCCTTTTTTTTTTCTTTTCGGACACCGGGGTCTTAGGCCCAGAACCGCCGTTTTGCGGTGACTCTTTCACGCCCTGAAGAGTCATCACCACAAAGCGCCGATTCTGCCGGCCATTTCGATCACATAAAAGTAGCAAAATAATGAAGTAAATGTAAACTATCTGTCCACAGAGAATCACATGACATAATAAATATAACTCCACGAAGGGAGTGTCCACAAAAAATAACATCAGAGTAGCAAAACGGGCTTATGCCCGGTACATCAAATCCTCACTACAAGATCTCTCATGCAGAAACAAAAGTAGAAAACTGCTCAGGGTCGAGACTCACGGTCCCGGCTGTGTGAACTCCGGAGCAAGACTGCCCCACCTCCAAGCGCACCAGTCTCTGGGGCTGCTCCTCCATGCTGGTCTCCGCGATCCACTAAATGATGCGGTTCGAAAACCGTTAGTCTAAAAGACTAAGTCCTATCATCCCCCACCCCTTCCCCCACGGCTCCTAGGCACCGAGCGGAGAGGAAGAAAGGGGAGGACTTGAAGGTGGAGAATATCAAAAGCAGATGGCAGCGGTCCTATTCTAGCAAGTTCTATAGCATATAAAGACAATAAACTGTAAACTGAAATGTAACCTTCACTTATGTGGAAAAACACATAAGCCAAGGGGTCTTTTGCAAGGCTCCCATCGTATAAAAAGTCCCATACCGATTTATACGTTGGGGTGTCGGTGGTCAAACAGCAGTAACTAAATATATCAAAATTAACCTTAATTTATAAACTTGCCCACACAAGCTTATTGACTAAGGGGTCGTTTTGCAGGTCCTAAAGTATAAGCGTCTCATTCCACTTATACTTTAGGTGTCAAGGTTTAAGGTAACGATTATGCTATGACATGCAAGTGGGTATGATGGATCATGCAAGTGCAACACACACACCCGACTCTGTGCACACAGACCTTTAGTTCCCCCTTTCTGGAGCCGTAACCTCCCAGGATACCTCCGTAGTGGCAGACGGAAGCGGTGGGTTGGGCCTCGCCCACCTCTAAACCAGTAAAGCACTACCGGTCAGACCTATCGTACGCCTCAACGCTTGGTGCACGAAGCGGACTCCTGCGTACTCTTGCCGGCTGG
The DNA here is from genome assembly GCA_039583875.1 of Platanthera guangdongensis. Taxonomy (NCBI): domain Eukaryota; kingdom Viridiplantae; phylum Streptophyta; class Magnoliopsida; order Asparagales; family Orchidaceae; genus Platanthera; species Platanthera guangdongensis. Next base: position 155,726,559 of record CM077155.1, on the reverse strand, counting down.
CGCACCGAACTTCTGTTGGCGAAGTGCTAACCACACTTGCCGAGTCAACGTATTGGCGTCGGTGCATCGACCCTCCAATACCAAAGACCCACCACCTTAATTTCCTTTCCTTTTATGCACATGCAAATTTAGCGTAATCAAAACCCAAGCCGAAGCTCCCCGGACCAACACGTTTGTCACAAACAATCGAGCCGAAGCTCCCCGGACCCAAAGTCCGTCTTTAACCATCCGAGCCGAAGCTCCCAGCTAACATCCCGTGCCATCAGTGTCTGTGAAATGTGCAACCCTAATTACTAAGTTACTCTTTTCAGCTTGTTAAACAGTTTACGTTAACCCAGGACTGCCCCCGGTATTCCCTGTGAAGGGCTCTCAAGGGGCACTAGGAACTGTGTTGGGATTACGCCCAGCGTTCCCTTTCGCAAGGTACTTATTTTATTATTGGTTGATTCCCTTACCCATTATTTTCTCATGTTTCGATATGCTAATCCTAGGGTGATTTGACTCCAACTCTCCTTGGGTAGGACGATCTTTCGTCGGACCCGAACGCCTTTAAACCCTAGACAAAACCACACCCTACTCACTCATCTTCCAAAGATGCAGCCCATTCCACTTGTCCTTACAGCAAACCATCAAGACCCATCATACGTGCCCTAATTCACATCCAAATGAAATCCTACAGTTTTGCTATATGCAGACCACTTAAGCTACATGACCCGTAAAAAGGGAGGTACATGAAATACTCATCCAGTACCCTTATGATAATTATTAGAGGGATAAAATGATATTCGAAGCATAAATCCAGAAATCCATAATTTTTCTAATTTGTCTGATAATTAATTTATTTACTCTAGTGTCCCAAAAGGCCCAGGTTTGAACATGAAGTACAATTTTCAGACAAGATAATAATCCACTAAATTTATGATAATTACAAAATGCCTAATCAACTCTAAATCCTAAGTCTTCCAATTTTTCAGCAAGGTTTAGGCCTTTAAATTTAATTTCAAAGATTTCCCATAAAAAGTCATTTAAAAAGATTCTATAGTAATAATACCTCCAAAAATTCAGAGAAAATTCAGGGATGATTGTGATGGCCTACAAGTACCCTAGAAAAAGTTTCATAATTTATCATTTGGAAATAAGGCTATATTTGATTTTCTTATGAACTTTCTAATTTAAGGGTTAATGAACAAAGTATGCTAATCAGTCATCAAATATTTCCACAAAAATTCCCACATGATAAAATTGAGCTAAAAACACTATGCAGCAAGTTTCATGATTTTTCAGTAAGTAATGGGCTCTTACAAGAATTATTTAATATGTAATCAAAATAAAGCACTTGTGAAGTAGATGCCCTAAATAGATGTCCAAAATTCTAACAAAATTCATACAAGATCATTATAGCCTAAAACTAACTTTGCCTATGTTTCATACCCTTTCTATGGGCAGTGAGACCACAATAGCCAAATTATTAATTAGGGCAATACTATCGATTACAAATGAAGTGCTACAAATATTGATCAAAATTCCTCAAGTAAATTATTAGAGGCTCAAGATACCCTAATCCCCTCACTACCCAAATTTAGTTAAGTTTCAAGGTGTTTAGCTAACCTAAACCTACACTACAAGTTTTAGGTCCTAAGCTAAGGTTAGGGTTTTGGGGACCCTACCATTTTCACAATTTGCTAATATTTTAAACAGAGGGTTTTATATATCCTAGGAACCTCCTTGCAAAATTTGGAGTTCATCCAAGGTGTTTAGGACTCATACCCTTCACAAGGCCAAAAAGTCCCTCCTTAGGGTTTGACCTAGGAACTTAGGGCAAATCTATTCCTCTCTATCCCATATTCCATGGGGAGGTGATAAGTGATATAACAAGTCAGTGACCCAAATTTCAGCCTCTGTTGAGGTGATTTGGTCACTCAAAATCAAAAGTGCACATTTTGACCAAAATGCCCTTAATAAGGTATAGTTAGGGTTGGGTCAAAACCTATTCAAAATACATCCAAATTAAATGAACTTTTATACCGATACCTAAATTGAACCCAGGGACCACTCACCAAAATTTGGGAGGGTTTGGAGATGTTTAGGGCACCTATTTAATTTATTTAATAATTATTAAAGTTTTATAAAAACTATAGAAATCTTTTCTCCAAAAATTCCCATTTTTGGACAGGCCCTAGGTATAGGTAATAATGATCCTCTGCCCAAATTTCAGCCAATTTGGACAAAGAATGAAGGGTGGGCATCCATTTGAATCTCAGGTCAGCCCTAGGTACAGGTCCCACCAAAATGGGTGCCCTGGCCCAACCAGACGGCCAAATTGGTCAAAATAAATTTTGGATTACAGTAGATCCATAGGGCTACAACGTTCATATTGAACGTTTTCCCACCAGGTGGCCCTAAGTATTTTTAATAATTAATGCAAAACAGCCCAGAAAACAGGACAGAAAATTCAGAAATCAAAACTAAATAAAAGAAATGATGCTGCACGAATCTTAAAGCAAATCGTGGGGCTCCTGGTCATCTTCTTCCTCCAGCCAAGGGCCATGATTGGCCGAACCTGGAGCTTATTCCAAGAGCATTTCCCGGCCACACGGACACCTCCCTGGCCGGCCACCACCGCCACCACCTTCGTTGAGGTGGGGGCTATCGCCGGGCGGCGGCACGGCCGCCGGAGGGGTGGTTTCCGGCGAACCCGACCACCAATTTTTTTTTGGAAAAACCATGAAAATGAAAACTTGGATCAGCTCAATTGAGTCTGATTCTTGTCCTAAATGATTCCTAAGATCTACCCACGGAAGAAGGAGTAGAGGAGGACCTTTAACCGAGCTTGTCGTCGAGTGTGGTGGTGGTGCGCCATGGCCGGTGGTGGAGCTTTCCGATGCTTGCAACTTCACTACCAAACCGCCCGGTTTCTTTAGGTGAAGGGTGGAAACGATTTCTCTTGGCCCATGGAAGCTTTTAAAAGCATCAAATAGGTTGGGGGAGAGGGAGGGTCATGGCTTCAAATCCATTAATGTTCATGAATTGGAATTTCGGTTTTGGAGAAAACCCATGGAAATTCACCTCCCCTTTGTCCCAATTCGTTTGGAAACTCCTCAAAACTGATAGAAGAGATGAATACTAATTAATTGGTGAAGAATGGAGGGGTGATTCACCTTCCCCACCATGAATGACCTTCTCTTTCTTCTTTCTCTCTCTTCCCTATTGGGGGAAATAAATTCAGCCACCTTGGGTGGCTGGACATGGCTATTAAACTCCTTAAAACTGATGAGGGGGAATGTATTAAGCCTTTGGAATCAATTGGAGAGGCCCTTGATCTCCCTTGGCCATGAATGACCTCTTTTCTCACTTTCTCTCTCCTCCATTAAAGAGAAAAATGGAGCTTTCTCTCTCCTACTCACCATGGCCGAATTTTTGATCTCTCCTCCAGCCTATTGGCAGCCCAATAACTCATATTAATAATAAAAATGAGGTTAGCCCAAGTGGGGGAAATGGGTTTGAGCTTGGGTTAGCCCATTTAGGCTAATTTGACCTAACACTAGAATAGAGTTGACCTTGGTCAACATGACCAATTGAGTTGACCCCAATGGATCCTTGGTGACCCATTGGACTCCCTTAAGGTCTAGGAAGACTTGAGTAGGGTTGGTTGGGCATCTTGGGGGTCACATGCCCCTTGGTAAGGGCACTTTGACCATTTTAGGGCTAGAGTTGACTTGGGTCAACATAACCATTTGGGTTGACCCCATTGGGTCCTTGGTGACCCATTGGCCTCCCCTAAGGTCTAGGAAGGGTTATGTAGGGTTACCCTGCACTTTGGAGGTCACATACCCTTAGTAAGGGTACTTTGACCAGATTAGGAGCTTGAGTTGACTTGGGTCAACCTAGCCTCTAGGGCTGACCCCAATGTGTCCTTAGTGACCCATTGACCTCACTTTAGGGTTAGGAGGGCATAGGTGGGGTCCTCTAGACTAGGAGTAGGTCAGTTGACCCTAAGTAGGCTAGTTTGACCCATTTAGGGCTAGGGTTGACCTTGGTCAACTGGGCCTCTTGGGTTGACCCTAATGGGTCCTTTTGGCTCTAATGGGGCTCCCAAAATGTTTGGGAGTGTTGTGGTAGGGTCTTGGGGCCATGGTGAAGCCCCATTGTCATTCTAAACCACTGTTCAAAATTCTACTATTTGCAGACCATGGTGATCCTCACCTTGGCCTCCTATCTCTTGGCCCATTTCTGGCTTTCTAGGGTTTTGTCATGACCTAGTCATGGCCAAAACCACTCTTAGGGGTCTAGTTGGAAATGGGATGTTACAAATCCCAATAAACAAAACAAAGATTTCGTCCTCGAAATCAAGGTTGAGCCTACGGGTCTTTCTACCGAAGGAAAGAGTCTTGTAACATCCCATTATGACGCCTTGTTTGTTAAATTAGATTCTACGGGAAAACTTAGATCTAAGACCCTTTCGCCCAATCGGCAAACCAAAATCCCAATAAACAAGGATAAGCCCCCAATAAACAAAAGATAAGCCTCTATCTGCCTAGAGCAGCCCTTAGTATACTTGAAGCAGGAAAAATAAATTAACATCTTGAGGGGTCCGAGAGGTATACCTGACTGAATAGCTCGGGGTATCTTTGTCGCATCAGGTCCTGTGGCTCCCAGGTATGCTCCTCCTGGCCGTGGTTCCTCCACAGGACCTTGACTAGTGGGACCTTCTTGCGTCGCAAGACCCGTACTCCTCGGTCGTCGATCCTCACAGGCTCCAAACGAACCGACCGGTCTGAAGCTACCGGCCCTTCGGTGGTCAAAATCTGCTGCTCCGGGCGTAGCAGAGCCCTCCTCAAAGAAGAAATGTGGAAGACGTCGTGCAGCGCTTCCAGCTCTGGAGGTAACTCCAGCCGATAGGCTAGGGGTCCGATCCGCTCCAGGATCCTGTAAGGGCCCATGTACCTAGGGCTGAGCTTCTTCCTCCGACCACGCACCCGCGAGACTCCATGCATGGGCCGGATCTTCAGAAACACCCGGTCCCCCACCTGGAACTCCACCTGTCGATGCCGGGCGTCATAGTACTTAGCCTGTCTACTCTGTGCCTCGAGCATCCTGTCCCTGATCAGCCTCACCTGTGCCTCGGTGTCTTCAACAAACTCTGACCCCAACACTTTCGGATCTTCGTTCTGCACCCAAGAAAGCGGGGTCCGGCATCTCCTCCCGTACAAGGCTTCGTAAGGCGCCATCCTGATGCTGGACTGGTGGCTGTTGTTATAGGAGAACTCGACAAGGGGTAAGAGTTTCTCCCACGGTTCCCCGCGGTCCAAGATGCATAGCCTCAAGAGGTCCTCCAGCGTCCGGTTGGTGCGTTCTGTCTGCCCGTCTGTTTGAGGGTGTAATGCAGTGCTGAAGGTCAATCGCGTGCCTAAGTAAGCTTGCACGGATCTCCACTCCCTGGAGGTGAACCGGCCATCCCGATCCGACACTATCGTCCTGGGCACGCCATGATAACGAATGAACTGTTCCACAAACTTCCGTACCAGTACTCCTACTGAATCATCCTTCCTGATCGGTATAAATCGAGCCACCTTGGTCAACCGATCAACGATTACCCAGATCGAGTCATTCCCTATCCGAGACCGGGGAAACCCATGTATGAAGTCCATGGCTATGTCGTCAAACTTCCACTCCGGCACCGGGAGTGGCTGCAATAATCCTGCGGGGTTCCTGCACTCCGCCTTCACTAGCTGACATGCCTCACAATGGGTCACGAAGTGTGAGACGTCCTTCTTCATGCCCGGCCAGTACATCGTCTTCTTCAAATCAGCCGTCATCTTTGTGATCCCCGGGTGTACAGAATACCAGCTGTAGTGCGCCTCCGTCATAATATCCTCCCGGATCTGGCCTCCCTCCGGTATGTACACCCGTCCTATGAAGCACACCAGGTCGTCCCTCAGTGTGTAGTCTCCTGCAGTGCCTGCCTCCATAGCTTGGAAGATGGGTTCCAAATTGGCATCCTGCCTCTGTCCCTCTCTGACCCGGTCTCTGATGTCATCGGTAGCGCCTATCGCGACCAAGTACTCCTCATAGAGCTCAGGATCATCAGACGATACCAGAGTAATGTGCATGTCCTCTAGTCTCTGCAGCAGCTCCATAGACATCAACAGAGGCTCTGCTCCTGCTGTGGCAGCTCTCCTACTCAGTGCATCCGCTACCACGTTCGCCTTCCCCAGGTGGTAATGCATCTCATACTGATAGTCAGAAAGGAACTCCACCCACCGCCTCTGCCTGATGTTTAGTTCCTTCTGCGTGTCCACGTACTTAAGGTTCTTATGATCAGAGTATATGTCACAGTGGACTCCATAAAGGTAGTGCCGCCATATTTTTAGTGCGAATACAACTGCTCCCATCTCCAGGTCGTGCACTGGGTAGTTCTTCTCATGGTTCTTCAGCAGGCGGGAAGCATAAGCTATGACGTGTCCGTTCTGCATCAGTACTGCTCCCATCCCCTGATATGATGCGTCGGTGTAGACCTGAAATCCCTCCCTCCCCGAGGGGAGAGTAAGAATGGGAGCCGAGGTCAGCCGATCCTTCAGCTCTGGAAAGCTGTCTGGCACTGCGGGGTCCACACGAACGGTACCTCCTTCTTCGTCAAGGATGTGAGCGGGAGGGCGATTCGAGAGAATCCTTCTACGAATTTCCGGTAATAACCGGCAAGTCCCAGGAAACTTCGCACGTCTGTGGCCATCTTCAGCGGCGGCCAATCCCTGACTGCCTGAATCTTTGCCGGGTCCACCGCCAGCCCGGCTCCGCTGATAATGTGGCCTAAGAAAGCCACCTCCTTCAACCAGAACTGACACTTGCTGAACTTCGCATAAAGGCGATGCTCCCGCAGTCTCTCCAAGGTCAGTGCCAGATGTCGTGTGTGCTCCTCCTCCGTCTTAGAATAGATAAGGATGTCGTCTATGAACACTATGACGAACACATCCAAATAAGCCTCGAAGACCCGGTTCATGAGGCTCATAAACGCCGACGGAGCATTCGTGAGCCCGAAGGGCATCACGATGAACTCATACAATCCATATCGGCTACTAAAGGCCGTCTTCGGAATATCCTCCTCCTGGATCCGCAGCTGGTAATAGCCTGACCTCAAGTCCAGCTTCGAAAAATAATGGGCTCCCTCCAGCTGATCGAACAACTCGTCTATCCTGGGGAGCGGATAGGTATTTCGGACGGTCAGCCTGTTTAGTGCTCGATAGTCGATGCACAGGCGTAAAGTGTCGTCCTTCTTCTTCACGAATAGGACAGGAGCTCCCCATGATGAGGAGCTCGGCCTAACAAATCCTGCTTCCACCAGCTCCTGCAACTGTGTCCGAAACTCCCCAACTCCTTTGGGGCCATCCGATAAGGGGCCTTGGATACCGGCTTAGCCCCTGGTACCAACTGAATCTGGAAGTCCTTCTCCCTATGCGGAGGTAGTCCTGGCAGCTTATCCGGAAAAATATCGGCGTAGTCACGAACCACCGGAATGTTATCAATCAGGTCCTTCTCCTCAGTCATCTCGAATAATACTTGATATACCTCGTCCCCTTGCATATGAGCCTTAACGGCATGAATAGATGAAAGCAGGCGACGAGAGACCGGTGTAGTACCTTTGAATGTCGCATAAGTATCGTCGTGGCTCAGCACGACCCTCCTTGCTGGGCAATCAATCTGGGCATGGTTCCAGACAAGCCATGTCATGCCCAAGACGAGGTCGAAGTCCGGCATCCTCAGGATCGTCGCCGGGGCCTCGAGTGTCAACCCGTCTATGGTAACCTCTAGGAGGCACTTTTTTGTGGACTGGATCTCCATCCCATTGGGGAGGCGCACCCTCCTGGGTAGTCCCGTATAACAATGAATCTGATCCAGGTCCTTGACGAAATCCTCCGACACAAAGTTGTGTGATGCCCCCGTGTCGAACAGGGTATGGGCAGGCTTGCCGCACACCATCACCATTCCTAAATCAGTTTGAAAGAAACTCTGGTGTAAGGTTTTCTAACCTAGGTCGTTTAGTAGTTCTATTAACACTTAATATGAGTAATGAATGAATCCAAAATTAAGATTACTCTCATACCTGCAATAACCCTGTCCGGGTTCCGGGGCTGTGCTAAGTCCAAAGCGTAAATCTGCTCCCCATTCTGCCTGCGGTCGCCTCCCTGGTAACCACGTCCTCGGTCGCGTCCTCGGCCTCCGAAATACTGGGCCGGTGGGCCACCCCGTGGTGCTGGAGGTGGTGCCCCCCTCATAGGGCAGTCTCTCCGGAGGTGTCCCACCTGGTGACAATGGAAGCACTCCGGCGGGGGATACGCCATACCCCGGGGTCTCTGCATCTCCTGGATCCGGAGAGGTTGAGGGGCCAAAACCACCTGCTCTCTCGGCTCCTGCCTCAACTCCTGACGAGGCTGCTCCTCTGCCCTCCTTCCATCTGGTATGGTGCCTCGCCGCTGATCATTTCGGGCTCTCCGGCCCTGGTCCTCCGCTTGCCGTATCCGGCCCCGAGTGGTGTGCCAGTCGGCCGCAATCCTCTTCGCCATCTCAAAAATCCGGGAGATGGGCCCGTCAGAGACAAAAAGCAAGGCCTCCCTCAACTCCTCTTTTAGGCCCTTATAAAACCTCTTGACGTAACCTGCTTCATCCAGCTGATAGGAGCCCGCATATCGGGCCAAATGATCGAACTCTCGGTGGTACTCCACCACTGTCCTGGTGCCCTGCCTCAGCTGCAAGAACCGCTCCTCCAACTCGTCCCTGGCCGACTGAGGAACAAAGTGCTCCAGCAGCATGGCCCTGAATTCTTCCCAAGTGATTTCTGCAATCTCCCTATCAGCAAATGTCGTGTCCAACAGCGTCTTCCACCACCGCTTAGCATGTGACTCCAAGCAAGATACCAATAGGGCCACCCTCTCCTCCCAAGGGCATCGTATCCCAGTCAACATCTCGTACATAACATCCAGCCACTCCTCTGTCCGCACTGTCGACTCTGTCCCCAAGTATGATAGGGGAGAGAGTCCTCGGAAGGTGCTCATCCAGTTGGCCCCTGGGTTTGGCTGCTGGGCTGGAGCCTGCTGAGCCCGGAAGGCCTCAAGGATAGCTGTAAGGGTCTGCCCCATGTCCGACTGAAGGAAAGGTGTGGGGACCATGGGAGGTGGTGCAATGTCTGGAGTCTGCTGAGCTCCACCTTGTGGGGTGGGCTGAGCTGGGGGCTGCAAAACGAACTACATTAGTACGTAATCGACTCAATACCTAATAAAAGTGGACAATTTACATGTGATCTCCCATATGGGCACACCACTGCTTCCGCTGCTTAGTTTGTCCCCAAACTAAACCCGCGCGGGGGTGACCCAGGGTTGTGGACGGCTACTTTTCGATCGAGGTCTGCTCTGATACCACTTGTAAGACCCCCTTTTTTTTTTTTTTCGGACACCGGGGTCTTAGGCCCAGAACCGCCGTTTTGCGGTGACTCTTTCACGCCCTGAAGAGTCATCACCACAAAGCGCCGATTCTGCCGGCCATTTCGATCACATAAAAGTAGCAAAATAATGAAGTAAATGTAAACTATCTGTCCACAGAGAATCACATGACATAATAAATATAACTCCACGAAGGGAGTGTCCACAAAAAATAACATCAGAGTAGCAAAACGGGCTTATGCCCGGTACATCAAATCCTCACTACAAGATCTCTCATGCAGAAACAAAAGTAGAAAACTGCTCAGGGTCGAGACTCACGGTCCCGGCTGTGTGAACTCCGGAGCTAGACTGCCCCACCTCCAAGCGCACCGGTCTCTGGGGCTGCTCCTCCATGCTGGTCTCCGCGATCCCCTAAATGATGCGGTTCGAAAACCGTTAGTCTAAAAGACTAAGTCCTATCATCCCCCACCCCTTCCCCCACGGCTCCTAGGCACCGAGCGGAGAGGAAGAAAGGGGAGGACTTGAAGGTGGAGAATATCAAAAGCAGATGGCAGTGGTCCTATTCTAGCAAGTTCTATAGCATATAAAGACAATAAACTGTAAACTGAAATGTAACCTTCACTTATGTGGAAAAACACATAAGCCAAGGGATCTTTTGCAAGGCTCCCATCGTATAAAAAGTCCCATACCGATTTATACGTTGGGGTGTCGGTGGTCAAACAGCAGTAACTAAATATATCAAAATTAACCTTAATTTATAAACTTGCCCACACAAGCTTATAGACTAAGGGGTCATTTTGCAGGTCCTAAAGTATAAGCGTCCCATTCCACTTATACTTTAGGTGTCAAGGTTTAAGGTAACGATTATGCTATGACATGCAAGTGGGTATGATGGATCATGCAAGTGCAACACACACACCCGACTCTGTGCACACAGACCTTTAGTTCCCCCTTTCTGGAGCCGTAACCTCCCAGGATACCTCCGTAGTGGCAGACGGAAGCGGTGGGTTGGGCCTCGCCCACCTCTAAACCAGTAAAGCACTACCGGTCAGACCTATCGTACGCCTCAATGCTTGGTGCACGAAGCGGACTCCTGCGTACTCTTGCCGGCTGGCGCACCGGACTTCTGTTGGCGAAGTGCTAACCACACTTGCCGAGTCAACGTATTGGCGTCGGTGCATCGACCCTCCAATACCGAAGACCCACCACCTTAATTTCCTTTCCTTTTATGCACATGCAAATTTAGCGTAATCAAAACCCGAGTCGAAGCTCCCCGGACCAACACGTCTGTCACAAACAATCGAGCCGAAGCTCCCCGGACCCAAAGTCCGTCTTTAACCATCCGAGCCGAAGCTCCCAGCTAACATCCCGTGCCATCAGTGTCTGTGAAATGTGCAACCCTAATTACTAAGTTACTCTTTTCAGCTTGTTAAACAGTTTACGTTAACCCAGGACTGCCCCCGGTATTCCCTGTGAAGGGCTCTCAAGGGGCACTAGGAACTGTGTTGGGATTACGCCCAGCGTTCCCTTTCGCAAGGTACTTATTTTATTATTGGTTGATTCTCTTACCCATTATTTTCTCATGTTTCGATATGCTAATCCTAGGGTGATTTGACTCCAACTCTCCTTGGGTAGGACGATCTTTCGTCGGACCCGAACGCCTTTAAACCCTAGACAAAACCACACCCTACTCACTCATCTTCCAAAGATGCAGCCCATTCCACTTGTCCTTACAGCAAACCATCAAGACCCATCATACGTGCCCTAATTCACATCCAAATGAAATCCTACAGTTTTGCTATATGCAGACCACTTAAGCTACATGACCCGTAAAAAGGGTGGTACATGAAATACTCATCCAGTACCCTTATGATAATTATTAGAGGGCTAAAATGATATTCGAAGCATAAATCCAGAAATCCATAATTTTTCTAATTTGTCTGATAATTAATTTATTTACTCTAGTGTCCCAAAAGGCCCAGGTTTGAACATGAAGTACCATTTTCAGACAAGATAATAATCCACTAAATTTATGATAATTACAAAATGCCTAATCAACTCTAAATCCTAAGTCTTCCAATTTTTCAGAAAGGTTTAGGCATTTAAATTTAATTTCAAAGATGTCCCATAAAAAGTCATTTAAAAAGATTCTATAGTAATAATACCTCCAAAAATTCAGAGAAAATTCAGGGATGATTGTGATGGCCTACAAGTACCCTAGAAAAAGTTTCATAATTTATCATTTGGAAATAAGGCTATATTTGATTTTCTTATGAACTTTCTAATTTAAGGGTTAATGAACAAAGTATGCTAATCAGTCATCAAATATTTCCACAAAAATTCCCACATGATAACATTGAGCTAAAAACACTATGCAGCAAGTTTCATGATTTGTCAGTAAGTAATGGGCTCTTGCAAGAATTATTTAATATGTAATCAAAATAAAGCACTTGTGAAGTAGATGCCCTAAATAGATATCCAAAAATTCTAACAAAATTCAGACAAGATCATTATAGCCTAAAACTAACTTTGCCCATGTTTCATACCATTTCTATGGGCAGTGAGACCACAATAGCCAAATTATTAATTAGGGCAATACTATCGATTACAAATGAAGTGCTACAAATATTGATCAAAATTCCTCAAGTAAATTATCAGAGGCTCAAGATACCCTAATCCCCTCACTACCCAAATTTAGTTAAGTTTCAAGGTGTTTAGCTAACCTAAACCTACACTACAAGTTTTAGGTCCTAAGCTAGGGTTAGGGTTTTGGGGACCCTACCATTTTCACAATTTGCTAATATTTTAAACAGAGGGTTTTATATATCCTAGGAACCTCCTTGCAAAATTTGGAGTTCATGCAAGGTGTTTAGGACTCATACCCTTCACAAGGCCAAAAGGTCCCTCCTTAGGGTTTGACCTAGGAACTTAGGGCAAATCTATTCCTCTCTATCCCATATTCCATGGGGAGGTGACAAGTGATATAGCAAGTCAGTGACCCAAATTTCAGCCTCTGTTGAGGTGATTTGGTCACTCAAAATCAAAAGTGCACCTTTTGACCAAAATGCCCTTAATAAGGTATAGTTAGGGTTGGGTCAAAACCTATTCAAAACACATCCAAATTAAATGAAAGTTTATACAGATAACTAAATTGAACCCAGGGACCACTCACCAAAATTTGGGAGGGTTTGGAGATGTTTAGGGCACCTATTTAATTTATTTAATAATTATTAAAGTTTTATAAAAACTATAGAAATATTTTCTCCACAAATTCCCATTTTTGGACAGGCCCTAGGTATAGGTAATAATGATCCTCTGCCCAAATTTCAGCCAATTTGGACAAAGGATGAAGGGTGGGCATCCATTTGAATCTCAGGTCAGCCCTAGGTACAGGTCCCACCAAAATGGGTGCCCTGGTCCAACCAGACAACCAAATTGGTCAAAATCAATTTTGGATTACAGTAGACCCATAGGGCTACAACTTTCATATTGAACGTTTTCCCACCAGGTGGCCCTAAGTATTTTTAATAATTAATGCAAAACAGCCCAGAAAACAGGACAAAAAATTCAGAAATCAAAACTAAATAAAAGAAATGATGCTGCACGAATCTTAAAGCAAATCGTGGGGCTCCTGGTCATCTTCTTCCTCCAGCCAAGGGACATGATTGGCCGAACCTGGAGCTTATTCCAAGAGCATTTCCCGGCCACACGGACACCTCCCTGGCCGGCCACCACCGCCACCACCTTCGTTGAGGTGGGGGCTATCGCCGGGCGGCGGCACGGCCGCCGGAGGGGTGGTTTCCGGCGAACCCGACCACCAATTTTTTTTTGGAAAAACCATGAAAATGAAAACTTGGATCGGCTCAATTGAGTCCGATTCTTGTCCTAAATGATTCCTAAGATCTACCCACGGAAGAAGGAGTAGAGGAGGACCTTTAACCGAGCTTGTCGTCGAGTGTGGTGGTGGCGCGCCATGGCCGGTGGTGGAGCTTTCCGATGCTTGCAACTTCACTACCAAACCGCCCGGTTTCTTTAGGTGAAGGGTGGAAACGATTTCTCTTGGCCCATGGAAGCTTTTAAAAGCATCAAATGGGTTGGGGGAGAGGGAGGGTCATGGCTTCAAATCCATTAATGTTCATGAATTGGAATTTCGGTTTTGGAGAAAACCCATGGAAATTCACCTCCCCTTTGTCCCAATTCGTTTGGAAACTTCTCAAAACTGATAGGGGAGATGAATACTAATTAATTGGTGAAGAATGGAGGGGTGATTCACCTTCCCCACCATGAATGATCTTCTCTTTCTTCTTTCTCTCTCTTCCCTATTGGGGGAAATAAATTCAGCCACCTTGGGTGGCTGGACATGGCTATTAAACTCCTTAAAACTGATGAGGGGGAATGTATTAAGCCTTTGGAATCAATCGGAGAGGCCCTTGATCTCCCTTGGCCATGAATGACCTCTTTTCTCACTTTCTCTCTCCTCCATTAAAGAGAAAAATGGAGCTTTCTCTCTCCTACTCACCATGGCCGAATTTTTTGATCTCTCCTCCAGCCTATTGGCAGCCCAATAACTCATATTAATAATAAAAATGAGGTTAGCCCAAGTGGGGGAAATGAGTTTGAGCTTGGGTTAGCCCATTTAGGCTAATTTGACCTAACACTAGAATAGAGTTGACCTTGGTCAACATGACCAATTGAGTTGACCCCAATGGATCCTTGGTGACCCATTGGACTCCCTTAAGGTCTAGGAAGACTTTAGTAGGGTTGGTTGGGCATCTTGGGGGTCACATGCCCCTTGGTAAGGGCACTTTGACCATTTTAGGGCTAGAGTTGACTTGGGTCAACATAACCATTTGGGTTGACCCCATTGGGTCCTTGGTGACCCATTGGCCTCCCCTAAGGTCTAGGAAGGGTTATGTAGGGTTACCCTGCACTTTGGAGGTCACATACCCTTAGTAAGGGTACTTTGACCAGATTAGGAGCTTGAGTTGACTTGGGTCAACCTGGCCTCTAGGGCTGACCCCAATGTGTCCTTAGTGACTCATTGACCTCACTTTAGGGTTAGGAGGGCATAGGTGGGGTCCTCTAGGCTAGGAGTAGGTCAGTTGACCCTAAGTAGGCTAGTTTGACCCATTTAGGGCTAGGGTTGACCTTGGTCAACTGGGCCTCTTGGGTTGACCCTAATGGGTCCTTTTGGCTCTAATGGGGCTCCCAAAATGTTTGGGAGTGTTATGGTAGGGTCTTGGGGCCATGGTGAAGCCCCATTGTCATTCTAAACCATTGTTCAAAATTCTACTATTTGCAGACCATGGTGATCCTCACCTTGGCCTCCTATCTCTTGGCCCATTTCTGGCTTTCTAGGGTTTTGTCATGACCTAGTCATGGCCAAAACCACTCTTAGGGGTCTAGTTGGAAATGGGATGTTACACAGGGCCTCGGCCATGACTGCTCAGGAAGCCATCTGGCTTAGCCGGCTAGTGGATGACATCCATGAGGAGGTGCGGAGTCCTACTCTAATTCGCAACGACAATGATAGTGCTCTCAAACTGGTGAATAATCCAGTTTGTCACGCGTCGACGAAAAACATCGAGATCGGGCATCACTTCATACGGGAGAAGGTGCTGGAGGGGTATTTGATGGTTGACTACGTTCAGAGTCAGGACAACGTAGCAGATATCTTTACTAAGTCATTGCCGAAGGGGCCGTTTACTCGGTTATGGGAGTTGCTCGGGCTGGTTTTTTACTTCCCACTTCAAGGGGGAGTGTTGAAATTAGTGAATTGTGAAGTTGGGAAAGTCGGGCGGACTGGTTGTTCAGTTCGTGTAGGCCGCAGACCATGCGGACTAGGCAAATTGCTTTGGCGGGTTTCCTAGTCGAACAGCCGGCTTGGCTGTGGTTTCTGGCGGTCTGGATCCGCAAGTTCTCTCTGGTGGTAACCGGGCGGATAGGATGTGTATCCGCGGTTTGTGGCAGACTTCGTTAGAGGTCGCCATGGTTGGCAGGTTCTCTGATTCGCTAAGGGGAAGCCAGTTTAGCGAACTGGGGCGGTTTGCCCTCAGGTCGTTGGTGCTTTCTCGGAGCAGGATGGATCAGAGTTCGCTGATTGTTGTGCGGACTCTATGAAGCTCACAGGTGTTTGGCTTGGGTCAAAACTTGCGGTCTGGATGTTAGATCGTGGAACAAGCTTTATTACACGGACAGGTTGCTTGGAGGTCGAGCGGACTGATGGAGCATTCTGCATGGGTGTTTGCGGACTGGGGTTGTTCAGAAGAGCGCGATCTTGGTATCAGGTGGCGCGGTCTGGGTTGGTGACCGCAAGTTTTGTGGACTTGATCCGGGGAGGACAAGTCTAGCTTGTTGCCTAGCTCATCGAGCTCGCCTTGTGCGGTCTACTTGGTTAGCACGTCGAGCTCGCCTTGGTGATTCACAGTTCGGCACAGTTGGCGGACTAGTGGTCTTTCCGGCGGGTTGGCGCGACCTGGCGAGCTGGTTTGTATTCGCACTTTGCGGATACAAGTGTTAGTCGACACAGGTTGATGAGTGGTTATCCTATCAGTATAGGTGGTGACGACACTCCTTCAAACACCTATAAATAGGACCCCCTGACTCATCATCAAGCACCAGCGAACAGTATGAACGAGTTCACGTTTAAACTTGTAGTTAAGATTTTCTAACCGCTGCGATTAAGGAAGTTGTTCTGTGCATGCTGTGCGGCTAACACCAGGCGGTTAGGCGACTAGCGGGAACGTTGGTATGGAACAGTTCGCAGATACGGTCAGTGGTTTAGCAGCAGGTCGCAGTTCTTGCGGCTTGGTCACTTTCTCGGAGTTGCGGATAAGTGGAGCAGTTCGCCCGGCCTATCAGCGGGTTTCTGTTCGGTCTCTCAGCATTTGCAGTAACAGCAGTCCGCGCGGTTAGCTGCGGGTAGGCGGCTTCTGCGGTCGTGGCGAACAGGGCTGGCGAGTAGGCGGCTTGTGCGGGTTCTGGAAACAGTCCGCGCGGTTTCTTATTGCTGCAATTTTTGAATTGTTCTCGTTTACATTGTAATCATGTCTTGCAATGTATACCTCGGCCTGTAATAGAAGTTGATTCTGATTGAAAACTCTCGTACTTCCATTGTTGATATCTTTTATTTGACTTCGGTTGTGGTTGAGCATTCTTGCGACCTCATTAGCTCCCGTTTCAGAGAAATTTTTACATAAATGACAACTCAAAGGCTTGTGCGGCCATAATTAGAGTAATCTGAAGCTTCTCAATTCTCGTGGTTAAGAGTTTTAAGTTGAAAATATGCAGGTACATAGACAAAATGTGTTATACAGGATGTGCATGAATGTAGATAGACAAAAAGGCATCAGAGGGCCAACACATCATAATTTTCCAGGAAGTATCACGTGAAAACTTTATTATGATCAATGTAAATTGTATGTATTCGGCAAAATCTCCATATTGTTCAACATCAACAAACAACTGAAGCTATAATCATGTGTCCATTAGTACTATCTAGCACACAGTTGAAGGATAAAGTGATCATGTGTCACCAGACTTTAAGCAGAAGAGAAAAGAAAGATTCCTATGGTGTGTTAAAATTTTTGAAGTGAAAGTGGAAGTTGATCAAGCAGACCGCGCGGCCTGGGCGGACTGATGGTGCGGTCTGGGTTATCTGATGGTGCGGCCTGGGTGAACTGGTTGTGTGGCTTGGGCAGCCTATTATTGCGACCTGGTGATGCATTCAGTCAACTCGGCTTGTGGTTAAGCTGTTGGCTGTTCCTTGAAGTAACCGGGCGGATTGATGGTATATCCGCGGGTATGTGACGGACTCTGTTCGAGTTCGTGGAGTCTGCTGTGACGGACTGTGTTTGGAGATCACGAGATCGGCATTGGTCCATGCCCTTGATCTCTGGTGATGCGGTTGGTGATAACCGTGTTCATGGTGGCGGACTGTCTTTGGAGCTGGCGATCTGGCTTCGTGTCCGCCGAGCTCGCGCCAGGTGTGTGGTGAGTTGCTGGACTTGGTCACATTCTGTGACAAGTCCAGGGTATTCACAGAGCCTGCGGTGTTAGCTGGTTGACCGGGCGATCTGTGCCTGTTGGTCGTGGACTCGTGTGGCGGGCTGGTGCGGTGTTCGCAAGCTGTGCGGGCTGGTGATGTGTTCGCGTGTAGCGTGCAGACTAGTGCAGTATGTGGGCTTTTGTTGTCTACGTATTGTGCAACATGCAGACTGGTGCGGTGTCCTCCAGGTAGCGGACTGACTTCTTGACTTGGTACCTGGCAAATCAGCTGATGTCTGGCCTTGTCCTTGTGGACTCGGCGGACTGCGTTGTGCTAGCTGCGACCTGGGGTGATGATTCTATCTACTAGGGCGGTGACCACACTACTCACCCCGCCTATAAATAGGACCCCCTTGTCACTTCAACAGTAACTGAATGAACAGTAAATTGAGTGCATGTTAATTACTGCGGCCTCGGTTTTCTAGTCCGCGCGGATTGAGAAGGATTAATTGTTTGCTGTTTGCAGGTTGTGCAACTAGCACTGTGAAGCCAGGAGTCTGGTTCTGATTGTGGTCAGAAAGCAGTGGAGCTTGCGGCTACAGTCAGCAGTTTGCAGCAGGTCGCACTTTGCGGCCAGCCAGTCTTCTCTCCAGCAATTGTTCAAGTTCAATAACCTGTTTGTCGGTCTCAGCGGACTAAGCGGTCTGTTCTTTTAGTTCGGCGACGGCTTACAGAGTAGTCGTCTCAGCAAAATAACGGGTAGTCCGCGGACTTCGCGGACTCCATAGATCAGTGGTGCACCAGTAGCGGTTTGGCAGTCTCAGCGGACTCGGCGGTCTCTGGGGCAGTCCGCCCGACTTGAAAAGTCTTGTTTGCTTGTATGATTCTCTATTGTACTTGGTGAAATCATGTCTCGCCATGTATACCTAGCCTTATAAAGTTGATAGTTGATAATTTAAGATCTGTGGTTGCTCTCTGTTGTTTCTGATTACCTAGCTTAGTTTATGGTTGAAGTGTTCCTGCGCCTGGTTCCCTCTTTCCGGTTGATCAAGTGATCAGCTTGATAGCTCTGGAAGTGTTTGCTTGATACCAGAACTACCAGTTGATCAGCTTGTGAGATTTTCAACATGGTATCAGAGTGAACAGTCGCTTGAGCAGTGATCAACCTCAGTTGTGCTTGGCGTTTTTGGAAGCTAGTGATTAGTGGTTGGTGCAAGGGGTCTTGGTATTGAACTTCTTACAACGATCAACTTCAAGAAGTTGAAATCATGTATGAAGAGCTATCTTTTGGGCGAGGAGTTGTGGGAAGTCGTCAGTGGTGACGGCAAGCAAGAGGTGACTGCTGCAACTGGTTCTGCTGAGCAGATGAGAGTTTGGAGGAAGACTAATGCAAAGGCAGAGTTTGCTCTCAAACAGGCTGTCTCACTGGAGCTTTTTGATCACATCTTAGGATGTGAGTCTGCTGCTTAGATATGAACAAACATTGATTGTTTGTTCAACAGGAAAAATGTAGCAAGGCTACAGTTTTTGGAGAATGAGTTGGCTAAGACAACTCAAGGAGATCTCTCTATCTCTAAGTTCTTCCTCCAGATTAAGAACACGTGCGCTGAAATATCAGCATTGGATCCTGATGATCCCATCTCTGAGGCTAAGTTGAAGAGGCACATAGTTCGCGGTTTACGGAAGGAGTATGTGGCCTTTGTGACTTCCGTTCAAAGGAGGTCAACTCAACCTTCCTTGCTGGAGCTGGAAAATTTGTTGGCGTCACAGGAGAGCTTGACTAGGCAGATGTCCGGGATGACTATCTCTGAAGGAGGTAGTGAAGCTCTCTTCACTGATAAGAAGAAGAAGAAGAGACAAGAGAAGAAGAAGAAGCCTATTGCTGAGGATGGACCTTCAACTTCATATCAGCAAGAGAGGAGCGCTGCTCCTAAGAAGAACTGGAAGAAGGAGTTGAAGTGTTACAAGTGCAATCAGCCAAGGCACTTCAAGCGTGACTGCAAGGTCAAGCTGCAGCCCGGGCATGTTGCAGATAAGGAGGGAGCTGGTTCTAGTGCTGAGGAAGCCGGGTGTGGAGGAGCCTTCTTGACAAGCACGTGTGCTCGTGCTCTTTCCACCGTCGACTACCAAGATGACTGGATAGTTGAATCGGGGTGTGGTCATCACTTCACTGGAGACGAGTCGAAGTTCTCTTCACTGCAAGCATTCTCAGGTAATGAAGCTATTGTTACAGTTGATGATTATGTTCATACTGTAGAGAAGGAGGGCGTTGTTTCTTTAGATAGTGCTCAGGGTCCGCTTACATTAAGGAGTGTGTATCACATACCTGGCATGAAGAAGAACCTCTTCTCGGTGACCAATACAGTTGACGTGGGCTATCATGTTCTGTTTGGACCAACAAAAGTAAGGTTTCTCCGCAATGTATCAGTGGTAAAGACTGATGTTGCTCATATAGGGAGAAGAGTAAGAGACTTATTTGTTTTATCAACAAGCTCTTATGTTGATCAGATGAGGACCAACGATAGCGCAACTATCTGACATAAAAGACTAGGGCACATTGGGATGGACATGCTGAAAGCTATGACAATGAAGAGCCTTGTAAAAGGCTTGCCGAAGTTGTCATCCTACGGAGATGGCCACGTTTGCGCAGGGTGTTAGTATGGTAAGGCTCATCGCCTTCCGTTTGATAAGTCACAAACAAAGAGCAAGACACCATTGGAATGCATCCATGGTGATCTGATGAGGCCAACGGTTACCGCTAGTCTTGGAGGCAGCAGATACATGCTGGTATTGATTGATGACTACTCAAGATACACTTGAGTGTATTTCATGAAGGAGAAGTCGGCAGCTTTCCAATTGTTTGTGGAGTTCAAGGAGTTGGTAGAGGGCCGGCTTGGCTTGCGGATCAAGGATTTCAGATCAGACAATGGTGGTGAGTTTGTATCATCTGAGTTCTCTAACTTCTACAGGAAGCATGAGATCCAGAGAGAGCTTACTTGTGCTCGTACTCCACAAAAAAATGGAGTAGCGGAGAGGAAGATTCATCACTTGACGGAAACTTGCAAGTGATGGCTTCATGCAAAGGGCAATCCCTGGTCCTTTTGGGCGGAAGGAATGACCTGCGCAACCTAGTCATAAATCAGATGCCTCTGAGTCCGATCAACATGAAGTCTCCCATTGAAATTGGAGAAGCCAAGCATGGAACACCTTCAGGTGTTTGAATCAACCTGCTATGTTCACATCCCGGATGCTTAGAGGACCAAGCTTGATACAAAGGCAAGAAAGATCGTCTTTGTGGGCTATGATGAGCAGAAGAAGAGCTGGAGGTGCATGGATCCTGTGAGAAGGAAGTTCTTCGTATCAAGAGACGTTGTCTTTGATGAGTTGACGTCGTATGGAGGTGGCACTGTTGAGCTGCAGGAGAGCAGGGTTGATGAAGGGCAGAAGGAAGCTGTTGAAGATCTTCAGTTGGAGCTTCCTGTGTCACCAGGAGCTCCAGGTGTTTCTAGCTCTGGGGCAAAAGCTTCTAGTTCGGGAAGCAGGGGGAGCGACGCTCCAAGTGTGCCCGGGAACAGAGCTGGTTCTGAAGAAGCAGCAGAGGTGGTGAGTAAGGAGCAGCCTCTTCGGAGATCGAAGAGGACCATCAAGCCACCAACTCGGTATTGCGAAAGAAACACGATGAGCCTTGTCTCTTATTTCTTCGCAGGCCCCCTGTATGAGTGGGAGCCTTCAAAATTTGAAGAAGTCACTGGAGTCAAGGAGTGAGACAATGTCATGGATGAGGAGATGGCTGCCCTCAAGAAGAACGAAACTTGGGACTTGGTGCCCAGAGTTGATGGCGTTACTCCTGTAACTTACAAGTGAGTCTACAAGCTGAAGAAGAAGTCAGATGGAAGCATTGAGCGATACAAGGCTCGCTTTATAGCTCGAGGGTTTTCGCAACAGTACGGCGAGGACTATGAGTAGACATTCAGTCCTGTGGTGAAGATGACTTCAGTACCAGTGGTGATAACATTGGCGGCTTGCTAGGGCTAGAATATGTGGCAACTGGACGTAAAGAACTCCTTTCTTTATGGGGAGATTGACAAGGACATCTTCATGGATCAGCCGCTTGGCTACGTATCCGAAGAACATCTGGACTACGTCTATAAGCTCTAGAAAGCCCTTTATGGTTTGAAGCAGGATCCTCGAGCCTGGTACGAGAAGATTGCAGAATATCTCCAGTTCTGCGGTTATCTTGCTTCAAATTCAGACTCGAGCCTCTTCGTCAAGAAGAAGGGGGAATTTTTGGTCCTGGTGCTGTTGTACGTGGATGACATGATCATCACGGGGAACTCCAAGGAGGTAGCTAGGCTCAGAGTGGAGCTAGCTATAAGATTCGAGATGAAAGACTTGGGTGAGTTCCACCACTTCCTTGGACTCGAGGTGGAGAGGAAAGAGAGCGACATACTCTTGTCCCAGAAGGGTTATGCGGAACGGATCGTTCCGCGATTCGATATGCAGGAAGGGAAGAGCTCTACTCCATTTGATTCGGGCATCAAACTTCGGCGGGATGAGGGAATGATTCTTTCGGATCCTTTTGTGTTTCAGGCTCTAGTTGGGAGTCTTATCTACCTGACGATTACAAGGCCAGATATTGCTTATGCGGTTGGCCGAGTAAGTCGGTATATGGAGGAACCCAGGAAGCCTCATCTAATGGCGGCAAGGAACAACCTGAAGTACGTGAAGACCACTTTTGATATGGATCTCCTTTATAGGAGAGGCATGAGTTTTATTCTTCAAGGATACTCGGATGCTGATTATGAGGGAGATTCATACGACTAGAAGTCAACATCTGGTTATGTCTTCACTTGTGGATCATACAGTATCTCTTGGTGCAACAAGAAACAAGACTCGGTGTCCGTCTCTACTACAGAAGCATAATACAAGGCTTCAGCCTTGGCAGCTCGGGAAGCTATCTGGCTTAGGAGACTAGTAGAGGACGTCTATGAAGAAGTGCACGGTCCTACTCTGCTGTGCGGTGACAATGAAAGTGTCATGAAACTGGTGAATAATCCAGTTTGTCACGCACGGACCAAACACAAAGATTGAACACCACTTCATTCGGGAGAAGGTGTTGCAGGGATCTCTTATGGTGGAGCATGTGCGGAGTGAGGACAATGTCGCAGACATCTTCACGAAGCCGTTGCCGAAAGTGCTGTTTACATGGTTACGAGGTCTGTTGGAAGTTGATCAAGCAGACCGCGCGGCCTGAGCTGACTGATGGTGCAGTCTGGGTTATCTGATGGTGCGGCCTGGGTGAACTGGTTGTGTGGATTGGGTAGCCTGTTATTATGACCTGGTGATGCATTCAGTCGGCTCAGCTTGTGGTTCAGCTGTTGGCTGTTCCTTGAAGTAACCAGACGGACTGATAGTATATCTGCGGGTATGTGGCAGATTCTGTTCGAGTTCGCGGAGTCTGCTGTGGCGGACTGTGTTTGGAGATCGCGAGATCGACATTAGTCCATGCTCTTGATCTCTGGTGATGTGGTTGGTGATGATCGTGTTCATGGTGGCAGACTATCTTTGGATCTGACGATCTAGCTTCGTGTCCGCCGAGCTCGCGCCAGGTGTGTGGTGCATTGCTGGACTTGGTCACATTCTGTGACAAGTTCAGGGTATTCGCAAAGCCCGCGGTGTCCGCTGGTTGACCAGACAATCTGTGTCTATTGGTCGTGGACTCGTGTGGCGGGCTGGTGCGGTGTTCGCAAGCTGTGCGGGCTGATGCTGTGTCTGCGTGTAGCGTGCAGACTGGTGCAACATGTGGGCGGTTGCTTTCTGCGTGTTGTGCAGCATGCGGACTG
The DNA here is from genome assembly GCA_039583875.1 of Platanthera guangdongensis. Classification (NCBI taxonomy): domain Eukaryota; kingdom Viridiplantae; phylum Streptophyta; class Magnoliopsida; order Asparagales; family Orchidaceae; genus Platanthera; species Platanthera guangdongensis. The sequence continues at coordinate 155,703,299 of CM077155.1, read as the reverse complement.
GTGCGGTGTCCGCCAGGTAGCGGGCTGTCTTCCTGACTTGGTACCTGGCGAATCGGCTGATGTCTGGCCATGTCCTTGCGGACTCGGCGGACTGCGTTGTGCTAGCTGCGACCTGGGGTGGTGATTCTATCCACTCGGGCGGTGACCACACTCCTCACCCCGCCTATAAATATGACCCCCCATCACTTTAACAGTAACTGAATGGACAGTAAGTTGAGCTCGGGTTAATTGCTGCGGCCTCGATTTTCTAGTCCGCGCGGATTGAGAAGGATTAACTGGTTGTTGTTTGCAGGTTGTGTAACTAGCACTGTTAAGTCAGGAGTCTGGTTCTAATTGCGGTCAGGAAGCAGTGGAGCTTGCAGTTACAATCAGCGGTTTGCAGCAGGTCGCACTTTGCGGCCAACCAGTCTTCTCTCCAGCAATTGTTCAAGTTCAATAACCTGTTCGCCGGTTTCGGCAGACTAGGCGGTCTGTTTTTTCAGTTCGGCGGCGGCTTGCAGAGTAGTCGTCTCAGCAGAATAACAAGTAGTCCGCAGACTTCGCGGACTCCGTAGATCAGTAGTGCAACAGTAGCGGCTTGGTGATCTCAGCGGACTCGACGGTCTCTGGAGCAGTCCGCCCGGCTTGAAAAGTCTTGTTTGCTTGTATGCTTCTTTATTGTACTTGACGAAACCATATCTCGCCATGTATACCTAATATTGTAAAGTTGATAGTTGATAATACAAGATCTGTGGTTGTTCTCTATTGTTTTTGATTACCTACCTCCGTTTATGGTTAGAGTGTTCCTGCGCCTGATTCCCGCTTTCCGCTTGATCAAGTGATCAGCTTGATAGCTCTGGAAGTGTTTGCTTGATACCAGAACTATTAGTTGATCAGCTTGTTAGATTTTCAACATGATCTCAAATGGTCACCATACTCCCTAACAGTGTTATCACAAGCATTCAGATCCGGGTCCTCTAGAGTTCAGGAGGAACTCCACGGATCCAACGCGCGAGAATTCTCAAACTCCATCAATTCTACGGTTAAAAAAATATGACACTAAAAGACAAAAAAACGTAAAATAAAAATAATTTTAAATCTAAAAATCACAAGAGATGGAACACGCGAGAACTCTCAAATTTCACCTTGTAGTTGTAGGTATAAACTTCAGGGAATCCGGTTCCCAAGCATTCACACTTCATTGTTTGTTGATGTTACCACAAGCATTCACTCCCTATCATGTGTCCATTAGTACTACATCATCCCCGTGCGTGCACTGTCACAGTCACTCATATTTATAAACATATATTTCAACTAGAAGAGATAGAAAGATTCCTATGGTGACCTCCAGTGGTCACCATACACCCTAGGAGGGTTACCACAAGCATTCACACTTTATTTTTAAACAAAGTTGTTGTAGAAATTTATGCATCAACGACATCACCACCGTCGGATGAGGCAAGTACCAAATCTGGAATCTTCAATCCAACGGCGTCGCTGTCCAGCGCATTTGGCCTCCCGAGCGCCCTAAGCGCCAGATGTGCCGCCTTCTGTCCGGAGATCATCATCGCTCCAAAAGTCGGTCCCTGCAACGAGTAACGACATAATAACATTAAATATATTTTAAATAAAATTAATAAATCATTATCTCGATGCTCTGTTTTTTTAATTTCTTTCTTCAGATCTGCTGCTGCTTAATTATAGGGATTTTGACATTTTTGTACCGTTAAAATAGGGAGAAAAGTGCGGTAAAATGCGAGCATTTAGCTGTTTGCATGCATGCCCGTACACACTTTGCGGTAAAATGCATCACACCCATTTGCATTTTACGGTAATATGCATCACACCCATTTGCATTTTACGGTAATATGCATCACACGCATTTTACGGTAAAATGCATCACCAGTATTTTATTACCCTTAGGTTTTGTCTTTTGCACCATAAATCTTTTAAAATTGACACTTTGGGGAATTAATTAGAGATTTTTGACACTAAGTTTCTGTTTGGGGGGATTTATTTTCACCGGTCAAGCGGTTACGACCGCATGAATCAGACCTTAATTACAGTCCGATTCATGCGGTCGTAACCGGTTGACCGGTAAAAATAAGGCTCCGTTTGGGGGGACTTATTTTCACCGGTCAAGCGGTCATGACCGCATGAACCGGGACTTAAAGAAGTCCCGGTTCATGCGATCATGACTACTTCACCGGTGAAAATAAGTCCTCCCAAACGGAGCCTAAGTCTCCCAAACGGAGCCTAAGTCAAAATTTTAAACTCATTCAATAGTATTTATGTTTGGCAGCAGTAATAATCCGAGCAAAATATAAAGTGTCAAAATGAATATTTTTTAATGTTGTCGGGACCTAAAAACCTTTGAAATCAGTATTTGAAAGGTGGAAGTTACTAATTTTAAAAATTTGAAATGCAAAATGTCAAAACTTTATATTTCAAAGGAGTAAAGTGCCAAAAGCACTAATTAAACGGATAAGCGGACATTACCATCCTCGGAGCGCCGTCGACCTCCGCCACCTCCATCCCGGTGACAATCATCCCCGGCACCACCTCCCTTGTGAGCCTAACAATGGCGTCCTCCGCCGCGTTCATGTCAAGCGCCTTCATCCCCGGCACCGCATCGATCATCCCAATCCCCTTCAGCCTCTTCACCCCCGTCGCCCCGAAAGGCCCGTCGTGCCCGCACGAGCTCACAATCACCCTCGCCTCCATCACATTCGGATCCATACAGCTCTGCGTGTCGTGATTCATGGAAACCAACGCCCAATTCGTCACCACGCCGGCGACCCTCCCCTGCCTCACGATCAGATCCTCCACCGCCACCGCGTTGAACAGCTTCACGTTGGGCCGGGCGAGGACCCTCGCCATGATGGTGGAGGTGAAGAGCGCGGCGTGGCGGACCACGACGTAGGCCTCGTGGTTGTCGTCGTAGGGGACGCCGATCTCGTCGAGGAATAGGTGGGCGGGCTTGCGGACGACCATGGCGGAGAAGAGCTGGCCGCCCAGCCAGGCGCCGCCGCCCGGAGAGACGGATTGCTCGATGATGGCGATGTTGATGGTGGGGTCTTTGGAGAGCTCGTAGGCGCAGGAGAGGCCGGCGGAGCCTGCGCCGACGATCACCGCGTCTGTGTCGGCGTAGGTGATCATGTCCGTCATGTAACGGCGGGTCATCTCACGGGAGACGATCGATTCGCGGATCGGCTGAAATTGGAAGGAGTTTAGGTCGTATTTGGCGGATATGGAGACGGCCGGCGCCGGCCGGAAGGTAGCCGCGGCGGGAGGGATTCTTGTGGGGAAAGCGGTACCGAGGAAGGAGGATTGATGAGGGTGGTCGAAGAGGAGGGATTTGCAGGCGGTAGAGAGGGAGGAAGCCATGGCAGCCGCGAGTGGTCCGGAAGAAATTCCTGTGAAATGAGATGAGAAGATTGTAGCCGGTGAGGAGGCGAAATAAATAGGGAAATCGAGAGGATTATTTATGTTATTATTAATCTGTGTTCAGGTCAAAATAGTCATTTGTTTATGCTTTATTCAGTATTATTTACACATAAAACAACATTAAATCTATTAAATAATAATAATAATAATTTAATCGAGGATAATTTATTTCGAATCTTGTGACGTGAGCAACGAGTAAAATATCTCCGGGTAGTGAGACAATGGAGTGTGCAACACATTCAACGACTGTGAGTGAATCAACATTTGTGCCGAGATGCATGCACGAGTGCTAATGCACTTGCAGCCACTGAATGCTGCACTGTACGGTGCAATACAATACTCCCTCTTTTTCAGAAAGCGACAACAATGTACTATTTGAAGTATGTCTAAAACTTTGTGGCGCGGAAGCTTAAGAGATTCATTACTTGGCCTAATGAGCTCGGGAGCTTCGTAAATCGGTTTCTGCTGCTTGATCACATGACGAGGTTGCTTGAGAAGAATGAGTGTGTCAACACCTTCTTTGCTGACAAACTCGTCTTTCCCATTTCGCACTTTGAAGTGGGGTTACAACTTTCATTGTGGCTGGAGGTGTGTAAGATACTTCGATACTATGGGTTGGTCCCTATGCGGGTCAACAGTGTAAGATCCCTTTTTCGAACGTACCCATAGTCCACGAACACTGCCCTGAGGGGAGTCTTACTGCTCAGAACCGCCGCCTTGTGGTGACAGCAACTTACGAGTTAGTCGTCACTATAAGATGTCGATCCCGCCGGCTAACGTATCATGCAGGTCAATCACATAAGTAGGAAATGCATAAAAAGAAAACACCCACATCACACTATAAGGAAAAACATGTCCACAAATGAGATAAAAGAGTATAAAAGAGGACTTTGGTCCAATACATCAAAGTAGTCAATAAGGACTTAGGCCTAGTACAACAAAACTCTCTCTCACTCAATGAACTGCGGTAGTAACTTGTCATCAACATTCACATCAACATGTGGTAGAGTATCAGTACGTCGCATTAGCTCCTCAGGTCCTACCGTCCGGGGCTGCCAGTCCTCCGGGGTTCCTAAAATGTTACGATCACTGATCGTTAGTTAAAAAGACTAAGGCGCTTCGGCATCCACTCACCCCAATGACTCCTAAGCACCAGGCGAAAGGATGGAAGAAAAAGGTACAATAGTAGCAGTAATAATACAAGCAGGTGACAGTGGAACTAATTAGCAAGAATAAATGTAAGACACACAATATATCATGTCATCTAAACTAGTAGTTCTATAGAGATATAACAGTAATAAATGACAAGCAAGTAAGGTGCAACGCTTATGAAAAGAAGTAAAAAACATTTATTCTAACATCATAGAAACGTACCTTAACTTATATAAATGCAATTACAAACTTATAAGTTAAAGTTTTCAGTAAGTAACTCTTCATATAAAGTGTTCATACAAATTTATATGATGAGGATTTGCGTTAAATAAATGTTATGTTATGTAATGCAATGTCGATGATATGGTTCATACAAGTGCAACTCTCTCACACAACTCTATGCGCACAGACCTTTAGTTCTCACTTTTCGGAGTTAGATAACCTCTCTAGTACTAACTGTCGTGGCTCAAGGTAACATTGGAGCGGGCGTCTCCACTACTAGGCGGGTATAGACACTACCTGGCCTAGACCTCTCATACACCTTTATACACGTCTCATGTGCACTCTAGAGTTTCTGCGTACTATTGTTGGGGGTATCTTAGTCTTTTTGGCTAAGTGATGGGCTTCTAGGAAACATCACAAGACACCAGGCTAAGTTGGTCCGCTAGGCCGCATCAACTTGCCAAGTCAATGTACTCTTGTTAGTGTGTCGATTGTACAACCTCGTATTCGCGAAGAGTGGGTCCCAAACAAGGCAAACGAGTTTTTAAGCTTTTTGGAGATTTTGCACTCTCGGTGGTCAATTTTGGCTCTAGCTTGGAAATATACTATTAGGGGGAGGAAAAATTGGCCTCCCCCAATGGCTCTTTTGTTGGGGGGCGGGTGCGGTAAGTTGGCTAGCACTCGCCCCGACCTGTTGAGTCCAAGGTAGGGGCAGGCGAGACGGCCGGGGGCCGGTCTTGCCCGGGCGGCCTGCTCGCGGGCGAGACGGCCGCGACCTGGCTCTCACCCGGGCGGCCTGCTCGCGGGCGAGACGGCCGGGGGCCGGTCTCGCCCAGGCGGCCTGCTCGCGGGCGAGACGGCCGGGGGCCGGTCTCGCCCGGGCAGCCTGCTCGCGGGCGAGACGGCCGCGGCCTGGCTCTGGCCCGGGCGGCCTGCTCGCGGGCGAGATGGTCGCGGCCTGGTTCTCGCCCTGGCGGCCTGCTCGCGGGCGAGACGGCCGGCGGCCTGGTCTCGCCCAAGCGGCCTGCCCGGCGTCCTGGAACCACCTCGGGTGTTTGGGGCAAGGTGTTGGCGGCGTGCTTCTACCGCTGTGCCCCTGGGGTGTTTTTACCCCTCTGCCCCCCGGTGTGGGCGTTTCCTAATTGGCCCAAGGTGTATTTGGCGTAAATGTATTTTGGTCATTTTTGGCTCATGGGATTTGGAAAACTATAAATAGACCCCCTTGGGTGCCTTTGGAGAGGACTTTTTGGGCTTGCTTCCTCCTCCCTTAGCTTCTTCTTGGTAGAGTAGAGAGAGCTCCTCCAAGGCACCCTAGCTCGAGCATTGGCTAGGGAGGGGAAGTGCTCAGGTAGCCTCCGGGTGTGAGGTGGGACCTCCGCGCTAGAGATGAGGGTCTGTTCCTAGCTTCTTGATCCTTTGGTCCTTGACGTTCTCTTGAGTGTAGTAGGTGTGAGGTCACCCCTTTCTAGGGACCCCGAACTCCACAGAGACCAAGTTTTTTGTTTCAACATTTTGGTGCGGTGAGCGTGGAGAGTGACCAGCACAGAAGATCTCGAGAGAGTGTCATGACGGGAGGTCAAGGAGGTAGTGACGATCTCGGCGAGCTCCCCATCCCAGGACCTTTTGTGGGGAGACAAGAGTTCATGAACTCCATCCAAGGCATCATGGAGATGCTGCGAAGCATTGCTCCCCAGGGTGGAAGCTCCACCCCGACCCCCCAGGAGTTAGCTCCTCCCCCTCTCGACGAGTCGACTCCCAGGGGTCTAGGCGAGATGACCCAGCGGGGGGAGAAGGAAGTGCACCAGGAAGAAAGCCAGGGAAGGAGAGGATGGGGGATGGGGTCGAGCGAGACCTCACCGGCCGGGAGTTGTTCTCCAGCCCGGCGAGTGCCAACCTCACAGGCGAGCAGGTCGCGCAAGTGGACCAGGCGAGACCACCACTTAGGGGGTCACCCTTCAGCGAGCTAATCATCTGATCTCCCATTCCCGAGGGGTTCAGAGAGCCGGACATGGCTTACTATACCGGGAAGGATGACCCCGTCCAGCATCTACAGTTGTTCGAGGATGCCGTCTCCATCAGGCCGATGACGGATGCCTTCAAGTGTCGCCTCTTTGAGATCACGTTGAAGGAGAAGGTAAGGGACTGGTTCCATCAACTCCCTCCGAGGTCGATTTTTGGGTTTGAGAACTTGAGCCGGAGCTTTCAGCTTCGCTTCTCCACCTCCAAGAAAAGGAAGAGGAGTCCTAAATCCATCTTTCTGATAAGGCAGAGGGCCGAGGAGTCGCTGGCCCACTACGTTGACAGGTTCCAGGAAGAGATCCTGGATATCCAGGAGATGCCAGGGTATGCTCTCCAGATGGCCTTCACCGTTGGGCTGAAGGAGGGCTTCTTCAAGATGAGCTTGACCCGGAAGGCCCCCATTTCCTTCGACGAGCTGATGGAAAGGGCGGCAGAGGAGATTATCATGGAGGCAGCCAACCCAGCATTTGTCAAGAGGTTGGCGAAGTTGACGGAGGTGGAGTCAAAAGAGTAGGGTGGCTCAAGGCATCAGGAAGGAAGAAGAAGAGAGGAGCAGAGAGCTCAGGGGTTCCAAGGACAAGAGGGTCCAGAACTAGGCTGGAGGCAGCATGGAGGACCTGCCCAAGGTCCAGGAAGAGCTCTCATCCAGGGCGGGGGGAACTTTCATGGTGGCCAAGAGAGGTATAACTTCCAGAGGCAAGCCCCAAGGCAGCTCTTGCCCCCGCCACAGCAAGCCTTGGCGATAGGAGGGGGAAGAGGTAACAGAAGAGAACGCCCAGCCCGCTGAAAGAGGGGAGAAAGAGCATTGATGTACTGTGACTTCCACCAGGAGGATGGACACGCCACGACTACCTGCCCCGAGTTACTGGAGATGAGGGGGGCGAGAGGCCCAACTCAGCCTCAGCCGCCGGCGCAGGTTGGAGGAAATCTGCCCCAAGGAGGGGATGATGATGTATGCGAGGACCGGGTCGACGTAGGAACCCGAGGTGGAATATGAGTGATCCACGTTGGAGTGGGGGTTGATGCCACTCGGAAGGCAAGCCTCCATGTCATGTACCGAAGGAGCGTCGCCTCAACCTCCCAGAACCCGCCCCCGGAAGAAAAGATCACCATCTCAGTGAAGGACCTGTCGGATCATGAGGATCCGTTCTGTGATACGCTGGTCATCCAGACGGCCATCGAAGGCTACACCGTCTCCTGGATCTTGGTTGACAACGGAAGCTTCGTCAACATCATTTTCAAGAAGGCGTTTGACTAGATGAAGGTAGAGCCAAGGAGGGTGTTGGCTTCGGACGGACCCCTGTTCGGATTTTCAGGGGAGAGGAAGGAAGTGGAAGGTGGAGTCGGACTCCAGGTGAAGTTAGGGGGATCTCAAGAAACTGCAGGTTTATCATTGTTGACTCTCCAAGCAGCTACAACGTCATATTCGGAAGGCCCCTCATCAATGTCTTTCGTTGCGTGCCATCTTCCTTCCACCAATGCCTCAAGTTCAGCTCGGGAGGGATCCAGGTCAGAGTCAAGGGGGACTCCAGGATGGCAAGGCAGTGCTACGTCACGGCCGTCAACACCATCATTTGGTTGGCCAGGGCGGAGGAGATGGAAAGGATCATGGAAAGCCTGAGCAGGATGGAAGTGTCTGGCGAGAAGGAAGCGGATGACGACCACCGGGCCCAGACCCCCTGAGGAAGCCTTGCCCCGGCAGAGTCTTGTATGTATCTCATCTTGTAATGAGTCCAACCCCCGACCAACTGAGTCAGGGGGGGGTCATGTAACCGATCTATTTTCCCCATTTGAGGATGTAGGATTTGGTAAGATTTGATTGTGATGCTCGATCCCTTTGCTCCGATGATGATTCCACGGTCAGGCTCCCACTAGCTGGCAAGGCTGGTTGATCTCTCGTGGTAGCCAAAGTCCTTTGCTCCGATGATGATTCCGCGGCCAAGCTCCCACTAGCTGGTAGGGCAGGTTGATCTCTCGTGGTAGCCCAAGTCCTTTGCCCCGATGACGATTCTGCGGCCAGGCTCTCATCTAGCTGGCAAGGCTGGTTGATCTCTCGTGGTAGCCCAAGTCCTTTGCTCCGATGATGATTCCGCGGCCAGGCTCCCACTAGCTGGCAGGGCAGGTTGATCTCTCGTGGTAGCCCAAGTCCTTTGCTCCGATGACGATTCAGCAGCCAGGCTCTCATCTAGCTGGCAAGGCTAGTTGATCTCTCGTGGTAGCCCAAGTCCTTTGCTCCGATGATGATTCCGCGGCCAGGCTCTCATCTAGCTGGCAAGGCTGGTTGATCTCTCGTGGTAGCCCAAGTCCTTTGCTCTGATGATGATTCCGCGGCCAGGCTCTCATCTAGCTGGCAAGGCTGGTTGATCTCTCGTGGTATCCCAAGTCCTTTGCTCTGATGATGATTCCGCGGCCAGGCTCTCATCTAGCTGGCAAGGCTGGTTGATCTCTCGTGGTAGCCCAAGTCCTTTGCTCCGATGATGATTCCGCGGCCAGGCTCTCATCTAGCTAGCAAGGCTGGTTGATCTCTCGTGGTAGCCCAAGTCCTTTCCTTCGATGATGATTCCGCGGCTAGACTCCCACTAGCTGGCAGGGCGGGTTGATCTCTCGTGGTAGCCCAAGTGCTTTGCTCCGATGATGATTCTGCTGTCAGGCTCTCACTAGCTGACAGGGCTGGTTGATCTCTCGTGGAAGCCAAGTCCCTCACCCCAAGGCCGTCTCATCATCCAGGCTCCCATTAGCTGGTTTGATAGGTTGACCCCTCGGGGAGGCTAAGTGTTTTCACCCCGAGGCCGTCTCGTCACCCAGGCTCCCATTAGCTGGCTTGACAGGTTGACCCCCTCGGGGAGGCTAAGTGTTTTCACCCCGAGGCCGTCTCGTCACGCAGGCTCCCATTAGCTGGCTTGACAGGTTGACCCCTCGGGGAGGCTAAGTGTTTTCACCCCGAGGCCGTCTCGTCACCCAGGCTCCCATTAGCTGGCTTGACAGGTTGACCCCTCGGGGAGGCTAAGTGTTTTCACCCCGAGGTCGTCTCGTCACTCAGGATCCCATTAGCTGGCTTGACAGGTTGACCCCTCGGGGAGGCTAAGTGTTTTCACCCCGAGGCTGTCTCGTCACCCAGGCTCCCATTAGCTGGCTTGACAGGTTGACCCCCCGAGGAGGCTAAGTGTTTTCACACCGAGGCCGTCTCGTCACCCAGGCTCCCATTAGCTGGCTTGAAAGGTTGACCCCCTCGGGGAGGCTAAGTGTTTTCACCCTGAGGCTGTCTCGTCACCCAGGCTCCCATTAGTTGGCTTGACAGGTTGACCCCTCGGGGAGGCTAAGTGTTTTCACCCCGAGGCCGTCTCGTCACCCAGGCTCCCATTAGCTGGCTTGACAGGTTGACCCCTCGGGGAGGCTAAGTGTTTTCACCCCGAGGCCGTCTCGTCACCCAGGCTCCCATTAGCTGGCTTGACAGGTTGACCCCTCGGGGAGGCTAAGTGTTTTCACCCAGAGGAGGTCTCGCCACCCAGGCTCCCATAGCTGGCATGACAGGTTGACCCCGCAGGAAAGTTACACTCAGTGAATACGTTGGGTTGGATGTTTCTTTTCGAGCTTGTGCCAACCTCAAAAAGAGCGGGGATTGTGTACAATCCCGTATTCGCGAAGAGTGGGCCCCAAACAAGGCAAACACGTTTTTAAGCTTTTTGGAGATTTTGCACTCTCGGTGGCCAATTTTGGCTTTAGCTTGGAAATATACTATTAGGGAGAGGAAAAATTGGCCTCCCCCAATGACTCCTTTGTTGGGGGGCGGGTGCGGTAAGTTGGCTAGCACCTGCCCCGGCCTGTTGAGTCCGAGGTAGGGGCAGGCGAGACGGAGTTCTCGCGTAATATCGGCGCATTCTTTCGACAAACATGCTGCCTCTCGAGTTCGACGAAAACCGAACGAATTTTGGAATAACAGTGGCCGATGAGCGGTGGGTTGACTGTTCAACTCAAATCGTGACTGTTGCTTTAGGATGAGAAGAAATCATGTGGTTGAGGTGAAACTTGAGGCTACATATGTAGAGGGGTTGGGAGGAGGAATTCATTATTTGCTTCTCAATCTCTCTCTCTCTCTCACACACGCTCTCTCTCTCTCTTCATTTCATCTCAGTTCTAGAGAAGAGAACTCACGGCAGGAGCTAAGGTTTGGGTGGATCTTTGTGAAGGTGAGAAAGGAGATTTCCTCATCGGAAGCAGGATCTGAGGCTAGATCCGCGAAGGGAAAGTGAGGCGCTCATTTCCATCCGTGTAGAAAAGCTTTGTCATGGCTCCGAAGAGACCTTCAAGGGTAACGATCTTCCTTCTTGGACATGTGAAGTCCTTGTTTTGGCATACTCATGGAATCTCCCACCAAAAGGTGGAGATTCGAGGGATTTCCTTTGGGTTGATTCTTGTAATCCCTATAAGTCTTGCATATAGATCCAGAAATATGTAGTACGGAATAGGCATGTTGTGTGAAGCACATCTGGACAGGTTGGTCTAGGATTGATGGTGTTTATTCAACGAACCGGAGAAGAATCCGAGTATAAACGAGTAATTTACGGGGTCTGCGGGGTTATACCTATGAACTGGAAGTAGCAGAAAGTACTGGAGCGGCACTCCAGGAAAATACCCATGAAATACCACAGTTTGGATAACTGTTGGATGTCGCCGGGCGATAGTGAGTATTGTCAACGACAATAGCTCTTGGTGAGATATTTGTGTTGTGAAAGTCCAGTTTTTCTGGCACTGCAGGTGGTTGCATGGTTTTCTGGATAGTTGGTCTAGTTATGGTTGGGGCTGGGTACAAAAGAGGTGTTTTGTCGCTAACACCAGACGATAGTGGTTTTCACTGGCGATAGCTCTCAGTTAACCTATGATTGTGAAAGTCTGTCTCTGGGAGATTGTGAGGCTATTTTGTGAGCTATGAGCTCTTAAAGGGCAGTGAGCCGAACGGACAAGGGGAAGCCGACCCGCGTCAGTCTAGACATTGAACTGGCGATTTGAGCAACGTGCAAGGGCTGAACTGTATCCGCGTTATAGTTGTCTAACTTGAGTGCCTAAGTTATTGGCATTCGTTAGAACCACATAATGAGAGTCTTAAGATGTATGTCATCAAGACTAAAGTCTTCGGCTGTGGGCTGTGCAGCATGAATGCTCAATGTTTACCGTTGGGTATGGGACCTGAGAATGGTGGTGGGACCCTGGTTTTTTGGTACACTGATAATGTGCCCTGAGTGTACGAAGTGTCGGGCCGTGCAGTCGACGTTTGTGATATATTGAACTATGCGTGAGTGCACATTTTGTGTTGGGTTTTGTATCCACAATAACCTAGATTTGTATGAAGTCACCCTTGAACTAAGATGAATTAAGTTGTATTTGATGTACTGTTTGAGTTATGTGTTTGCATGACTAATTTGCCAAGTGTAGACCAATGTCAGTCTACAATGGGTCACCAAACACAGAACCATACAATGTAATCCCTCATTATGTGATCCATGATGTTGACTCATGTGTAGCCTCTCTATTGGGATACACTTCATTTTTCAAGCACTACGATTGTTGGAGAAAGATGTGTTGCTGATTTTATTATAGAAAGGAAAAGTTCTCATAAACTCAAGTTTTCTAAGTATTTCACTCGTGTAGAAGTTTAAGTACTCGAGTTGAACCCTTAGTAAATACTCGAGTAAGTTTGTCTGAATTCGAGTAAGGGAAATGGTTCTCGAGTAGTATGAACATAGCTCTCGAGTGGCCAAGTCCATTACTCGAGTAGACTTTTTCTTTTTCTCGAGTTAACAGTTTTTCCTCTCAGAAAATTTTCTAAGTACTTTACTCGAGTAGTCAAGTTCACCACTCGAGTAGTTGAACTAGTTGTTTCGAGTTACAAAAGTTATGTTCTCGTGTTGAATTTACCTCACTCGAGTAGTCTAGCTTATGTACTCGAGAAGTCTGCTTACTTCTCAAGTTGTCTGGATCAAATACTCGAGTAATCAATTTTTAAACTCCCAGAATTATTCTAAGTCCTTTTCTCGAGTAGTTCACTTCTACCTCTCGAGTAATCCTTCTACCGCTCGTGTAATACTTCTGGCACTCTAGTAAGTCTTTTTCCACTCGAGTGATTACAAATTCTGTTCTGATTTTCCTGAAGAACTTCATCTCGAGTTATTTGATATTGTCCACTCGAGAACTCATATTAGTACTCAAGTAGCTTATCTTCCACTTGAGTAATTCAGATAATTTTTCAAAAATTTCGCTAAGTCCAGAACCGACGGGATTTTTAAATGCCTCAACGTGACTAGTCCACGTGGACGTCATTAATGCTAATTATGGTCGTTAGGGAGATCTTATAAAAGTTCTTGTCATTTCGCCTAACCGTAAGCGCGTTAACTAAGCATTCTAAGATTTCTGAATCGGCTAATTTCTCTTTCCAAAATCGGACGCCCCGCCGCTCATCTTCCTCATCGCCAAGGGCTGTCGATCCAGGATGATTCAGAAAGGTTGACTTGCAGATCAAGATACTCTTCCATCTATAGATCTTCTCCTTGATCTTGTGAGTCAAAGAAGTTTCAGATCCAGATCTAGCCGAGCATCTTCTTCAACAATTTCTGATAAAGCCGCAAAGTTCAAGAAGAAGGCCTTGACCAAAATCTCCAGATCTGAGAAAAATATTGTTTGTATTTCATATTCTCAATTTATTCTTGTAGGAGATTACTCTCTGAGTGTAGGAGCTTTGTTCTCCGAGTTGTAGAAAGTTTTCATCTTCCAAGTGTAGATCTGTGTTGTGGATCGAGTTGTAGGAACTTTGTTCTGAGGCGTAGGATTGGTTTCAATCCGAGATAGTGGAGTAGCCGAATCTAGTGCTTTGCTAGATCGGTGATTGGAAAGTGGATGTACCCAAGGTTGGGGAACCACTATAAATCTCTTGTTGTCAGTGAATGCTTGGTAGATTTTTGTGCATAGATCGCTAATTTTTTATTCTGCAAAAAGACGCACAACTCACATATTCACCCCCTATAGGTGATTTAGGTAGACAACTGAATATTTTCAATTGGTATCAGAGCCAGGTTGATCATTAAAAGGTTAACACCTTGATCAGATCCGTCCATAGTTGTCTTTTGAGATTTCCCAAGCATAAACAAGACCAAAGATTTTGTCAAGCTTCCCTTATGCACAAAAAACAACTTTCCCATGTGGAAAGAGAGAATTAGATTTTTCATGGAAGCTGTGGATCCAAAGATCTTTATGATCATTGACGAAGGTCCTTACGTTCTGATGATCGTCTCCACTATAGATCCAACAAAGAAGGTTCCTAAGAAATTGATGGATCTCGACAAAGATGAGATTGCTTTTGTGTCTTTAGACAAGAAGGCCAAGAATATTATAACAAGTGCAGCTGATGACTCCATGTTGCAGAACCTGATCCACTGCCAGTCCACTAAGGAAATGTGGCAGTCCCTCGTCACAAGGACCCAAGGATACCATTGCAGATACCTTTGAAAATTTCTTCAAGATAGTGAACGACCTAAGAGTATACAGCCGAGTCTTCACCAACGAAGAACTGAATGATAAGTTCTTGAGATCCCTAACTAAGGAATGAGATAACAAGGTTTGTACCATTCGGGAATTTAGAAAGTTAGATGAAATAGACTCGCAGAATCTCTTCGGAAAGCTTATGTCATATGAGCTTCAAATTAATTCAAGAAAAACTGAAGAAGAGAAGAACAGGTCTTCACCAAGGAGAAGTTTGCAGCTCTTAAGGCAGACATCTCAAGGAAGTCCAAGGATGCCTCTCCTGCCCCAGCACAAGAAGTAAGTGAAGAAGAAACCTCGGAGCCAAGTACCTCAGGCTCAGAGCTATCTGAAGGAGAGTTCTCTCTACTCTCAAGATAGTTCAAGAAATTCTTGAACAAAAGAAGCAATGGAAATGCAAGGATGTATCTTATAGAAGATCACGTCATGATGGTGATCGACACAGAAAAGGCTCAAGCAGGCATGACAGGTATACTACTAAACCGAACAAACATATTTCTACTAACATCATTTGTTATTGTTGTAATAAGCCAGGTCATGTCATCGCTGACTGTCCCCATAAGAAGAAGGATGGTGGAAAAAGAGAAGAAAAGAAATCTTCTTACAATAAGAAGAGAATAGAGAAGAGCCTAATAGCCAAAAAGGGAAAAACTCTTAGCGACTCTGACTCATCTGAGTCGAGTGAAGAAGAAGAAGCCTACTTCGGGCTTATGGCTCAGACTGATGATGAACAAGAACCCCAGTTCACTGGGAAGGTAAATTCTCATACTCCGCTCTCTGAATTTGATGTTTCTGAAAATGATCATGAGGACAACTCTTTTGACGATGAGTCTGAACTCATGGCCCAGTACAAGGAGTTAATCAAGGCTTACGACAAATGTCGACGAGTCATGAAAACTCAAGCTAAAGAGATAAAGTCTCTGAAGGCTGAAGAGAGCACCTTGAGAGAGGAAGTCGCTAAGACTGACTCACTCAGAGAAAACTTCAATGCTGTCATTGAAGAATATAGCAAGGCACTCGAGCACCTAGACCTTAAGGAGAAAATCATAAAATAACTGGAAGCACAACTTGAAGCAGAAAAGAAACTTGTTGAAAGTTTCTCGAAGCCCAAGACTGTCCTTCCTTTCGTTGCTGAATTCTCAGCTAAGGCCAAGGGTGCTGGGCTAGGCCATGTTGAAGCTCCTAGTAAATATTCTAGGAGGAATAAGGCTCAGAGAAAGAATAAGGCGGGCAAGAAGGCTTTGACCAAAGAAAAAGGGAAAGCCCCTCAAGATCAGGCTTCTTTCAAGAAGGACATTTTTCCAACAAACGAGTTTGATCTTGACTCGTCCTACGGTCACTTTACTAGGCTTACTTATGTAGAGCCCAAGTCTCATTACTAAGGATGGACTCGTCGTAGAAACTTTGGTGAGAGTGTCTTTAAGGCACCTTATAAAGAAATCATTATTCAGAGCTATGACCCTTATAATCATGGTCATAACATTAAGAAGACGCCAAAGGTAAAGTCTATTGTAGAAAAGCCTCTGAAGGAGAAGAAATTATGTGATTGTCATCACCATGAAGCTTCTTCCTCCAAGAATGCTGCCCCTGCTAGACCACCATCTCAAAAGGTCAAGCTGGAGATTTTCAGGCAAAGATACAACATGTTTGACTGTTGGTGATGTGGCAAAATTGGTCACTTTACCATTGACTGCTGGTTTAATTCCAGAAATTTTGCAACTCCTCAAGTTGGCAATATGAGAAAGACCACTCATAATACTAATACTCATAGGGGGGTATTCTAACAAGAGACCAAGGACCCAAACGTGTTTGGGTTCCTAAGGCAAATTGATTTGTAATTGCAGGTATGTCCAAAGGCCAACAAAACTCCTATCTGGTATTTGGACAGTGGATGCTCTCGGCACATGATCGGGACAAGAAGCCTTCTTCAGAACTATTCTCCAGTCTTGAACGAGCCAAAGGTCATATTTGGAGGTTCAGACCGAGGAATTACTAAAGGCTATGGTATGATCTCTAACGGTAGAGTATCTTTCTCCGATGTGGCTTATATTGAAGGATTGGAACACAATCTCATAAGCATAAGCCAACTCTGAGATAAAGGATATATTGTTGAATTTCATGCTGATAAGTGCTTGATAAAATCGGTTGACAATATGGAAACGATTCTACCAGGCACTCGAAACAGAAATATATTTTGTCTGAATTTTATTTCTATAGATTCTTCTACACCAGTTTGTTTTATGGCTAAAGATAGTGTGTCTCTTGGTGACCAATGGCACAAGAGACTAGCACATATTAAATTCAAAACTATTAATAAATTACTTTCACTGAATTTAGTACGTGATGCCCCAAATGTCAAGTACGTCAAAGATAGACCTTGTCACGCATGCGTAAAAGGCAAGCAAACAAGGACTATCTTTAAAAGCATTATTGGCAAAGATTCTAACAGATGTTTACATCTGCTTCATATGGACTTGTTCGGTCCACAATAAGTTAGAAGTTTGGGAGGTAAGGATTATACGTTGGTTATTGTTGATGATTACTCGCGTTTTGCGTGGGTGTTCTTTCTAAAACACAAGTCAGATACCTTTGACATCTTTACAAATTTTGTCAGGCAGGTCCAGAATGAATACAGCTATTCCGTAGTCAAAATCAAAAGTGACAATGGAACAGAGTTCAAGTTTGGGGCCATGACAGAATTCTGTGAAAGCTTGGGTATCTTTCATGAGTTTTCCTCTTCTCGTACTCCTCAACAGAACGGAGTAGCTGAGAGAAGGAATAGAACACTCATAGAGGCCTACAGGACCATATTGAGTGATGCCTCACTACCAGAATACTTCTGGGATGAAGCCGTCAACACTGCATGCCACATGCAAAATCGAGCACTCATAAACAAAAACGACAAAAAGACACCTTACAAACTTCTAAAGGGCAGAAAACCGACTGTTTCATATTTTAGAATTTTTGGTTATAAGTGCTTCATCCTTAACAATGGCAAGTATCATACTACCAAATTTAGCGAAAAGAGTTTTGAAGGTATTTTTGTAGGGTATAGTAGCCATAGTAAGGCATATAGGATATTTAATAGAAAAACTCTAGTCGTTTAAGAATCCATACATGTTGTATTTAATGAGACGAGCTTGCTGCAAAGCAACTCTTCTCGTGTGTTCATTGAAGATGCAGGTACAAAGTTGAAAGAACTAAATTTGAATGAGCCGACTGAAGAAAAAAGGTGAAAAGTTCATCAAGATCACCACTCCAACCACGATTGAAGAGGTTGATGATCAAGATGGAGAAATCGTCCAAGTTGATGAAGTCACTCCGGTGATTGAAGAAGAAGTTCCAGATGCAAGAACTCTAGAGCTCAGACATCTGAAGGATCACCCAATGGACCAAATCATAGGAGATCCCCGGGATGGTGTCAGAACTCGTAGAGGTACAACTAACGAGAATCTCTATTTAAGTTTTCTCTCACAGGTTGAACCGAAGAAGTTTGAGGAAGCAAACTCAGACGCATCGTGGATAATGATGATGAAAGAAGAACTAAATCAGTTCAAGCGTTGTGAAGTCTGGAAACTTGTTCCAAGACTCAAAGGTAAGAATGTCATTGGGACAAAGTGGGTCTACAGGAACAAGATGGACGAGGATGGAACGATCATAAAGAACAAGGCCAGACTCATCGCCAAAGGATATCGTCAAGAAGAAGAAATCGACTTTGATCAGACGTACACTCTAGTGGCAAGGCTGGAGGCAATCAAGTTATTCCTAGCATATGCCGCTCTTAAGGGTTTCACTGTCTATCAGATGGACGTGAAGTATGCCTTCCTTAATGGTGGCATAAAGGAAGAGGTGTATGTGGAACAACCTCCAGGTTTCGTCGACTCTAACTTTCCTGATTATGTTTATCTATTATCTAAAGCTTTATATGGTTTGAAACAAGCTCCTCGAGCTTGGTATGAGACGATGTCTACCTTTTTCTTGAGAACAAGTTCACAAGGGGAAAGATAGATACGACATTATTTCTTAGGGAAATAAAAGACAAGATTTTGCTTGTGCAGATCTATGTCGACGACATTATTTTTTGGCTCTACTGACGACAACCTCCGCAAGAAGTTTTCTAAATTTATGCAAAAGAAGTTTGAAATTAGCAGTAAGAGTGAGCTGAAGTATTTCTTAGGGCTTCAGGTGAAACAATCTGAAGATGGAATTTTCATCTCACAGACAAAGTTCACCAAAGAGCTAATTAAGAAATTCTGAATAGAGAACACAACCTCTATGAGGACTCCAATGAGTTCAGCTGTGTCTCTGGATAAGGATGAGAAAA
Organism: Platanthera guangdongensis; assembly: GCA_039583875.1. Taxonomy (NCBI): domain Eukaryota; kingdom Viridiplantae; phylum Streptophyta; class Magnoliopsida; order Asparagales; family Orchidaceae; genus Platanthera; species Platanthera guangdongensis. Next base: position 155,684,626 of record CM077155.1, on the reverse strand, counting down.
GGAAACCTTTTGATGAAACCAAGTACAGAAGCATAATTGGATACTTGTTCTACCTTACTGCCAATAGACCAGACATAATGTTCTCAACATGTGTCTGTGCTAGATTTAAAGTGAACTCTAAGGAATCTCACTATGCTGCTGCAAAGTGGATTTTGAGATACCTCAAAGGTACACCAAATCTTGGCTTATGGTACCCAAGAAGTAATGATAGCGAGCTAATTGGTTTTTCAGATGCAGATTTTGCAGGTAGTAAAGACGACAAGAAGAGCACTTCCGGGACTTGCCAATTCCTTGGAAGAAGGCTCATTTCTTGGAGTAGTAAGAAGCAAAACTGTGTTGCAATCTCAACAGCTGCGTCAGAGCATATCTCTGCAGGCAGTTGTTGTGCATAGTTGTTATGGATAAAGAATCATCTGGAAGATTACAATCTCAAAGTCCAAAACATCCCTTTGTTTTGTGACTCCTCCAGCGCGATTGCAATAGCCAACAACCCAGTCTCTCACAGCCGGACAAAGCACATAGAGTTGCGGTACCACTTCATCCGGGAGCATGAGGACATTGATCTACAATATGTTCCAACAGACAGGCAGATTGCTGACATATTCACGAAGCCGCTGGATGAGGCAAAGTTCACATTCTTCAAAACAGAACTTGGAATGCTCAACAAAGAATATTAGAGAAGGTGGACTCACAACAAAGCTCAAAAATAAAGGAATGCATCAAAAGTTGAAATTTCTCAAATTCTGACTTAATGACTCGAGTAAGATAAAGACCACTCGAGTGCTTCTTCAACCCACTCGAGTACTTCGCAAGTCACTCGAGTAACATTACTCGAGTACTTTAAGTTCCCACTCGAGAAGAATGAAGATGACACTCGAGTACTGTCATTATTTCACTCGAGTACTGCCGGTCCACTCGAGTATCAGGAAGAATTTTTATCACTTCTATTCAAATTTCTTTATTCGCAACCTGAGGCTTATACCGCCACTTTCAGAGGTATGTTAGCTTAATTTCCTTATTAATCAGCGAAAAATTAGGGTTATATAAATAGGAAAAGTCCGAATTTACTTTCTACACGAATTCAAAATCCTTTCCTCGAGAAAAAGAGAAGTTTGTTTGTCTTCTGTCGATTGTCGCAGAGCCCACGCTGTCTTCTTCCCCACAGTAAATTTATCTCAACTCTCTGGACCATGGCACCACCGTCAAAGATTGGAATCGGTTCTGAACTCGTCACCGCCGGTATTGCCGAATTGTCCGACGATTTCAGGAATCTACTTATTCTCCTCGACACCGTAGGGTTGACGTTCGTTCTCCAGCAACCATGCAAAATCCTATTTCCAGAGGTCGAAGAGTTCTTTGCAAACATCAAGGTCAGGAGAAATGACAAAGTCCTCAAGTCTACAGTGAAGGGAATCAAGATTAAACTCACCAAAACCTCTGTCTCCAACCTTCTTCGGCTACCAGTAGTCGATGAAGAACATCTCTCTCATGAAGATTCTGACCGAGCTTGTATGTTCTGTAGTCTTTCACCAGAAGTTCTCACCATTCGATGATCAGATCTTAATCTAGAAAGCAAATTCCTAGTGGATATCATTGGAAAGATTCTTCTGTGCAAAACCAGTTCTATAAGAGACATTTCTTTTAATTTGTTTGACATCATGACATCCATCATTTGTAGGAAGAAATTTCAATTTGGTATGTTGATTCTTGACAAGATCAGGGAGAGCATCAGGGCTCCAAACTATGCTAGGATCATCTCTTTGATGTTGCATGAGATCAATCCTAAAGTTTTCAATTTCTCCAAAGGTACAACCCTTCACCACATGAAGAAAGTATCCATCTCCTCCATTCAAAGATGGGAATTGAAACTGCTGAATCCTGCCCAGTCAGCCAGAGCCCATGATCACCCTGCTACAGAGAACAGGATCACATCTCCCTCTCCACCTCACATTGCCAGCACATCTAGTGCAGCTGCTGAGGGGGAGACTGCTCCTTCTATTCCAGAAGATATAGTACGTACTCCTACTGTTACTTCTCTCCCTCCAACCACTACTGAAGAAACAACCTCAGATGCTCAGGTGCAAGACATCATTCTTTCTACAGAAGAAGCCATCAATCAAATGATTGAAGAGTTAAGTACTGATGAACCTCTTCCTCCACTCCAATCAGAACAACCTACTAAACCATCAAAGCAACCAACACCAGTACCTTCACCTACTCATACTCCATCTCCTGTATCCCCTATTCACCACTCTTTTGCTGCTGACAAAGAGCATGTTGAGACTATATTAATTTCTGATGAGAAAGAACAGTCCCCAGAACCAGTTGAAGCTCCCTTGAAGAGTCTGGACTTCCATATCCCCTCCTTCATTTATGAAGGAGGAGTTGTTTTGATTCGCACAACTAGAGCTAAGAGCTCAGTCATTATAGAAGAAGTTATTCCATGGATTGTTCCTCCTTCTCCAGTTCCTTCTATTGCTACTCCTCCTCCTGCTGCAAATGAGATTATAGGTAAGATTGAACAGCTGCTACTTGAACAAAGAAAGTACTTTGATGGCTCTCTCAAAGTCGTTTAAGATAAAGTCACTGCTCTTGAGAAAGAGATGAGCAGAGGATTTGCTGAAATTCAGCACAATACAGATGAGATCCGACAGCTATTCAGGATAGGTGGAAAAGCTCTGGACCACACAATCACCAGTGTTGGTCATGTAATGGAACAAGCTGTTATTGTTGTAAATAACCAGATTCAGTTAGAAAAGTCAGCCCAAGCTCACACATTCAAGATCTGTGAAGAAGTGGGTACCTTCAAAAAAGATGTTATCAATACTCTAACTGTAGAAGTCAAAAAGGGGGAGAATCTAGTCAAAGAATACTTAGAGAAATCTAATGCTGCCAAGCAAACCCTCTAGGAAGAAAAGCTTAAGGAAATTCATGATGATGTGCATAATCAAATTCACAGTGTAAAATTTCATACTTATGATACAACCGTATGGATGCACAACCAGTTATTCCCTGATTTTCAAGCAGATCCAAACATTATTCCTCATCATTTGAATCCACTAGCTCCAGCTCCAGTTCCTCAGCCAGCAGATCCAACAGATATATTTTAACAAGCTCCTCCTGAAATTCACATTCCAAAGAAAAGGAAGTATGGTGATGGAGCCTCTGCCAGCAGATCCATTCCAGTTCCAGATACAGAGAAAAGGAATGCACCTGAGTTTGCAGACATCTGGAGCCCTACATCAAAGTCTCTTATCTTAGATACTCTAAAGTTAGTCTTGGACTTCAATGAAAATAGACATAATCACTACAACCCCCAAGAATGGGACTTGTATGAGAAATCTGTGACCAAGAGAAGACTGTATGATAGAGAACATGGAAGAAACAACCCTGCTGCACCTCCAAAGCCTCCCAAGTACTATCCAAAGCCGTACAGTTATCAAAGGAGACAACAAGAAAAGAAGGATAGACAACAACAGCAACAAACACATCAAGCTTAAGACTGAAGAAAGTTATAAGAGTGTGAATATGAATTGTGTAGAAATGATTTTTGGACAATTCTACTTATATACATCCTCAATTTTGATTATCTACTCTTTGCTTATAATCCTTGTGCTTATTACTGTGTTTTCTATCTTGCACATCGAGCTCTTTATTTGTCTATCTAATTCACCATAGTGTATAGGGTTATGACTTCTACAAATAGGGGGAGATTGTTGGGTTTTGTATCCACAATAACCTAGATTTGTGTGAAGTCACCCTTGAACTAAGATGAATTAAGTTGTATTTGATGTACTGTTTGAGTTATGTGTTTGCAAGACTAATTTGCCAAATGTAGACCAATGTCAGTCTACAATGGGTCACCAAACACAGAACCATACAATATAATCCCTCATTGTATGATCCATGGTGTTGACTCATGTGTAGCCTCTCTATTGGGATACACTTCATTTTTCAAGCACTAGGATTGTTGGAGAAAGACGTGTTGCTGATTTTATTGAAGAAAGGAAAAGTTCTCATAAACTCAAGTTTTCTAAGTATTTCACTCGAGTAGGAGTTTAAGTACTCGAGTTGAACCCTTAGTAAATACTCGAGTAAGTCTGTCTGAATTCGAGTAAGGGAAATGGTTCTCGAGTAGTCTGAACATAGCTCTCGAGTGGCCAAGTCCATTACTCGAGCCGACTTCTTCTTCTCAAGTTAACAGTTTTTCCTCTCAGAAAATTTTCTAAGTACTTTACTCGAGTAGTCAAGTTCACCACTCGAGTAGTTGAGCCAGTTGTCTCGAGTTACAGAAGTTATGTTCTCGTGTTGAATTTACCTCACTCGAGTAGTCTAGCTTATGTACTCGAGAAGTCTGCTTACTTCTCGAGTTGTCTGGATCAAGTACTCGAGTAATTGATTTTTAAACTCCCAGAATTATTCGAAGTCCTTTTCTCTAGTAGTTCACTTCTACCTCTTGAGTAATCCTTCTACCTCTCGTGTAATACTTCTGGCACTTGAGTAAGTCTTTTTCCACTCGAGTGATTACAGATTCTGTTCTGATTTTCCTGAAGATCTTCATCTCGAGTTATTTAATATTGTCCACTCAATAACTCATATTAGTACTCGAGTAGCTTATCTTCCACTCGAGTAATTCAGATAATTTTTCCAGAATTTTGCTAAGTCCAGAACCGACGGGATTTTCAAATGCCTCGACGTGAGTGGTCCACGTGGACGTCATTAATGATAATTATGACCGTTAGGGAGATCTTATAAAAGATCGTCATTTCACCTAACCCTAACCCCGTTAACGAAGCATTCTAAGATTTCTGAATCGGCTAATTTCTCTTTCCAAAATCGGATGCCCCCGCCGCTCATTTTCCTCATCGCCAAGGGCTGTCGATCCAGGACGATTCAGAAAGGTTGACTTGCAGATCAAGATACTCTTCCATCAATAGATCTTCTCCTTGATCTTGTGAGTCAAAGAAGATTCAGATCCAGATCTAGTCGAGCATCTTGTTCAACAATTTCTGATAAAGCCGCAAAGTTTAAGAAGTAGACCTTGGCCGAAATCTCAAGATCTGAGAAAAATATTGTTTGTATTTCATATTCTCAATTTATTCTTGTAGGAGATTACTCTCCGTGTGTAGGAGCTTTGTTCTCCGAGTTGTAGGAAGTTTTCATCTTCCGAGTGTAGATCTGTGTTGTGGATCGAGTTGTAGGAACTTTGTTCCGAGACGTAGGATTGGTTTCAATCCGAGATAGTGGAGTAGCCGACTCTAGTGCTTTGCTAGATCGGTGAGTGGAAAGTAAATGTACCCAAGGTTGGGGAACCACTATAAATCTCTTATCGTCTGTGAATGCTTGGTAGATTTTTTTTTGCATTGATCGCTAATTTTTTATTACGCAAAAAGACGCACAACTCACCTATTCACCCCCTCTAGGTGATTTCGGTAGACAACTGAACACTTTCATTTTGTGATATATCTGCTTGTGAAAATGTTATATCTATAGGGAAGGAATACCACTGCCCCGAGAAGGGGGTAGGGTCATTATAAATTGGTCAGCTGAATGTTGACTGTTGCTTGTGTTGGGTATTGTATCCACACTAACCCAGATTTGATAAAACACCCTTGAACTAAAATGAATTAGGTTGTATTTGATGCTTGGTTTAAGTTATGTGTTTGTAGGAATCTTATGAGAAGTGTAGATCGATGTCAGTCTATAATGGGTCACCAAACACAGGAGGGCTAAACGTACATCGTTTCAGACGAAATTCGCACTCTAGGTAAAAACCTGTGTCACGAATCCAATTGCAAAGTCAAAATCAAAATCTGACGTGTCATTTTTGAGATATAAATTTCCAAAATTTACGGCGAACATAATATCTATAAAACTTCAAAAAAAACGTTGAGGCTCCAGTATTGCTCGGATTGCGACGAAATTTGACGACAAGTCAATAAATAATTGATTTAATTTCCTAAAGTGAAATTTTCTAATTTCGACAAGAATCCAAGATTTTGGCCGACCCAACTGAACAGATGCGAAAACGCACTAACGGCGACGCGTCGTCAACTCCACGTTAACGTAACGCCCTTACGCCATTAAGACGTCACCAAGAGGATTAAATAATTGTTGGAAAATCCGGGCCGTTACAGTTACCCACATAACGGACGACGGTGATTGCGATGGGATGATCAGATGATGAAATGAGACCACCATTGACGGTTCACGGGTGGATGGTTGACTGCCCCTAACGGGGGCGGCGGAGGCCACCCCTTGAGGGGCGACGGTGGCCGCACCTTTTGGGGTGGCGTCGACTGCTCCTAATGGGGGCGGCGGCAGCCACCCCTTACGGGGGCGGCATCGGCCGCTCCTAATAGGGGCGGTGGCGGCCGCCCCTTACAGGGGAGAAAATGACTGCTCCTAAAGGGGGCGGCATCGACCGCTTCTTAGCGGGGGTGACACAGGCTGCCCCTTGCGGGGGTGGCGGCGACCTCCTCTCACGGGGGTGGCGCCAGCTGCTCCAAACTAGGACGGCAGCGGCCGCCCCTCGCGGGGGTGGCGGTGGCCGCTCCTAATGGGGGCGATGGCCTCCCCTCGTGGGGCAACGTCGCCCGCTCCTAACAGGGGTGGCGGACGCCCCTTGTGGGGGTGGTGGCAGCTGCCCCATGCATACACGGCGGCCGCCTAGCCGCAAATGGATGCTCGGATGGTGCATGTAGTGGGATCACGTGTGCGTGGCGCAAAAGGATCGGGTGTGCCAATCGGATGCGTGGTGGCTAGCTTCATGTGTTAAATTTTCTCAACGTGGTCAACAAGATAGCCCAAACGCCAAATTAATATCTTCGGAACTACCCAGTTCGCACGTTGAACCAGCGGAAACCAAGGACTAGAGGTACAAAGGTTAATCCCAACAAACAATGGAAGCACAAGCAGGTCTATTATTCATTCACTTCTTTACAATGCGAGGCATACATAGCGAGACATGATTTCGCTAGTATAACAGCTGAAAACAGAAATCACCAAAAAACAAGCCGGGCGGATAGCACCGGAGTCCGCCGAGACCGCGAGGTCGCCGAGGTCGTCGAGTCCGCTGAACACGTCCAAGCAAAGCTGCAATCCGCCGAATAGACACGGAGTCCGCCGAAGCCGCGAGGCCGCGCGGACACACCGTTATTCGTCTTCTGCTGAACCTGAACTGAGGAACACCCCTACCCGCCTGAAGCCGGCGGACAGGTTATTGAAGCTGGCAAAGATGAAACAGAACTGACAAGCCGCAGAGCGACCTCCTGCTGAGTTCGCAGAGACCGCACAATTCCAAGTACTTGACCGGAGTCACAGCCAAACTCCTGGCTCCTTGAAGCTACCCGCGCGACCTGCACACAGCAAACCGTCAGCCTGAAACAATCCGCGCGGACTGGCAAACACAGACCACAGCACTTCGCTCAACCCAACTTACTGTTCACTCTTGTTGATTAGGTTGTGCCAGGGGGGGTCCTATTTACAGGCAAGGTGAGGAGTGTGGTCACCGCCCAAGAGATAGCGACACCACCCCAGCCCGCGCGATAGCAAAACACCGTCCGCCGAGTCCGCATGGACTTAGCCGGATACCAAGGAAAACCGCCAGGAGCAAGGCAAACATTGGCGAACCCTCTTCAGTCCACCCAAGCTATGCGGACAAGGCATCATCCCGCAAAGCTCCAACCACTGCAAGACAACAACCCCCTTCAATGGCAGTCCGCACCAAACCGAGGCAGTCCGCAAGACTCACACCTCAATCCGCCACAAGTCCACGACCAAAGGAAGATAACAACAGTCCGCCCGGTCACAGCGGACTTAGCGGATACCGCGGACACCATGGCCTTGGCACAAAGTGTGACCAAGTCCAAAACCATCAAGGGCCAATGCGAATATGGCGGACACAAACTCTCGTCCGCCAAACACCCTAGCACAGACCGTCATCAGTCCGCGAGCTCCTCGCACTTCTGTCCAACGCAGCAGCCAACCCCGGACTCCAACACCAGTCCGCCAATCGACCTCCACAGCAAATCGCCTGCTGTGCCACCAGAGCTCGACAAGGCCTCAGCCAAGCTCCAAGCCCAGTCCACAACAGCCCACACCGCGGACACTCCAGTCTGCAAGCTTCCCGCGGACATGAGCCAACCCGCCTACAAGCTTGCACCCGCGGCCACTGAGCAATGCACCAGTCTGCAAGCCTCCATCCGCTTAGGCCGCTCCTTGGCAAAGCCAATCAGCAAACACCCTATCCGCAGAAACCAGGCCGCATAGTCCGCGGACTCAACCCGTGCAAACCACCCAGAAGAACAACTGGCTTCCCACTAGACCTTCCACCAGGCCACACATCTCAGTCCGCCCAGTCCGCCTAGTCCGCCAAAAATGTCCGCCCCAGGCCGCCCGACCTGTCCCGTCACCCACTTCCACTTCACAAATTTCAACACCATGATCCCACCATGATTAGTGGGGATCATGAGGTGTGAGTTATTGACAACCCAATTTCCTTATATATTTTATCTTGACCTCATCAATAATTTTTATATATAAATAAATACTCACAATGTCGAGTTCAAATGCACCGCTGAGATTTCATTGTTTAATCTGTCGAATACATTCTTGAAATTTGTTAGTCTTACTTGCTAAAAATGACAATTGTCATGAGAGAGATTTTGGAGCTCTCTGTCCTCAGCAAGTAGTAGGCCATGTGTTGTGAAATATGACCGAAACTATTACCCACTTCTTGTGCTCATTTTGGTTTCTCCTTATAGCCGCGTCTTTTGAGACCTTAAGTCAAGCATAATATAGTGTTTGATCTTCTTTTGGTGAGAATGTTAGTCCATAGTTTGAAGACATGATGAAAATTAAAGGAGAGAGAGAGTGTTTGATTTTAGAAAATGGGTGTTGGGAACTTATAGAACCATGTTGATGAAGAGAAAGTGATACGTGAATGGAAAAAGAGTCTAATACTAGGATAAAAATAAAGTTTCAGAATTCATACATGACATGATTGATGTGGAGAAAGAATCTAATATTGTGAAGGGACAAGAGCTCTAGTCGATATTAACTAAAGTTGTAGTCGATGTCGCACTCCTCTAGTCCCTTCACAACATTGGATTCTTTCTCCTCATTAGTCAAGTCATGCATAAATCACTTTTTCCTCATCAATCAAATCATGTATAAATTAAGAAGCATTATTTTTATCCCCAACATTAGATTCTTTTCACTTCACATATCACTTTCTCAAATAAAATTATAGACGATACTTTCAAAAATAATTTATATAAACAACACTTTTTACAAACCACATATACACTCCTCGTATAAAAATGAACTATAGAGCAGAGTCATCGCATTTACGATCATCATCGTTTTCAGGTGATGAATTATTTTTTCAACAAATTCTCTAGTGAGAAGAAGACACATATGAATTGGAGAAAGAAGATATCATTTTAGCTCATACTTATACCTCCAACAAGGCCAGAATTTTTGTTTAACTTCAAGACGATGAATATATGAGATGTAGAGGTTCAGTACCAGGTCATATGGTAATTAACTTGTGGAGTAATGATGGTAACATTAAACTGTAGAATGACTAATTCTATGAGCATCACATATATGAGGAAATATATTTTCAAAGAAGATTTCACAAATGAAAGAATATATTCCTTCGTATTGTCGATGTTGTGTAGGAGCACGATAGTTTCTTCATTCAAAAGAAGGATGTTGTTGGTAAGCTTATAATTTTACAAAAAAAATTATAACATCTTTTCACATGTTGGCATGTATAACATCAACTGATAATTGTGATTAATATATTTTAATTGGTGGGTCAACCATAATTCAACGTTTGAAGAGATTTTGCAGAGTAATTGTACAAATGTACAAAGATAAATATTTGAGATATCCCGATGTGAATGGTGTAAAAGATTATTACAGAAAGATGAAAAATGTGGATTTCTAAGGATGCTGGGAAGTTTAGATTGCAAGTATTGATAATGGAAGAACTGCCCAATAGCATGGTCGACCAAATATTCAGGACGTCATGGTGAGGCCAACAATCATTTTCGAGACAGTAACATTGTATGACTTATCTTTTTTTAATATGACACACATATTTTGATTTACCAGGATCGAACAATGATATTAATGTTCTGCATTCATTCCATTTGTTTGCCAACTTAGCACAAGGTATTACGTCTCCTACTCATTATACAATATTGGAGAAAATTTATGATGTTAGTTTTTTACTTAGCCGACAGAATATATCCGAAATAATCAACACTAGTTCAAACTATTTCTTAGTTACAAGATAAAAAATAGGCAAAAATATGAAATCAGTCCCAAACATTTGAGACCTTTATGAAATCAATCCCAAGCCTTTTGCTTTATAATTTAAGTCCCTAAATTTTCTTAACTTTATGACTTCAGTCCCACTTAACCCCTACGTAATGAAAATTACAAGCTGCAGTTATCTTAGGGAGTAAAACTGGGGGATGGATGTTAATAACAATTTATATGATTTAATTAACAATTTAACTTAACGATTTTCGGTCCACATCCATTACAGTTCACCGTCGTTCACCGTTCCGCCTCATCTTGGGCCATCCACCTTTTACCGCCTCCAAATCTGGCCTCATCCACTACTCCGTCGGCGGTGACCCACCGCGATGATGATCTCCCATTCGGCCTCATCATCTCCAATGCGCCTCTCTCGCCGAGCCAGATCTCCTAGCACTGCCTCCTTCTCTGCGCTTGGCTGGCGATGGAGAAGATATGCACTTGTAATTTTCGTTACATAATTGTTAAGTGAGACTAAAATCATAAAGTTAAGAAAATTTGAGGACTGAAATCCCAAAGCAAAAAGGTTTGGGACTGATTTCATAAATGTCCTAAAAATTTGGGACTGAATTCATGTTTTTTGCATAAAAAATAATACTTCGTAATGATGTAAGAAGCAAGTCAAAAAGATGTAAAACGAGCATTTGCAGTTCTTCAATTAAGGTTTGCAATTTTTAAGGGAGCATGCCAGTTTTTAGGATAAACATGTGTTATATAATATCATGATTGCTCCTATTATAATGCACAATATGATTGTCGAAGACAAGCGAGATTAAAATGAATATATCTCTATTTCTACTCCACCACTCACTTAGAATTTTAAAGAGATGAACACAAGTGAAGCCAAAAGATTTCGTCAGATTCTAAATCAGCATAAAAAGATTGAAGACAAAGATGCACATTTTGCACTTTGAGCTGCACTGATTGAACTTTTGTGAGCACGACACGTCAATAAAGCAATGTAATTTTGAAAATTTTATACATATTAAATTGAATGTATTTTGATTTATATGCAAGTTTAATCGGTAAAACGTCTTATCTTCTTTTTTTTGTATGATATATAATAATTAAAAGACATTCAATATTAGACTCGTTTTGTAGGTCTTGGCAAAACAATTTTATTAATATATTATATGTCATAATTGGAAAAGTATATTAGCAACTATGAAAATTATAGATTAATACAAAAGTTTAGTACACAAAATAATTAAGCAATTAAAATAAAATAAATGGAGGCCCGACATATTCTGTCCCCTCATCTAAATTTAGAGGAGGGGAGAGAGGATCGACATTTATGCTGAAGCACTTAGAGATCGGTTGGAGCGAATTTTTTTGGTAAAAATGGAGAAAATAGAGAACGATTTGAGATGCACTATAGAGAGTTGTCATGTGAAACATGTACGCACAAGAGCACTTAAACAAGGGCGAGAGTTTTAGTTCGGGGTACTGTCATGACAGCATAAGAATCCTCATGCACCGACACTCGTGTGCGTCTATATATAAATATACTACCAGTCGTGCATGGGGAACCCCGTGCAAGGGTGAGAACATTCCGCATCTGTGGCAACATTTGACATGAGAAACAACATTTGGGGGGGACAACATTCACCAAGGGCGATGACATTCGGTCGGGGCGACTAAATTAGGCTAGGGCGACGACATTCGGCTGGGGCGGTGACATCCGACCGGGGCACTGACATTCTACGGGGGGGGGGGGCAGCATTCGCCGCACGGGTGGGGGGGGATTCAGCGGGTGAGGCGACATTTGGCAAAAGCGGAGACATTCAACGATGACGATAACATTCGGCAGCGATGGCGACATTCAACACTGGCGATGACATTCGACGTGGGTGGCGACATTCGACGGACATGAGGACACTTGACGGGGCGGAATAATTGACGAGGAGCAGAACATTTGGTAGGAGTGAAACATTCGGAGGGCAGAACATTTGGTGGGAGGAACATTCAGAGGGTACAACATTTGGAGGGCGAAACTAGGGTTGTTCACAAATAGTATAGTTTGTGAATAACATAATCCGAATAATTTTATTCTTATTTGAAGGATTCGTTTACGAATATTATAACATATAGTTAAATAAAACTAATATATTTAATAAAAATATTACATATAATTATATTTAAACATTATATACAATTAAATAATATAAAATTCTAGTTCTAATCCATGTTTGTATCCTAACAATTTGAATTTGAATTCAACATTTCATGATGAATCTGAATCTGACACTGAATATTCGGATGAATCAGAATCTCTGCATTTTATATCAAATTTTGGATTCGATTGAAGAGCTTTTCGATTCAATTCAATTCTTGAACAGCCTAGGCAGAACATTCAGAGGGAAGAACATTCAGAGGGCAGAACATTCAGAGGGCAAAACATTCAGAGGGCGGAGCATTCAGAGGGAAGAACATTCAGAGGGCTTCTCCTTTGCACACCTAAGGTGGAATTACACTCTCCCGTTATCAACTCCACAAATTGAGAGCGGATAACTCGGGCCCTACGATCTTTATTAAAAACAAATACACCCATGCTCGGTTGTCATTGCAGCCAAGATGAGGCTCTGCCCCTATACCTAATTATTTTCATAACATAGCTCCACCCCTACCCCTAATTGTGGCCTTTACAGGGCTGGCTCCTTTGTAAACCAATGATAATAGATCAAAAGTAGCAAATGAATATTATTTATGCCTTGTTTCAACATTTAGCGGAAATTCTCTCCCCTCTTTATGTCTTAATCTAACAAAAGTAGTAAAGAATATCTTCAAACAAAAACATGAATTTATATAATAAATTTGTAAGTAATATTAGGTTTGGTAGAGAGAAAAGTTGCATAAAAAGGAAAGATAGTAAAAAAGTCTTGCAGTGTATAAAATTGTTCAAAAGTACATGGAGCGGGGGTACCTACTTAGGGAAATGGTTGCTGGAAGAGGCTGCAAATGGGGAGAAAACCCTAGATTACCTTATCACTGCATATCCAACTACTTCTTTGACCAGAATGACACACTGACACGTTTATATGTTACTGTTCATTCCATGTGTGGTTTATATGTATTATAGATGAAGAAAAATAAGTAGATGTAATAGTACATTTGGAATATCCAAAAATACTCTTTAAATGGATATGCTATGACTAGTGGGAGCTTAGTGTGGAACAGTTTGCGGTTAATCGTCAGCGGATAACAACAGGTCGCGGTTTCTGTGGCTTGAAGTCACCTTACTTGGGGTTGCGGATAGAGTTTGGAGTTCGTCCGGCTTATCAGCGGGTTCTGTTTCTTGATTGTCAGCATTCAATAACAGACAGTCCGTGCGGCTAGTTGCAGATAAGAGACTTTGTCGATCTTGCCGGACTGGGCTTACGACATGAACAGTTTGTACAGTTACAGTTTCTATTTGCGCGGTTTCTTCTTTCCCTACAGTTGTATTTTTCTATTTTCCTTTGGTACATTGGCGAAATCATGTCTCGCAATGTATACCTTGCTTTGTAAATCAGATTGAATTTCAGTTTATGACTCTTGTACTTCTGTTGTGCTGATTACTACTTAGCTTCTGGTGTGGTTGAGTGTTCCTGCGACCTTTCTCAGCTTCCAATCATAATTTTTTCAACACTGACTCATTTATATGTTACTGTTTAATCCATAAGTGGCTTATATGTATTATAGATGAAGGAAAATCAGTAGATGTAATAGTACATTTGGAATATCCAAAAATACCTTTTAAATGGATGGGCTAAGACTTCAATTTCCTATGATAGAATTGGTATGCTCCTGCTTACTATAATTCTCTTCAAAAAATTCAAATCAACATCAACTAACTAAACTCTCTCTAGTATCTTCTCCTTACAAAATTTTATTTTATATGCACGACATAGCCTCACGGCTGCACTTGACCAATAAGAATACCTCACTTTACACTCATGCAGGAAAGTGTATTTCTTTAATAAATAGGAGTAAGTGTGGCCCATAAAGGAAAAAATGAACTAAAACCAGGAACTATGTCTCATAATTGTTTGTCATTAATCTCCTTACCATGCACGAATTTAATTTAATGTGTGTCAGTCAAAATTGACTTAATAGCAACCTCAAACCCCTCAAGCAAGTGACAAGACAATTAAACTTCTTTTTGAATAAATGTACAACATTACATGAGAAATATTTGGCATTAAGAGCTATATAGAGTATTATATTCAGGAGATATAACATTACTCACCATCTAGAGCAATTAATAAACTACTACATGAGTAGACAAATGCTCACACTGTGGTGAGAATCGAACCCATGACCTCCATGTTATGGGGGCCCCATTTTAGCCAACCGTGTCAAGCCTCATTAGCAGACTATTCAACTACTTAAACATCACTTAATCAGTGAGCAAAATAGAATGCAACAATTGAGGAAATTTACTAACGGTATAAGAAAAAGTTTTAGACAGGTGTATAACCCAAATTCTGATAAAATGGCCCAATTCAGCTATGATGGAGGCAACCTTAGAGGGCTTCTATGAGCTATTCAAGCTCTTTCAGTCGCTAGAACCTTGGTGTGGTGACGCGATTCTTTAACGGGAAAAGGAATTTGTTACATTACTTTTTATGTTTTTAAAATTTAAATAAAATGACAACTACAATTAGAGATAATTAGATGCCTACATAACTAACAGTTATGGTAATTATGTTAGGGGACTCCACTCAATATTTTCTAAGAATACACCATCATCATTTGGAATGGGTATTTATAGTACCTCTAATGTAGTGTCTTGCCCTAAGTATAAATGAACCTCACTAGTCACCAATGAGTCGGTCTCAACACACTCAGATGAACTACAAAATATTCAACAATCTCCTCCTACATTCGCCATAGAACATACTTCAATATAAGTGATTTGTATAATGTTCAACCAAATATGAATCATTCAAAACAATGTCTAAACATGTTTAAATACGATTAAACTAGATAAAATATATGCATACTTTAGAATAAATTTAATCCAAAATAGCATCGCACATAGTCTGAGATAATAATTATAGTACAGAGTCCCAGCACACATAGTGTCTAATAGTCATCCAAAGTACAATAGTCTGATCAAAAAACATGTAAGCAGGGAACAAAAATAACTATAATAAAGGTATAAAAAGCACAAAGAAAAAGAAATAACACTCAAAACTGTCATCGTCCTTAGATGTATAGTAGATCATTCTCAGACGGATTTCATTCAACACGTGCTCATCCATCTTCATTGTCTCCTATAAATTTCAAATAGGGAATTTCATAAACGAATGAATTCAAATATTTAAAAATTTACATGTATCTAGTTCTACTATAATAACTTAGTACTAAGAAAGCAAGGAAACACCTACTAAGAGTATCATATGTTCCATTTCGAAATCCATTATCTATTTCAAAAGAGACAATATTAGGACTTCTAAACAATGCATCTACATCTGTATTCTAATTTGGAATGTCACGATCATAATTATCCTAGATTTAAAATAGATATCATCAAAATTTGGAATGATATTATTTAACAAAAGAAGAATCAAACCAAGTTAGATTGTGTTATCAAATTTGGAATAATACTACTCTCTTTTAAAGTAAGAAAGAAGAATCCAGGTGAAGTTATAAACATAAAATTTTTGATTAAAACAACTCACCATATTCAATATCGACAACTACAAACATCAACAAAATACAATATGCTCACTAAGTGACAAATGAAACTCTGAAATATCAAAATATTCGACTATGGCTCTTCTAAATCACATTTAGTCTCTTTTTTCCCCACTATTTTGAGTAACTGATCCTTAAACATTCCTTTTGTCAACAGATCAACTAAGTAATCATTCAATATCACATCAATCAAAATGATAACTTCTTGTTCTTAAAAATAATTTAGTAAAGCATATCTTAGTCATACATGTCTTTTCTTTATGTAATGAAGAGTATTCTTAATGACCTAAACTGCTGCTTGATTATCACGGTACAAACTCAAGAAATTTATTTGAAGTTTAGATATCGAAATATCTAGAATCAGATTCCTAATCCAGTCCTCCTTTTAGCTAGCCGAAGCTAAGACAAACCACTTTGCTTCCATAAATGACAAAACTATACAAGTTTGTCTTTTAGATTTCCATGTTATAGCAGCTCCACTTATAGTGAATATATGTCTACTAGCAGACTTACTGTTTCCAAATTCTGAGTATCAAGAGGCATCAGAAAATCCATCCATTATAGGAGGGTGTCTTGTATAGTACAAAGCATGCTCTTTTGTACCATTTAAATATTTCATCAACCTATTTAGAGCCTCTTAATGCTTTTTGCCTGGATCACTGATAAAATGACTCGACATGATACTTGAGAAGGCAATGCCTGATCTTGTACAACTTATGACATACATGAGGCTGCTAATTATCTTAGAATATTTGACTTGATCAACATTGGTCTTTATATTTGGACTTAACTTGACATTATGATCAAATAGTGTCATAATAGACCTATTGTCTTTATATTCTTAGGTAGAAAGAAGTTGTTCAATATAATGAGCTTAACTAAGGGTAATACCACGCTTATCAACACTAAACTTCATATATACCTAGAAGGGTATCAACATGACCGAAGTCATTTATGTCAAATTCTTCTGTAAGAGTGAATTTTATACCAATTACTGTAGAAAGATCCGACTACAGAATCAACATATCATCAATATAGAGAAATATGATTACATTTATTTGATATAGAGCGTTGATATCTGAATAACTAGAATGGAATCCATAACTCTTTACCGCATTGTCAAATTTAAAATGTCACATCTTTGACACTTATTTAAGCTCATAGATTGATTTGTTCAGTTTACAAACATTATCTTTTAAATTTTTGGGGGCATAACCTTCTTGTTATGTCATATAGATTTCTTCATTAAGCTCTTAATTTAAAAATATTGTTTTACATCCATATAATAAACTGTATAGTTTTTGATAGATGTTAAAGCAAAAATAATTTTTATAGTCGATAAGTGACACACAAGTGAATAAACATCAAAAATAGTATATTCCCCTATTGTTGGGTATTGTATCCACAATCACCCTGATTTAAAGAAGTGTTCCTTGAACTAAGATGAATTGAGTTTGTATTTGATGTTGTTTCTTTAGTTATGCGCTTGCAGGAATATATTGCTAAGTACAACCCAATGTCAGGTTACAGTGGGTCATGAAACACAGGACTATATAATTTAATCCTTCATTATATGGGCCAATGTTTTAACTCATGTGTAATCTCTCTATTGGGATGTACTTCTTATTCAATTATACTACGAGAAACAAGGAAGGTCAAGTTGCTGCATTCAGAAGAACATAATTTTCCTCAAAGTAAAATTCGTCGAATATAGTAGTGAATACTCGTAGAATTCGTTGAGTATACTCATGAATACTCGTCAAATTCATCGTGTATACTTACTATCACTCGTCGAATTCGTCGTATTTACATAGGGAATAAACTCTGAGCTCTTGGAAATCAGTTAAGTAAAAATCATCGAGTACCTTCATGTATACTCGTCGAACTCGTCGAGTGTATATATCGATACTCGTCAAATTCATCGAATATATATATCGATACGTGAAGAATTCATCGAGACTCGCTCGATATGCCCTGGGTTCTTGAATTTATTTCTCTGGATTTCTCCAAGTCGAATTCGTCGAATATCACTTTTCCTATGAGTCGAATGTGTTAAGAGTATATGCTGATACTCGTCGAATTCGTCGAGTAAGCTAGTCGATATTTGTCGGATTCATCGTGTATCTCTCTAGGAAAGCGTTGCGTTATCTATTAGATCTGTCTGGAATCGTCTAAGTAATTTTCGTCGAGTTTCGAAGCAGTTTGACGAGTATACCTGTATATACTCGAAGATACTCGATGAATAATACTTTGTGATGTCTCGGTATGGAAGGAATCTTCTAGCCGTTAGAGAAGAAATGTTTCTATAAATACCTAGTGTGGATTTCGAGAAACCCTAATCGTGCATTTCCAAGTTCAAATCGAGAAATTCCATGAAAAGCTCCTATCGTCCTTGTTCTGTTCTTCTCGATACTCTCGACCGACAAAGACGTGACACACGATTCGCACTTCATCAAGCGTGTCGACTAGATCCTTGATCACTGAAGGTTCTTATACTACTCAGATCTAGTTGATCTGTGTGTTCATATCAAGTCTACAAAGATTTCAGATTTTCTTTCTCCTTAAGATTTTCAAGTTTTATATTTCAGAGGAAAGAGAGACTGGAGATTTCAGATCTGAAGAAGAATATTTGTAATCTAGTTTTGTGTAAATCTTTTATACTATTGTAGAAGGTTTTACCTCTGAGTTGTAGATCCTTATTTTAGGATCGAGTTGTAGGAGAGGTTGTTCTCCGAGTTATAGGAGCGTTGTCTCTGAGTGGTAGGAGATTTTTCGCCATGTTGTAGGAGTTGAGGCTCCTAGGTGTAAGATTGTGTTCAACCTGAGATAAAGGTGAAGTCGTTGAATCTAGCCCTGCGTGATAGATAGGCAAGGCAGGACAGTGGACGTACCTAACTCGGGGAACCATTATATATTCTTTGTATGTCTGTCTGCTTATTTTTGTACAATTTTTTATTCCGCTATAAGACACAGAACTCACATATTCACCTCCATTTAGATGATTTTGGTTGACTACTAGACACTTTCAATTGATATTAGAGCTAGGTTGTTCGATATAAGCTTAGTACCTTGAACAAGATCTCCGTCTAATTATCAAGAGAATCTGCTTAACTACAATGGACAGAAGCAATGATATGTCTTTGATGAAGTTGCTTGTGTGCACTAAGGAGAACTTTCCTATGTGGAAGGAGAAAGTCAGATTTTGCATGAAAGTTACTGATCCCCGCATATTTCAGATTGTCAAAGAAGGCCCTCATGTTCCTACTCAACCATCTACCATAAATCCTAGTGCGATGGTTCTGAATAAAATGATGGATCAGAATAAAGATGAAATTGCTCCAATCTCTTTGGATAAAAAGGTAAAGAATATCATAGCCAGTGCAGTGGACGACTCAATGCTGTAAAATTTATTCCACTGCAAATCTGTCAAGGAGATGTGGGATTGTCTCGTAGTCCTCATGGAAAGAACTGAAGAAGTTAGAAACGATCAGAGATATTTACTTAATCAAGAATATGAGGCGTTCAAGCAAGGCTGAAGTGATACAATTGCAGACATCTTTGAAAAATTCTTTAAGATCGTGAATGGCCTCAAAAATTATGGTCGTACATTTACTAATAGTGAGCTTAACGACAAATTTCTAAGACCCCTAACAAAAGACTGGGACACCAAGGTGGTAGCCATTAGGGAATTTGGAAACCTGCCTGAGATTGATCCTCAAAACTTATTCAGAAGTCTCCTTTCCTATAAACTACAGATGAACACAAGGAAGAAAGAGGAGCAACTCGGCAATACTTCAAGCAAAGAGAAGTCAGAAGCTCTGAAGGCCGAAATGTCTAGAAAATATAAAGTTGTGTCACATGTAAGGACATGAGCTTCTGATGACTAAGAAGATTCTGAGCCAAGCATGTCAGGCTCTGAATTGTCTGATGGAGAATTCTCGCTAATCTCCAAGCAATTCAAAAAACTGCTCAGCAAGAGCAGGCAAATAAAAAATCAGTCCTCCTCATATTTCAGAAGATTGCATCATGATGGTGATCGGTCTAAGAAAAGCAACAACTGAGAGGACAAGTATAAGTCTAAACTGAACAAACATTCTTCCTCTGACATAGTTTGTTATTGTTGCAACAAGTCAGGACAAGTACTTGTGGAGTGTCCGTATAAAAAGAAGGAAGCATCCAAGAAAGAAGAAAAAAGTTCCTTCAAAGGTAAGGGGAAGGAAGAGAAGAGCATCGTTGCATAGAAGTCAAAGACTCTTAGTGACAGTGACTCAAGTGAGTCAAGCTTTGAAAATGAAAAAGCTTACTTCGGGCTCATGGCTCAATCAGATGAGGAAGTAGGCGACTACCAATTCCATGGAAAGGTAAACTCTCACATAATGCTCTCTGAATCTGAAACTTCTACTAATGGTCATGAAGACTATTCTTCTGAGGAAGATGATTTTGACTTGATGGCTCAACATCAAGAACTTTAGAGAGCCTGTGACAAATTCCACAAGGTAGTCAAAAACAATCAAAAAAGATTACTTCTCTCAAGGAAGTAGAATTATGACTAAAGGAGGAAATTGCTGAATTAACTTCTTTCAGAGATGAAGTTCACTAACTGAAAGAGGAATTAAGATACATTGCTGAACTATTAAGTCAGAAGGATAAATACTTAGATGAGCTAGAAGAAAAGCTCTTGCTGGAAAGGAAACTTATGGAAAGTTACTCTAAGCCAAAGATTCCTCTCATCGATGAATTCTCTGCTCCTAAGAAGGGTAGTGGTCTTGGCCATGTAGCTGAGAAAGGTAAGGCTACTAAGAAAACCAATACCAAAGGTAAAGGTAAGGCAACTTAAAGTCAACCCTCTTTTAAGAAGGTAATCTTCCCCACAAATAAATATGACTTTGAGACGTCTTATGATCACTTTGTTAGGCCAACTTTTGTGGAACCTAAAAAGCACTACCAAGGATGGAATCGTCCCTGAGACTTTGGTGCTAGTGCATTCAAGGCACAGTATGAAGAAGTAACTCTTAAAGAGTATGGTCATTATGTTCATGGACCAAATTTCAAGAAAGCACTGAAAGCCAAAACTGTTGCTTCCAAGGCTAAGGAGAAAGTGAAGGCTTGTGTTTGCTGCAATTACGAGGCTTCCACCTCCAAGTCGGTTGCCCATACTAGACCTCTCATTCAAAAGGTAAAGCAGGAATACAAGAGAAGGTATACCAGATTTGATTGTTGGTGTTGCAGCAAGATTGATCACTTTGTCGTAAATTGTTGGTTTCATCCTATAAAAATTGAAACTCCACGAGTTAACAATGCGAGACTGACAACTCACAATGTTAATGTTCCTAGTGGTGTTAAGCTAACAAGGAACCAATGACACAAATTAGTTTGGGTTCCTAAGGAAAAATGATCTATGATTACAGGTATGTCCAAAGGCCAACAAAATTCCAATTTGGTATTTGGACAGTAGATGCTCTTGACACATGACCAACACAAGAAGCCTTTTGCAAGAATATACTCCAGTCGAAGACTGTCCAAAAATCATCTTTGGAGGGTCTGACAGGGGAATCACTAAAGGCTATGGTATGATTACCAACGGTATAGTTTTCTTCACAGAAGTGGCATATTTTAAAAGATTACAATATAATATATTCAGCATAAGTCAATTATGTGATAAAAGCTACATCGTTGAGTTCTACAAGGACATGTGTCTGATAAAATCATCTGCCAATTTGGAGACAGTTTTAACAGGCACACAGAGTAGAAATATTTTCTGCTTAAACTTTCTATGTTTAGACAATTTTACACCAGTGTGATTTTTGGCAAAAGATAGTACGTCTCTCTATGACCAATGACACAAGAGATTAACACATATAAATTTCAAAACTAGTAATATGTTATTTTTTCACAACTTAGTGCGTGATGCTCCTAACATTAAGTGCCTTAAAGAGAGTGCATGTCACACATGTCAAATGGGTAAGCGGACAAGAGCTACCTTTAAGGGCATTACTAAAAAGATTCTTCTAGATGTCTACACTTACTTCATATGGACTTGTTTGGTCATATGTCAGTTCACAATTTAGGAGGTAAAGTCTATATGTTGGTCACTATTGATGATTACTCTCATTTTACTTGGGTGTTCTTTCTAAAACATAAGTCAGGCACCTTCGAGGCTTTCACTAATTTTGTTAGGAAAATTCAGAATGAGTTAAACTGCTCTGTGGTCAAAATCAGAAGTGATCACGGAACAAAATTTGAGTCTGGGGCCATGACAGAATTCTGTGGAAATCAATGTATCTTTCATAAGTTTTCCTCTCCACATGCTTCTCAACAAAATGGAGATGCCGAGAAAATGAATAGAACCATCATTGAAGCATGTAAAACTATGTTGAATAACGCTTCACTATCAGAGTACTTCTGGGCCGAAGCAGTCAACATGACTTGCCACGTGCAAAACAGAGCATTAATCAACAAAAGTCATTGTAAGACTCCCTACAAACTATTAAAAGGAAGAAAATTGACAGTGTCCTAATTTAGGATCTTTGGCAGTAAATACTTCGTACTTAAAAATGGGAACTATTACCACACGAAGTTTAGTGAAAAATATTTTGAAGGTATTTTGTAATATATAGTATCCATAGTAAGACTTATAGGATTTTTAACAAGAAAACCATGATGGTAGAAGAGTCTATAAATATTGTATTTGATGAGGCAAGCATGCTTCATAGCAACTCGTCTAGTGTTATTGGTATATATGCAGGTACCAGGTTAAAGGAACTAAGCTTGTAAGAAGCGGCCAAGGAAGATGCTCCAAGCTTAGTCAAGGTCGTCAATCCAAGTGTGGTGGATGAAGAACTACTAGAGGAAAAACTACTTCAACCTATAGGAGAGGCAATAGATATTGCAGAACCTGCTGGTGGGAGAGGAAGAAATCTAGTGTTCAGACTTCTAAGAGATCACCCTATTGATCTGATCATTGGAGAGTCAGGCGATGGTGTAAGAATAAGAAGAAGTACTACTAATGAAGTTCTACATCTTAGATTTCTATCTCAAGTTGAGCCAAAGAAATTTGAAAAAGAAAATAAGGATGCCTCTTGGATAATGGCTATGCAAGAAAAACTCAGCCAGTTTGAAAGGCTCAAGGTTTGAGAGTTGGTGCCCATGCCAAAAGGACAGAACATGATCGGTACCGAATGGATATTCAGAAACAAGCTGGATGAGAATGAAGTAATTATAAAGAATAAAATCAGGCTTATACCTCAAGTGCACAAAATGAAGAAGGGATCGACTTCGATCATACCTTTGCTCCAGTGGTCAGACTCGAAGTGATCAGGTTATTCCTTGCATATGCTGCTCAAAAAAACTTCAAAGTTTATCAAATGGATGTGAAGTCTGCATTCCTCAACGATAATCTAAAAGAAGAAGTATACGTAGCACAACTCCAAGGTTTTGTCGACTCAACTTTCCCAAATTATGTATATCTTCTTAACAAAGCCCTATATGGCTTGAAACAAGATCCCCGAGCTTGGTACGAGACGCTGTCTAGCTTTCTTCTTGAGAACATATTCGTAAGAGTAAAGATAGATAAAACATTATTTCTTAGGGAAGTAAAAGACAAGATTTTGATAGTGCAAATCTATGTCGACGACATTATTTTTGGCTCTACGGAGGACCACCTTTTCAAGAAGTTTTCTAAACTTATGCAAGGGAAGTTTGAAATGTGATGTATGAGAGAGCTGAAGTATTTCTTAGGACTCCAGGTGAAGCAATCTGAATATTGAATTTTCATCTCACAAATGAAGTTTACCAAAAAGTTACTCAAGAAATTCAGAATGGAGAATGCAACCTCTATGAGGACTCCAAATGGCTTCAACTGTGTTCTGGATAAGGATGAGAAAGGGAAACCTTTTGATGAAACTAAGTATAAAAGCATAATTAGGTCTGATGGCGACGTTGCAGATGCGACCGTTGATCCCCGTCATAGAGAGTTTGTGGATTCGGATGATCGTTGTCGCAAGCTCGAGGATGGGATTCTACCATGATACCCTTCACCATCGCCGCTACATATTTTGCACGACGTCCGCCGCCGCCATTATATAAAAATATATAATTACAATTATATAATTTTAGCGATTTTATTTTTATTTTTAAGCAATTTTATTTTAAAAGTTTATTTCATGTATTTTCATTTCATGTATTATGATGGGTGTATATAACAATCATGTTATATTATTTTTATTTCATGTAATGATGGGTGCATATAGCCATCATGAGTTGTTTAATTTTCAATGGAGGAGATGAAGTGGTGTAGGTTATATATAACCATGTTATGAAGGATTTTAGTAGTGAAGAATGAAAAATTGAAACCTAGAATTCAAAGTGAATTTTCCCCCTCCTTTTCTCTACTTCCCCCTTAGGCAAATTTCGGCCCCTCTCCTCTTCTCCCCTCTCTTGGCCGCCGGCCACATCTTCTCCTCCCTCTCTATCTCGGCCTCCTTCCTCTCCTCCTCCTTTTCCCCTCCTCAAGATCTCCCACTCTTTTCATTCATAAAGAAACCCGACCACCGCCCTTGTCTCTTTAAAAACTGCTGGACACCACAATACCCCTAGGGTGAAGCCCACCTCCAAGCCTCCACCCTCTCCGTCCATTTCATTCTCTCGGCCACCTACCTCCATCACCACCCGAGCAGCCCTCCTCCTATTCCTCACCAACCCGACCCCCTCTCTCCTAATAAAAAATCGAGCAACCCTTCCCATCCACTCCAAACCTGCCCCCCCTGCATCCTCCCTTTAGCATTCGGCCAAATCCCCTAGCCGCCACCTCTCCACCCTCCTTGATAATATTGATATTATCCCCACCACCTTTTCTCTTTCAACTCACAATATTTTGGCTTTCAAGGTTCCCCCTCTCCTAGGGTTTCTTGCAAAAGGGAGAACGGCTTGCAGTTTCATTGTCTTGTGCAGATCCGAGGATTTACGTGGAAATAGAATCAACCACCATCGTGAGCACTTCCTCCACCCATCTTGTGGACGAATTATCTTGGGAATTGGGTACCGATTTCTCTAAACTATATCTTGTGTGTTTCTTCTAAATTATTGTGAGAATTGGTGGAATTAGATGGCTAGTTAAATTGTCCTGGTTTATATTGAAATCATGCTAATTAAAATCTAAATTTTAAGCATTAATTGTCTGAATATTTTTCATATAAATTGGAGCAGGTAGATCTCGTGAACACTAGAAGAAATTGGGTCCATCACCCTTGATTTCTCCTTGAGTTCAAGTGATTTGGTATACCCTCATATTAATTAATTTTTGGGATTTGTTTGGACTTTATTTTTAAATCGCTAGTTAGTCTGGATTCCTCTCTTACTTGGGTTTGTGTAAGCTAGCGAATAATTTTAATTTGAATTGTTATTTATCCGGATCGGGTAGGTCCTATTCGCTTGAGCGAATATTGACATATGACCCTTGTTCCGTCTCTATAAGGGGTAGCGACCCTTGGCATTGTGCATTGTTAAATTGTTGGAATCATCGTTAGTATTAATTTAGAGAAATATTGTTCGCTGCATAATTATTTTAATTATCAAACATAAGAGTGTGTAGTTTAATTCATCGAAACCATGGGCCTGCATCAAGGACTTTACTTTATCTTACTGTCAGTAAACCCGACATAATATTTTCAATATATGTGCGCACTAGATTTCAAGTGAACTCTAAGGAATCTCATTACGCTACTGCAAAGAGGATTTTGATATACTTTAAGGGTACACCAAATCTTGGCTTATGGTACCCAAGAAGTAATGACGTCGAGCTAATTGATTTTTTAGATGCTGATTTCGCAGGAAGCAGGGATGACAGGAAAAGCATTTCCGGGACTTTCTAATTTCTCAGAAGAAGGCTTATTTCATGGAGCAACAAGAATCAAAATTGTGTGGCAACCTCTACTGCCGAGTCAGAGTACATCTCTGCTGGTAGTTATTGCACACAGCTTCTCTGGATTAGGAATCAGCTTGAAGATTACAACTTGCAATTCTAGGAGATTCTGATGTTTTGCGACTCCTCCAGTGCGATTGTGATTGCAAATAATCCAGTCTCTCACAACCGGACAAAGCACATCAAAATCAGATATCATTTCATCTGGGAGCATGTGGAGAACAGTGACATAATTCTCAATTATGTCCCTACGGATAAGCAAATCACATACATATTCACAAAGCCACTGGACGAGACCAAGTTCACATTCTTCAAACTGAAACTAGGCATGCTAAACAAGGATTCTTGAAGACGTCAAAGAAGAGTCAAAATTCTCTCAATGAAGTACATCTCTAAGCAGTCAAAGTTTCAAAGTAAAATTTTTCGAGAAGTACTCGTGGGAACTCGTCGATTCGTTGAAACAATTTGAATTTTTACTACGAAACTCGGTGATATTCGACGATTTCTGCTCGGCTTCCGTAGGATTTCGATGAATCGTACTTAGATGTTTTTATTTTATTGGATCCGAAGAGTCGTCAGTTTAAGGTACACGTCGAATTCTCATGTCTTGAAACTTTAAATAAATAAATATATATACATAAGGTTTTCGGGGCAAACCGTTTTCACATCACCGAATAGAGAAGTCTGAATCCTGTCGTCTTCTTGTCATCCGCCGCTTCAACTTCGACTACTGCAGAGCATTACCATCTCTAACTTGTTCGATACTCTGAACTTTAGTGGTTCTCAATGGCTCCAAGAGGTACTAGTGGCTTGATCGTAGGGGGAGAACGGGTTCGTACATGGTTCTCTACGACCAAGGATGAGTTCTGTAATGTAATCCTCATGTTGGAATAAGACGGTCTCACATTCGTCCTTAAACACCCTTGCAAGGTGTTAGACAAGGAGGTTTTGGAGTTCTTCCAACATGCCAAACTCCGCATGGAAGATACAATGATCAAGAATAAAGTCCGGCAAGACAAAGTGAAAGCTTCTCTACTCACAAGGTATTTACGACTCCCAGTGTGCGAAGAGGAAGATCAGTTGGAAGATAGTAATTTCTCAAGGGCTCTGCTATTCTGTGGACTACTAAGAGGTACTAAAGCAGTCAAGCGAAAAGGGATGAACGCCAAAGGAAAACTTATATCAAATATCATTGAAAAAGTTCTGTTGTGCAAGACTGGATCTCATGACTACTTGTCCTTTAACATGTTCAAGATTCTAGTCGTCATCATATGTCGAAAGAGAATAGACTGGGGTGCAGTGCTACTTGTAAGGATAAAAGATAGTTTTCGAGCATGTAGATGGGAGAGAAGAATCTCAAGGCAAGGTTCAGGGTTCCTTGAATCAGTTGGACAAGGACACATTTGACATGTCCAAAGGAGTTCCTATTAACCACCTAAAGAAAATTGATTCCACTATCTTCTGTAGATGGGAGAGAAGAATCTCAAGGCAAGGTGGTCTCCAAGACTTGTCTGAGGTAGATGAGGAGGAAGTTCCTAAGGAAAGAATTCCTACTCCTACCCCCGTGAAAGTCCTGAAAGCATGTGTGCAAGAATCGAGGGAGAGTCTGTTAAAACCCAAGTGGTTACTAATGTACAAGTGACCTTGGTTGTTCCTTCTTCTGTAGTTTCAGATGTTCCAGAACCAGTGGTACAAGATTTAGTTGCAGAGACAGATGATCTTCATATAGTGATTGCTGAAATTGGTAGGGCAGCTGCTGCTGAGGTTATATCTGTTGAGGCTGCTGATAAAAGAGTTGTTGATGAAGTTTTGGATACTGATGTTTTTGATGATATTGCTGATGAGGATGAGCTAGCTATTGATAATGTAAATGATGCATAACACATTGTAGCTGCTGATAATGTAAATGGTTTTATTGAGCTCGCAACTATAGAAAATATAATCTTAAGTCTCCCAAAAATTCTACCAATAAGGACTGAGGGGGAGCAGATTCATCCTACAATTTCAATTCAAACAGTGTCAGATTTATGAGCAATCTTCAAAGAAGAATTGCAAAGATTCCAAGTGTACCTCTGTTGGAGGAAGCATAAGTTGTTAACATTTCTGATCAGGAAGGATATGCAGAGGTGCATCCTCCTGTCCTAGAGGCTCCAGGTTCAGGACTGTTGTTGAAAGCTCACATTTCCCTAATGGCAGAGTCATCCAGTGACTCTGAGGCCATTACAGATATTCCATATCCTCCCAAGGTTCCTGATGCAAATTTTCTGAGTACAAGTTCGAATCATTCTCTACTGCAGTCCATAGAAGAAATGATGGCAAGACAACCAGCAAAATTTGACTTATCTCTTCAAAAAAGTACAAAAGAGAGGGAAAGAAACTAAAAGAGATATGAACAACGGCCTTGTAGAGATCAATGTACGTTTTGATAAGTTGGAATCCACGCTTGACAGTTGGTTCGTGCAAGGTGGATAAGTCATTGTACATACAATGGTTGGGCTGAAGAGCAATCTGGACGTGCTCAGGAATATAGATGAGAATGCAAAGACAGTTATCAATTCCCAATATGCAGGGATGAACTATTTTGATGATCAGATGGTCGACTACAGTAATGTTATTGCATCTGAGGTACTTAAAGAAGTTAAAAAGGAGGAGGCTGAATTGAGAACTAAGATTAATACACTTGAAGCGTCAATGTAAGAACAATTTCAGTCAGTCAACACCTACAGTTATGATAGTTTTAAATGGCTGCATGGAGAGCTGTTTTCAGGTTGTGCTGAGGTAAAGATGCCAGATTAGGTAGATTCAGTACATGAATTTTTTCTGCCTGCTCAGGAGTACACTCAGTATTGGACAAAATCACAAGATCAATCTACTGCTGCTGAACCAAAGATTAAAGTGGTTGAGGATATCTCCCAACCAACCTTTAAGAGAAGGAGATATGGTGAAGGTCCTTCTGCTGTCAGGTATGATCCTAGTAGAGAACTGTGTGAAGTGTGGAGCCCAATCTCAAAAAGTATTATCTTAAACACCTTCATATTGGTCTATGTAGGACATGAAGACAGGTACACTTACTATAGCAAGGAGTGGCAGAAGCATGAAGTTGTCAATGTCAAGAAAATGATTCACTTTAAAAAATTCATAAGAGATGATCCTGCAGCCCCTCCTCCGCCACTAAAGTATTTTCAGAAGCAGGAGGCTTACTTTGGTAGACAGTTTCATAAGAGACAGGGCAAACAAGCTTGATGTTTTTATTTGATGTTTATGAATATTGTTTGCCCCAAAAGAACGTTCATATATATATATATATATAATTTAATGTTTTGACTGAGAATATTTTTATTTCTTAATATTACATGTCATTTTCTTATCATGCCTTAGGATTATTGTATGTACAATTCACCTTAATTTGTAGGGTTTTGACTTCTTCAAATAGGGGGAGATTGTTGGGTGTTGTACACACAATGACCCTGATTTGAAGAATTGTCCCT
The DNA here is from genome assembly GCA_039583875.1 of Platanthera guangdongensis. Classification (NCBI taxonomy): domain Eukaryota; kingdom Viridiplantae; phylum Streptophyta; class Magnoliopsida; order Asparagales; family Orchidaceae; genus Platanthera; species Platanthera guangdongensis. The sequence continues at coordinate 155,655,202 of CM077155.1, read as the reverse complement.
TGAACTAAAATGAATTGAGTTTATATTTGATGTTGTTTCTTTAGTTATATGCTTGCAGAAATATATTTCTAAGTACAACCCAATGTCAGGTTACAGTGGATCATGAAACACAGGACTATACAATATAATATTTCATTATGTAGGCCAATGTATTGACTCACGTATAATCTCTCTATTGGGATGTACTTCTGATTTTAGTACACTAGGAGAAACAGGGAAGGGCAAGTTTCTGCATTAAGAAGAACAGAATTTTCCTCTAAGTAAAATTCGTCGAGTATAGTAGTGAATACTCATCGAATTCGTCGAGTATACTCATGAATACTAGTCAAATTCATCTTTTATACTTACAAGCACTCGTCGAATTCGTCGTATTTACTTAGGTAATAAACTCTGAGATCTTAGAAATCAGTCAAGTAAAAATCGTCGAATATCTTCATGTATACTCGTCGAATTCGTCGAGTGTATCTATTGATACTCGTCGAATTCGTCAAATATATATGTTGATATACGACGAATTCGTCGAGACTAACTCAAAATGCCTTGAGTTCTCGAATTTACTTCTTTGGATTTCTCTAAGTCAAATTCATCAAATATCACTTCGCCTATGCATCGAATGCTTTGAAAGTATCTGTTGATACTCGTCGAATTCATCGTGTAAGCTAGTTGATATTCGTCGGATTCATTGCGTGTCTCTCCAGGAAAGTGTTGTGTTATCTGTTGGATCTGTCTGGAATCGTCTAAGTGAATTTCGTCGAATTTCGAAGCAATTTGATGAGTATACCAGTATATACTCGACGATACTCGACGAATAATATTTTGGATTTATTTCTCTGTTTTCAAATTTCTGAATCGAATCGTCCAGACGGCCATGTATAGTAACTCGTGATGTCTCAGTATGAAAGGAATCTTCTAGCCGTTAGAGAAGACGTATTCCTATAAATACCTAGGGTGGATTTCGAGAAACCCTAATCACGTATTCCAAATTCAAATCGAGAAATTCCAAGAAAAGCTCCTGTCGACCTCGTTTCGTTTTTTGTGATACTCTCAACCGACAAAGACGTGACGCATGCTTTGCTATTCATCAAGTGTGTCGACTAGATCCTTAAAATCTGAAGGTTCTCATACTACTCAGATCTAGTTGATCTGTGTGTTCGGATCAAGTCTACAAAGATTTCAGATTCTCTTTCTCCTCAAGATTTTCAAGTTCTATATTTCAGAGGAAAGGAACACTGAAGATTTCAGATCTGAAGAAGATTATTTGTAATCTAGTTTTGTGTAAATCTTTTATACTATTGTACGAGGTTTTACCTCCGAGTTGTAGATCCTTATTTTATGATCGAGTTGTAGGAGAGGTTGTTCTCCGAGTTGTAGAAGCATTGTCTCTAAGTGGTATGAGATTTGTCTCTGAGTTGTAAGAGTTGAGGCTCTGAGGTATAAGATTGTGTTCAATCTTAGATAAAGGTGAAGTAGCCGAATCTAGCCCTTTGTGGTAGATAGGTGAGCCGGGATAGTGGACGTACCCAACTCGGGGAACCACTATAAATATAGTTGACCTATTGAAGCCGGGAAAATCCTAGCTCCAAATATTCACCTCTTCAAATATAGTTGTAGAAGCTTCTATGTGTGTTTGTGTGCTTATTTTTGTACAATTTTTTATTCCGCTATAAGACACAGAACTCACCTCTTCACCCCCTCTAGGTGATTTAGGTTGACTACTAGACACTTTCACCTATTATTTATAGCCCTTAGCTACTAGACATGCATTGAATATAGTTATAGATGCATCACTATTCATTTTATTCTTTAACACCAAGTTGACCTATTGAAGCCGGGAAAATCCTAGCTCCAAATATTCATATCTAATTGTAGTCTGAGGTTACTGACCCCACGCTCCGACTAACTAGATCTAAGGTTATAACAAAGAAGAGGGAGAATTATATATACACCACATGTGTTAAAGCAGAGAGGTCCCAACGCATACCCAAAAAATTTTAGAGAAACTTTCCTTCTGTAATTAAAAATGGCTAGGTGAGATACGATAAAGGCACCATACAACCTATATCCGAGCAATGAGAGAAAGAGGAATGGATGTTTCAAGACATATCCCAAAAAGTGAGGTGATCTGAGGTGCTTTTTCTAGTACCCATAGAGTCTTATTTATAGGCAAATCTTATAGGGGAGGGGGGTATGTAGTTGAGACCACCCAGTCCCAATGAGGTTGCCTCTAGCAACTATGAAGAATTTGGTCTGGCGAGATGTCGCCGATTGTCGCATAGCTGGTGAGTAACTTCGATACTTATATCTGGTCTTCAGTTGTTCCTTCTTGTTGACTTGGCTTGTTCTTTGACTTTGACCTTGTTACGATGGCATGATTAGGACCACTCTTAACGAATACATGTTGTACAACACCTAATGAATTCAGTACCTTTAGGTAGCTAGGTCAACTAGATGTCAAGTGTTATTTTTAATAGTGAGTCCATTTCATAATCTATGGCTTTTGACTATATCAAAGAATCTCTAGATCTAATTGCTTTTTGATAGAAAATGGATTATCGTATTAGCCGTAGATAATAAAATTCTTACAAAATTCTTAGAAATTATTTCTCCTATAGACACTCTAAGGAAGAGCTTCAATATCAAAAGGTTGTGTTGTAGTATTAGAGAGGTCAGCTTCATGCTCTATAGTAGATTCTGAAATCATGTTATTAGGCCCAGATACGTTAAAGTTTTGATCTTTGACAAACTTATTTTCAAAGAATACAACATCTCTAGACTCTATTATTATATTAGTGGATAGATCTAGAAATCTATCAGCTGTGTTATCTTCTACACTACCTAGATATACACATGTTATAGTTCTTGATCTCACCTTAGGCCTCTTAAGGTCTTGTATTTTAATATAAGTAATATAGGCTTAAGTCTTTAGAGTATCATATCTACGTGATTCTTACTTTATAACTCATAAGGTATAGAAGTAAGCTTGGAGTGAGGTGATCTATTCAAAATGTGTTTTGTAGTTAAGACTATTTTTTCCTAATAAGAGGTTGGCATGCCACCTATTTGTAGCATAAAGTTCAACATTTCAGCGATTATTTCAAATATTATACGCTCAGAGGCACAAAATTCTTCGAACTCAGTTGTAGTGTATTTTCTTCTCTATCACTTCTAAATCTCTTAATTTTCAAGTTTAATTGCTTTTGAACTCTATACTTGAAGATCTTAAAAGTCTCAAATGCTTCATCTTTTGATTTCAATAGATAAATATGACAATATGTAGAAAATTCATTTATGGATATAATCAAATACTTCTTTCCACCTCTAGTGACATGACTCCTAAAATTATACAGGTCAGAATATAACAACTCTAGAAGTTGTGTACTCCTAGAAACCAACTTAAAAGGTTTTTTAGTGATCTTGCTTATTGCACACACCTCACACCCATCAAATCGAATAGATATATTTAAATGGATGTTATGACTTGTAGTTAGATCATGCATTTTCCTTTAGTTTTCACGATACAGAACCCGTATTCATCGAGGATGGGTCCATTCAGGCCAAGCTAAAAGAAGTCAAAGTCAACAAATATAAGCAATCATTAGTCATATGGTGAGTAGCTTTGTTAATCGCTACTATAAGCGGGAATCCCATGTAACTTGCCACTATAAGCGAGATAACTTCTCAAGTCGCATGGTAGGTGAGATAGCTTCTCAAGTTGCATGGTAGGTGAGATAGCTTCTCAAGTCGCTTGGTAGGCGAGGCAGCTTTTCAAGTCTCTTGGTAAGTGAGGTAGCTTCCCAAGCCACCTAGTAGATGAAGTATTTCCACAAATTGCACAATAGTTATGTCATAGAGGAGGGACATTTTCACAATAATGACCCCCCAGGATTTGTCTATAAAAAGACCCCAGGGGTATTAGGAATAACACCATTAAATCTTGATACCCCCGTATTTTTACTACACTCTAAGTGGTGCCTTCCTCATACCTCACACAGTCTTTTGGTTGTGGAGGGAAAATTTCTCCTAACTTTTAGGTACATGGCGAGACCTCACTGCTGTAACACTTGTGGTGTGCTTATAGACACCTTTCTCTATTTCTCTAATGCTCATATCATCTTTCCCCAAAGAGATAAATCGCAAGACCAGTAATCTCCAGCTGCACCTTGGCCCAAACAATTAGAATCAGTTTTCTTTGTTCCAACACTTTGGTGCAAAGAGCATGGACCGCGGTCAGAGGAGAAAAGTTTAGCGAAGAGGCGATATAGTGTAGGAAGGAGAGCAGGAGGTGATACCCAATGACTCTCCAGCAGAGGGCAAATATGTGACCAAGGCGGATTTCAATGACATCGATCAAAGGATCGAGAGCACTTTACGAGTAGTTCTTGTTCCTCGCGTCGAGGTAACAACTACCTCTCCTCATTGCATCACTCCTTTGGAGGACGACTAGCCATCCGGGCGAGCGGGTAAGGAACTTGAACTAAAGAGCGAGAGTGACTTGTGTGGTCGTGGTAGCTTCCAGCGAGTTCCCAAGGGATTACCCTCCGAGAAGTGGAGAACCCTGCGAGTTATCAAAAAATTGTATGGGCGAGTTAGCTGCAACTCGCCATCCAGTAACTTGTTATTTTGGATAAAGGAGCCCGTTTTGTGACGAAGTCCTTTCAGCCCAAGTTCCTAAAAGGGTTCAGAGAGCTCAACCTTACTTACTGTACATGGAAGGACGACCCAATCTAACACATGTAATTGTTTGAGGATGTGGTGTTTATCCGCACCATGATGGATGGGTCCAATTGTTGGTTCATTGTCATTACCTTCAAAGGAAAGGCAAAGGACTGGCTTCATTAGCTACTAGGAGGTTCAATCTACTGCTTCAAAAACTTGCATCGAGGGGAGATAGCTTCACTCTGCAATTAGTCCTTTATTTTTGACTTGTAAGACAGTCTTTCTAAATTTAAAGTCAGCCAAGATCTGTTGGTCACCTACAAGGATCTGATTGATCGAGCAAGCAGATTCATCGAAGGGGAGGCAGTGAACAACAACTTTTTGGCCAAGTTTATAAAGCTAATGAAGTAGGAGGTGTAACAGCCCAAATTTTGATCAGCAGGCAATTTTCAGGTGACACGGCCTGGGACACGGGCGTGTCCCAGGGCGTGTCCTGCGTGCGTCGAGTGTCGAGAGGAACAGTCGACGAGTGGTCGACAAAATTTGGTCGACTCTGGACACGGCCTGTGACACGGGCGTGTCACAGGGCATGTCAGCGCGTTCGACGAAATTTGCTTGACGATCGTCGAGTGTCGAGATGCGGTCGACGTTTGTCGAGTGCAGTGAACACGGCTTGTGACACGGGCGTGTCACAGGGCGTGTCCCTTTGGTCGACGGACTCAGCCCGACGATATTGAGCTGGGGCATGTCGAGTGCCGTGTGTGGGCACACGGCCTGGGACACGGGCGTGTCATAGGCCGTGTGAGTCTCGGGTGATTTTGGGATTTTTTCAGCCTGACGAACACGGCCACAGACACGGGTGTGTCTGAAGGCGTGTTGGGTAACACGGCCCATGACACAGGCGTATCCCATGGGCGTGTCACTGGTTTGGATAAGTCAGTTGAGCACCGCTTGAGGCACACGGCCATGGACACGGGCGTGTCACAGGCCGTGTCAGGCAAAATTTAGCTTTTCTAGCAAAATTGTGGCCGTCCATTCTTTCAGCTGGGATCCAATGACTGAACTGCCTCCCTGTTTACTTAAGGCCGCGAATGAGAAGAGAAATCTCATTTCTCATTTGGTCTTTTCTTTCTTCATTTCTAGTGAGAGAAAGGGAGAGGAAGAAGGAGGAGGAGGCAAGGGGCTGGTCACCGGTGGTGCTGCGGTTTACCGACGAGAGATCCGAAGCTGGCGTTGCGGACGAAAAGCTCTTGTGAGTCGTTCAAGCCAGTTTAGAGTTTATGGCACCAAAGAGGGCTTCAAGGGTAACGACTTTTCTTCCTAGCCATGTGAAGGCTTCCTTTTGGCATATGTTTGTGATTCTCCTACCAAGAGGTGGCTGATTTTGGGAGTCTTTGGGTGGATTCATGAAATCCCCTTTGTTGGCATATAGATCCGGAAATGGAGTACGGAATAGGCATGCTGTGTGAAGCCCATCTGGACAGGTTGGTCTGGATTGGTGATGTTGCATACGAATCGGAGAAGACTCCGTGATAAACGTGTAGTTTAATGAGTCAACGGGTTATGCCTGTGAAGAGTAGTAGCAGGAAGTCCTTGAGTGGTAGTCCAGGAAAATATCCGTGTTATGCTTGTGCTATTGGGTCGTACCTGTGAATGAGTAACAGGAAGTACTGGTGTGACCAGGAAAGACCCTTTGTGATGCTTGATGTCGTAGGGTGTCCACCTGTGAAGAGAGTAACAGGAAGTACTGGTGTGCCCAGGAAAGACCCCTGACATTTGTGATATTGTGGTGTCGTACCTGTGATCGAGTAACAGGAAGTACTGGTGTGCCCAGGAAAGACCCGTTGTTGTTGTTGTGAGAGAATGGGTGTAAGAATTATGCCCAGGCTTGAATGCCAGAACAAGATCGGTGAGACCTACCCGCGTCTTTATATAGCCGCTAGTACGCGGTGCTCGGTGATGGCAAGGCGATTTGAGCAACGGGGGGTGGAGGATCCGACCTGCGTTATGTCCGTCCGACGTGAGACCAGAAAGTGCGGTCTGTTGGAGCGCATAGCAAGAGTCTTAGGCCTGCGCGTCGTGAGACAATGGGGGGCTAAGGGCCAATCCCCGTTCACTAAGACTATGAAACTCCGGCTGCACGCCATGGAGTAAATGCTCAAGAGGGTTACCATTGAGTTGTGACCTTGATACGGTGGTGGGCAAGTGCTTTGCCAGAACACCAAGAAGATGCCCTGAGTACACAGACCATTGGGCCGGGTGGCGAACGGTTATGATGACATGTGTGCGTGAAAGCACATTATATGAATATATTGTCATGCTTGTGATATGATATTCCTGCAGGGAAGATTACCGCTGCCCCGAGAAAAGGGGTAGGGTCGTTATAATTGGGTCAGCTGAACGCTGACCGTTGCTTATGTTTGCCACCATTGGGTAGATTGTCCCTGTACAGGTGCTGGAGAGCCAAGCAGGATGCATAAAGGTTGAGGTCCTTGCTGTTGCTGCTTCTGCTACTGCTAGCCCTCGAAGGCTATTTGGAAATGCTTGTTGTGTTTTCTTTTATTGTGGCCGGCCTGTGCGCCAATGTTGGGGCCACTGTTTGAAAGCCTTGTGAGGCCATAAGGCCAATGCTGTTTTCATGTTGTAAGACATTCCTATATGTTATAAAATATGGTGTTTTATTTGTTGGACATTCAAGAGAGGAGTTCAAGTGGTAGTATAGGCTTCCGCTAGACTGCTTTATGATAGGTGCGCTGCGTTACTCTAGTATCATCTTGTACCTTCACCGCCTGTTTTGTGATATATGCTATGGGGCCCCGGCCGGACCTTCTAGTATATACCATATGAACGGATGAGGTTGTTACATTTTTGGTATATGCTGTCTTGGTCTTTCCCTCTCGAAGTCGTGGTCGACTTCTTTTGTGGGGTGGCGAGCACGTGTTTATGCAAACCACATTTCTACGAGTGAACTCCTGAATGTCCATGATAGGAATGCAAATTGTTGTGTTTGGGAAACCTGCGTGTTCTTATTTTGTGTTGTTTGCTTTTGTAAGGCCGCTAATGTGTGTGTCTTGTCCACCTTTAGGTGACACGGAGTGGAGCTGGGCAGTTAGAGCCCCAGCATTCTGATGAACGTACGACCCAGCTGCAGTGTCGACACCTCCACCGTCTGCGGAACATGTGCGTTTAGTTGCTGAGGCTTTATTTACCATGATCCAAGGCCAACCACTTGGGCAGGAGCAACCAGCTGTGAGGCCAGAACAGGTGGTGGCAAGGCCTGAACCTGTAGTGGATGTGGCTCCTCGAGTGGCTAAGAAGCAGCTGACGTGGTTTATGAGTTTCCATCCGCCTACGTTTTCGGGAGCGGGAACTCCTACGCAGGCTGAGGATTGGCTATCGCGCGTCAAGCTAGTCATGACGGCGATTGGAATGACGGAGCATCAGAAAGTCACCTTAGCTACCTTCTTGCTTGAAGGAGAAGCTAGATTGTGTTGGGATGAGATGGAGTTGCATCACTTGGCGGGCCGTCCTTTAACACAAGTATCAATGGAAGAATTCTCCCGACTCTTCCTAGCGAAGCACCTTCCTGCGGCGCAACGGATTTCCATGGAGAATGAATTCCAAAGGCTGACCCAAGGCGATGGCATTGTTGACGCGTACATGCATGAGTTTACTCGCTTAGGGCGGTATACGGGTTCTATTTTTGCTGATGAGTAGAGGAAGACAAATCGGTTCTATGAAGGACTGAGGGACGAGTTGAGGTTCTTGGTGTCTAGTTATGTGAACCAAGGCTTCCAGGCATTGGTCGACACTGCGAGCGCGCTGGAAAAGGATATGAAGAGGGTGCAGGGGAAGAGAGCTTTGGCTGTGATGCAACCGGAGTGGAAGGTGCCCCGATCTGGGAAACCATTTTATAAGAAGAAATGGGGCAAGAAGTCCAAGACAAGTGGACAAGCTCCTTCATCAGTTGCATCGGGAGCAACGTCGGGGGCTACCTCAAAACCGGATACTCGTATATGTTATAATTGTGGTCGGGTGGGGCATATTGCTCGATATTGTCGAGTACCTCCAAAGAGTAAAAAGAAGGCGGGAGCGTCATATGCGGAAAAAGGAAAGGCGGTGGTAGACTCCTCTGCCTCGCAGGAGCAGCCCCGGGTCTACAATCTTGGCCTGCAGTAGGCCATCAAGCAGAGTGGCGTTGTCACAGGTATGAGTTTAGTTTTGCATATGCTATTGCTTGTATGCTTTGCTTAGTACATATGTGTTTGTGGTTTGTGTGTGTGACATGATTTTCACAGGCTTTGTGATGATTCGGGACACGCTGGCGCGAGCACTGTTTGATACGGGTACGTCGCATTCATTTCTGTCTAGCGAGTTTATAGCGCGGCTTGGGATACCTAGTCATGCAAAGACAGATAGCGTCAGAGTGGTGTTGCCGAATGGCTATTGGATGCTTGCGTATCAAGCTTGCGATGTGGCGGTCCAAATAGGAAGTCGGGATTTCAGTTTGACTGCTTCTGTATTGCCGATAGCGGAATTCGACGTGATTTTTTGGATGGATTGGCTTGCGGAGCCACATGCCTTGATTGATTGCCAGTCCAAAGAAATCACGTTGGGCCAGAATACCGAACAAGAGACAAAGTTCGCGGGTATGCGAGGAGTGGGCGGGACGTTGATGTCTGCACTCCAGGTAGTCAAGGTTGTTCGGAAGGGTGCGAAGTGTTACTTCGCACTGATTCAGGCTGTTGAGCCTAAGGCCAGTGTGTGTGAGGTTCCGATTGTGGCGGAACCTCCCACGGATCTCCCTAGACTACCACCCCAGCGGGAGATTGACTTCACGATTGAGTTGGTACCAGGTGCGAAACCTGTGGCCCGCTCGCCATATCGCGTCGTGCCAAAAGAGATGGCTGAGTTGAAGGTCCAAGTACAAGAATTGCTGGAGCAAGGTTATATACGCTCAAGCATGTCACCTTGGAGCGCGTCTGTGCTTTTTGTGAAGAAGAAGGACGGTGGGTTGCGGTTATGTATTGATTACCGTGAACTGAATAAGCTGACCGAGAAGAATAAATATCTGATACCCCGGATTGATGAGTTATTCGATCAGCTGGTGGGCTCGACCGTCTATTCGAAGTTGGACCTGAAGTCTGGTTATTACCAGTTGAGAATTCGGGAAGGTGACATTCCCAAAACCGCATTTGCAACGCGTTACGGGCACTATGAGTTCACAGTCATGTCATTTGGATTGTGCAATGCTCCCTCGGTGTTTATGGATTTAATGCACCGCACGTTCCGAGAGTACCTGGATCTGTTTATGATCGTGTTTATTGATGATATCCTAGTGTACTCGAAGTCAGAAGCTGAGCATGAGACTCACTTGCGGTTGGTGTTGAATACATTGAGGCAAAATCAGCTCTATGCCAAGTTCTCGAAGTGCGAGTTTTGGCTATCGTCGGTGGCTTTTCTTGGCCATGTGGTGAGTGGAGCGGGCATTGCAATGGATCCAGCGAAGATAAGGGTCATATAAGAGTGGACAATGTTGTCTTCTGTGGCCGAGGTCAGGAGTTTCCTTGGACTTGCGGGCTACTACCGAAGATTTGTGGAAAACTTCTCGCGGATTGCTTTACCGCTAACCACGTTGACGCGAAAAGATCAGAAGTTCGTTTGGATGCCAGAGTGCGCAAGAGCTTTTGAAGAGCTGAAGGTTCGGTTGACCACGACGCCGGTGTTGTCTTCGCCAAGTGGGACTGATGGATTTGTTATTTATAGTGATGCCTCGGGGAGCGGCTTAAGTTGTGTTCTTCTGCAAAAGGGAAAGGTAATTTCTTACGGCTCACGCCAGCTGAAGGTGCACGAGCGAAATTATCCCGTCCATGACTTGGAATTAGCGGCGGTGATTTTTGCACTCAAGTTGTGGCGACACTACCTTTATGGAGTAAAGGTGGAAATCTATACATATCACAAGAGCCTAAAGTACCTCTTGGAGCAGAAAGATTTGAACATGCGACAACGAAGGTGGTTGGAGTTCCTTGGGGACTACACATTTGAGATTCACTATACTCCCGGGAAGGGGAATGTTGTCGCGGATGCCTTGAGTCGGAGGGCTCCGGCTAGTGCAAATTGGTTACAAAGGCATGATGAACGTCTTATCCAGGAGCTAGAAGCGTTAGAGATCTTTGTATTGACAAAAATGCCACTGCCAATGCATGTTTGAACTGGACGGAGGTGCAATGTGACCTTGCGGACCGAGTTCGACGGGCAATGGAGTTGGATGAAGATCTCTTACGCTATGTTCATGAAGTGCCAGAAGGCAAATTCTCCTGGAATGATGGTCTTTTGCGAAAAGAGGGTCGTTTGTGCGTCCCGAATGTGGGTAGATTGAGGGAAGAACTAATGTATGAAGCACATTATGCAAAGTATTCCATTCACCCAGGGAGCACGAAAATGTTCAATGATATGAAAAAGCTATTCTGGTGGCCAGGGCTAAAGAGAGATGTTGCCCTCTATGTGGCCAAATGCCAAACATGTGCGATGGTGAAGGCGGAATGCCAAAAGCCGGGCGGTTATTGGAAGTCGTTGCCGATCCCAGGGTGGAGATTTGATGATATTTCCATGGATTTTGTGCACGGGTTGCCAAGATCTCAGCGAGGAAATGATTCCATTTGGGTGATTGTTGACCGGCTAACTAAGTGACACATTTTCTCCCGAACAGGCGGGATGCTTCAGTCGAAAGTTTGGCAAAGTTATATGTTGACCAAATTGTACGGCTTCACGGTGTTCCTCGGAGCATCGTCAGTGATCGAGACGGGCGATTCACGTCAAATGATTGGAGGCTAGTTCACCGACTTTTGGGCACGAAGTTGACTTTCAGTACGGCCTTTCATCCCCAAACGGATGGCCAAACTGAATGTACCAATAGAACGATAAAGGACATGCTCCGAATGTGTGCCCTCGACTTCGAAAAGAGATGGGAAGATCATCTCTATATGGTGGAGTTTGCGTATAATAACAGCTACCAGGCAAGCATTGGGATGACACCATATGAAGCGCTATATGGAAGGAAGTGTCGTACTTCCTTGGCTTGGGTAGAAGCGGGTCAGGCTCGAATTTATAAACCAAATGAAGTTGATGAAGAAAATTCGACCATACAAACTATTCGAGAGAAGCTACTTATTGCTCAAGATCGACAAGCTAAGTACTACAACGCCAAACACCGAAACGTGGAATTTGCGGTTGGCGATTGGGTCTACTTGAAGATCAAGCCCTTCGAAGGTGTCTCCCGGATTCGACGCTTGAAAAAGTTGAGTCCAAGATATTTGGGTCCCTTTGAAGTGGTTGAGCGGGTCGGAGAAGCGGCTTATCGGCTAGCTCTATCGGCAGACTTGGGTGGATTACATGATGTCTTTCACATCTCGGTGCTTCGGAAGGCCGTTAAAGATCCAACTCAAGTGATCGCGGATGATCGTGTGCCGGTGGAGTATGGGCTAACAACGAGAGTTAGACCCATTCAGATTGAGGATCGAGCCGAGAAACAGTTGCGGAACAAGACGGTCGGCATGGTGAAAGTCCGGTGGGACAACTGCGGCCGTGAGGAACTTACATTGGAGCGAGAGCAAACCATGCGAGAAGAGCTCCCGAGCTGTTTCTGTAATCCGTAGAGAGAATTGTGTTGTAACATAAAAATTTTAATGTTATAACTTTTTGGTTGCCGATTGCTGGTTGCCTTCCTGTGTCTTAATTTCGAGGACGAAATTTTTTGTAGGAGGGGAGGGTTGCAACATCCCAAATTTTGATCAGCAGGCAATTTTCAGGTGACACGGCCTAGGACACGGGCGTGTCCCAGAGCGTGTCCTGCGTGCGTCAAGTGTCGAGAGGAACAGTCGACGAGTGGTCGACAAAATTTGGTCGACTCTGGATACGGCCTATGACACGGGCGTGTCAACGCGTTCGACGAAATTTGCTCGACGATCGTCGAGTGTCGAGATGCGGTCGACATTATCGAGTGCAGTGAACACGTCCTGTGACACGGGCGTGTCACAGGGAGTGTCCCTTTGGTCGATGGACTCAGCTCGATGATATTGAGCTGGGGCGTGACGAGGGCCGTGTATGGGCACACGGCCTGGGACACGGGCGTGTCACAGGACGTGTGATTCTCGGGTGATTTTGGGATTTTTTCAGCCTGACGAACACGGCCACAGACACGGGCGTGTCTGAATGCGAGTTGGGTAACACGGCCCATGACACGGGCGTGTCCCATTGGCGTGTCACTGGTTTGGATAAGTCGGTTGAGCACCTCTTGAGGCACACGACCATGGACACGGGCGTGTCACAGGCCGTGTCAGTCAAAATTTAGTTTTTCTGGGAAAATCGTGGCTGTACATTCTTTCAGCTGGGATCCAATGGCTGAACTGCCTCCCTGTTTCCTTAAGGCCGTGAATGAGAAGAGAAATCTCATTTCTCATTTGGTCTTTTCTTTCTTCATTTCTAGTGAGAGAAAGGGAGAGGAAGAAGGAGGAGGAGGCAAGGGGCTGGTCACCGGTGGTGCTGCGGTTTACCGACGAGAGATTTGAAGTCGGCGTTGCGGAGGAAAAGCTCTTGTGAGTCGTTCAAGCCAGTTTAGAGCTCATGGCACCAAAGAGGGCTTCAAGGGTAACGACTTTTCTTTCTATCCATGTGAAGGCTTCCTTTTGGCATATGTTTGTGATTCCCCCACCAAGAGGTGACTGATTTTGGGAGTCTTTGGGTGGATTCATGAAATCCCCTTTGTTGGCATATAGATCCGGAAATGGAGTACGGAATAGGCATGCTGTGTGAAGCCCATCTGGACAGGTTGGTCTGGATTGGTGATGTTGCATACGAATCGGAGAAGACTCTGTGATAAACGTGTAGTTTAAGGAGTCAACGAGTTATGCCTGTGAAGAGTAGTAGCAGGAAGTACTGGAGTGGTACTCCAGAAAAATATCCGTGTTATGCTTGTGTTATTGGGTCGTACCTGTGAATGAGTAACAAGAAGTACTGGTGTGACCAGGAAAGACCCTTTGGGATGCTTGATGTTGTAGGATGTCCACCTGTGAAGAGAGTAACAGGAAGTACTGGTGTGCCCAGGAAAGACCCTTGACATTTGTGATATTGCGGTGTCGTACCTGTGATCGAGTAACAGGAAGTACTGGTGTGCCCAGGAAAGACCCGCTGTTGTTGTGAGAGAATGAGTGTATGAATTATGCCCAGGCTTGAATGCCAGAACATGATCGATGAGACCTACCTGCGCCTTTATATAGCCGCGAGTACGCCGTGCTCGGTGATGGCAAGGCGATTTGAGCAACGGGGGGTGGAGGATCCGACCTACGTTATGTCCGTCCGACGTGAGACCAGAAAGTGCAGTCTGTTGGAGCGCATAGCAAGAGTCTTAGGCATGCGCGTCGTGAGACCATGGGGGGCTAAGGGCCAATCCCGGTTCACTAAGACTATAAAACTCTGGCTGCACGCCATAGAGTAAATGCTCAAGAGGGTTACCGTTGGGTTGTGACCCTGATACTATGGTGGGCAAGTGCTTTGCCAGAACACCAAGAAGGTGCCCTGAGTGCACGGACCGTTGGGCTGGGTGGCGAACGGTTGTGATGGCATGTGTGCGTGAAAGCACATTATATGAATATATTGTCATGCTTGTGATATGATATGCCTGCAGGGAAGATTATCGCTGCCCCGAGAAAAGGGGTAGAGTCATTATAATTGGGTCAGCTGAACGCTGACCGTTGCTTTTGTTTGCCACCGTTGGGTGAATTTTCCCTGTACAGGTGCTGGAGAGCCAAGCGGGACGCATAAAGGTTGAGGTCCTTGTTGTTGCTGCTGCTGCTGCTAGCCCTTGAAGGCTATTTTGAAATGCTTGTTGTGTTTTCTTTTATTGTGGCCGGCCTACGCGCCAATGTTGGGGCCACTGTTTGAAAGCCTTGTGAGGCCATAGGGTCAATGCTGTTCTCATGTTATAAGACATTCCTATATGTTATAAAATATGGTGTTTTATTTGTTGGACATTCAAGAGAGGAGTTCAAGTGGTAGTATAGGCTTCCGCTAGACTGTTTTGTGATAGGTGCGCTGCGTTACTCTGGTATCATCCCGTACCTTCACCGTCTGTTTTGTGATATATGCTGTGGGGCCCCGGCCGGACCTTCTAGTATATACCATATGAACGGATGAGGTTGTTACAGGAGGGAGAGGAAGATCCAATAGAGAAGAGTAAGATGGAGCAGAGGAAGCGGGAAGGGAGGCAATAGGGTGGAATAGAGAAAAGTAAGGTGGATCTGATCCTCAAATATCACTTTACAAAAGTACTTAAATTATTAGATGGGCAGTTAACTTAGGTACTTCTTTTATAAAGTGATATTTGAGGATTAATATTCAGTTACTAAAATTATGGACAAATTATATTGGAAAATTTATGAAACTCTGTCCAGCACATTATTTTGTTAAACATGTGATAATTTATTTAGAACAATTAAACATCTGAAATTGGTACTTCATGTGTAAAATGACATGTGTCACTTAATTTGAGAATTTTATTTATGACCAAATTAATTAGAAAATTCATGAATTTTTGATCATCTCTTATTTATGTCAAGATAAACCTCTGGTATTAATTTTAGATCTTTTGGCCAAAGAAATTAATCGTTTCATCTTTTGGATCATAACTAGTTCATTTGAATGATGGTCTCTGTTTAGCAAATTTAAAGTGGTGCTTAGACCATCTAGATCACATGAAAATTATCATTATGATTTGGAATATTCATAGGACCATGGTTCATGTCTCGATGAGATCTAGGCATAGACGGAACTACATGGAGACACACCCGGGCAAATGCCCGGGTGTGATTTTTGAAAAAATAATACTAGTTGTACAATATAAAGCTGGTGGTTGTAGAATATAAAGCTGCTTGTCAGATTTTAGAAGAGCAAAAAATCTGCTGATCTGATTTTAGAAAAAAACTGTCAGTTCTCACCAAATAAAATTTTATACATAGTTACTTACATTTTTGAGCTATTCCAATTTATTTTAAACTTTAATTCTCTAAGTCTTGTCATGTCAAATTGTCTTATCTATTACATTGTTCAAAGTTTCAACTTTTATATTGAATAGAGAGCCTTCTATTTTATTGTTCAAAGCTCTAGTTTTAATTAGAGCCCAACTATTTTATGAGAATTAAGAGAATGTGGATGATGTGAGGGAGCAACTCTCCTATGGGGCTCTACTCTTCTCCAAAATCCAGGCTAAGGTAAGTTCTTTCATTTAAAGTAAATAAAGAATCTATCAATTTTATTTTTTTCGCTATTTTGAGTTTTCCAACTTTTTTCTTCCTCGCGTGAGTAGAATGAAAGATCCTCATTTTTATTTTTCATCATTTTCATTTTAATACTCAGTTTTTACCGTTTTAAATAAAAGTAGTTCTTTCGCGACGGTTCATTTCTCCCGGTTTCTGCAAAGTTGTTACTATCTCATTTCTTTTTCACTCAATTTTTTGGCATTTGTGGTTCATTTTGTAAGATGAATCATTATAGAACAAGAGTCTAGATGTATTCTACTGATATATGTTATATTGGTAATTAAAATACACTACTTAAATTAGAAAATATGCCCCTCCAATCTCCATGAGTGAGAAAAGACAACAATTGTTTTATAATTTATTGTACCGTGTTAAATCGAAATTCTAGTTCCATCACTGGATCTAGGGGCATGCATATTAATGCGTTTAAGTTGCACCTCATATCATGTATTGAAGTTAAGGGTTAGCAAAGTTCAATATAATGCATGCCTGCGGGCGACCTTAAATGTGATCTTAGGAGTTAATCCTAACTGATTTAGTGGCATTGAGAAGGTCATATACATCTGGTTGGAGTCCTAGGGGTAATTCACCAAGTGGTGTCGAGTGTTAGTGTTCATAGACACTAAGGGGAGCAGTTAAGTCTGAAGTCTGACGATAGATCGTCTCTCCCATATAAGAAAGATAAATCATCCTTGGTCAATGTACTATTGCGAGTGAGTTTTAAATAAGCATAGTCACCTATAAGAATAAATATCTTGAGAAAGGGAGGTTTGAGACTCAGTCGATCGTACTTCCTAGTACCGTTGTGAACCCTTCATCGGGTAGACCTCAGGAAGTCTAAGATTCATCCTAAATTGCTAAGTATAACTAATCACCAAGAAAGGAGTAGTAATAATAAAAAATCTACAAAATTAGTAAGCATCATCCCATAGGATGATGAGTGGTGATAAGGACTGGTTAGTCCTGCGAGCTGGAGGCTTGATTGTGAAAACATGTGGTGACACCGATGTGTGTGGAGAACTTGATAGTCCTGCGAGTTGTAGGCTCAGATGTTGAGATGATACACTTGCATGCACATAAAGTGAGGCAGGTCTTTGTTACTGCCTTAGTCGATGTTGAAACCAAAAACTTGGTCTCTGTGGAGTTCGGGGTCCCTAGAAAGGGGTGACCTCACACCTACTACACCCAAGAGAACGTCACGGACCAAAGGATCAAGAAGCTAGGAACAGACCCTCGGCTCTAGAGCGGAGGTCCCACCTCACACCCGGAAGGCTACCTGAGCACTTCCCCTCCCTAGCCAATGCTCGAGCTAGGGTGCCTTGGAGGAGCTCTCTCTACTCTACCAAGAAGAAGCTAAGGGAGGAGGAAGCAAGCCCAAAAAGTCTTCTCCAAAGGCACCCAAGGGGGTCTATTTATAGTTTTCCAAATCCCATGGGCCAAAAATGACCAAAATACCCTTACGTCAAATACACCTTGGGCCAATTAGGAAACGCCCACACCGGGGGGCAGAGGGGTAAAAACACCCCCAGGGGCACAACGGTAGAAGCACGCCGCCAACACCCCGCCCCAAACACCTGAGGCGGTTCCAGGCCGCCGGGCAGGCCGCTTGGGCAAGACCAGGCCACCAGCCGTCTCGCCCGCGAGCAGGCTGCCAGGGCGAGAACCAGGCCGCGGCCGTCTCGCCCGCAAGCAGGCCGCCCGGGCCAGATCCAGGCCGTGGCCGTCTCGCCCGTGAGCAGGCTGCCCGGGCGAGACCGGCCCCCGGCCGTCTCGCCCGCGAGCAGGCCGCCCGGGCGAGAGCCAGGTCGCGGCCGTCTCGCCCGCGAGCAGGCCGCCCGGGCGAGACCGGCCCCCGTCGGTGATAGGATAATAGGCCTACATTCGTCAATGGTTTCACCTTCTAACTCCTTTTTGGGGTGTTAAAGAGGCAGCCCCTTCACTGAGTTGGTTTCTTCTGCAATAGTTTCAGAGGGGTTCAGGGAGCCGAAGATATCTTATTACACCAGGAAGGATGACCCGGTCCAGCACATCTAGTGGTTCGAAGATGTGGTGTCAATAAGTCAGATGTCTGGTGCCTTCAAATGTAGACTCTTCGGCACCACCCTCAAGGAGAAGGCAAGAGAGTGGTTCCACCAGCTTCCAGATAACTCCATCTAGTGCTTCGAGGACCTGCGTCGGGGGTTCATGTTTAGCTTCACCACTTCCAAGAAAAGGAAGAAGGAGTCGCAGTCTCTGTTCCACATCAAGTAAGGGGAGAACGAGACGCTGAGGAGCTACGTGGACTGGTTCCAGGTGGAGGTCACCCAGGTCCAGGAGATGCTAGGGCACACCATGATGATGGCCTTCACCTTAGAGCTGCAGCAAGGGTTCTTCAGGATGGAACTGAAGAGAGTGTCACCCCTCTCCTACGAGGAGCTAATGGAGAGGGTGGCGAGGGAAGTCGACGGGGAGGCGTCAAACCCCGAGTTTACGAAGAAGTTGGCCAGGTGGGCCATAGAAGAGGAGAATGGGCTAGGAGGTAGCCAGGGGCAGGAGGTGAGGAGAGCTGAACCTTGGCAGAGGGAGCAGTAGCAACAACAGCAACAACCCGAGTAGGGGATACAAGAGCAGAACCAGCTCGGCTGGAGGCAACCGGAGTGGCAAGACCAAGGTCGGTGGAGAGGTTTCCACGGAGGGGACTACTGTTAGGGGGGCCCGGGTCAGTTCTACCATCCCCATGGAAGGCAGGGCCAGAGGCCTCCCTCCCTGAACAGCACCAGGCTATGACAATAGCCATGCAGAAGAGGAGTGGTCAGCAGAGGAGGAGGGAAGTCAGGGTGGAGTTACCCTATTATGACTTCCACCAGGTAGAGGGGCACGATACGACTACGTGCCCGGAGTTCCTTGAGTTGAGAGGAAATAGGGAGCAACATCAGCAGCAGAACCACCAGGGAGTGCGGATCAAGGAAGTCCTTCCTCGGGCTGAGGAGGATAGGTGTGAGGACCAGACCAATGTTGGGGGCCGAGGCGGGATAGGAGTGATCCACTGGGGGGGAGTTGAGGCCTACCTGAAGGCGAGCCTCCACACCATGTACCGAATGAGCGTTGGCTCCACATCCCAGACCCCACCCCCGGAGGAGAGGATCACCTTCTTTAGGAGTGACATACCAGATCATGAGGATCCCTTCTGCGACTCGTTGGTCATCCAGACCGCGGTCGAGAATTTCACCGTCTATAAGATCCTCATCAACAATAGGAGCTCAGTCAACGTCATCTTCAAGAAGGCGTTTGATGTAATGAAGGTGGAGGCCAAGAGAGTGTTGGCCTCAGATGGGCCCCTATTCAGATTCTCGTGTGAAAGGAAGGAGGTTCAAGGGGGAGTGGGGCTCCATGTTACTCTGGGGGGGGGGGGGCAGTCCCGAAATTACAGGTTCGTCATAGTGGACGCCCCTAGTAGTTATAAAGCCATCTTCGGACAACCTCTCATAAGTGCCATCCGTTGCATCCCCTCGTACTTCCACCAGTGCCTGAAGTTCAACGCCAAGGGGATCCAGGTCCGAGCCCGGGATGACCCCAAAGTAGCAAGGGAGTGATATGTCACTGCCGTGAACTCCATCTCTTGGCAGGAGGGAGCCGAAGAGATGGAGCAGAGGATGGAAGAGGCAGAGCGGGAAGTATGTGGAGTTGAGATGGAGGTAGAGGAGAGTCGCACCCAGATGGAGGTAGCAGAGGGTGTTCAGGAAGAGCCGACCAAGGTGATGGCCGTGGAGTAGGCTGAGGAGGAGGTCCTTGTCCCGGAAGAGGGAGACGCATGAGAATGGGGAGAGCAGTCTCGTCTGGAGGCTGCAGAAGAAGTGGTGGTGATGACTTGAAATGTTTCTATCCGTAAAAGCATGTACGATCTCCTTTAATAAATATGAAATCCTTGATGCTCCAACTCCTTTGCAGATCAAGTTTGTGGCAAGTTGTCTTTATCAAGCTAAGTGCAGAAAGGCTCCCGCTGTTAGGCTCTTACCTAGCTGGCAGGGCAGGGTTCCTGGATGACAGGTTTTCTCGCTCTGGGGTTAGGTCCTGAGATGCTCCCGCTGCCAAGCTTCCACCTAGCTGGCAGGGCCGGGATCCGCGGGTGACGTCATTATGAACCTGAAGGGCCGAGTCTTATGGATGCTCAACACCCGCCATCAGGCTCTCACCTAGCTGATTGGGCCGGTGGTAGTGCTCGGAGGATGATGGATGGCAGGTTTTCTTGCTCTAGGGTTAGGTCCCGAGATGCTCCTGTTGTCAGGCTTCCACCTAGCTGGCAGGGTTGGGATCCTCGAGTGACGTCATTATGACCCTAGAGTGCCGAGACCGGTGGATGTTGAACACCCGCTATAAGGCTCTCACCTAACTGATTGGGCCGGTGGTAGCGCCCGGAGGATGATGGATGTCAAGTTTTCTCACTCGAGGGTTTGGTCCCGAGATGCTCCTGCTGTCAGACTTCCACCTAGCCGGCAGGGATGGGATCCTCGAGTGACATCATTTTGACCCTGGAGGACCGAGTCCGGTGGATGCTCGACACCCTCCATCAGACTCTCACCTAGCTGATTGGGACGGTGGTAGCCCCAGGAGGATGATGGATGACAAGTTATCTTGCACCAGGGTTAGGTCCCGAGATGCTCCCGCTGTCAGGCTTCCATGTAGCTGGTAGGGTCGGGATACTTGAATGACGTCATTATGACCCTGAGGGCTGAGTCAGGTGGATGCTCAACACCCGCCATCAGGCTCTCACCTATCTGATTGGGCTGGTGGTAGCGCCCGGAGGTTGATGGATGATAAGTTTTCTCGCTCTGGGGTTAGGTCCCGAGATGCTCCCACTGTCAGGCTTCCACCTAGCTGGTAGGTCCAGGATCCTCGAGTGACGTCATTATGACCCTGGAGAGCTGAGTCCGGTAGATGCTCAACACCCGCCATCAGGCTCTCACTTAGCTGATTGGGATGGTGGTAGCGACCCAAGGATGGTGGATGACAAGTTTTCTTGCTCTGGGGTTAGGTCCCAAGATGCTCCCGCTGCCAGGCTTCCACGTAGCTGGCAGGGCTGGGATACTCGAGTGACGTCATTACGAACCTAGAGGGTGGAGTCTGGTGGATGCTCAACACCTGCCATCAGGCTCTCACCTATCTGATTGGGCTGGTGGTAGCGCCCGGAGGTTGATGGATGACAAGTTTTCTTGCTCTGGGGTTAGGTCCCTAGATGCTCCCACTACCAGGCTTCCACCTAGCTGATAGGGCCGGGATCCTCGAGTGATGTCATTATGACCCTAGAGAGCTGAGTCCGGTGGATGCTCAACACCCACCATCAGGCTCTCACCTAGCTGATTGGGCTGGTGGTAGCGCCCGAAGGATGATGGATGACAAGTTTTCTCGCTCTAGGGTTAGGTCCCTAGATGCTCCCGCTGCTAGGCTTCAATCTAGCTGGCAGAGCCGGGATCCTCGACTGACGTCGTTATGACCCTGGAAGGGCCGAGTCCGGTGGATGCTCATCACCCGCCATTAGTCTCTCACCTAGCTGATTGGGCCGGTGGCAGCGCCCAGAGGATGATGGATGATAAGTTTTCTCACTCTAGGGTTAGGTCCCGAGATGTTCCAGCTGCCAGGATTCCACCTAGCTGGCAGGGCCGGGATCCTCGAGTGTCGTCTTTATGACCCTGGAGGGCTGAGTCCGGTGGATGCTCAACACCTGCCATCGGGCTCTCACCTAGCTGATTGGGCTAGTTGTAGTGCCCAGAGGTTGATGGATGACAAGTTTTCTCGCTCTGGGGTTAGGTCCTGAGATGCTCCCGCTGCTAGCCTTCTACCTAGCTGGCAGGGCCGGGATCCTCGAGTGACGTCATTATGACCCAGGAGGGCTGAGTCCGGTGGATGCTCAATACACGCCATCAGGCTCTCACCTAGCTGATTTGACCGGTGGTAGCGCTCGGAGGATGATGGATGACAAGTTTTCTTACTCCGGGATTAGGTCCCGAGATGCTCCCGCTGTCAGGCTTCCACCTAGCTGGTAGGGCCAGGATACTCGAGTGACGTCATTATGACCATGGAGGGCTGAGTTCGCTGGATGCTCAACACCCACCATCAGACTCTCACCTAGTAGATTGGGCCTGTAGTAGCGCCCAGAGGTTGATAGATGGCAAGTTTTCTCGCTCTGTAGTAGGTCTCGAGATGCTACCACTGTCAGGATTCTATCTAGCTGGCAGGGCTGGGGTTCTCGGTGGACATGATGATATCTAAAGCCGGGACCCAATCATTCGAACCTCAAAGGCAAAGATCGCAGGGCTGGCAAGTTGAGCTCGGTAGGTCGGCGAGCTGAGACTACGGTTGGCTGTTACATTTTATCCAAGCAAGATTTTACTTGGAAGATTCTTGGTTTTTTTGCCAAGTCTCAAGGAAGGAGAGTCGCGACATGCGAGCTGGGCATTCGCGGGCCCAGCACGACAAGTTACTCGCCCGGTTGCCGCGGGATAAATAAAGATGGTAAAAAGGGTGGCGAACTGAGGTTTCAACATCTACTAAGGAAGGTGAGAGGAGGTGGTCCTCGACGGTATATTTCTACCCTCCTAAAATTTTACTTGTGAATTTTTAACGACTTCAGCGTGACATTGGTAATGAAGAAGAAAGCTCTCGGGCGAGCTGGGTATTCGCGAGCCTAGCACGACGAGTAATCCTCCCTTGATTGTCCGGGGGTGGCGAGCTCTCAAGGCCTCTTCGCGAGCACGAATCCTAACTCAAATGCATTCTATCGGCTCTCCCCTCCCAGGTGAAATCGCTCTATAGAGGAGGACAACTCGTAAGCGAGCGCATCACAATAAGTAAATTCAGAAAAAAGGAGATAAAGGGGGAGCTAAAGCATTATTTTAATCAACTAGTATTTTATATATGAGGGAGCTCGCCTCGATGAGGTTACAAAAGGGGAGGGGAGGATTACAGTAGAAAAGCAAAAAAAGCAGGAGGAGCGAGTCAGCTCTCGCCCTCCCCTCCCGACGGGTGGTCCTCCCCGCTCCCCCCCTACGAATGTGCGGCCGTCCTTGTAGCCCTTGAAACCCTTAAAGAGAGACTCGAAGCTTTCCTCCTCCTCGCTGGGAGGGGTGACCGTCGAGAACAAGCTCGGCATGAGGTCCCTCGATGTGATCTCGCCGCATCCCTCCACCAACACCTCCATGTCTTTCATCATTTGGAAGGTATAGTCGGCGATGCTGATAGAGTTGATCTGCAGCTCCTGGCAACCTCAACCTCTCTATGGACCTTTATCCACTTGGGAGGAATGCTCGACTCACCACCGGATGTGGGGAAGAAGATGTCAGTTTGCCGGATCAGCTCGCCTCAGAGTCCTTTGTTCTCATCCTTCAGCGTGGCATTATCCTTCTCCAGCTCGACGACGCGAGCCTCCAGCTCGGTGGAGCGAGCTCGCAGTCAACTCACAACTTCGACATCCTTGAAGGAAGGGCAAGGTAAGATTTATATTCATGAAAAATCCCAAGTAAAAACGGAAGGGGATGGCCGCCACTTACCATCCCGCCGACAGCTTTTGCGGGTAGATTTTCAACGACCTTTATTCGCCCCGCCAGGTCGGCAGCATTATCCTTGGTGAGGTCCCGTTCCTGCTCGTCTTTCAGTAGGAGGTTGTTGAGGTTGAAACCTCGGAGTACCACCATGTCGTGCATCTCCAGGGACCGCATTTGGGCTTGCAAGCCCTCGTGGCCGAGCTGGCGCAGGGTCATGCCATTGCAGGCCTCGACATCCTTGCAGCCAAACAAGCCGAAGCCAAGAGCATAGGCATGACCCGAGGGGGGTTGGCGACCTGACCAGGAGGGATGGAGGGAGGAGATGGAGATCATGTGCGCATCCTCATCCCACCGGACCATCGGCTCGCCGACCGAGTCTTCTTGCTTCCCCACATGGACGAAGAGGGGATGACTCTTCGGCAGGCTCGACTCGCGGGCCACGACTTCCACTGCAGCATGGGGAGAGGGCTCGCCACCCTCCCGATCTTTTTCTGGCAGGCCCTTCAACGAGATCGTTGGTGATCCTTTGGGGGTGGACTCTGACGAGCTTATGTAAATTTGTTGTTGTTGTTGTCTCCCCCGAACTTGTTGTTGTTGTTGTTGTAGTCCACCCCAGGAGACCACCGCCGCCTTCATCTTCTTTGGCGGCGGGGGTGGGGGGTGGGGGTGGGGGTGGGGGCGAGGTGAGCTGGATCCTTCAAAGCTAGGTCGTTTCCGGCTGGAGGAGGGTCCACATGACTCCAGCTCGCCTACGCAGGCCGTCGTTGCTGCCCGCTCACGCGCGAGCGAGTCCGGGTGGAGTCCCGAGTCCGCATAAGGTGTGTGCTCGGGAATTGATCGCTCCCTGCATGAAATGAGTTAAAAAAATTGATGATTGTAAGCGAGACGGTTGGAAGGAAAAAGGAGGGTCTACCTTCGCCGGGTGAACCGAGAGGTGCGAGTTGAGGCCCCTTTGAAGGTGGGCGACCCCGAAGTCCTTCCCCGGGAAAAACTTGTGCAACTCGGAGTCGTCGCCGGATAGCGTTGGAGGCCGGTATACCTCCTCCCTCTTCTGCTGGGAGGAGAAGGGAATGTTGCCCAGGTCGCCCTTGATGAAGACAACCTTGGAGACCCAGTTATGATTTTTGTTCGCGGTCTCGCGGATCTTCATGTGCGAGCCAATCAAGAAGGTAACCCCGTCGCTGGTCGCCCGGTAGGTGAAGAGTTTGCGAAAGACGACGAGGTTGAATTCGATCTGCTCCCAGCGGAAGAAGCAGGCGAATGTGACCATCATAGCGATCACATCAGGGTTCAGCTGCACGGGCACGATGCCGAAGTACTTGAGAATCTGGCGGTTCTCCGACCAGAGGGGCAAGCGCAACCCCCATCTCGAAGTGCGAGATAGGGAAGGCGAGCTAATCCCGGTAGAAAGTATTGATGGCCTTGCCCTCTGCGGGCCGACACACCTCATAGCCCCGGGGCAGGTACTCTATTTTGAAGGTGGCAAGCTCGCACTCGGTGGTGTTTCCATCAAATAAACAGTAATCGGCGAACTGACGGGCGCATTTGGATCGCCCGCCGACATCAGGACGTGTTTTGCCCATGCTCGCGAATGGGGTTGGGCTGTGAGAACAGGTAGAGAGAAGGGCAGCAAGGAGGTGTCTGAATACAATAAAGGCGATGGGCTAGGAGGTTAGTGAGGGGGCATATTTATATAAAACCGAATTTATGGCCGAGCTGACTGGTCAGTCAAGCTCGCCAAGAGCGGGGATTGTGTACAACCCCATATCCGGTGAGTAGTGATTGACATGATTCATATCGGCCAAAGTCCAGTAGTCCGACTCGCCCAAGTAAGGTGGATAGTCTGAGGGACGAGTGGAGCGGGTCAGTGCGCACTCGCCCCAGGGGCTCGACAGGCAGCGAGCGAGTGGGGCAGGCTGGGCCCACGCTCGCCCAGGGGGTCAGAGGCGGCGAATGCCAGCTTCATCGAGCACTCGTAGCCCCCAGCGAGTGGAGGCTTCAGAGGGCCACTCGCCCAGCCCTTGTGATGTGTTTTCACCATTTTGCCCCCGTTGATCTATCTGTAGCCAGTTAGAACAGCGGAGTTACACTATTAGTAGGCCCAGTTGGGCTGCACATAGCTGTTCAAAACTGCGGAAGTTGGCTATTTGCAGGACGTTTTCAGAAATCTATAAATAGACCCAAGGGGTACCTCAGAGGGCATGCTTACTTGTGCCCCAGTCTTCTTGCGCTTTCTGAGATATCCTTAGCTCGAAATTTGGCTAGGGAGGGGAAACACTCTAAGAGATTCCGGGTGTGTGGTGGGACCTCCACACCGATCCCTTGAGTCTGTCCCTCTGTTCTTTTTTCCTTAGTCATTTGGCTCGCGAGGGAGAAGTAAGTGTGCGATCACCCCTTCTTTAAGGGTGAACTCCACAGAGACCGAGTTTTCGGTTTCAACACCTAGATAGGGAAACCACTATAAATTGCTTATGTGATCTTTGTGTTCTTGAGAGTAACTAACTTAATTACTTCACATCAAGCATAAATTTAAAAAAGGTTCAAAAGACTTAAAAGAAACTTATTCACCCCCTCTAGGTGTTTAGCTACCCTTAAAAAACTTTGAAGTGATATCAGAGCGAGGTTGTTCAATAAAGACCTAATAGTCTGAACAAGATGTCCAAGGGTAGTAAAAGTCTATCATCATGACTTCTGGTGAGAACCACAAGGAGCTGAGATCTATGAAGCTTCCAATATATAGAAAAAAAAAACTTTGGAATATGGAATGAAAAGGTAAGACTATTCATGGAAGCCTCAGACCCTAGAATCTTTATTAGAGTGGAAGAGGGACCTTTCATTCTCATGAATGTCCCAACTATTGATACCAACATCAAGATCCCAAAGAAATACTCTGAGATGATAGGATAAGGTGGTTTTGGCTACCATGGACAAGAGCGCCAAGAACATAAGAGTCAGTTCTATAGATTACCGACTTTTCAAAACCTTGTTCACTGCACAACTACAAAAGAGATGTGGGAATATCTGATTGTCTATATGGAGGGGACTAAGGAAGTGAGGGATGATAGAAAATGTCTGCAAAATCAATAGTATGAGACCTTCAAACAAGACAAGACGGATTCCATAAATGTTTGCTATGAGAAATTCTTTAGGATTGTAAATGACCTGAAGACTTATGACAGACAGTTCTCAAACTATGAACTGAATGACAAAGTTTTGAGGTCACTTAACAAAGAGTGGGCCATCAAGTTCTGTGTCATAAGAGAGATATGCAACTTAGCCAACACACTGCCACAAAATCTGTTAGGCAAGTTGCTATCACATGAGCTTTAGCTGAACTCCAAAAAGGCTGAAGAAGATTCTTCCAAGTCATTTAGTAGGGAGAAGCCCGTGATCTTCTAAGCTGAAACCTCTAGAAGGAGCAGAGGGAAGACTCCATCTCCCCCAAGAAGGATTACCAAGTCAAAAAGCTCTGCACCCTATTCATCAGAAGCTGAGTTGTCTGATGAAAAACTAACCTTATTCTCCAAGTAATTCAAAAAGATGATGAGTTAGAAAGTTTCAATTTTCTGACATGTCCCCTGAGTTAGAAGAGACACTGGATACGATGGATCCTCCTAGCATGAAAATATCTTCGTCCTTATATGAAATTCTTTAGGTTACTACAAAACTCAAAAAATATCAAAAGGTTATGGAGGAGTTCAACTATGACTACTACACTGTGTTTTTTAGAGAGGAACATAATTGAGAAATTTTCATGAGCATTGAAGCGGATGAACGACTTAGGCTCCGTTTGGAGGGACTTATTTTCACCGGTCAAGCGGTTACGACCGCAGGAATCTGACCTTAATTTGTCAACAAATTCATAACAATAAAATTTTTTTTTTGGGCCAAGTGATTCTCTGTTCGCTCAAATACAGACAATCCAAATATTTTTGCTCAAACACCGGCGGCCCGTTGTGCCGGCAAGGATGCAGGAGATCTCTTCACGTTCTGCTAGTCAATCAACACCTTGTTTCCCGCACCGCTCGATCGTCTCGACACCGTCAACCTAAGATTTCTTCACAGTTCCCGTCACCGCTTTCTCTTCTCACCACCAATATCTCGCAGAACCACACCGCTCGGGGCGTAGGCCGCCGCTGGGGACGAACGGAAAAACAATCGAAACATAAGGTTTTCTCATTCCATGGTAGAACCCTAAACCCACTCTCATCACCCTTCACCGTCAAAATCCGGCGACAGAAGCAAGATCACTGCCACAGCCCTCGATCAGTTACAGTATATTCCCAAAGGTATTTCTATTTCTATTTTTACTCTTTGCAACTGTTGCATCTAGGGTTGTATCATGTTAATAGTGCTCCTGCGAAGCTTCGCAGTTGCTACATCTGAAGTTTTCTGGTTGTTACATTTTTAGAAAGAAGGAAGGAAGGGAGAAATTCGCCCCACACCTACGGTTATTGGCGGCTTATCTGTTTCTGGTAAACATTCTGTATGGTTTCTTAAAATTTTGAGTTAATCATTTGCTTCTTTCCGCTTACAATTCGAATGTGGTTCCTTTGGAATCTTCTTTAATCTGCATAGCTTGAATTAGAAAAGAAAGAAGAATTAAGCAGAAAATCACACTTATAGATATTGTTTTGATGTTTCAATCGCAACCATCTGTCCTTTTTGAACTCTGAAGTCTGTAGTTTCTTACGGCATATCAATTTATTCGCTATTTATGTTCTGTTATATTGATTACTTGGGGGGGGGGGGGGGTGGGGGTGGGGGGTGGGGGGGGGGGGGGGGGGGGGGGGCGCCGGGTTCCACTCCGGTATGAGGGGGGAAAAGGGGGGGGAGGGGGAGAGGGAAGAAAGAAAAAGAGGGGGACGAGAAGGAAAGGGGGGAGAGGGAAAAAGAAAGAAGAGAGAAAGGAAGAAAAAAAATGAAGGGAGGGGGAGAGAAAGAAAGAGAGAAGAAAAAAAAGGAAGGGAAGATGTTATAATCATGGTTCACTATGAACAAGATTGCATGTGAATTTCGGGAGACACTCATGATTTTATGGCACGCGAGAATTAGACTCTGTTTGGGAGGACTTATTTTCACCGGTCAAGCGATTACGACTGCATGCACCGGGCCCGCTTGACCGGTGAAAATAAGTCCTCCAAAACAGATTCTTAGTCTCTCGCCAAATTAGCAAAATATATGTTGCGTTAAAATCTCTTGTGGTTGACTTTTAACCCTAAGCTTAGATTATTGGGTGGAATAATCTATCACCTTCACAAAATTGAATTTATCTTTGCTTTTTGATGCGAAATTTTTTCTCCGATGTGCTTAGACAAATGACAATGGTTATGACCGTAGTCATTAAAAGAAAATTAGTTTTGAACATAAAGTACGTGGATGAAGTTTCTTACGTGAGGTCGGGCATTGATGAACGATGGTTCATAACCACCATGTTCATGACTACCATCACGTTCATGACTGCCACCGCTGTGCCAAACAAAATCTTGTTATGTTGGAGGCTTTTAAAACCAACCCGGGTCTTTTGATAAGGAAAAACAAATTTACAAATATTTTTTCAACCAATTGTAGGATCAGCGCATACTCAAACTTATAGAAATGTGCTACTAATTCTTTTAAATAAATAGCATATTGCACTCATTGACCAAAAGAGAATGCTCGGGATCTCACATGAAGGAAATATTGTGGAATAAAATATTAAAACAATTACTCCTTATGAGCGATTCATACTCTTCTATTTGGGACAGAAAAAGACCCCACAAAAAATTCTCCTCCCATACTCTTTAGTTCTTGGTACAGTCTCCCCCACTTTTTTTTTAAGATCAAACTGATCTAAAAACCCAGGATCAGATCATACCAAAACTTCAGAACAAAATATAATACATCTCCAATATCTTTATATATATATATATATATATATATATATATATATATATATATATATATATATATATATAGCATAAGAATGACATTGAAGCCTTATGCAAACATACTGCATTCAAAATACAAAGCAGAAGCAATACTGCCCCTGAATCCTCTAACAAAAGCAGCTGACATAGAAGAAACCCAAGAACACGGGACTAAGCTCAAGACCGGCAAACTCTACTTGGCTCCATTGACAACAACCTCGCCATCCGAATGAAAAGGAACCGACTGCGCCTGAAGCAATTTCACAGGAAAAAAACATCAAATTAGATTCGCTGATCCATGAAACCTCTCAACAATAGTTTGTAGAACGATTTCGTGTAGATATTCTACCAGATTACGGTATTTGAGCGCATAAAACATCTCGAGATAGCGCTTGGTTTCGCGCCTGTCCAGGTTAGAAACATACTTCCAGAAACCATAGACACCGGATAACGTCATCAGCCTCTCAGAGTAGAGCTTCCATGTGTATCTGAAGGAGATAAGATGAGTTAAGAAGATTCCACACAAGCAATGGTGCAGTTCATAATGTTTGAAGGGGGATTGAGGTTTAACTTCTCCTCGATTCGCTTTATAGCTCCCTTTGAAATCTTCTCCCAGTGGGTCGTGTCCTCCTTGCATTTCTCGAAAAAGTTGACGAGCAGTTCGGCGGCCTTATCCCCATGATAAGGATCAATGTGGAAGCCCGAAGCCCCATGAACTATGATCTCGCCCGGTTCTCCGTGGATGGTGGCGAACGTAGGCAGGCCGCAGGACATAGACTCAATGACCGTGAGCCCAAAAGCTTCGTAGAAGGCAGGCTACACAGAGTGGAGACCCAACAATTCTCCGTTTATCATAAGTTGGTTTGCAAAAAATACACAAATTGACGGATATCTCGTGGTCTTTACGAGCTAAACCTGAACAAACACACCCCTCTTGTTGGCAATGCAGCGGTACAGCTCACCGTTGCGGACGCGGTTCATCTGGGCGGAGATCCACCTGATGTGGCCATCGAGCTTGTACTGCTCAATGAACCCGTACATCTTCTTCATCTCTGCTTGTTCCTCGACGTCCTTTGATGCATTGGCATGGTCTCCGGCGACCACCACCAGGTTAACGAGCTCCATCAGACGAGGATTCTTGCCGTAAAACTCGACGAGGCCGGTGATGTTCTTCACCCGATCGAGTCTAGCCATGGAGAAAATGATAGGCTTGCTTTTATCCTTCAACACACACCTTATCAAAACAGTGATGTAATTAGAGTTGAAGATGAGATCAGGATCTCACTTGTGCTCGCTGTTCTCAACATCACTGAAGAGCAACTCTTCAATTTCAGGGTGAAGGGCGGTGAGTCTTTTGCTCTGATCAGCATACGAGAAGTAGATAGACGTGTCGGCTCCGGGCGACACGATGTTGAATTTTGGATCGAAGACGTCAATTCCGTGAACGACTCTGTAGAGTCCAGGAAGAGTGAAGGCGGTGTGTGATTCATATTGCCCCACAGTATCCTTGCTAAAACATAAATCATGTTATTATTGCTTTTCCTAAAAAAAATACATTTTTAGGACAACAAAGTGAACAAACAACACATTTCAATACCTTCCAGCAATCTCTTGGAATGTGCTTGTGATGATGAAATCAGCATGGTTCATGGCAATGAGGTCGGCTGTGAATTGGCAGGAGAAATGATACTGATCCTCGAACTTCTTCCAATAAATGTTGGAGTTCGGGTACTTCGTATTCTCCAAAGCGTGGGCGATTGTGCACTGGATAGAGCGAAATGTAAGTAAATGTGCAACATTCAGGAAAAAAATAATTATATATATATATATAATAATTGAGAAGGAAAATTCAAATAATTGAGAAGGAAAATTCTTAAGATGGAAATGAAACCAAAGCCAAGTATTGTCTACCTGCTATCAGCTCTTTTTCTTGTTATCATCCTTGACCTTTTGCTTGAGCTGCCCATCAGATCGGGCTCGAAACTTGTTCATCCCCAATACCCGCGCGACTCGCGCCCAGTACAACAAACGGCTGGCCAAACTCTTCCAAGACGTTTGATCACCAGTCGCTGATTTCACATGGGAGCCCTCTACTGGGCTGGTCAGCAAGTAATTGAGCAGCTCCTTCTCCGCTTGGGAAAACGTCTCCCCTGCAGATGGGGAAGGAACGGTGGCCGCCAATATTTGATCCAAAGCAGGCAACTGATGATCGACCATGAATGGCGGACGCAAACCAATCTCGCTGACAACAGACGTGTTGGCCACAACGGGTTCCACCGCCGTCGTAATGACTGTAGAAGAGATCAGTTGATTTGAATTTCGGGTGGTCGGAGATGCAGCTGGAACTGATGGTTCGGCCGATGGGGACGACGAAATATTTAGGAAGCCTGGATCGTCGTGCTGCTGGGTAGCCTCGGAATGCAATTGCAAATGAGAATGACAACTTGGTCGTGCGGATGTGGTTGATGGCACACGCTTCTTGAGGCGTGCAAGATACTCCCAACGATTCTGGATCTCCTTGTGAGTCATCTCGAGCAGATCATCACGACGGGAAGCAATGCGGGCGTACGCGGGGGCGACCACTTTGGTCCAATGAATATTGTCGGCATGCCCGACATCAATCTCTTGTTGAACTAGCCGATCAATGATATTGTCTGATGACCCTTCAATGAATTGTTGGGGCATAGATTGCAGATCTGATGCATGTGGTTGACTTGAACTTTGATTGGCGCTAGTTGTCAAAGTGACGGTTCGAGTTGTAGTCGTTGTCACAGTCTCTTCCAACTGCACAATGTCAAATCTGGCAACAGTGGACGATCGCAATGGAGCAATCACTGATGCGGCTTGACTTAGGACAGTAATGATGCAGCGTTTGGGCGCTGCTCGTTGAATGTGCAATCTGAATCGGGCCTGGGCAACCATATCCTCCAGGTGTTGTTTCAGGACCTGTTCCGATTTCGGCCGAATGAACCGTTTGAAAGCGAAATTAGTGTTACGCAAAGCTGAGACAAGAATAGACCAGATTCGATACAATTGCAGAAGATGCAAAGATTCAATGGGGAAATCCTTCAGATCCTGTAGTTCATCGAGCAGAAGAAATTTGAGAGCAATCGTTCGAAGCAAGCGACGTTCCAAGGGGTTTATCATTGGCGAAGTGCTCATGACAGCTTCCCAAAGATTAAGCCCTTGTAATGCTGACTGACGTTCATTGCCCAATGCGTTGAGGCTGCGAGGTTTCTTATTGTGATTCGATGAAGAGCTGCACTCATGCGATGTTGGTCCTGGTTTGCGGCGTTTATGATTGGACTGAATGGAATGAGGCGCGTTGCTAACTTTGACGCCAGATTCAGCCCCAATCAACGGATCGAAATCGTCGACATTGTTCAGATCATCATCCACCCGCGGTGCAACATCACCTTCTTCAGCGATGTGATGATCATCGTGAGCCCGCTCGACAACAGCAGCGGCAACCTCAAGGGCATTGTGCGCAATCGCATCGAACGTGTGACTCGACCAAATTGCATTATCAGCGATTGATTCCGCGACCATTCCAAGTGATTCAAGTTGCCCTGCAGGAATTTCGGGAAGTTGAGGAAGGGATTGTCCAAATGCTGTTGTCAATCCAAATTCATCGTCACAATCATCAATCGAGAGAGGCAATAAATGAAACATCGTCGACAGAGATGTGGGCGAGGGAGTGATGCCATCGGTCGGAAATAGTGCGAGATATTGAGTGAGAATGATATGCATCCCAGAGATAGACAAATACGCCCAGCGAGGATCGAATTGGAGTTCGCCTCAAAAGTTGATTTGAGCGACAACAACATGGAGCAAGAAGTTCCCTCCTTCCAGGGATATGGTCTCCGGGCAAATGACTCGTCCATGACGCCACAAGTTTTCGTTCTTCCCCGATCCACGACCAGACTCGAACGAAAGAAGCGATCCAGAACGGTAGTCGATGCGGATGCAGGCGGAGTTAAGCAATTTCTGATGTGTTTTTCTGTGTCTCGTGGCAAGCGAGAAGTTTGATCGTCACGATGCGCTTGGATGAGGGCACATCATTCTCGATTTCCCACTTTTTAATGCGATCCAACAATGCATCCAATTCACCCTCAATGATGGAGCCTTCCCGCATTGGATGTTGTCCAGTGCCGACAATGATTTCGGCCACGAGAACCATGAATTGTTCGTGCCGAGCACGATCCGTGCTGTTCGAATTGTCCCGGTACCTTGTGATCAGGTGGTGATTGTCGAGGAGAACAATGATGTTCTCGAACTCTTCCAGCCATTCCCGATCATCGCATCACTTGTCCAGGTACATGATGAGCAGTGAAGTATCAATACCGTAAGCGTTGTACCGTCTCAGCAAACCCCGACTAACAGATCGACGTTCCGCATTGCCTGTCGTGCTTGTGAATTGATGGGAGAGGATTTGTTGGCGCTCGTTCATGACAGAGTGCAATCCAACAACGGGGGCAAATTTCCTGCCGTTGAACTCATCCGTTAATTTCATGCGCCCCGTCACGTTGTGATGATGATCGGCCGAGAGATGAGTCCCGGTGATGGCGCCTTCCATTTGGTTGTAACTTGCTAGTAATTTAAAACTTGTGCCAAGTTCTCCTCTAATTAAATCTAAAGTTTCGCGAAGCACAAGTCTACATCACACAGTTAAATGTTTTCCTAGAGAAAATTTAATGAAACTAGCTTTATGTATTTATTTATATGCGTGATTGTAAAATTTTTACTTTAAATGCTGAAGAATGTGCTTCATTCTCCCTTGCTAGATAAATTTGATATAATGATAGCGAGGCAGTGATCCATGGAGGATTCTAAAGCTTATACATATGCTATGGGACCACCTTGGTTATTCAAAGGGAGGCAAGCAAGCCATCTTAGATTAGAGATTGTTGTTCATTTTTAATTTTTTTAGTGTTATGGTTGCATCTTACACTATCAGTATTCTTTTGATATATGTTATTCATTTGATTTGATTTTCAGCGCACTGTATCAATTACATCTTGTGAAAACAGAAGTTGCTCGTGCTTTCATTCCCAAGGATTTTAAACTAGTTGAAGCATTTGGGTATTTACATGTTCTTTGGATGCTGCTTTCATGCCTTTTCTTATGGGAAGTTCTTTTGCTCTTATTCTTCCCAAATAAAATGAACTTTTATTTTCAACAGATATACTCTTGGAGGTTTCTTCCTTGCTAGCTATGAGGACAGCCCCGTTTCAAAGTTTGATGAGGTTCTACGTGTTGATCTTCCATTACAAGTGTTCACACTTCAATACACTACCTATAAGAAACTTCTTTGTGGCTTGCACTCTTAAAGAACATGTTATGTTAGGTTTCTTCATTGTTTTTTGGTTTTGTTTTATGCATGCACTAGCTGACCAAATTTCAAACTCTACATATTTTATGCGAGAGCGGTTATTCTTTAAACCATTCTTTGACATAATTTTATTTAATTTGTTGCTCTTAGCTAGTGGTGATTGCAGGCATTGTGTGGAGCCCCCCGACTTCTTGCGCGTAAGCACCCCTTTTGTATTGTTTTTTACTATACTTTTATGCCGGCTTGTATTCTTACTTTTTTTTTTCATTTTTAATAATATTGATTCAGATAAACAATTAGAATTTTCTTGGTTGTTTTTGTTAATCATTTCCGTGTAGGTGGGCTGCTAGAGTACTAGTAAACAATGAAGAAGCTTGTAGGCACGGAAGGAAGGTATTTTATGAATCTAATACATTGTGATTCTATTGATCTAAACTTCAGTTTACTTTTTTTTTGTTGCAGGAAATCGGTCTTCCAAGCAATGTTGGGATATTCTCGAAGGTAAGTGACCTAGGAAAATGTGAAGGTCGTGGTGTGATAATGCACTAAGAGAACTCTAATGAATGAATTTACATCTAGTTGTGTAGGAAGAACTAGATGAATATGATGCTCATGCAATAGTCCAACATTCGCTTGCAATAATTCTGAAATTTTTTAGGGAATGAACAGACACGCTCTATCAAGATCAGACTTTCAGTAAGACTGCAAGACCAAGTTACAATTAAAATAAAAGTACAATAATACTCGGCGAACACGCCCTCTGAGTAGCACAAAATGTAAACAAATTTCCTTAAGATTTTTAATACCAAATAGTATGTTTTCCAGCACAATATTCAAGACTAAGTAGAAGAACTTCCAATTAGGAACATGCATAAGTAATTGAAGCCCAAGGAAGTATACGATGTAGTTGTCACGATGGCCTTTTAATTTTGCATTGATTTCAAGATCCCGGTAGAATTTGGTGTACTCGAAAGGCACAATTGAGGTTTATGGTGCTGGATCTGCGTCTCGAGGCTTGCTAGCAGTTGATTGTCCAAAGGAGTAGGGGACCAACAATAGTAGTTGTCAACAAACAGGTGGTTGAAACAGCCGGAATTTCCCGAAGAGGTCGTCCGGGACTGGTAAAGAGCCGCGCCATGAGCCGGTTGTAGCAAGAGGCTGGAAGTAAAAGCTGAATTGTCGGATTTGACTTGCAGTCGTCCAAAGTTTTCTCAGGAAGGGTTGACATAGTCGTGTGTGGCGAGTTGTCTACAGGGGAAGGCTCTAAAACAAAATAGGTACTTTCCTTCTCGTCCAGGTAGGAATCGTGAGTTTTCGACAAGGCTAAAATTCAACAACTTGACTTGCCTTCTCCTCCCGGAGGATCAATAACGATCTGATAGCAAAACTGACGGTTCCCAGCCATTATCGAGCAGTTGTCGAAGCATGTTGATTGAAATCAATAGTTTCCAGCGGTTACAGGCGGTGTCGAGGGGTCTTGTAAAAGCAGGGGTCTCACCCGTGAGTTAATGGTGGGAAGAAATCAGCTAGATGGAAATGCAGTTTAAATTTAGGCTTCAACACTTAATATCCCACAAAAATGGCACCGTGGTGGATTGTAAAATTTTGAAGTCTCATAATTCTGCAATGCCCACAAAAGAACTCCACAAACATATTTATAGGCTAGAGATGCATAATGGACGACTGTGATTGGTCATCAACACAGAGGGCCTGAATCCTCTATAAGACAACCTGATGCAGGAAAGACGTCATACTTGCCTGCCACCGGGGCATCACCACCAGGGGGCCCACTCGACATCACCACCAGTCGGATTTCATCACGGCGGTCTGTACACCCAAACCAGCTCTCTGCCATGGAATCACCACCATGCGACATGTTGTTGAGGCTGAGGCTTGATCCCCTAACCTCCTAGATAAGAAGCTCTCATCAACGCTCTCATCACCAACTGATCCTCCTCCTACCAGTGTAATATGAACGGGCTCCAATATAGGTCTTCCCATCAGTGAACTATGATCTCTATCAAATTTTCAGATTTGAAAGCATTCATCTTTGTAGAATGCCGATGGTCATTCTCCTGACAAAGATCAGGGGCAAGCGATTCGACCTCTTGTGATGACATCCATGTATCATAGTCAACCACCCGTTTTAGCGAACCACGTAAGCAAATAGTGCGTCCATCTGTTGTCGCGGATACATCGTGCCTCATTATGTCAGCTATACTCTCAGATGCTAAAGTATGTGTATGTGGATTCACAAGTGCTGGGTAGTGGGCTGAGGCTTAGTAAGGGGATCAGAGAATGAGCTTAAGTACTCATGATGCTCATAATATGGAGTCAAATCCTCAATGGTAAATACATAATGGATTCTTATACTCTTAGTGATATTCAATTGTTTGGCATTCAACCCAATCTTCCGTACTACTACGTATAGATTCATTCGCCATACATTTAATTTTTTTGCATTTCCCGAAGGCAACCTCCTAGCTTCAATTCTCACCATCACTTGCTCAACTTTTCTAAAGCTCTGCTCTCTTCTCTGAATGTCCACATATGCTTTATAATTTTCATTACTTATTTCAATTTTATGTCAGTCTGTTTAACATACTCACTAGGTTGGATTATAAGTGATAATGACACAAAGTAGATAGGCTTCCTAGGCTCCTAACCTATGACAATATGAAATGGATTATACCCTATGTACCGGTTGATAGAACTATTATAAGCAAACTTCATGATGAATAGTGTAGAATCCCAGCTAGACTGATGGTCACCCAGTATGCATCACAAAATGTTTCCTGGACTGCGGCTGACCTCTTCAATTGTCCATCCATCTAGGGTGGTTGACGGTGGAGAACCGAAGGGTAGTACCGGTCATACGCCATAACTTTTTTCAGAAGTAAATCACGAAACAAGTATCATTGTCGGCTATAATTGTTTTAGGTAGCCTATGTAGTTGAAAGTCATCCTTGACAATAGAGCTGTGACGTGGGATGCATCGACTGTCCTGCTGGAAGGGATAAAATGAGTCATCTTCGAAAAACAATCCACTGCCACACTTATGGAATAATGCTTCCTAAGTAAGTATTCACGGAATTCCAAGCACGAAATCCATACTAATATCCACCCAAGGTTGATGGGGAATGGGTAAAGGAGTATATAGACCGACGTTCTGTCAAGTGCTTTTAACTGTTTCGCAGATGCGACAATGACGGATAACACATGCAATATCTTTCTTTAAGCTAGGCTAGAAAAACGATCGTCTACAAAGGTTAATCGTCTTATCTCTCCCTAAATGGCCCACGACACCCCCATAACGTATTTATCATATAAAATAATCATGTAAGAACATGGTTGCACAATTGTAACCTATAATATAAGTATCCATCCACAAGAAGGAATTTGTCAACAATCTCTGACGGATCTCTAGATAGAGAGCTATACATCTCACTAAAATCGGAGCATGTAGGATAATCATGAATGAGACACTCAAAGCACTCCACTTGGGTACTCATCATGTGTAGTAGGCTAACTCTTTTGCTATGGGAATCATCTAGTTTGTTCTCAAAACCGGACTTGTTTGAGAACATAATGAAACTCTTGCACGTGCTCCACTTATTTGGCGTGACGGTGACCTAATTTTTTCTGTGTGTGAATTTATTGCGTGATCTGATGACCAGAGTACAATATAAACTCTTTATATATGACATAATGTTGCCAATGTCGTAAGGCTTGGATGATCACATAAAATTCTCAATCATAACTAGAATATTTTTGTGACCTCATTTAACTTCTTACTAAAGCAGGCGACATGATACCTTTCCTGACTTAATACGCCATCAATGTCTATGTCTGACACATCAAATGCCACCTTAAAGGCTTTAATGAAGTTGGGTAATTGAAGAAGTGGGTTGAGGATAACTTATCTTTAATCTCGTCGACCGCTCTAGTGCCGACTTTGGTCCATACAAAATCGCCCTTAGACAACTTATGTAGGGTGCCATAATAGTACTGAAACCCCTAACAAACCTTCGATAAAAGGTGACAAGTCCATGAAAGCTACGTGTTTTGTAAATGTTTGTGGGAATCGTCCATTCATCCATTCATGGATAAATTTAACTTTGTCAGGGTCTACAAAAATGCTCGCGGTAGACTCATTGTATCTGCTAGAAAACTGATTAGAAAACATCTTGTAAAAGCCCATTTAGAGGCCCATTATAGACCTTCTTCCTCATGTAATAGTCCCACATCTTGTATAAGGGATTACTCTCTCTCTCTCTTCTCCCTATATATTTGTACTCATACTTGTAATTTGGAATTCAAGAAGTATATACAAGGTTTACTCAATTCTTCTACATGATAACAGAGCAGGAAACCTGTCTGCAATCTCCCCGTGCGGTCTTCCATTTCCTAACCGCAACTCCTTGTGCGGTCTTCCACCTTTCCTAATCGCAACCCTGTGTGCATTCTTCCTTTTTTTTCTAACCGCAACTCCTTGTGCGGTCTTCCATTTTTCTCCTCCCTCCCTCCCGTCTCCCCCCTCTCCCTTTTATACCGATTTTTCTGGGCCCCACTCCAATTCAGACCGCACTGGCCTCTTCCCCCTGCTCCTTGTGAACTGCCCTTGTTCGTTGCTGCCCCGCGATCTTCTTCGACTTATCTCGCAGACTGATCTTGTCGGCCTGCTCCTGTTTGTACGGTCTACGACTTCTCTTCTACCCGCTACGGACTCCTGTGGATTTGCACGGTCTTCTTCAGCTATCACGTGCCTTTTTTGTTGTGCTGACTGCTTGTCTCACGGCCTAATCCTTTCTTCTCTACCCGTTGTGGGCTTGCCCCTATTCTAGCAGCTGCAGTCTTGCATCTTTAGGCGCAGGATCTTATCTGTCCGCAGCCTCTTCAGACCGCCTTTGCTCCTCAAGCCGGTGCTACTTCCTGCTGTAGTCCGCTCTCTGCGGTTTGCTTGTTCTATTGCGACTTGCGATCTACATCTCTAATCGCCGCGACCTGCATCTCTAACCGCTGCGGTTTGCATCTCTAACCGCCGCGGTCTGCATCTCTAACCTCCGTGGTCTGCTTCTACTCTCGCGGTCTTTTCTGGCAGCTGCCTCTGGTCCGCTGTCCTCCAGGCCGCCTCTTGTTCTCCGTTGTTATCTGCTCGCAGCTCTTATCCACTGCTATCCGCTGCTGCTCGCCCGGCTAGTGCTCTTGCACGGTCCTTCTCTTTGTTCGCGCGGCCTAGTCGCTTTTGCCTGTTGCCGCCTGTCTGCTCAATCCTCTAGTTGCTGCGACTTCTCTTCTAGTCGCTGCTTGCTCGTGCTGCCAGACCTTCTTCGTTGTTCGCCGGCCTCTGCTCCTCTAGTCGCTTGTCCGCGGCTTGCTGCTCTCCCTGCTGCTCTACCCACGTCTCCTCTAGTTTGCCGACCTCTGCTCTAGTCGCTGCTCCTCTAGTCGCTGCGGCTTGCCCTCTCCCCCCGCTTGCTGTCATGGACTCCACGGCGGCTTCCTCTCTTCCCGCTCGTGTCGCGGCTCCCTCTCATGAAGTCCGCGTTGATATTAGGATCACCACCATCTCTCTCAGTGGGAAGCACAACTTTGTGGTTTGGGTGGATTCCGTTCGTCGTGTTCTACAAACTAAAGGTCTTCTTCATCTCCTTACCCGAGACGTTCCCATTGCTCCTACTGACGAATGGTTGCGCGATGACGTCCGGGTCCAATCTTTTGTTCTAAATTCCATGGACACCGAGCCTTACCGCATGACCATGTATCTTGAGACGACCAAGACGATGTGGGAGGAGCTTCACTCTCTCTACTCTGGAAAAGACAGCTTGGTACATCTGTTTGATATCATCTCTGCGCTTCAAACTCTGGATCCCGACACAACATGTGATTTGCCCTTTTTGTTGCCAAAGTCAAAACTCTGGTGGAGGCCTGGATACAGTATCAACATCCCTTTACTGTTCTTGCTACACAACGAGCGCAAAAGGAAGCAGTTGAGATTGCGATGATGTTGACCCGAGTTCCTCCTCACCTCCACAGTGTCCGGGCTCAAATTCTTTCCTCCTATACAACGCCCTCACTGTCTGATGTCTGCTCTATGCTGCTCAAGGTTACACCTCCCTCTGAGGTTCCAGCAAATTTCTCTCCAGCTCTCCTTCAACAGCCCCTCCTACGTACTCCTGCTCCAGCTCGTGGCTCTTCAGCTAGGGGAGGCCGACACACGTCTCAGGGACGAGGACGTGCTGGCTCTGCCTTCAAATGTACTTACTGTGGTCGAGATGGTCATCTTGAAGCTACGTGCTACCGCAAGCATGGTCTGCCTCCACACCTTGCCGCCTCTACTACAGTTGCTCCTACTCCCACTGGTGCTTCTCCACATGATTCTGATTTTTCTACCCAACAAGATATCAACGCTCTCCGCTCTCAGCTTCAACAACTCCAAGACGTTATTAGTCGCTCGTCTAGCTCGGTTGCGTCTTTCTCCACTGAAGGTATATCCTGTCTCTGCCATAGCCCTCACTGGATCGTGGACTCTGCTGCTACTCACCACATTACATCCCAGAAACCACCGCAGTATATACAGTCTGCTTATCCCAAGTTCATCACTGTCGCAAATGGCGACACCACTCCGGTCTCTGGTGCGGCTGATCTTCGGCTAACCCTCACTCTCCCTCTATCCTCGGTTTTTCATGTGCTAGGATCGCCCTTCAATCCGCTCTCAGTTAGTTGTCTTACTCAGGAACTTGACTGCTGTGTAACATTTTCTCTTTGCTCTTTTGTTGTGCATGATCGCCGCACGCAAAGTATCATTGGTAAAGGGCGGCTGTCGAATGAGCTGTATCTCTTGGACGTTCCACCCACCATTCTCTATACTGTCTCCACTGATGATTGACATCGCCGCCTTGGGCATGCTCCCCTCCCGATTCTCAAGAATGCTCTTCTTGATGTCTCATTGTGAGAGTTTACTTGTGAATCATGTATCTACAACAAAGAACATCGTATTTCTTTTCCTC
The DNA here is from genome assembly GCA_039583875.1 of Platanthera guangdongensis. NCBI lineage: Eukaryota > Viridiplantae > Streptophyta > Magnoliopsida > Asparagales > Orchidaceae > Platanthera > Platanthera guangdongensis. The sequence goes on along the minus strand of CM077155.1, from coordinate 155,613,466 downwards.
CTACATGTACCCAAAGTGATACTCCGTTCTCTTTAGTTCATTCTGATGTCTGGGGACCCTATAAAGTCCCTAGTATTTTTGGATATCGATATTTTGTCACCTTTATTGATGATTACTCACGTCTTATTTGGTTATATCTACATCTGTTTTTCGTACTGAACTGACATCTGTTTTTCGTACTTTTGTTACTAAGACGCGTGCGCAGTTCTCCACTATGTTAAAAATCATTCGCACTTACAATGCTCGCGAATATACCAGTCACACCTTCTCAAATATATGCACCGAGTTTGATATCATACATCAAACCTCGTGTGCTTATACCCCCCAACAAGACGGTGTGGCCGAGCGAAATAATCGTCACCTCAATGTTGGCCGACCACTCATGTTTAAAATGTAGGTGCCCACCGAATACTGGAACTTTGCGGTTTCTACTGTCTGTCATCTTATCAACCGCATGCCTTCATCTGTACTCGACTCCGCCTCTCCATTTAGTCTTCTCTTTCCTTCCAAGTCTCCTTCCTCTCTTACACCCCGTGTCTTTGGCTGTGTGTGTTATGTTCATCTTCTTGGTCCGCCTAATGGCAAGCTTGCTGCTTGCGCCACTAAATGTATGTTCGTTGGCTACTCCCGCACTCAGAAAGGTTATGTTTGTTACTCTTCTCCCGACAGCAAGCTAATTGTTTTGGCTGTTGTAATCTTTCTTGAGGATTAACCATTCCACTCATCTCTCTTACACCTCATGTCTTTGGCTGTGTTATGTTCATCTTCTTGGTCCGCCTAATGACAAGCTTGCTGCTCGCGCCACTGCAACTCGTCTTGCCGTCCCGGTCACGACTCCGTCTCTCCCATCTCTTCCCTCCTCACTACCAGTGCCTTCTTTACCTCCACTACCTCTCCGTGTCTATACTCGTCGTAAGTCCAAGAATACTTCTCTACAACAGCTCCCTTCTACTGATGACATCCCGCAGCCTGCTGATCAAGCATCAACTTCTACGGCTCATCCCTTGGCGAATTGTATGTATTTACATCGCCTCTCTCCTCCACTCCATCAATTTGTCGTTTCTCTTTCCTCCATTTCTATCCCCAATTTTTGTGCAGGAAGCGCTTCAACACCCGGGGTGGCGGACATCCATGGATGATGAAATGACTGCCCTCTGGGCTAACCAGACCTGAGATCTGGTTCTTCTTCCCCCCGACCAGTTTTGTGTCAGCTGCAAGTAAGTATTTGTTATCAAACATGCTGCAGATGAGACTGTTGATCGCCTAAAAGCTCGCCTCGTGGCCCGAGGTTTCACTCAGCAGCAAAGCTTTGATTATGATGAAACCTTCTCCCTAGTTGCCAAGTTGAATACTGTTCGAGTCCTGATCTCCTTGGTTGTCCATCGATAGTGACCCCTCCATCAGTTGGATATTAAAAACGCCCTTCTCAATGACAATCTCCAGGAAACTGTTTATATGCTCTAATCTCCCGGGTTTGAGACCACGGGGGAATCTCATGTATGTCATCTATGAAAGTCTATATATGGTCTCAAACAGTCCTCGTGTGCTTTGTTTGAGAAATTCAGCAAGGCTGTTCGCGAAGTTGGTTTTACACGGAGCTTGGCTGACTTTCCCCTCTTCACCCGTCATCAGCCAACAGACACTGTGGTTCTCCTTGTGTATGTTTATGATATCCTAATTACTGGTGACGACTCTACTGGGATACAACAAATCAAGCAATATTTGAACTCGACATTTCAGACGAAAGACCTCGTAAATCTTCGATACTTCCTTGGGCTTGAGGTCGCAAGATGACCTGATGGTCTCGTCTTATGACTCATCCCAACGAAAGTACTGTATTAATCTACTTCAAGATGTTGGCTACTCAGGGTGCAAACCTGCAGACACCCATATGGATATAAATCACAAGCTTTCTGCACATGATTCTGATTTCAACCAAGTGCTTACAAATCCAGATTACTATCGATGTTTGGTGGGGAAGCTGATTTATCTTACGTTTACTCGACCTGACATTTCATTTGTTGTGGGGGTTGTGAGTTGTTTCATGCATGCTCCTCGGACATCTCATCTCCAAGCTGTTGAGCGCATTCTCAGATATGTAAAGACTGCTCCGGGACAAGGACTCGTTTACAAACCATCTACCTCTCTATCTCTTGTTGTGTATTATGACACTGACTACACATGATCTCTTGATGAAAGACGTTGCACAACTGGTTTTTATACATACTTCGGTGGACACCTTATTACCTGACGTAGCAAGATGCAAACCGTTGTTCGCTCGTCTGCTGAGGCCGAGTACCGCGCTATGACTGCTGTTGTATCTGAGTTAACCTGGCTTGAAAGTCTTCTCAATGATTTTTGACTCAAACTCTCATCTCCGACGACCTTATTTTGTGACAATCAAGCTGCAATACATATTGCCAGGAATCCTGTCTTTCATGAGCGAACAAAGCATATTGAAGTTGACTGTCACTTCATTCGAGAAAAAGTTCAATCAAAGAAGATAGAATTGGAGCATGTTCCCGCTACAGGACAAGTTGCTGACATCCTAACTAAAGCCCTCTCTCGGCCGTTATACTATAAGTTCTTATCCAAGCTTGGCGCCTACGATTTGTACGCTCTACAGCTTGCAGGGGAGTGCTAGAAAACTGATTAGAAAACATCTTGTAAAGGCCCATTTAGAGGCCCATTATAGGCATTTTCTTCCTCATGTAATAGTCCCACATCTTGTATAAGGGATTACTCTCTCTCTCTTCTCCATATATATATTGTTCTCATACTTATAATTTGGAATTCAAGAAGTATATACAAGGTTTACTCAGTTCTTCTACAGTATCCAAGGAAGTGCACCGACGTGGATTAAAAAGTACACTTCTTTATATTAATATACAAGTGCTCCTTTTGGAGGACTTCGCAAACAAGTCTAATATGAAGAGGATGATTAACATGTCTGACTGTATATAAGAATATTATCAAAATAAACCCATAAGAATTTATCGATATAGGATCGCAAGACCTAAATCATAACACTCATAACAATGTTAGGAGCATATTGAAGTTGACTGTCAGTTTGAGTTTTTTATGTCGGATGCCTGATTGCGGGGGATATATCAGGGACATTTCAAAATGTCAGGTTGTAATATTATTATATATATACATATATATATATTTCGTAATATTTCATTTATTAATTAGATGGTAATTATTTTATCAAATTAAGTGTAAACTAAAATTCATTTGAGAAAATTAAATAACTAATAAATGTTTAATCGTATTTGATTGGTGTTATTTGGAGTCATCTTCTCACCAAATGGCCAACATGGATCTCGACTTACTATAGAAGAAACGATAGGAATCTTGCTAGAACTCTCTAATGAATTCATTTAATAAAAAATATAAATTTTAACAAATAAAAAAACAACAATATTGGGCCGACATGTTTGACATGTCGGCCGCAATATTGAAAAACACCAGAATTGTCAAATATGACAAAAACGTGTCATACCTCCTCAAAAATGACAAGTCAGCCGACATGTCAGACATATCAGCCGTAATCTACAAGCTTGCTCTTACGTACTCTAATCTGGTGGCATCCGCTGTGTAAATCAATATTAATGAAAATTTGGGCTCCTTCCATACTGTCCAATAGATCATCTTATCAAGGATGGGAAAATGACACTTCACAGTAATTTTATTGTTGATGTGGCTGTTATTGCACATATGCCAGCTCCCGTCCTTAGGAGTAAGAAGGGTTGGGATGGCATAGTGACTTAAGCTCTTTCTTATGAATTTTTTTAGAGGAATTCATTGACTTGTCGTTTCAACTCGGCATGTTTGATTGGGTTCATACAGTAATGAGGTAGATTGGTAGGGATGCCTTGGTTACTAAGTTAATGACATGTTGAATGTCTATAAGGGCTGACAAATCGTTTGGAAATTCTTCTGGTGTAATATCAGAGAACCCATCTAGAATGCTCCGAACATCCAGGTGGACCTCTATAATCTCAGTAGGAACCCTCAGATGCCAGTGTGATGACCACTGCTAATATGATCTCAAATTCATGGCTTTCTCGTAGGAAGTTACCTTTTCTCATGATATGTAAAAAGTTTTGTGGAGCCTGCACGACTAAATAGCCAACTCTAGCCGTGGAAGGCTCTTGGGTTGAGTTGAAGATAAGGTGATCTTGCATCTCTTGTAATAACATACACATGGGTTGGTTCTACCTTAACACGTGGCATCCCTATCATAAAGTCAAGCTGACGCAGGGCGAGTCTATAGGCGGCAGAAAAATTGGTGACCTAACCCTACATGCTATGCAAATCTGACGGTTAAACCACAATTAGATAATAATTGAAACATCTCATGCAGATAAATTCGCAGCAAAACACAATAATTAATTAAGGCGAAACAAGCTTAGGCTTTCCTTCACGTGGAGGGCCAAAGAAGGAGCGCGCGATGAATAAATCCTGCAAATCACGATAAATTTCTAACAAACCACCACAATACAATATAACCAAACAAATATAGCATCCGGTCCAATACAAATATGATGAAAATAATAAACCAATACAACGAGATCTCACAAACTAGTGGGCTGACCAAGGCACTGAATAATTCCGGAGCCGGAGATGCGTGTACGACGATCCAAGGTGGAACCAACGGCGTGAGAAATGAAGTAGGCGGCTGTCCTCGACGGTGGAGAGTGGAATCAGACCGGAAATGGATAGATCCATCAACGCAGACATGAGTGGGCTATAAGGGTGGTAAGACAACAAGAGTGGAATTGTGAGCGGCTGGGAGTCCCCACTGCTTGGGTCTACATACTCGCGAGGTCCGTAGTATGACATTAGATCTCCAACATTAAATATCAGATTGATGCCTATACTTGCAGGGATATCAAGATCATAGGTGTTTGCCTCGATCCGTCTCATGATTATATAGAGATCCACTTGCCTAACGCTCGAGCTTTTAACAAATCTCGCACGGAGGCTCACAACACAGATTCTCACCATCACATGCTCGCCTTCATGAAGTACCTGCTCTTGCCAGTGAACATCCGCATGTGACTTACAAAATTTATTATCATTATGAATTCTCCGTCAGACCGACTCATGACACATGCAAACGATGAACAAATAACACAATCGACTCATACATGTGATGAAGAAATGACTCAACAGGCTCATGCAAATGATGCAAATGAAACATGATAGATACTATTTGCATGCTATGGGAAAATCTAATAATGACCGAGATGTCTCTAAAATATGGTGGCCTATCAGGGGGCTCTCTCGGTGGAGTGTAGAAAAGCTCATCCCATGTGTGCCGAGTGTTCTCGTGACTGTGCGAGACAATTGCATTCAAATACGTGCTCGTAACGTGCCAAATGTCTCTCAGGGAACGTAACACATCAGAGGGCTCACTAGGAGGTGTGTACGAAGAGTCATCATGAATGAGATGACCACCTGGGTGAAAATCGTGTACCCAGACTAGAAGGCGTGATTCTCGAGTGTGTTGCGTGTCCCCGAAAAGAAAGAGCTCGTCTGGTGAGTCAGCAGGTGGTGCACCCCAAAACTCATCGAGGGTGCATGTGCTATACGGTAGGCACTCAAAATATGAGTATGCTCAAGCCTACTCAAGGAAGGCCCTGCATACGTTATGCTCCACTCAAAATCAATTCTCTGGGGCAAGACTATAGATGATAGCGAAAGAGACGCCTATAACTCAAAGCTCATAAACGGGCGGCTCACCCAAATCGCATCCACACCTGGATGTGGCTCATAAACGGGCAGCTCTGATACCAATTGACGCAGGACGAGTCTGTAAGCGTCGAAAAAATCGGTGATCTAAACCTACATGCTATGCAAATCCGACAGTTATGCCACAGTTAGATAATAATTAAAACATCCAACGCAGATAAATTCACAACAAAACACAATAATTAATTAGGGCGAAATAAACTTAGACTTTCCTTCGCGTGAAGGGCCAAAGCAGAAGTGTGCGATGAATAAATCCTGTAAATCACGATAAGTTTCTAACAAACCACCACAATACAATATATCCAAACAAATATTACATCCAGTCCAATACAAATATGCTGAAAATAATAAACCAATACAACGAGATCTCACCAATTAGTGGGCTGATCAAGACACTGAAGAATTCCAGAGTTGGAGATGCGTGTACGACGATCCGAGGTGGAACCGACGACGTGGGAAACAAAGTAGGTTGTTGTCCTCGACGGTGGAATCAGACCAGAAATTGATAAATCCGGCCACGTATGGTAGATCTGGGAGAGGGATGAATGGATCCGATGTTTGGTGGCGGATCGGGGCTACAAGAAAAAGTATGCGTGCGAGAATGACGGATCAGGGCTGAAATTCTCAGATCTGGACTGATCTAGAAAACGGGGGCTGTGAGAAAGTGGATCCATGGGAAATAGGGGCTGGCGGCTTGGATTGGTGAGGCTTCAAGAGGGGGCGGCGACTGTGGGCCTTGGAGAGGGAGGCAGTGGTGGATCTGGGAGGCAGGGAGGCTTCAAAGCCGACGGTCACTTGGTAGGGGTTTGGAAGTCGGGGACAGGGGGTTTGGCTGGAGGGGAGGGTGCGGCTGAAACCTGAGAAGCAGGGCATCAACCAGCGGCCTGCTGGAGGAGTTGGGAGGCCGGCGATGGACAGGGGCTGGAAAAACTTTAGAAATAAATTGTAAATATCATTTTTGAACAGTGAAATTCGAAGGAAAAACAGGAATGCAATCTGAACAGCAGGGTGGGCTGGAATTGTGGGGCTGGTAGGTGGCTGTAAGGGGGAAGTGGAGGGGGAAAAGTGGGCTAGGGTTAGGGGGAACCGTGGGGAGGAAGATACAAACCTAGGAGTCGTCACCTAGGGTTCCACAGAGTCGGTACCGTGGCGGGGTCGTGGGATTCCAGGAATAATTTCTCCAAAATTTGCAATAGCCTCAATCGGCCCACTACCTATCTATTTATAATAAAATAAAGGCTAGGACATCCCACCTTCAATGACTATGATTGGCCGGAGGTGAGGTCACTCAAGTACATCAAAATACAACACAAACTAATGAAGTGATATGTCAAATCGATTCGCAACACGAATCCAGACACATCTGCGGAGTCCGATCATCGATCCGGGCACGCCATATATGGAAAGTCGCCAATTGGCCTTGAACAGGCCCAAATCTCGTCCTCCATTGCAGGTCCTCGTCTCTGCTCCACATCACAAGCCTCCCTAAAAGTACGTGTACATCGTGCATGAGAATGACATCACACCAAACTTGACCCTCGAACGAGGCTAGGGTAATAAACACGAGGCATCGCTGAGTGACGTGAATAGCAGTCTTATCCACCAAAATAACTTTGTAAGGGAGCTCAAGTTTCACTATCATATGATCTATACACAACTCCCACTATCTATGACAAGCTTGCAGAGACCACCTGCTCTAGGGAAATAAGTTTAGAAAATGGTGACGCATCTCCAAGCCTCATGAGTGCGCGGAGTATGTAGTAACCAACGTATAACACCCATCTCAAGTGAACAATCTGCCTCTTCCTCCCATCCCTCTTCTATAACCACAACAATATCTTCTTCAAGTCGCTCTATTGACTAAGTATTAGGGTCGAGGTCCTCCTCAATAAGTATATTTCATGTGGCACACTAACTGCCACTACATGGCCTCTACCCTGACATCGATAACACTAGATTCATCTGGCTTTTAAGACCCAGTGGTAGTGGATTTGCCTTTCGTGCCAACATGAGTGCGTGTAGGCATGGATGGACTGGATCCCTGGCTTTATGCTGAGGAAGCCTGCTAGCGTAGAACTGTCTGGCTGTGGGTTAGATCGTCTTGGACCATAAGAACGTAGGTATTGCTCATATTCTAAGGAGAACTAGAAAATTTGCTTGACGAACTCCAGGTGGTTGGGACTAAGGTCCCTACGAATATCATCCCTTAATCCTGCCCGAGATCAGGAGGCTGTCATTATATGATCCTTGGTGATATCACTACTAACGACAAGCTCATCAAAGTGAGTCATATACTCTGCCACAAAAAGGGTCCCCTGTCGTGAAGCTTTGTTCTGATCTTGAAGCTGATTTCGATATGAAGAGGGTAGATATTTTTTCTGAGCTTTTGCTTTATGTCGTCTTATTTGGTGATAGGATAATAAACCTCTCTATCTAAGGAGCGCTCAAAACTCGTTCAATAAATTTTAGCTTGCCCATCTTGTCAAACCGAATTTGCCCCTGATCAGTCATCTCGTACCCGTCAAAATAATTGTCCATGTCTAAAATCCAATTACTAAAGGACTTAAGATCTAACTGACAATCGTAGGATATGACATTGATATAGATATGACGCGTGATATCATCCTCTCCAATATGACCTCTCTGGGGCTCATGATAATCTATATAATCATCATCTCTACCATGGTCGAGCCGTGCGTAAGGAATAACACGATTTATATGAAAGAGATACTAAGGTTGAGTTCGTTCTTCTTTAGGAGGGTGTTGTTGGCCAATTGTGGGATCTGTACAACGCTCATAAATTGGCTTAGGTCCCCCCTTGGAGGGGTGGAGGAGCCCGAGCAATATGATTTATGAACATATGATTAGGATGCCCTTCTATGTCTTGATGTCCTTCATGATGAAAGACCCGCGGCTTAATGGTTTCCCGAGGACGAGGATTCCTAAGGGGATCTAGACCATCCACTCTAGTAGCAATGACATCAAATTGTTCCCTGAGGTCAACAAACTCTACTTTTGATCGAAGCAATTAGCCAATGTTTTTTGGAAATCAAACATAGACATATCAGTGTTTGAACTGGTAGTTGCTTAGCTATCTAACAGTGGAGATCCTATCATGGTATGCCTAAACACCTTACCACTATGAAACATGCAAATGACCCTAACCCAAGACTCTAATATTAAACTTGATGTATGATAAAGTGAAGACCGTGGTATGAAAATGCACTAAGAGAACTCTAATGAATGAATGTGCGTGTAGCGGTGTAGGAAGACCTAGATGAATATGATACTCATGCAATAGTTCAACATTCTCTTGCAATAATTCTGAAATTATAAAGGGAATGAACAAGCACGCACAATCAAGATTAGACTTTAAGACTAGCAAGACCAAGTCACAATTAAAATACGAGTGCAATAATTAAATACTTTGGGAATACACCCTTCAAATAGCACAATAGATTAAACAAATTTATTTAAGATTTTTAGTTCCAAATTGTATGTTTTCCAGCACTATATTCAACACCAAGTAGAACTTCCAATTAAAAAGTTACGTAAGCAATTGAAGACCAGAGAACTGAGAGTAGTAGACGATGGCTGTTTTGAGTAATTTGACTTAAAGTGGCCTTTTAATTTTGCATTGCTTTCTGGATTCCGATAGAATTTGCTGCACTGGAAAGGCACAACCGTGGTTTGCGGTGCTGGAACTGAGCTGGAGGCCTGCTACCAGTTAATTGTCTCCTGGACAGTGGGGAGAGAAGTCGTTCAAACAGGTGCATGAAACAACCGGAATTTCCCCAAGTGCTCGTTTGGGACTGGAGAAGAGCCGCACCAGGAGCCGACTGTAGCAAGAGACTGGAAGCAAGAGCTACTCTGTCAGACTTCACTGGTAGCCGTCCAGAGTTCCCCCGGGAAGGGTCGATGCAGGTGTGGCAGGCTAGTTGTCTGCATGTGAAGGCTTGAAAAAAATATGGACTTTCGTTCTCGTCTAGGGAGGAATCATAAGTGTTCGACGTGGCTAAAATTCAACACCGTGGCCGTCGCTCTCCTCTAGTAGAGATCTGATAGCAAAACCGTCAGTTTTTTGTAGCTATGGAGCAGTTGTTGAGGCATGTGGACTGAAATAAACAATTTCCAGCAATTAGGTGGTGTCGAGGATCTTTGGAAACAATGGGGCTCACCGGTGTGTTAATAGTGAGAGGAAATCGGCTAGATGGAAAGGGGGTTTAAAATTAGGCTTCAACACCTAATATCCCAAGGAATAGGCACCGTGGAGGATTACAAAAAATTGAAGTCTCAAATTTTTTGCAATGCCCACAAAAGAAGTCAACAAAAATATTTGTAGGCTAGAGATATACAATGTACTGCTCTGATTGACTGTCACATTACACAATAAAATATACATAAATAACGTACAAAAAATGTAGGCAACACATTGAAAATATCATGTCAACATTCTGAACACGACAACGGGCTCGAACCATCCATACGATGACCCTAACCACTCCTACAACTGTAAACCTGAACGGGTTGTGATACGGGTCGGCCAATCCGTGAACTATGATCCCCATTAGTAAGTTACTTCCAAGCTGATTTTTTTGCTTCCACATTTTACAGAGGACACATTGAGTAGGCGATTTGGATTAGCTGCTGGATTTTAGAGTCCAGCTTTTTTGTAAAATCTCTAGCAGTGTATTTGATGTATATTGGGTACTACTGATGCATTAAGATACTTTTTATATGCTTTTGGCAATGTCACACCATTTTTGCACTGAAATTTTACTTCAGAGTAACGTGGAATAATTTTTAAATCTTGAGCATTTGTAGGAATGACAAGAGACTAAGTATGTTGATTTGTATGTCTTTATTGTATTCCATATTAATATACTTCAAACTTTTTTAAAGCAGAAGTTTACAAAAGTCAAAGAGAAGTCCACAAACGTGTACAATAGTTTTCTGAACAAGATTGGGGTCACATCCAGTGGCAGGAAGGAGCATACTGAAGTCAAGATATCAGAGGTTAATGAATCCAACATAATGTCCTTATGTAGTATTAGCCTTCCATATGTTGGTGAGTTTGTAATTATCCTTCTTGGTTATTTTAAATTTATCATTTTCTTAGAAGGTAGTTTACTTGGACCTCCCCTGTAGTTTTGCAAATTTTCAGGTTGCACCACTATATCTTTTGAAATTACAAAGACCTCCCCTGTAAGTTTACATCTCATAACATCTATGCACAAAAATAACCCCTTGAAGAATTATTTTCAAGGTGAGTATTTTTGTGCATGCATGTTAATAAATGCAAACTTACTTGGGATATCTTTGTAATTTCAAAAAAATGGACAGGTGCAACTTGTAATTACAAAGACCTCCCAGGGGAACTTTGGGTAATTAATAGTTTTCTTAAATATAAAACTCAAGCTAAGTAGTTTGCTAAGTTAATGTAGAAAATATCGTTTGCATGACTAAAATTTAGAAGGAAACTGCATGAGCTAAATGGGTTTCTTTTGATTTTTTCCTTTTATGAGACAAAAATAGTAAATTGTGTATGCTTGAATTGATTTTTGTAATAAAATTGAGGTTTTATTTGTAGATAGTAATCAATAAACTTAGCAACTGCACTTTCTGATACGTATACACCTCGCGCATGCACGCTCAGATGATGATTTGCACTACACAAAGCTTCTCGGAGATGCATAGACCTTTAGGAATTATCTTATATTTCATAATTTATTATGTATCTGTTCTTTATGATTTTTGTCCTGTAATGGGGGGACTTCATCCATATAAGAAGTCCTAGGGTTAGAGTATTGACATCTTTGGAGTCTTGAGTGTTTGACTCTCTTGGAGAGTGGAGTGTCAAGGTGGACCCAGACTCTGAATGCTTGGCAGTGGTTCTCTCCTGATTGTATTTTTACTTTTGTTTAATGCAATGCAAGTTATCTGTTTTTGATCTTGATGCGACTACGACGTATCAACTGGTCCGTCCTGTCGCTCTTCGCCGACCACTTTTGTCTGCCGGGAACCAGCCGATTCTCCTTCCTTGTAATGGATCTCCCCCTCCCTCGGATCCCACCTCACGAGATTGCCAACATCCATGCGGACATCCGCCACCTCTGTACAGCTTTACGTTGCACCGTAGTCGCATTTCCGCCGGAACGCAGCGTGGATTTCCTTTCCGTCGTCGACCACTAGACCGTTGTGGCCCCGCGTCCTCCATCCTCGTGGGATCGCCTCCACTGGATCGAGACTAAGTCAATCTCTCTCCTGTCCATGGCGCAGGAGCTCTGTCACCACTTCCTTCAAGCACCGTTCACACAACTGTCCGCTGCCCTCGCTCCTCTAACCACTCCTTTCCCTGTGGCCAAATACACAACCCCGCCTCACCCTGCCGCCGAAGACGCCTCCACGCCTCTCCTTGCTGCCGACGACGCAGTTACGCCTCTTCTTGTTGCCAAAGACACCGTCGCGCCACTTCTTGCTGCCAAAGACGCATTCACGCTTTTCCCTACTGCCGAAGACGCCGTCGCGCCTCTCCCTACTGTCGACGAAGCGTCCACGCCTCTGCTTGTTGCTGAAGACACATCCTCGCTTCTCCCTCCTACCGACGATACAGCCGCACCCGCGCCTAGCCCTGCTGTGGACGAAGCATTCTCGCCCTTCCCTGCTACCCTTGACCGGGGCCGTAGTACACATCCTCCCTCTCCAACACTTTTGCTAGTTGTCTTCCACGCCAAAAGCACTCCATCATTTCTTCCGCTACCCCTACCCGCTGCGTCTCCTTTTCCTGGCATCGAGCACCCTGCTTCCGCGTTCAGTCTGCGTGGGAACTTCCCATTAATGGCATCCTGTTTCTACCCAGGCTTACTGAGCGCCGTACCCCTCATTCCCCCTTGTTCGGTTCTCAATTAGGCTCCGTTTGGAGGGACTTATTTTCACCGGTCAAGCGGTCATGACCGCATGAATCCGGACTTAAATTAAGTCCGGATTCATGCGGTCATGACCGCTTGACCGGTGAAAATAAGTCCCCCCAAACGGAGCCTTAATCTCGTCTGGGCCCCACGCCTCTCTCTACATGCTTCCTCTGTCCCGATTTCCCCTCTTTCATTTTTTTGATGTTGCCACACATTATCACCTTCCCAATCTCTTATTCACAAACGCCCCTTCTCAAATGGATTTTTGCCTTTCTGTTGGGAGCACCCATTCTACTGTGCCCACACTTTTTTTGTCTTGCTCGTCGTGCCGCATTTCCCCACCATTATTCCTTAATTTTTGCCCCTTTGGTTCTCAAGGATCCTCACAAATTAAAGTTGCTCCCATGATTATCCCAGTCTTTTATGTCACGACTATTTAGTTCGACATCTTTTCAATTCTTGGATTGGGTTGTTGCGAGCTTGGCTTTAGTTTCGAACAATCTTTGCACCGATATGCCACGACCGAGTCTGCATGGCACTGCCAAGCTCCTGAGGTTTCACCAAAACCGCCCAACAGAGGAGCCGCCCAAGACTCCACGTCGCGCTCGGGAGACCCTGACCAACTTGACCTTGAGGACAAGGTCAATTTTCAATCTGTGGGTGTTGATACGTATACGCCTCGCGCACGCACGCTCAGATGATGATCTGCACTACACAGAGCTTCTCGGAGACGCAGAGACCTTTAGGGATTATCTTATATTTCATAATTTTTTATGTATTTGTCCTTTATGATTTTTGTCCTGTAATGGGGGCTTCATCTATATAAGAAGCCCTAGGGTTAGATTATTGACATCTTTGGAGTCTTCAGTGTTTGACTCTCTTGGAGAGTGGAGTGTCAAGGAGGACCCAGCCTCCGGACGCTTGGCAGAATTTCTCTCTTGATTGTATCTTTACTTTTGTTTAATGCAATGCAAGCTATCTGTTCTTGATTTTGATACGACTACGATGTATCACTTTCCATCAATCCTGATAATTGTTAGTCTAGCTAAGGGCTAGTAAATAGAACTCAGTTGAATTTAAATTTTGTGGTTTAAATCAATTGTTATATTCTAACACACATAAATCAATTTTGTTTAGGGAAAACGCCATTTACGTACTATTCCAAATACTGGAAATTAATGCCAGATAAAAGTGCTAATTTATGTAGCCTAAATTTATCAAAGGTGATTTTTTATAAACTTTTAAAATGGTTTTGGAACATCGCAGGTTCAAAGTTTCATGGTTCCATGCAAAGTTTAGAAGATATTTGTTATTAAATCTAGATCAATTTTGTCTGATATATCCCAATGCCTAATTATTTCCTATGATAATAGCTATTCACCTGGACTGAACAAGCAGAAAAAATGCGAGACATGTTTGGTGGTGCCAGGGAAACTCGTATGAACAGGTTATTAATGGTCATATCTCTGCAAGCCCCCTTGCATTTTAGTCTTGTTGAACATCTGGTGTGCGTATCTATTATGAACTCTCGTTGTGATCTGGTGAACGGCCATGCAGGAAGAAGTTGAGGAGGAGATCCTCCTGGCCCTTCTTGGACCTAGGTTTCTCATTGGTGGAGAGAGGAGATGAATGATACTTCCGGTGAAGAACCGAGCTTAACCCATACATGAAAACCCAAAGGAAGCTCGAATATCTTCTAAAAGGAAAGGGAGAAGGATGCGGAGTTGAGTAGGAGGGTTTATAAATTAGGTCTTGCATCCCATTCTTACCCATACTTCACTTAAGTAGTGAGTGGGAGATGTTTTCTCTCACCAAGCTATAGTATATGTGAGTAAAAATGTGATAGCACGATGTTATGCCCCCACATCCGCTTGGGTTCTCAGGGCATAAATACTCGCGGCGGGTCAAGGTGCGCGCGCAAGACAACGGGGCTGAACCATCCGGTTCAGCCCCCATTCATTAAATCGGCCAGAAGGGGGCTGAACCACTCCGGTTCAGCCCCACTTGGGGGGGGGGGGCAGCCGGCCCCCTCCTTTCCCCGGGTATTTATAACCCGGGGCTGCTTTGGGAAGGATTATTGAAGATCTCTCAGGTTTTTCTCTTCTCTTTCCCTCAACCCTAACCCTAGTTCTCTCTTTCTCTCTAGAATCTCCATCTCTCCTCTTTTTCTCTTGCTAGTTCATATCATTTGGTATCAGAGCATCCTTTCTGCGACCATGGTGACACGTTCGGAGGCGGAGACCGCACGATTGGCTACCCTAGAGGAGAACTACGTGGGGTTGGCGGATTCGGTGACGGCCATGGAAGGCCGCTTGGACACGTCCACAAAAAACATGGAGGAACGCATGGATGAGATCAAGGCGCTGTTGATGCAATCGTTGAAGGGCAAGGCGGTTCAAGGAAGCGATTCTGAAGCCGAAGCACCACAAAATGCCCGATCTACGGGCAACAGAGGAAGCGCGGGGTCGGGACACTTCGGTCCCGACGGAATCGGGACCGATCCAGGCCGCACGGAACCAGCGGGCACCGGATCGGCCCCCGCCTGGATGGGAGCACCGCACGCCTACCACGGCTGGTCAACCGTGGCCGACGGGACCGGCGGAAGCCGGCCAGGGGGCGCCTACGCCGCACGCCCGCCTGCGGCCTGGATCGGCCAGCCAACGCCGATTTCGGGCGTTCCGGCCGGAAACGGGGCAGGTGGCCCGTCCGCTGCCCAGGAAGGGGCCGGGGCCGACCTATGGAGAAACCGGGAGGCACCAGCGGCTCCCTTGCGACCACCGGGGGCTGTTGACGCCAATTTCGGAGGGAGAACGGGCCTTCTACCGACGGCGCAGCACATGGGAGGTCCAATGAGGTTTGGAAACGGCGAGACATGGGCCGAGCAGCCACGCCGTCAGGGATTTCACGGTGGGGGACAACAATGGGGCGGCGGCCAAGGGGGAGCTAATTTCCACGACCCATTCGGCCGACCACAGCATGGACCGGAGTTCAACGGGAGACATGGAGATATGCAACAACGGCCCTACATGCCTCCAAAGAGAACTCGCATGAATTTCCCGAAATTCCGCGGCGGGGATGCCTTGGAATGGGTGCAAAAGGCGGAGTTATTTTTCACTTACCAGGAGATATCGAATGATCAGTGGGTGCAGCTGGCTTCTTTCCATCTGGAGGAAGATGCATATCAGTGGGCTCAGTGGTTCATACGGGCCTACGGGTACGCAACATGGGCGAATTTTGTGGAAGGGTTTGTGGCTCGTTTCGGACCGTTGGAGTACGAGGATGTGGAGGCTACGCTACAGAAACTCCGTCAGAAGGGCACAGTGATGGAGTACCGAGCGGATTTCGAGAAGCTCGCAAACTGGGTTAATTGGGAGGAGAAGACGCTCGTCAGTTGTTTCATATCCGGCCTGCGGGACCATTTGAGGGATGAGGTCCACGCGTATATGCCCCGCAGTTTAAGCCATGCTATCAGTCTGGCCCGCATCCAGGAGGAGCGCTTCAACCGCCAAAGAACTCGAGCCCCACCAAGGGCTCCACCCGCCCCTGCAACGGGCCGACGGGAACAGGCACCGGCAGCGCGGCCGACGGTGACACGACTTACGTGGCCTGAGCTGCAGGCCAGGAAGGAGAAAGGATTGTGTTTCAACTGCGATGAGAAATACGCACCGGGGCATCGATGCCAGAAGGTGCAGGTCTTCATGCTGCGGGAGGAGGACGAGGAGGAGGACCACCCGAGCCTCGAGGCAGAGGAGGAGTTGGATCTGGCTGAGTTTGGTGTTTCGATTCAGGCTATGGAGGGGTGTGTGGCACCCACCACCATGCGGATCAAGGGCAGGATTGGCAAGGAACGGGTCACCATTCTCATTGATAGTGGGAGTACCCACAATTTCATCAACCCTGAGGTGGCACTGAGGACAGGACACCCAGTTGACAGGAACGCGGCGTTCCAGGTGATGGTCGCGGATGGCAGCAAACTGCGGTGCGAAGGGGCACTGAAGGGCGTGGAGATACAACTTACAGGTTATGTGTGCCGCACCGACGTCTACCTCCTTCCGATTAAAGGGTCTGATATGGTGCTGGGGGTACAGTGGCTCCGCCAACTGAGGCGGGTAACTACGGACTGGGACCGCATGACACTGGAGTTCACGCAGCAGGGGACGGATTACTGTTTGCAGGGTATCCGATCCTCCCCTCTCAAGGAGATCTCCCTACGGAGCCTGCAGAGGTTGGAGGAGCAGGGTAGTATGATGGCCGTGATACTCGGGATGGCGGCGGAGGGGGCCGACACGCAGAGGGCGCCGGACCCGATACAGTTTCTTTTAGCCCAGTATGAGGACGTCTTTCAGGAGCCGCACACTCTGCCTCCCTCACGCTTCCGGGATCATCAGATACAGTTAAAGACAGGGACGGACCCTACCAATATACGTCCCTACCGCTACCCGTACGTGCAGAAGGCAGAGATCGAACGTAGCGTCCGGGAGATGCTAGTGACGGGCATTATTCGGCCCAGCACCAGCGCGTTCTCTTCTCCGATCATCTTGGTCAAGAAGAAGGACGGCTCCTGGCGCTTCTGCGTCGATTACCGGGGGCTGAATAGCTCCACCATCAAGGACAAGTTTCCCATTCCTATGATTGAGGAGTTGCTGGATGAGCTGCATGGAGCGAGTTTGTTCACCAAACTGGATCTCCGGTCCGATTATCATCAAATTCGGATAAAGGAGGAGGATGTCCACAAGACGACGTTCCGGACCCACGACGGTCACTACGAGTTCTTGGTGATGCCGTTTGGGTTGGCCAACGCTCCCTCCACCTTCCAGGCTGTTATGAACGAGATCTTTCGCCCACTTCTTCGCCGGTATGTCCTGGTATTTTTTGATGATATACTAATTTATAGCAGGACTTGGGACGACCATTTGGAGCACGTGCGACATGTCCTTACTATACTGCGGGAAAACCAGTTATTCGCCAAAAAGTCCAAGTGCTCCTTCGGCCAGAGTCAGGTCGAGTACCTGGGGCACCTCGTGTCCGCCCGGGGGGTCCAGGCAGACCCACAAAAGATTGAGAGTATGGTGTCGTGGCCCCAGCCCACGACGGTTCGAGCCTTGCATGGCTTCCTCGGGCTGACGGGGTACTACCGCCGTTTTGTCAAGGACTACGGCAAGATTGCTCGACCCCTGACACAGTTGCTGCAGAAGGGTGCGTTCCAGTGGAGTATTGAGGCGGACGAGGCCTTCAGGGCCTTAAAGCAGGCCATGACCACTACACCGGTGTTGACGCTACCGGATTTTAGCAAGGAATTTGTGGTGGAGACTGACGCCTCCGGCGTCGGCCTTGGGGCAGTCTTGATGCAGGAGGGCCGCCCGCTCGCTTATTTCAGCAAGGCTTTGGCCCCACGGACGTTGGGGCTTTCCACGTACGAGAAGGAGATGTTGGCTATTATACATGCAGTCGAGATGTGGCGACCCTATCTCTTGGGCCAGCACTTCCAGGTCCGTACGGATCACCAGAGTTTGAAGCACTTCCTCGAGCAGCGCTTGGCGTCTCCACTGCAGCAGAAGTGGTTGACCAAGCTGATGGGGTACGATTATGAGATTGTGTACAAACAGGGCAGAGAAAATGTGGTCGCCGATGCTCTCTCCCGCCTCCCTGAGAGCTCTCTCTCTCTCATGTATCGGGACCAGTGGTTACCACATTGGACGAGATGCAGGCAGCGGTACTCCAGGACCCCGAGTTACGCACCATTATCGAGACACTACAGCAGGGTCAAGCTACAGAGCCGGGTTACCATCTTCTGGGTCAGCGGCTGTACTTTCAAGGCAGAGTGGTCATTCCATCCGCGTCGCCGTGGCGGACGGCGATGATGCAGGAGTTTCACGCTTCACCCACAGGCGGCCATGCAGGGATTCTACGAACGCTTCAGCGGCTCCGAGCAAATGTATTCTGGAAGGGGATGCGACGCGATGTCCAACAATTTGTGCGGGAGTGTGACATTTGTCAGCGGCAGAAGTATGAGACTACATCACCTGCGGGGCTTCTTACACCGCTCGAGATTCCGAACCAGGTCTGGGACACCGTTTCCATGGATTTCATTGACGGATTGCCCAAGTCCCAAGGCAAATCCGTCATACTGGTGGTGGTAAACAAGCTTTCCAAGTATGGTCATTTCCTTCCGTTGAGCCATCCGTACACGGGGGAGACAGTCGCAGAGTTATTTGCGCGAGAGATTGTGCGCCTCCATGGCCTCCCACGCTCCATCATTTCCGACAGGGACCCGGTCTTTATCAGCAGTTTTTGGCGGGAGCTTTTTCGACTCCAGGGCACGACACTGCGCATGAGCACCGCCCACCATCCCCAGACGGACGGACAGACTGAGGTCCTCAACAGGGGGGTGGAGACCTATTTACGGTGTTTTGTGATAGACGAGCCGCGCACGTGGACGCGTTGGTTGCATTGGGCGGAGTACTGTTACAATACGTCATTCCACACAGCCAGCAAGCTCACCCCCTTCGAGGTGGTCTACGGCCGTCCTCCTCCTACTTTGAGTTCGTATGAACCCTCCAGCACCGCTCTTCCAGCTGTAGAACGGACACTTCAGGACAAAGATCGCACTTTAGCTTTGCTCCGGGACAACCTGCGGGTCGCGCAGGACCGCATGAAAGCACAGGCCGACAAGCACCGGACAGAGCGCGAGTTTGCCGTGGGCGATGAAGTTTCCTCAAGCTCCACCAAGCTCCAACCTTACCGCCAGCTGTCAGTCTCTCGGCGGACGAATCAGAAACTCGCCCCACATTACTACGGGCCATTCCGCATTCTTCGTCGCGTGGGCTCCGTGGCCTACACCTTGGATCTCCCCGCGGGGTCTCGCATCCACCCGACATTCCATGTATCTGTTTTGAAGAGAAAGCTTGGGGCTTCCGTTCAGGCCAGCCCTTCACTTCCCGAGGCGACCAGCATGGGTGAGTTGCGTCTGTCACCGGAGGCCATTTTGCTCACCAAATGGAAGAAGTCCGGCACGGAATATCGGCCGGCAGTGCTCGTCAAATGGAAGCAGATGGACACAGTGCATAACTCCTGGGTTGACTTGTTGGACTTCCGCGAGCGGTTTCCGGACTTCCACCTTGCGGACAAGCTGGTGCTTGATGGGGAGGGGAATGTTATGCCCCCACATCCGCTTGGGTTCTCGGGGCATAAATACTCGCGACGGGTCAAGGAGCGCGCGCAAGACAACGGGGCTGAACCATCCGGTTCAGCCCCCATTCATTAAATCGGCCAGAAGGGGGCTGAACCACTCCGGTTCAGCCCCACTTGGGGGGGGGGGGGGAGCAGGCCCCCTCCTTTCCCCGGGTATTTATAACCCGAGGCTGCTTTGGGAAGGATTATTGAAGATCTCTCAGGTTTTTCTCTTCTCTTTCCCTCAACCCGAACCCTAGTTCTCTCTCTCTCTAGAATCTCCATCTCTCCTCTTTTTCTCTTGCTAGTTCATATCACACGATAACTACAAATGTACCATGTGAATAATTAAAATGACGATACAACGTCATCTAATGGGTGCTAACCTTTTACCAGAACAGGCGTTTGCACGTTCCTTGCTCTATTTGTCCCATCACAGTTGAAGCATACTCTTTGGTGCATCGTTTGTTTAGTTCTTGTGTCATGTTTTAAGAGTGGATGGTTGTTAGGGTCCTTGCCCTTGGGTGTCATCGACATCACAACATGTCATTGGGATGGTTAGAAGAATTGTCTTTGTTGGGAGGAAAAAAATTATATTATCATTACTGAAACATGTAACACTCCTCAATATATAGGAGTGACAAACATACAAGAACAAAATAAAATAAAGCCAAAACCTACCACTCCCCCTTAAGTTGGGCTTGTGATCTCTGTCACACCCAACTTGGATATAATACCAAAACACCTATGAGACAAAGCCTTCATAAGCACATCAACCAGCTGTTGAACAGAGGGAACAAATGAAGCGCTAACAACTTCTCTCACTATGTTTTCCTTGATGAAATGTCGATTGACTTCAACATGTTTAGTGCGGTTATGCTGAACATGATTGTGAGCTATGCTAATGGTGGCCTTGTTTTCACAGTATAGCCGGATGGGGCCTTTGCCTTAAATCCCAAGTTCAAGCAAAAGGGATCGAATCCACATTCCTTTACATATTCCCTGGGCCATAGCCCTAAATTCTGCTTCGGTACTGAATTTGACAACAACACGCTGTTTTTTGTTCCTCCAAGTCACCATATTTCCCCCAACCAAGGTACAATACCCGGAAGTGGATCTACGATCAACTGACCCTGCCCAATTAGCATCTGTGAAAACTTCAATGGATAATTGTTTGTTTGGAGAGAACAAGATGCCACGTCCAGGAGAGGTTTTAAGATATCCGAGAATCCGATGGGCAACATCCAAGTGGTGCGATTTGGGTGCGTGCATGTACTGGCTAATAAATCCAACATCATAAGAGATATTCGGGCGAGTATGAGATAGGTGGATGAGTCTCCCCACCAGCCGTTGAAAGCCATTCATATCCGTGATAGGTTCTCCACCATCCCGGCCTAATCTATGGTTTGCTTCAATGCGAGTGTCAGCAGGTCTACATCCACTCATCCCCGTAGTCTCCAACAGGTCAAGGATGTACTTCCTCTGTGAGGTAAAGATATCGTGCTTGGATCTGACAACTTCAATGCCAAGATAGTACTTGAGGTTCTCAAGATTCTTTACCTCAAATTCACTAGTCAATCTTATCTTCAGATTTTTTGATTTCTTCCATGTCATCTCTAGTTATGACAATGTCATCCACATAAACTATCAACACCGTCAATTTCTCTTGTTCGTGCGTTACAAATAGGGTATTATCAACATTACTCTGAGTATATTCAAATGTCACAATTGCTCGTTGGAACTTTCCAAACCAAGCCCTCGGGGATTATTTTAGGCCGTATAGAGCCTTCTTCAGTTTGCATACCTTTCCCTCAAATCCCTCAGAGGTAAGACCAGGAGGTAGAGACATAAACTTCATTTTTCAAATCTCCATGGAGGAAGACATTCTTAACGTCCAACTGGCCGAGACTCCACCCTTTGCAGGCTGCACCCAGGAGAAAATACGGATAAAATTCATCTTTGCAACTGGAGCAAATGTTTCTTGATAATCAATCCCGACCGTTTGGGTGTATCCTCTAGACACCAACCTAGCCTTGTAATTGTCCACAAGACCATGAGAGTTTTGTTTCACCGAAAAAATCCACTTACATCCAACCACGATCTTGCCTTGATGTAGATAAACAAGGTTCCATGCGCAATTCTTCTCAAGGGCTATGATCTCTTTCCGCATAACATCTTTTCACTTTTGATGCATTAGAGTTTTCTACCACGAAGAAGGGATGAAAATGGAGGACAAAGAAGTGACAAAGGCTTTACGCCGGGAAGGCAATGAGTCATAAGTCACAAAATGAGATAAGAAATGTCGAGTGGAAGCACTGTTACCTTGAGGACTGGTAGACATATCAGGCGTGGATTCTAGTATAGTGTGAAAAAACTGACTGTTTGTGCCCCTTCATCGACGAATATAAACCTACAAAGCAGGAGTAGGACGAGGAGGCAAAGCCGGCGGCAGAACCACTGGTGGAATGGTAGGCTGATATAGAGGAGATATAGGTAGGGAATGGTGGGGGAGCTCACTTCCGTGGTAATAGTCTCCCCCTGAAGAGAGCTTCTATAATAGGACTTGAATTTATGGAAAGTGACATCCATGGAGACAAAAGTCTTGCGGGTCACGGGATGAGAACACTTATACCCTTTTTTGTTGTTCGAGTATGCAATGAAGACACATTGAAGCACCCGGGGATCAAACTTGGAGGTGTGGTGCACATGGACAAAACACACACATCCAAAGATACGAAGAGTGAGCTCAGTAGGAAGTATATTGAGAGCTTTTAACAGAGTTTTGTGGATTAGGATACAAGTTGGCAGATAATTAATACGATGCGTAGCCGTGAGGACAACGTCCCCCCAGTAGTATTGGGTAGGTGCATCTGAAGTAATAAACAACGAACAACCTCCCGGATATGCCGATTCTTTCGCTCGACGATCCCATTTTGGGTAGGAATGTACACACATGAAGTTTAGTGGATGATACCCAAGTCACAATGGTAGTGTTCAAAGTGAGAGTTAACGTACCCACGACCATTATCACTTTGCAATGCTCTCATAGTGACATTGAATTGGGTGGCAATCATTTTATGAAAACGCTGAAATAAAGGAAAAACATCAAATTTGCTTTTCATGCGAAAACTCATGTGCACTTAGAAAAACAGTCAATAAAAATGACGAACCATTTGCACCCTAAAATAAAAGCAAAAGGGCTAGGGCCCCAAACATCAGAGTGAATAATCTCAAAAGATGTAGCACAAGGAGGGATATTCGAGGAAGAGATGCTTGTTTGTGCTTACCCAGTTCACATACATCACAACGAAAGGTGTTAAAAATAGAGGTTGACATAGTAGGAAACAATAATTTCCTAATAGAGATAGATGGATGTCCAAGACGACAGTGACAGGAGTTTAAAGTAGAAGATGAAGCCACATGAAGAGCACTCAGAGGAGTAGGAGCCGAGCTAGAGGGGTCAAACAGATACAGTCCATCACACATTTTTCCAGAGCCAATCACCTTCCCCGTCGTCAGGTCCTGAAAGATACAAGAAGATGGGAAAAGAAGTCATTGTGCAGTGCATAGAGTTTGTCAATTGACTAATAAAAAGAAGATTTCGAGTAAATTTATGAACATGAAGAACAGACGAGAGAGTGATGGAAGAACATGAAATGGTTTCTTTGTCATCAATAGAGGAAAATGAACCAAACAACACTCACTTTGTCACGACTAGACAAAGGAGAGTGGGATACAAAACCTGAAGCAGTGTCAGTCATATGATCAATGTCTCTGTTGTCGATGATCCACTGGGTGGAGGGACGACTGATAGAAGAATGAGCACCTGGGGGCCCCTAGTGTGCATATCAGGAGGATGAAGTTGATGTCTCTGAAGGATGGCCGTGCATCAGACGACAAAAGACAAGAATTTTGTCCAAAGAAAGGGTTGAAGGGGTTGTCGGAGAAGACGTATCATCAGAAGCATCCGAGAGATGAGCAGAGCAGGACTGGGATGACGGCCCAGAGAGTGACCATAGCCACGACTTTCCTCTGGGCGGAGGAAAGTCGTGGAGCTTGAAATAGGCGTCCCTCATATGACTGGCCCTCTTGCAATAATCACAGATTAGATGATCCTTCTCCCCAGACGTAGGAGGGAATTCACGAGGAGGACGCTCACCAGGGCTAAAGTAAGCGGCAAGAGCAGAGCCTTCTGAGGTAGGGTCGGAATGTAAAGTCTGGCGACGATCGTATTGTTGCTGATCAAGATTGCGATAAAGAAGGAAGAGGAGACCGACCTAGAATTAAGACGCTAATTTAATCAAAGTCACGATGCAGGCCATGGAGAAACTCAAAGATCTGATTATGTTCTTCACGAACCCAAACAAGAACTTCGTCTTTAGGGGAGGTAAGAGTGAGAGCATCGAAGTGATCATACTCTTGATATATCTGAGTAAACTCCAGGTAATAGGAAGAAGGAGAGCGATCGCCTTACGACAACAGGAAAATCCTGCGTCGAAGTTGAAAGATCTGAACAACATTGTTATGATATGATAGTTTAAAAGAGTCTAGAATAGGGAGTTTCTGGAGTCTTCCCTTGCTGGTGGGAAAACCTCCTGCAGTCTATAAAAATGGATGAGTGTTCATTTGAGTTAGGAGTCTTGAAAGCAATTTAGAATCAATCCAGCAATGTATGCAAGACACCAAAGAGTCAAGTTGTAAAGCTTCAAAGCTATGAATAGAAGTTTGAGTGTTATTGAGTGTTCTTCACTTTCCACCATATACTTGTGTGTGTGCATATAGTTTTGCTGGTAGAGAAGAGGTGAAGGTTGACTTAGCTATTGTGAAGGGCGCAAAAAGGATCTAAGTCCGCACAGATCAAGGTTTGAGCGCGGGTCAAGGACTGTGTTCATGACACATTGCTCCTCTTCCTGTACCAGCATGCCGCCCCCATCACCTCCCCACCGCCGATCCAAGTTCCCCCTCCATTTTCTGCTCTAGAACGCCACTCGTAACGCCAATCCCGCGCCTCTCCAACCCTCCACAACCCAGTTCGTGCCTCTCCTTCCCTTCCCGCCGCATATCCTAGCCTCTCCATGTGACGGGAAGAAAAACAAAATCAATGGCTCAGATTCAAAACTGTCATCCAGCGGTCTATACAACTCCAGCTATTACGATCCAGGGGAAGGACCAGGTAATTAAAGTCTGCCAGCTGTCTTCCCCTCCAACGAATAATTGTAACGGTCCAAAAGGCATTATTATAAATAGGACGAACCCATGTAATAAACCTTTTTTAATGATAATATTAGTGCTTTCTTTTTTTAGTTTAATAGCATAATTAGTGTTAGCAGTAACCTTGCCGATCAACCCATCTTCCTAAGTCAGAACACTACACAAATATTTTGGTAGTGGTCGATCTGTTAACCAAAGGAGCACATTTTGCACCCCTAACCACACTGATGTCACCGATTATGGCGCGCACATTTTGGGATAATGTCGGTAAACTCCATGAATTTCCTGACACAATCATTTCCGACCGTGACTCAGTATTTCTAAGTAAATTTTGGCGCGAACTATGTGCCCAACAGGGAACCAAGCTCAGCTTCAGCTCCGCTTACCATCCTCAAACCGATGGTCAAACAGAGCGATTGAATAGATGTTTGAACCAATACCTGAGGATTTTCGCACATCAGAATCCCAGGAATTGGTTCAAACTGCTGAGTTGGGCTGAATATTACCATAACACTACGTTTCATTCGTCGGCCGGCATGGCGCCATTCGAAGCCATGTTCGACTGACGACCACCTGCATTTGTTCGTTATTATACTGACACTAGTCATATACAGACAGTACATG
Organism: Platanthera guangdongensis; assembly: GCA_039583875.1. Classification (NCBI taxonomy): domain Eukaryota; kingdom Viridiplantae; phylum Streptophyta; class Magnoliopsida; order Asparagales; family Orchidaceae; genus Platanthera; species Platanthera guangdongensis. The sequence goes on along the minus strand of CM077155.1, from coordinate 155,587,790 downwards.
CCGAATTACAGGATCAAAATAAGTTAATAACACTGTTCCACCAGAATCTTGATAAGGAACAACAACGAATGAAAGCTTCTGCTGATCAATGACGAACTCCTCTGCAATTATCTGTCGGAGACATGGTTGTGTTAAAATTGCATCCGTATAAACAGATATCTATGAAACATCAGAAATTAACGCGCTTCAACGTAAAATATTACGGACCTTTTAAAATAATAGACAAAATAAATGAAGTCACCTTCAAACTAAACTTACCAACATATTCAAAAATTCATCATGTATTTCATATATCTTGATGGAGATCAACGACGACGATGGCCCACGCACGTTTATTCCCGCCGAAAGCGGACGTGATGTTCTGATCCCGTACCTTGAGGGCCCTTCCGGACGATCCGAGCACGCGGATGCGTCTGGAAGGTCGACGAGAGTATTTTTTGTATTTTGTTTTATTTTATTCGGACAAGTATTGACGTTATTTTGGCACCCGGAAGATCGGACAATCTGAGCCATTGATTCCGGATGCCCTAGCTTTTATGTTCTATTTAAAGGAGCCATGAGGAGGGTTTTAGGCACCAATTGCTTGAGTGATTTTTCAGCCGGTCCGGTTGGTGCGACGCCAACACCCCCAGGTGCGACGCCTAGGGTTTTCTCCCGATACCGCTGCCGTTCTCCCCTCCCGCGCCTCCGCCGATCCTCCCTCGCCATTGACGGGCCACCTCCAGCCAAACCCAGCCCCGGCCAGCCCTTCCCGACCCTCTCTTAACCCCGTCGACCTACCTCCCGCCCTCCTTCTGCACCGGCGGTCCTCCACCAGCCATCCATCCACTCCGACGCCTACCTCCAGCCCTCCTCCACCTCGCCAAGCCTCTCCCGGCCCCCCTTCAACCCCGACGACCACCATCAGCCTTCCCGCAACCTCGACAGCCCCACTCCAGCCCTCCACCACTCCCTTCGACCCCCGTCCAGTCCACTTGCACCCTTGAGGAGCACCTACTCCCTCCACTCAGCCACCATAACCCACCGCCGTTGGCCACCAAAGACCCGGATCCATTCCTCTCCGCATTCGGCGTCCCCCGCCCGATTGGCTCTTCATATGGTTGTAAGTCGTAATTTGGATTTGAGTTTAAACATGGTTCGCTTTGCTTAGATTTCTATTTGCTTTGTTTATCAATTAAGTGGTATTTGGATTACTTGATTTTGTGCTAACCTGCAGGGCAAACACGTTTATCATTTAAATCTTTGCGCTCCCGATTCGTAATCACGCCCGCGTGTTTTTCTCCTTGCTTAAATCGTTTTGTGGAGTTCTGCATAGGTTTAAAACGACCCATTTAATTCACTCTAAAAATTGCCTGGACTTCGTGAAGCTCGTGCCGTGTTGGATTTGCCTCGTCACAAAACCTGTAGTGCGTCTAGTTCCCAACACCCTAGCCTGCCCCTGCGTCAGATTGGTATCAAAGCGAGGTTCACGCACGTCGCATGTTACGTAGTGGTAGGCCATTTAGACGAAACATGTCTGAACCGAACCTCACTGATGAGCGGGCCGGCAATTCCAACTCCAATTCGGAATTGTCCCCCGCCGAATTTCAACGCGTGATGTTAGACCGTTTTGATCAATTGGGCGTTCAAATCAATGAACTTCGTGCGCGCCAGAACGCATACGAAGGCCAGGGCGACCACGCCGTCCCCCGAGGGTACCCAGATCCCCCTGGCTATGATCATGATCCCCCACGACGCCATGGGCAGCCCCGATACGACTATGCCCGCCTTGACCGCCTTGACGGCTACCCCGAACACCGTGGAGGGACACCACCACGAGAGGATGACATCATTCGCCGTATTCGTATCGAGGTTCCAACATTTGACGGCCATCAAGATCCCGGAGCATTCAGTGACTGGCTTCGGGAGATGGAACACTATTTTGACTGGTACGACATGAGTGATGAGCGCAGAGTGAGATTTGCGCGTATGAAGTTAGTGGGATCTGCGATGAATTACTGGACTAGTGTAGAGCGAGCCTTAGAGCGGGATGACTATCGACCCATTATTAGGTGGGAGGATATGAATAGACGTTTGACGGAGAAATACCGTCCCGCGTCATATCGTGATCGATTGTTAGATCAGGTCTATGCGCTTCAACAGGGCACGATGTCAGTAGCTGAATATATGACCAAGTTTGATGACTTGATGGTGAGGAGTGATCTTCGAGAGGAGAGCAGTACCGCAGCTTCCCGGTTTCGATACGGCCTACGGCCCGAGATTAGAATGGAACTGATTCCTCACTGACGAGAGACAGTCGAGCAAATTTATGAGTTGGCCTTGGAGTACGAGCTCTACCTCCGGACCACCGGGCAACGCCAGTAGGTCCCTAGGGCTGATGGTCCCGCATTCAGGAGGACCACCCCTCCGCACCTCCAGGCCCCCGTTCCTCCCCACATCCCTGAGGATGTGAAGGGGAAGGCTGTTATGACTGGGCCTCCTAGGCCCAGTGGTCCTCAGTGCTATAGATGTTCTAGACGAGGTCATTATGCCGCACAGTGCCCATGCGGAACTTGTTGATTGAGGAGGAGGAAGACGAAAGTGTAGACCCGGTGAGAGAGACTGAGGGCGATGTAGTAGCCACTGTTGAGGAAGACTGGAAGAGTGACGCTGAGAGATATCTAGAGCTAGGAGTTATACGCCGCCTTTTGCATACCCCTCATTCGGAGGATGATTGGCGACGTACCACCATCTTCTATACTTATTTCCAGAGCGCAGGCGGCCCCTGCAAGCTTGCTATCGATGGGGGGAGCTGCGTGAATATTGTCGCCAAGAAGGCGCTCGAGCGGATGCAGATCACCCCCGAGCCGCACCCCCAGCCCCATCGTGTCCTATGGGTGGACAAGTCTGCTATCCAGGTCACCCAGCGGTGTCTAGTGCCCCTGCGACTAGCGTCCTTCGAGGACAAGGTCTGGTGTGACGTCATCCCGATGGACGTAGCCCATGTCCTCTTAGGTCGACCCTGGCTGTTTGATCGCGACGTGACGTGTTTCGGGCGATCGAACACATGCATATTTTATGATCGGGGCCAGAAGATCACCTTGGCCCCGACCCAGCCCAAGGACTCATCCAAGGGCAAGGTCGATTCCCCCGTCAGTGCCGGGTCCTCCACGCCCCTGCACCTTCTGAGGATGCATAATTTCATGAGAGAGAGCCTAGACTCGGGGATCGTATTTATTGTAGCGGCTACCTTGGCTCCTGACACTCCTAGTGGAGGTGTCGTTCCTACTGACCCTGATTTACAACGACTATTGAGGGAGTTTACGGACATCACGCCCGAGGAGCTTCCCGATGAGCTTCCCCCTCTGAGGGATATCCAACACGCGATCGACCTTGTGCCGGGGGCATCTTTGCCCAACCTCCCACACTACCGTATGAGCCCGACCGAGCATGCCGAGCTGAAGCGGCAGGTTGATGATTTACTTAGGAAGGGTTTTGTACGCGAGAGCTTGAGTCCATGCGCGGTCCCCGCACTTCTCACCCCGAAGAAGGATGTGAGTTGGTGCATGTGTGTTGACAGTAGAGCCATCAATAAGATCACGGTGAAGTACCGTTTCCCGATTCCCCGTCTCGACGACTTGCTTGACGCTATGGCTGGCGCCCGCATTTTCACGAAAATCGACCTTAGGAGCGGGTATCACCAGATTAGAGTCCGTGAGGGAGATGAATGGAAGACGGCCTTCAAGACGAAGGATGGCCTATTTGAGTGGTTGGTGATGCCCTTCGGATTGTCGAATGCCCCCAGTACGTTCATGCGGGTGATGACCCAGATCTTGCGGCCCTACAAGGGCAAGTTCCTAGTTGTGTACTTCGATGACATTCTTATCTATAGCCAGGAGTGTACTGTCCATCTACACCACGTCCGATTGGTGTTCGACACCCTCAGGAAGGAGCATTTGTTTATCAATATGAAGAAGTGTGATTTTCTGGCCGAGTCGGTCCACTTTCTTGGCTATATTATTTCGGCGTCGGGCATCTCCGTGGACCCCGACAAGGTGAGAGCGATCCGTGAGTGGCCCGTCCCCACGACCATCCACGAGGCCAGGACTTTCCATGGACTTGCCACTTTCTACAGGAGGTTTGTCCGAGGTTTTAGCGCGCTTATGGCCCCCTTTACGAATTGCCTTCGTAAAGGAGACTTCGTTTGGACCACGGCCGCCACTAAGGCCTTCGAGGAGGTCAAGGATCGTTTAGCTTCTGCCCCTGTTCTTAGATTGCCAGATTTTATCCTAGCCTTTGAGGTTGCGTGTGATGCTTCAGGACTAGGGATCAGAGGAGTACTTAGCCAGTAGGGCCATCCGATTGCATATTTCCGCGAGAAGTTGAACGAGGCCCGCCAACGGTATTCCACGTATGACCGTGAGTTTTATGCGATCATCCAGACCTTGCGTCATTGGCGGCATTATCTCCTGCACAAGGAGTTCGTGTTATACTCTGACCATCAGGCCTTACGATACCTTGAGTCCCAGTCAAAGCTGAGTCATAGGCACGCTAAGTGGGTAGAGTTTCTGCAGAGCTATCACTACGTTATCAAACACCGCGCGGGTGTTGAAAACAAGCCGGCTGATGCCTTGAGTCGCCGGATTAACCTCCTGCAGGCGATGAGCACACGTGTCACTGGTTTTGAGTGTCTCGTTGTAGAGTATGCCGAGTGTTCGGATTTTGGGGATATCTATAGGTCCCTCACCCGGGACCCACCAGACACTATTGAGGGGTTTACGGTTTTCGAGGGATACCTGTTCTTCGGCACCCGACTCTGCATTCCCTCCACTTCTCTCCGTGACTTTCTGATCTGGGAGATGCATGCGGGAGGTGCCGCGGGACACTTTGGGCGAGACAAGACTATCGCCTTAGTTGAGGATTGTTTTTATTGGCCTTCACTGAAGGGGGACGTAGCGCGTGTGACGAGGCATTGTAGGACGTGCCAGATGGCAAAAGGTTCACGCCAACCCAGTGGCCTGTATTCTCCTTTACCTATTCCTCACAGACCCTGGGTTGACATCAACATGGACTTTGTTCTTGGGCTGCCCCGCACGCCCAAGAAACATGATTCCATTTATGTTGTCGTGGATCGCTTCTCGAAGATGACCCACTTTATCCCATGCCGCAAGACGGCCGATGCCTCCTGGGTTGCCGTCCTATTCTTTAAGGAAGTCTTTAGATATCACGGATTACCTTCATCTATAGTGTCTGATCGTGATGTCCGGTTCATGAGCTATTTCTGGAAGACACTATGGATGAAGATTGACACCACTCTGAAGTTTTCCACCGCCTACCACCCACAGACGGATGGACAGACTGAGGTGGTCAATAGGAGCTTGGGTTCCCTCCTACGTTGCCTTGTCGGTGAGCATGTGTGTACTTGGGATTCCGTGTTGCCCCTAACAGTGTTCGCGTATAACAGCTCAGTGAATCGGACTACTGGCCTTAGCCCATTCCACATCCTGTTAGGGTACGAACCCCGGAAGCCGGTTGGCCTAATTCCCCTCCCACTTGAGTCCCGCCCTAGTGAGTCGGCCGAGTCCTTTATCCAGCATATGTATGAGCTTCATGAATCCATTTGAAAGAAAATCGCAACAAGTAATGATAATTATAAAGCTTATGCGGATGTACACAGGCGGGAGAGGAGCTTTGAGATTGGCACGCAGGTTTTGGTTCGTCTTCGTGCTGAGCGGTTCCCCTCCGGAACCGCAAAGAAACTAAATGCCAGGCGGGTGGGCCCTTATACGGTGGTAAGAAAGATAGGGCCAAATGCTTATGAGATTGATATCCCAAGGCACATGGGGATCAGCAGAGTATTCAATGTGGAAGACTTGACTCCATACTACGAGGAGCAAACTTATGAAGATCCTTTCGAACCCCTTCCCACGGAGCCACCACTTGAGCCACCCCTCTCCCAGCTGTCCCCTTTACCCTCTCTGTCCCAACCTGGGGACTTGACTGTACCACCGGCTGTGCCACCGGAGAGTTCATTAGAGAGTGACCCACCACCTGCAGAGACGACTACGGGCCTGGAGACCATTGAGGGCATCTTAGCCCATGATTACATGACGATCGCTGACCTGAGCACATTGAGATACTTGGTCCACTGGAGAGGCCGTCCCAGCTTTGACGACACTTGGATCGTCCCGAGAGAGCTAGAGAGACTCGCCCCCGAGCTACGCCGGGAGTATGATCGCCTCCATTCCTCGGAGATGAATGCTTCTAAGCCGGGGGGAGTTGATGGCGATCAACGACGACGATGACCCACACACGTTTATTCCCGTCGAAAGCGGACGTGATGTTCTGATCCCGTACCTTGAGGGCCCTTCCGGACGATCCGAGCCCGCGGATACGTCCGGAAGGTCGACGAGTGTATTTTTTGTATTTTGTTTTATTTTATTCGGACAAGTATTGACGTTATTTTGGCACCCGGAAGATCGGACAATCTGAGCCATTGATTCCGGATGCCCTAGCTTTTATGTTCTATTTAAAGGAGCCATGAGGATGGTTTTAGGCACCGATAGCTTGAGTGATTCTTCAACCGGTCCGGTTGGTGCGACGCCAACATCCCCAGGTGCGACGCCTCGGGTTTTCTCCCGATACCGCTGTCGTTCGCCCCTCCCGCGCCTCCGCCGATCCTCCCTCGCCATTGACGGGCCACCTCCAGCGAAACCCAGCCCCGACCAGCCCTTCCCGACCCTCTCTTAACCCCGTCGACCTACCTCCCGCCCTCCTTCTGCACCGGCGGTCCTCCACCAGCCATCCATCCACTCCAACGCCTACCTCCAGCCCTCCTCCACCTCGCCAAGCCTCTCCCGGCCCCCCTTCAACCCCGACGACCACCATCAGCCTTCCCGCAACCCCGACAGCCCCACTCCAGCCCTCCACCACTCCCTTCGACCGCCGTCCAGTCCACTTGCAGCCTTGAGGAGCACCTACTCCCTACACTCAGCCACCATAACCCACCGTCGTTGGCCACCAAAGACCCGGATCCATTCCTCTCCGCATTCGGCGTCCCCCGCCCGATTGGCTCTTCGTATGGTTGTAAGTCGTAATTTGGATTTGAGTTTAAACATGGTTCGCTTTGCTTAGATTTCTATTTGCTTTGTTTATCAATTAAGTGGTATTTGGATTACTTGATTTTGTGCTAACCTGCAGGGCAAACACGCTTATCATTTAAATCTTTGCGCTCCCGATTCGTAATCACGCCCGCGTGTTTTTCTCCTTGCTTAAATCGTTTTGTGGAGTTCTGCATAGGTTTAAAACGACCCATTTAATTCACTCTAAAAATTGCTTGGACTTCGTGAAGCTCGTGCCGTGTTGGATTTGCCTCGTCACAAAACTTGTAGTGCGTCTAGTTCCCAACACCCTAGCCTGCCCCTGCGTCATATCTCTTTTAAAGCCTTACCATGCAGCCTCATAAATCAACATTCACCAGCTACCGCCATTAGACACACAAAATACTCCGATTCATCCGGTATTACCCATACTGGATCAACGGACTATTCGGCGGAACAGAGAGCATATACCCCGGGTTCTCGTTCAGTGGGAAGGATTAGCGCCCGAAGACAGCTCGTGGGAAGATGTCACTTCCCTTCCCACACAGGTAAAACACAAATTAAACAGTAACACTTCTACTAAGACAAATATGTTGCATGCAGGAAATACTTCAACAGACAACAACGACGCTTTTGGTGGATCTAAAATAAACAAGACGAATGAGAAGGACTTATCTGAGAAGGAGCTGAGCATTGGTAAAAGATTCAACCCCCACCACAGCTTTGGACGGCGGATAACGCCGAACTTTCCACAACGTCACCTCTACGAAGATATCATCGACTCGGGCGAAGGCCGACGGTGTCATTCCACGCCATCGCCGATCAGATCGCAAGGGGCCAAAGCACAAGCAAGGGCAGAACTTCAACACTCCCAGACAAATTATAGCTGGCAAGCTATGAGGGCATTGCTTTTACGAGAGGGGAAGTGATGTGACGGGAATAAAAACAAAATCAATGGCTCAGATTCAAAACAGTCATCCAGCGGCCTATACGACTCCAGCTATTACGATCCAGGGGAAGAAGGACCAACTAATTAGAGTTTGCCAGCTGTCTTCCCCTCCAACGGATAATTGTAACGGTCCAAAAGGCATTATTATAAATAGGCCTAACACATGTAATAAACCTTTTTTAATGATAATATTAGTACTTTCCTTTTTTAGTTTAATAGTATAATTAGTGTTAGCAGTAACCTTGCTGGAGCCCACCTCCGGCACGGTTACACTCCACCTCTTCCCGCTCCATAGCACCGCCCCCAACACCTCCGCGCCACAGTCCCGACCTTCCCCGCTACAGATTTCAGCATTCCCACCTCTCCCCACTCCAAAATCCTACCACCCAGCACTTCCCCGCTGTCAAACTACGTTGGCCATCCTTTTCCAACTACCAACTCAACTTCCCCGCTCCATATTCACCACATTCAGCACCTCAACAAGTAATATCCAGCCCAAACACCTTTCCTTATCCACCCTGCAGCCACCGAACACCTCTCCGCATCCACCAAGCACTTCAAAACAACCCGAGTACTTGTAAGTCTTATAGTTTTGATTGTGTTATTTCTGTATTGTGCACTATGAATGTTTTTATTTAGTGGAGCCTATTTTGTAATTGTTTGTCTCAAATTAATAAATATAGATTGTGAGGTTTATTTGCTTAGTATTATTACTAGTATTATTACTTCTGCACTTCAATTGGAAGAGCTAAACTTGTTTGTTTTCACTATATTTGCAAGCCATTGAATGTGTTGCTAAGTCTTTATTGTTTCATTATTTAGATGTTAATCTGGCGACGAAATACTTGCATGCATTTACTTTCAGTACACACACATTGATCACAAGTCCACCCTGCACACACACCATCAGTATGCATTGTATTTTAGGTGCCCGAGCACACTCACCGAGTCTATCCTGCATCGTTTTTTAACTTTTTATTATTTAAAAATAATACAAATTAATACGAAGACATGTGTAACGTTTGTGTTTTTTCAATCACTATATTTATAGTTTGAATATTAAATGGAAATAAAATTTATCTATGCCTCAAATATATCATATCATAGATAAGAACAGTGAATGGAAAATATAATCAAATAAATGCTATCACTTATCATCCAACACTTTGTCTTCCACACGCCTTTCTGTATATTATCATAATATAAATATACATAATTTTTAGCATTTTCGAGCATACTTGGGTATATCTGAGAGTACTTGAGAGTTTTTTTATTTAAAAATAAACAAGAAGATTCCAAGGGTTTCGGGTATGGGTTTTCTAGAGTTTCCCGACTCTGAAACATTTCAGATACAATACAACCATTGCAAGTATCAGTGCTTCCTAGATTCCTGCCTAAACAAGCTCAGTAATAAAAATTATTAAATTAGGATGTTTATATTTGCACACCAAATCTCACTATTCACAACCCTTTGATATTCACAAACTTTTGAGTTTTAATTTCAGACCAATTTGCTATTGGTAGGCCATGAAAAAAAAATTACTCCCATACCTTATAATGTGTTATTTGTGCTTTGTTCTTCTGATTAATTCATGTGTAGTAAAATGTGCATACATGATAATTTAAATTTTAGAAGGATGTTTAATTTGATTTAAATCCGATGTGTATGTATTATTAAATCATGTTTGTCTGATCTTTGCAAGTCTCCTCAAATGTTTTTTTTATCTATTCTCGGAACAAAACACAAAAACTATTGGTGTACATAGTCATCCTCAAAAACCAAATGAGAAACCTGCTTCCCTGCTTCAACCATCTCTGAAATTTATTTAAAAAGGGGGAATAAAATGATTAGTGATTTCAAAAATCTGAAAAGATCTGGTGGTTGTGCAACAATTTACATGTTTGGTGAAGCGCTTTTTGTTGAGAATGCGTTAAAGACTCCTTCTCTTTAGAGCACACAAGGACCATCTCCTCCGACCCTGTGTTGGCCATCACTTCTTCCACGCTGCAGTGCAACGATTTCTTCTCACTTCTTGTGAATGGTACTTATGATGCATAAGTGAAAAAAAGGAGATCGTAAGATCTTTATATGCTGTCATTTGATTTGGATCCTCACTGTCATCTTCATGCTCTTGTGCAATTCACCTCCAAATATCGTGCAACAAGTGATCTCAATCCAATCCTTCTGACAAAATACTTCAGCGGAGTAGCAAGAGCAAGGGATGGGATTGTGCAAGAATCGGGCTAGAAAATAGATTTGTCTACATTTCACCCTTGTGGTGGGATCCTTCCCCGAACCCTCACTGCGCTGGGATGCTTTGTGCACCGGTCTTTCCTTTTTAGTGGAAAATAGGATTTGGAGTATTTTGAGGGTGTGTGAATAGCCATAAAGGGGGTGCAATGGAAGTGTATGGTGAGAAAATATCATGTGGTAGGAAATATAGGCTCCATATCAACTCCATCAGCGGTAATTGAGAATTAAGTGGTGGAAATGATATGTGTGCTTTGAGAGCTGTGGGGAAATATAATCAAAGCAAGGAACAAAAACAAGAAAAATTTGGGTATGGGAAATTGAATCCAAGTAGGAATTAGAAACTGCGAAGACTCGTGTTAGGGGATACTAAATCAAAATACAGTGTGACAAATGGTATTGGCTTATGAAAGTCGGGGACTTAATGCTGAATATTTTCAAGAGAGAAGTAGGTTGTAGTCTCCATGGAACACTTTTATTATTGTGTTAAATGAGAAAATCATCACATAATATAACAAGTAAAGAAAAGTTGGGTGCATGCGGGCTGCAGCACAAACGACACGGATTTATAGAGGTTCCCCGAAACAACACATGTTCGAGTAGTCATTTCTTGCACAACTGTGGGAACCACTGCCAATCCAGACAGCAGAACCTTTTCCAACTAGAGGCTCAATATATCCTATATAATCATTTACACGCGATTATAAAATTGCATCACAAATCTTTTGAAGAGAGATTCAATAACCCTTGGTGAAACGTTTTGTCAGGAAGCTCGAAAATCTTCACAGATTTGTTAAGAAGATCCTGTAACTTTTACAAATTGTGAAAGAGAAGGAATAAAGAGAGTGAGCAAGAGAGCATTAGAAGAATACGTAAGAAATAACTGAGTCTCAACAAATGAGATCACAATTTACATAAGAGAAAAATATTAGAAAAATATTTGATCTGTATTTATTACAAATCTTCCTTTTTCTTTTTAGCTCCCCCGTGCTTTGCTGCTTTGAACTTCAAGTCAACTCTATACGGATAGTGGCCCGAGGCATTGCGAATTGGAGTGTCCCGCGACCTTGATGAAAGCCGCTTGGTGGTGATGCCGGGTGGGCCCCTGGTTGTGATGCCAGGGTGGAAGGCAGGTGTGATGCTTGTCCTGCATCACGGCCGTGGCCCGTAGTCCCCAACCAACTCCCCTCCATGGAATCACCACCATGTGACAGGTTGTTGAGGTTGGGGCTCGATCCCCTAACCTCCTAGATAAGAGTTTCTCACCAACACTCTCATCACCAATTGATCTGATGTACAGATATAGGGTAGGCTAAGGGGTGCGCAAAACCTAAATCTCTAGGGATGGAAATGAAAACTAAACATGCTAGCCCTAATCTATATGCAATGCTACCGTCAGTGATGGTGACGAATTAATACGAGCAACGATAATAGTCATCCCACACAAGAATCTTTGAAAACAAAAATAAGCATTCGGTAAGCAAATATTTAACTGCTTTCCTCCGCTCGAAGGGCCAAAACAAAACGCGCGGAGAATGAATTTCACCTGCAAGTTACAAGCGATTCGAGACGATCTTTCCACATGCAAAATATCCAAGCAAAATAAAATATCAAATCCAATGAATAAGTGCTGAAAATAATCGTCCAATACAACAAAAGACTCACCAAATAGTGGGTTGTTCAAGGCAATGGAGATTTCGGAGCCATAGGCGTTTTGACGGCGATTCAATGTGGAACCAACGGCGGGGAACGATGTAGGTGGATGGAATTCGGCGGTGGGAGGTGAATTCAGGCCGGAAATGAGTAAATCTGTCTATATAGAGATGGATCCGGGCGAGAGAAATTGGATCCGGTGATTTGGGAGCAAATCCGGGCTATGGGATGAGGGGAGGGTAAGTGAAAGTGGTGGATCTGGGCTGGACTATCTATATCGCGGTAGGTTTAGGGAGGAGGAGGCGGTTGAAGGTGTTTCCACGGAAAGGGGGGCGGTGGAGGCCAAGATGCAGCTTTGGACAGCATGCCGACAGTAGTAGGGGGGTTACAAGGGGGCATTAGGGGCTTTTGGAGGGGGAGGAGTAGGTGGCGGTGGCTGGGGAAGGGGGAGGAGTAGGCGACAGTGAAGGTTGGATTGGGGGAAGTGGCTGGCGGTTGGGATTTGGGCGGTGGGGTGGTAGGCGGCTGTGGAAGGGCTGAAACCAGAGGACAACAACTAGGAGTGGGTGTTTGGGCGACGGTAGAGGGATGGGGGAGGAAAAAGAAGGCTTAGGGTTTGGTAATACCTTGAGGAGGGAGGTACACGCCTAGGAGTCGTCACCTAGGGTTCAAAGGATTCAGTACCGTGGCAGGATTGCTGGATTTTGGGATTAGGCTCTCCAAAATCTGCAATAGCCTTAAAACAGCCCCTAACACTCTATTTATGATAAACAGACAACTAGGGTATCCGACCATCGCCGACTATGATTGACCGGTGGTGGAACTACCCAGATACAACAAAAGAAATGTTAAAATAATAAAGTAATATATGAAATTGATTTGCGATGTGGATCCGGACGCATCCGCGGAGTCGGATCGGCGATCCGATCAAGTCCTCCTGTGCGAGTACATGAACATGGGTCCCGCCTTGCGTCGAACCCCTCCCGGTGCATGATCTGATGGATCCCCATCAAAATTCCCCTTGTCTTCTTCTATTCTAACTCCGAATCCGTATGAAATAGGACATGAGACAACTTTACCTTTATTGACTCTTCCATTGCTCTATTTTGAGTCCATACAGGAACATCAACCCGATCGGCTTCGGCCGACAAATGTGAGCCTTGATCAATGAATGACGAGTATATAGTTTTCCGTAGTTGACTGCTGAGAAGTTAGGTTTGATCGACAAATGTCTTTAGCTTGGTCGGAGAATGACGATCAGTGAGCGACGCTCAACGAGCAACAATATTTGATCGATCCCTAACTGCTACATCAGAGAATGAGTTTCTTATTCCGGATCAACACGATCGGGTACTCGGTCCCCGAATGAGTCCCCGATCGACGATCACTTGGTCGACGATCTTCAAGTCCTAAGCAGCCCATTCCATTTTTCTCGGCTCCTCTTTTGTTTCTTCTTTCCCGACCACTCTCATCTGTCTTCATCTTCCTATAGTCATTTTCGCACCCTTTTATTATATAAGTAATATTATCATCAATGGTTTTGTTTTGTTGAATAAAAAAAATGAATTTTTCCAATAATCTCCCCATATTTGATGAGAACAAAACATTTTTGAGAAATTGATGATAAGTCTTATACATAAAGCTTCTCCTTTTGCTTCATATATTCCTCCCCTATTTTGTATATAATTCCTAACGTGCAAGAAGAACAAGGGAGGTCTTCAACAACTCTTTCCTAGAAAAGATCTTATGCTTCTTTTTTATTTCTTCTGCAATTTTCTTCTTCCGGTCTTAGACTGCTTGCTCAAAAACTATGAAATTTGTCTTTTTTACATTGCAGTCTCTTTGTTAGACCCATGGACTCTTCGGTTCTATTTGTTTGGGCATTTCGCTGCTCCGTTTTGGGCAAACGCCGCCGGAAGGAGGGTAAACAAATGAACCTCCGGCGGCGTTTGCTCTGTTTCCACCCGCCCGCTTTGAGAAACGCCCCAAAAAGCTCCGTTTGGAGCAGCCACCTCCCCCCTCCGTTTTGAACACTCCGTTTCCACCCGCCGGATCGACCCGCCACCGCCGAAACAAATGAAGCCTTCCTCTATCCAAGATCCAAGTATGCTTCAGATTTTCCGTATTTGCAATCACTAGGGTAGATCCAAGAGTATTCTTGTTAGCAAAAACATATGTAGTGATGTGAACTAAAAACCTAGGGCTGTAGTTTTAAAATATAATAATTGTGATCTTTTAAACCTAATGCGGTGCGAAAGAATCCGCGGGCTATTTTAAACAGTTAAACGACCTAGGCATCGTACATGAACATAAATGCTACCGCACGAACATACAAGGTCATGAAACTAATTTCACAAGCACAAAAATCTGGTGGCGACAATTGCACGTAAGAAAATACGATAAAATGGAGTTAAGATTAAGTCGGGCAAGCTCCAATAATTTAACTATTCATTTTAAATATTTAAGCATAAAAATTAGTTATTTTGTGGAACCTGACTGCGTCTGGGAGTACTGGGCACTCACCATGATTTCACCGGTCGAGCAGGGGTATTATGTAATTTTCCTCGTCCCGTTTGTTACATGTATAAAAGGCCTGTTTCGGCTTATGGTTGTGTACGCGTATGCGAAAACTGAAGAAGAGGAGCGGCAGAATAGAAGCGGTGTACTCTTGATCTCTTTCATAGTGGATTTTCTGGGCGTGGGTGGTTGTGGTTTTTTCCCCGATCTTGGGGTTTTTCCACGTTAAATCCTTGTGTATTTTTGCTTGTTAATTTTTCTGCGATTTCTTGTGTGTTCTCTGGATCTCGTATTTCCTAACAAAATATACCGGAGGATTGAGCTAGGAGAGACGAGGTATACCCTAGGCAGAGAGGCAGTGGCTGTAGAGATTCCTGGACAACGGTGATTGGACTGGAAGAGAGGCCGGTGTGGACTGGAGGTGGGGGAGACTGTCAGCAGGCGTGGAACAGGACCCGACTGAGGAAATGGCCGGAGCTGTAGTAACCAGAGAACTGTATTGGTGGCTGGAGCAAGAGAGGGTGGCTGGAAGCTAGGGAACGTCGGAGGTCACAAAATCTACCGGGGGAAGGCATAGGAGGCCTCGTCGGTGGCAGGCGGCGCTTCAGGCCACTGCGGCGCCGGAGGAAATGAGCACTGGAAGGATCGTCGATGCCTTAGGAAGGCTCTGGCGCTCGAGTGCGGCTGGAGAGGGATCCACGGGCGGCGTCGGGGTGAAGATCGACGACTGAAGGTGCGGGAAGGAGTAGGAGGCGGGGCTTCTGTCCCGGGCTCCAGGCGGCGCTGGAGAAAAGGATACAGCGGGACAGTAGCGCTATTCCCTTTCTTTTCCAGCCGGCTTCAACAGGAGGAGGGCCATCTCTTTTATATCATCAATTTAGGGGGATTGGGCCTACAAATCCACAATAGGCTTTGAAGGGGGAAATTCTCACAATGACAGCAATCAACTTGGAATTGGCTGACTTGACTTATTTAATAATAACTGATTTTCATAAAGGCCGATTTGAAGAAATGAAGAGGGGAATTTCAAAGCATGGGTCGTGGGGAAAGACTTCTTAATTGTAAAATAATTAATTAATTTGAGCTTGCCCTAGTTAAGCTATCCCTAAATTACCGGACCTATGCATTTAAGGTCTTGTTGGCCGGTCACACCAACGAGTCAAACAAAATTTGCGTGAACAATATGCGCGATACAAAATAACACCATAAGGCTCATAACACCCACAATACAACTCGATGTTACGCAATAATCCAAAAATGTGCAAAAGCGTCCTCTACAATAATAAAAGATACGTGCACAATAATAATATTAAAAAGACGTGATGCAGGTTGCATCAATTCTCCCGTGATTGAAAGAGCTCGACCACTACGAGACTCGATGTAACCTGCAAGTAGAAATTCAACTTTCACTCAGAGAAATGCTGCAAAACTGCCCAGCGGAAACTGTCTGCACCCAAAACCTGGAAGTAACCTCCTATTGCCAAAAACTAGCAATCCATTAGTCAAAATTTCATGCCAAATATTTAAATAAACAATAATTATTAGAGCTTTCCAAAGATGATAGGCGACGTGTGGGGGCAAATACAAGGCAGGGGAAAAGCAGGAAAGAAGAGCAAGGTAGAAAGCAAAGCAGGAGGCAAGCGTGATCAACCTGTGGAATTCTGAACTCATAACGCAGCATACGCTCGCCCAAAAGACACCTACGAACGTCCGCTGAACTAGGATCGACTATCGTTGTGTTTTCACCAGATGAAATTCCGCTTGTGTCACAAAATTTTAAAACGATCCCAGTTTTATCGTATAAAATTTTCCATAAAAAACTTTTGAAGCGGGTGTCCCTATGAGGAGTAAAAAAATCTAAGGATCGTCTCGACTCCCTCAATACTGCTAAACCTAGAAGTGTCAGAATTCAAACGGTAGTGAGGTGGTGACTCAACATGCGTGCCTAAAACCAGGGGGAAGTGTCGTGAACAAAAGACGTGCTCACCAAAAATAAAATCCACATAAGGGGGTGACTCAAGGGAACTAGCAAGGGGTCACCAAGCACAATGTCTACAGCCTCACGGGATTGGGGTGGCAGTGGACTAAGAAAATCAGGACATACAACGAACGAGTCTATGTCATCAAAGAAGAGGGCCTCATCCCTAGACAACTCCTCTGGGAGAAGAGAGAGCGACGATGTGTCATCTAAGGTGAGTAACACATCACAAGTAAGTTCTTTCGAGAGCGGGGGCTCAGGAAAATACTCAGTTGCTAAAATAGGTGTTGTCCTAGAGGTAAGTGGTTCCACGACTTTAGCTAGCGTGATAAAAGTGGGAGGGAGCTCCTCTTCCTGGAGCAGGGGCTCGAGAAGAAACTCCTCAATTGAAGGAGGTGCTATAGCGAAGACAGGTGGAGTCACAACTTTAGTCGGGATGATAAAAATAGGAGAAAGCTCATCTTCCTTGAACAGAGGCTCGGGAAGAAACTTCTTGAGTGAAGTGAGTGTAACGGTGGGGGTGGGTAGGACCCAAATGCTCGTCGTGAAACTGACGAGGCGAGGACTATCGATGGACCTAACTCCGGACTCCACTATGTGATACGAAGTAGGGAGGTATGCAGGAGTAACATAATACATGCACATTGTCACCTCCAGGTTGTGAACAGAGGTGCACAACCCACGCAGATTCTGTCGGACGTCTGCAGTGATACACTCAACATCTTTCCGCAAAATTTTAATACGCGCATCTAAATCACCCAATTTTTTTTGTAAAATCCTAAACTTAGAAATTTGAAATCGACCGCCGCTCGGCTATCCCACAATAGGAGTGAGATATCTCAGCAGCCACACCAAACTGATGTGAACTAAAAACCTAGGACTGTAGTTTTAAAATATAATAATTGTGATATTTTAAACTTAATGCGGTGCGAAGGAATTCGCGGGCTATTTTAAACGGTTAAACGACCTAGGTGTCGCACAAGAACGTAAATGCTACCGCACGAACATACAACTTCATGAAACTAATTCCTCAAGCATAGAAATCTGGTGGCGACAATAGCACGTAAGAAAATATGATAAAATGGAGTTAAGATTAAGTCAGACAAGCTCCAATAATTTAACTATTCATTTTAAAGATTTAGCATAAAAATATACTGGAGGATTGTGTTAGGAGAGGCGAGGTATACCCTAGGCGGAGAGGCAGTGGCTGGAGAGATTCCTGGACAACGATGACTGGACTGAAAGAGAGGTCGGTGTGGACTGGAGGTGAGGGAGGCTGTCAACAGGCATGGAACAGGACCCATCTGAGGAAATGGCCGGAGTTGTAGTTGTTGGATCTTACGACGCCTTTAGAGCGGGGGGGGGGGGGGGGGTGAATAAGGGCTTAATTTAATTTTTAAATAAAAATATCAGAGTTAATTAATGAAGTTTTAAAATATTTTATGGAAAATTATATTTTAATATATCATAAAATATTATATTAAAGATTACTATTAGAAAAATGCAAAATTCAATATTTCTTCACTATCGCCGGCGTTAGGTGTTACCGTCGGATGCTAGTTCATGAATATAACGCTAGAAATCGAGGCGAATAAAAAAATCACTTTTTGATGATTCACCGATCCATCTCCCAAGGACCGGCTGGCTATAACCTATCTAACCCCAGATATGACCTCTAGCCTCCCCTAGATCTAACCTCGACCTAGTCGCTGCACACAAGACGACAAATTTCCTCCTAAGCCGCACAAGGACCTAATCGCCACAAATAAGGCGAATTTCCTACAGAATCCTTCCTCGAATTCGACGTTCTCCCCGAACGATTTCTCCACTCCCGTTATAAAATGATAAAACAAAAATGATTACAAGATAATGAAAAAGTGCAATAGAAAACTCCCCTAGGATTTCTGAAGGTGAAGACGAAGGTAATATAGAGGTTACCGTTCTTGATCCGTTCGACCTTCGTGGAGAATGTGCGTTGTAGCCTTTCTTATTCAAAATCCTCTTTCAATCTTCGTGTTTTCAGAAGGGAGTTGTCTCAATTTCGGAGATGAAAGCTCTGAGAAGATGTAGAAATGAAGGCGCTCTAGAAGGTATCCTTTGAATGCACGAAGTTTCAGCATTTTATAAAAAAAATCGCTATCGCCCGGTGATATCTAGCTATCGCATGCGATATCTCCTCAAGCTGCCACGTGTCCTACGCATGGATGATCGCGTCGGTTGAAAACAGGCGTGTTTAGGTCATGGGCCTTTCGCGGGGCGATTGCCACTATCGTCTGGCGATAGTGCCAAGTAGTGTGCGCCGTGGCAATCGTGCGGGACATGGACATCGTCATGCTGATGTCATTTTCGCTATTGCCCGACAATAGTTTCTATCGACAGTGATATCTCTTCACTTTTGTCTTCCAAACCTTTTCCAGATTGTAGATGACTTCATTCTCATTCCGTAATGGGGTGACACATTTTGTAACACTTGGATCATGCCTATGACTGAGAAATTGTCTCGTCATTCAACCTGTACAACCTGCACAGTATAAACACACAAAAGTCTAGATCAAATACATCACGATATTTGTTATTCTCAAACCAAGAGATGCGGAACGCATGCTCCAACAGTAGTAACCAGAGAACTGTACTGGTGGCTGGAGCAGGAGAGGGTGGTTGGAAGTTCGATGGGTTTGCTGGAGGAAGCTGCTGGAGCAGGGGAGGTGTTGGCCACAAGCTAGGGAACGTCGGAGGTCGCAAAATCTGCCGGAAGAAGGCACAAGAGGCCTCGTCGGTGGCAGACGACGCTTCAGGCCGTGGCGACGCCGGAGGAAATGAGCACTGGAAGGATCGTCGGTGTCTAGGAAGGCTCTGGCGCTCGACTGCGGCTGGAGAGGGCTCCATGGGCGGCGTCGGGGTGAAGATCGGCGGCTGAAGTTGCGGGAAGGAGTAGGAGGCGGGGCTTCCGCCGCGGGCTTCAGGCGGCGCTAAAGGAAACAGCGACACAATAGCGCTATTCCCTTTCTGACTTCAACAGGAGGAGGGGCATCTCTTTTATAACATCAATTTAGGGTTTGGATTGGGCCTAGAATGGGCTTTGAAGGGGGGAATTCTCATAATGACAGCAATCAACTTGGAATGGGCTGACTTGACTTATTTAATAATAACAGATTTTCATAAAGTCTGGTTTGAAGAAATGAAGAGGGGAATTTCAAGGCGGCAGTCGTAGGGAAAGACTTTTTAATTTTAAAATAGTTAATTAATTTGAGCTTGCCCTAATTAACCTATCCCTAAATTATCGGACCTATGCATTTATGGTTTCGTTGGCCGGTCACATCAACGAGTCAAATAAAATTTGCGCGAACAATATGCGCAATACAAAATAACACCACAGCGCTCATAACACGCGCAATACAACTCGAAGTTACACAATAATCAAAAAATACGCAAAAGCGTGCGCTACAATAATAAAAGACACGTGCACAATAATAATATTAAAAAGAAGCGACGCAGGTTACATCATGTAGCCTTGGGATTCCTTAATGCAAATATAGATTGCATATGAAAGAAAGTTTATGCAACATCCTTTTATTGAATGTGTGATTCAGAAGCTTTTCGAGAAGTAATTTTCAGCCCAAACTGAATCTTTTCACCAAGGTTTTAACCCTTAGGTGAACTTGACTCTGATATCACTCGAAAGCCCGAGGCTTAATACCGAATGTTTTCGAGAGAGAAGTAGGTAGCAGTCTCCATGAATCTAACTTGTTATTATTGTTAGAGAAGCCCATTTAACCTACGCCCATTATGTATTTTTATTGTTATTCTCTCTCCTCTTTAGTCCCACATCATGTATAGGACCTTCTTCTCTCTTTCCCTCATCTATGTATTTGTACTCATTATTTGTATTTTATACAATTGAACATATATACAAGGTTGATTTTTCCCTTATCTACATGGTATCAGAGCCAGGTTGTCTCCTTGGGCGGATTCCCTCTTCTTAACCGCCTATCCCGCGTGGTCTTCTTCCCTGCCCGCGGCCAGCTGCAGACTGCTCTTGTGTCCGCTGCCGGCTCTTGCCGCTCGGTCTCCTGCGGCCTATTTCACATGTCCGCTCTGCGTTTCTTCTTCCGCTTGCTCTTCCTCTTCTTCTCCGTGGTTCCACCCCTCCCCTCAGACTTCTTATAGCCTTCCCTCTCTATCCCGTAGGGTCCCCCTCTCCCTATTGCTCCTGGGTCAGACCGCTTCGATCTCCTCCAGACCGCCCTCTCTTCTCGCGGTCTCTTCTCGCGGCCTGCTCCTTCTCGCGGCCTGCTCCTCTCGCGGCCTGCTCCCTCTCGCGGCCTGCTCTTCTCGCGGCCTGCTCCCCTAAGCGCTTCTACTAGTCCAGACCGCGATCTCTTCTCGCGGCCCGCTCCTGCTCGCCTCTAGCGGCCTGCTCCTACACCTGCTCTTCTGGCGGACTGCTCCAGCTCGCT
Source organism: Platanthera guangdongensis (assembly GCA_039583875.1). Classification (NCBI taxonomy): domain Eukaryota; kingdom Viridiplantae; phylum Streptophyta; class Magnoliopsida; order Asparagales; family Orchidaceae; genus Platanthera; species Platanthera guangdongensis. Next base: position 155,566,906 of record CM077155.1, on the reverse strand, counting down.
GCGGCCTGTTCCTACGCGCCCCTTCTGCCTCGTCTTCCTCGCGGACTCTTCTTGCCCGCTGTTTTATGCTATCCGCTGCCTTGTCGCTGGAGTCCTACTCGCGACCTTTTACTCGCCGCGGATTGTTCCTGTTCGCTGTGCTATGATCTCTCTATCCGCTTGAGTCTTCTTTAATCGCGGTCTCTTCTCTCTGCCCGCTCGTGGCCTCCTTTTTTTTCTGACCGCTGCTGCGCTCAGCCAGACCGTGCGGATTGTTGCCTTCCCGCATTTAGGTCGCGGTTTTCTCCTCTCTTCTATCCGCGCAGCTTGTCTCTGTCCGCTGCTGCCTTCTCTTTCTACCGGGCTCCGCCTTTGGTCGCGGCCTCTTCCTGCCGCTGGTGTCTTCTCATCGTGACCAGACGGTCTCAGTTCTAGTCGCGCGGTCTCCTCGGTTACCGGTCTGTTCTCCTAGCCGCATCTCTTCTTCATGGCTTCTTCTGCTGATTCTGTCGGAACGACGGTTCCTCCTGCAGACCGCCTGACCTCTATTCCAGAAGTGCGAGATGGGCTCTGTATTACAACTATATCTCTGACTGGCAAGAAGAATTTTGTGGAATGGGCGCACTCTGTTCGCCGGGTCCTACAATGCAAGGGGTTTCTTCATCACTTGACCCAGGTCATTACTGGTACTCCTGACGATTGGTTACACAATGATGGTCGTGTGCAGACATGGATCCTTAATTCCCTTGATGACGAGTCTTATCGTCTGGACATGTACCACGAGACGGCCAAGGGCATGTCGGACGAGCTTCACACCCTTTACTCAGACAAGGATAGTCTCCACCATTTGTACGACATTATCACGGCTCTCCAGGCCCTTGATAGCAGTGACGCGGCCGATCTGACCTCCTTTGTTGCCCATGCTCGGTCTCTAGTCGAAGCTTGGATCCAACATTAGCCTCCTACTATGGACCTTGCTGCCCAACGTGCCCAAAAGGAAGCTGTGGGTATAACCATGATGATGGCTCGGGTACCCCATCACCTTCACAGTGTACGGGCTCACATCCTCTCCTCTACCGTTACCCCGTCCTTCTCAGATATGTGCTCAATGCTTCTCAAAGTCTCTCCGCCTCCGGATGTGTCTGGACCTCTTTCTCCGGCCCTTGTCCAGCAGGCCCCTGCTCCTTTACTGCCTCTTCCGTCTTCAGCTCGTGGAGGCCGCTCTGATTCTCGGGGACGTGGTCGGGGTGGATGGCCTCGGCCTAAGTGCTCGTTCTGCGGCAAAGACGGACTTCTTGAAGCTACGTGCTATCACAAGCATGGTCGCCCTCCTCGTCCGTAAGCCTCTGCTGCTGTCACTGACCCCTCTCCCACTCGTACTGATCTCGACGAGGTTCGTCTTCAGCTCCAACATCTTCATGGACTGCTCAGCCTCCCGCCTGCCTCGGTTGCCTCCGCTGCCTCCATCTCCAATGAAGGTATCGCATGCCTCTCCTCTGGCCCGCGATGGATCCTCTATTCTGGTGCCACTCATCACATCACCTCTATTCGACCGCCTCAGTACTTGTCTTCACCTCACCCGAAGTACATTACTGTGGCCAATGGGGCATCCGTCCCTGTCTCTGGATGTGCTGATATTCCTCTCGCCTCCTCTCTTCTCTTGCGCTCGGCTCTTCACGTTTCGGGCTCTACTTTCAATTTACTTTCTGTTGGTCGTCTTACTACTGATTTAAAATGCTCAGTGACCTTTACTTCCTCTTCTTTTTTGATACATGATAGCAGACACAGACTATCATTGATAGGGGCGGCTGCAGAACGGGCTCTACCTTCTTGATGACTCTCCGCGTATCTGTCTCCTCCTCGGATTGACATCGACGTCTTGGTCATGCTCCTCTCCCAGTCCTTCAGAAGGCTCTCCCGGATATATCCCTTCCTGCTTTTCAGTGTGAAACATGTATTTTTGGCAAACAACCACGTTCATCTTTTCCTTCTCATTGTACTCGGAGCTCCGCTCCTTTTGTTTTGGGACACTTCGATATCTGGGGTCCGTACAAGATTACTAGTATTTCTGGCTACCATTACTTTCTTACATTTATTGATGATTACTCTCGCATGACATGGTTGTATCTCCTTCGCGATCGTTCTGAGCTTCCCCGCGTCTTCAAGGCCTTCATTCTTGAGACTCGCACTCAATTCTCTGCGCCCATTCGCTCTATTCGTACTGACAATGCACGCGAGTACACTGGTCATGACTTCGCGACCCTTTGCTCCGAGTTGGACATTATTCACCAAACATCGTGTGCGTATACTCCACAACAGAATGGTGTCGCCGAGCGCAAGAATCGTCATCTTCCTGATGTAGCTCTCTCCCTTATGCTTCAAATGCATGTTCCCAAACCATACTGGAACTTTGCGCTCTCCACGACCTGTTTTCTTATCAACCGCCTACCATCTTCCATCCTCCAGAATGCTACTCCTTTCAGCCTCCTCTTTCCCTCCACTCCGCCTTTTCCTGTTAGTCCCCGAATTTTTGGGTGTACTTGCTACGTTCACCACCTCGGTCCCTCTACAGACATTGGATCCCCGTGCAGCCAAAAATATTTTTGTAGGCTACTCGCACACTTAAAATGGTTGTGTGCTATTCGCCTGTTACCCGTAAGGTGACTGTTTCTGCGGACGTCACTTTCCGGGAAGATCTTCCCTTCTTTTCTGCTCTGGATGTCGCTCCTGTTCCAGAGCCCGTCGTTTGTCCTGTCATCTCTGCTCCCCGTTCCTCATCATCTCCTCCTCCTGCCCACCCTCCGGTCCGTCCACATCCACCTGTTATCCGGGTCTATTCTCGTCGCTCTCCTCATCCCGTTGCCCCACTGCAGTCGGCTTCGACCTCTGATGCTCCACTACCTGCTACTCCGGCTCCAGCCTCCACCGCTCATCCAATGACGAACTATGTCTCTCTACATCGCCTATCACCGCTACTTCTTCACTTTGACACATCATTATCCTCTGTTTCTGTCCCTAACTCTGTGCAGGAGGCGCTTCAACATCCAGGTTGACGGGCTGCCATGGACGAAGAAATGACGACCATTTGGGCCAACCAGACCTGGGTCCTTGTCCCTTTACCTCCCGGTCAGCACCCTGTTGGGTGTAAATGGGTTTTCGCCATCAAACATGCTCCGGATGACACTATTGCCCGACTGAAGGCCCGACTGGTGGCCCGTGGTTTCACTCAGCAGCAGGGCCTTGATTATGAGGAAACCTTCTCTCCGGTGGCTAAGCTCAACACTGTTCGGGTTCTTCTCTCCGTGGCTGTGCACCGGCACTAGCCCCTTCATCAGCTCGATATCAAAAATGCCTTTTTGAATGGAGATCTTCAGGAAACCGTCTACATGCGCCAACCGCCCGGGTTTGAGACCACGGGGGAGTCTCATGTGTGTCTTCTAAAGAAATCCATCTATGGTCTCAAATAATCCCCTCGGGCGTGGTTTGACAAGTTCAACAAGGTGGTTCGGGACATGGGGTTCACTCGGAGCTCTGCAGACTTCTCCCTATTCACCCGACATCGGGCAACTGGAACCGTCCTTCTGTTGATTTATGTTGATGATATCCTACTTACTGGGGATGACTCAAAGGGGATTCAAGAGGTCAAATAGCATCTCAGCACCGCGTTTCAAATGAAAGACCCGGGGCCTCTTCGCTACTTCCTCGGTCTTGAGGTCGCACGACGGCCGGATGGGCTTGTCCTCTCCCAACGGAAGTATTGTCTTGATCTTCTCAAAGACGCTGGCCAGTCTGGTTGCAAGCCAGCTAATACCCCGATGGAGGCAAATCACAAACTATGTGCTCATGCCTCTGATGATGATTTGCTTCTCCAGAACCCGTAATACTATCGACGCCTTGTGGGAAAATTGATCTACCTAACAGTCACGAGGCCTGATATATCGTTTGCTGTTGGGGTTGTCAGTCGGTTCATGCATGCTCCCCGGGTTTCTCATCTCCAGGCGGTTGAACGGATTCTCCGATACCTTAAGGCAGCTCCGGGTCAAGGGCTTGTTTACAAACCCCCAACTCTACTCCAGCATTGGTTGCTTATTCGGATGCCGATTATGCCGGTTCCCTGGACGATCGGCGGTCAACCAGTGGGTTTTGTACTTATTTTGGTGGTCATCTCATTACATGGAAAAGTATGAAACAAGCCGTGGTCGCTCGATCCTCTGCGGAAGCTGAATACCGATCTATGACATCGGTTGTCTCAGAACTCACATGGCTTGAAAGTCTCCTTACTGACCTGGGAGTAAAACTTCCTTCATCTGTTGTTCTATTTTGTGATAGTCAAGCAACCATACACATAGCAAAGAATCCGGTATTTCACGAGCGCACAAAACATATCGAGGTCTACTGTCACTTTATTCGAGAGAAAGTTCAATTGAAGAAACTTGAATTAAAGCATGTTCCGGGCACTGATCAAGTTGCTGATATTCTTACAAAGGCTTTATCAAGTACCTTGTTTTACCAGTGTTTGTCCAAGCTGGGTGCATATGACCTATACGCTCCAGCTTGCGGGGGAGTGTTAGAGAAGTCCATTTAATCTAGGCCCATTATGTATTTTTTATTGTTATTCTCTCTCCTCTTTAGTCCCACTTCATGTATAGGATCTTCCTCTCTCTTTCTCTCATCTATATATTTGTACTCATTTTTTGTATTTTATACAAGTGAACATATATACAAGGTTGATTTTTCCCTTATCTACAATTATGTTAAATAGGAAAATCATCACAAAAATTAACAAGTAAAGAAAAGTTGGAGTGCCTGCACCACTGGCGACACAGATTTATAGTGGTTCTGCGGTACAACACATGTTTGGGTAGTACTCTCTTTTATTACTGTGGGAATTACTGTCAATTTAGGCCCAACGTCTTTTCTAACTAAAGGCTCACGGACCCTTTAGAATCCTTTATGCTGGGGATTCAGAAATCACATCACTAATCTTTTGAAGGAAGATTCAGTAACCCTTACCAAAAAGTTTTTGCCAGGAAGTTTGAAAACCTTCACAAATCTTTTACGGAGATCCTATAACCTTTTTTGAGAGTGAAATGGGAGTTGTGAGAGTGAGTGAGAGAGAGGAGAGCACTAGAAGAGGAAGTAAGAAAAAGTTGAGTGTCAACATATAAGATTACGGTTTACATACGAGAAGAAAATTAGATCTATATTCATTACAAATCTTCCTTTTTTAGCTCCCCTGTGCTTTGCTGCTTTGAACTTCAAGTTCACCCTATACTTATAGCATCCCGAGGCATTGAGAATTGGAGAGGGTTTAAGGTCCCCTTGTCTTATTCTAGTCTAAACCCAAGTCCCTATGAGATAGGAGTGACATAATGCAGTTTTATCTTTATTGACTATACAATGGCTCTATTCCACGTCCAGACAGGGTCTTCAATCTGATCGGCTTTGGTCTCCGAGCGTTGAGCCTTGATTGGCGGACGGAGAGTGCAAAGTCTTACTTAGTTGAGCACTGAGAAGCTAGGCTTGATCAGTGAATGTCTTTAGCTCGGTCGGCGATGATCAACAAATGATGATCGGTGAGCAACGATCTTTGATCGATCGTTGACCGTTGCATCAGAAAATGACGTTCTGCTTCCCAATCGACGATCATGTACTCGGTCCTTGAACGAGTCCCTGATCGGCGATTGATCGATTGGTGAACTCCGAGTCCTTCTGAGCAACCTATTCCATTTGTTGGAACACCCTATTACTGATTTGGGTCAGGATCACTATGTCTTTAGGAACCTTTGCTTGACTTCCTGTATAGCTTAAAAGGTCAATTAGAATTGAGTCTAAGGTTAGAAGTCTAGGTTTGGAAGCTGCCCTGAAGACCAAGTTTTTCTGTCTGGAGACTAAGTCTGATCGTCGAGCTCAGCACGACGATTCGTCGAACTCCGATCGACGATCGTCTAGCTCAACTTCGACAGATCGTCGAACTCCATTCGACGATCGCTGAGCTCAACTTCATAATATCGTCGAACTCCATTCGACGATCGGTGAGCTCAGTTCGACGATTTTGACTCTGCTTTGGATCTTTATCTCTGAGCTCAGTTCGACGATCTTTGAGCTCAGATCGACGATATTTTGCTGCTTAAGATTTCCTGATCGCTGAGCTCAGCTCGACGATAGCAGAGCTCAGTTCGACGATTTCAGATAACTTCCAGAATTCAAATTCAAATCAGTTAAGAGTTATTATGCAATTAATTCAGAGATTTGCTAGCCGTTTACATTCAATTCTGGACCAAGTTTCAAAGGATTTTTCAAGAAATAATTCTGTAGACTTTCCTCCAGAAGAGATTATGCAATTAAGGATGCAATCAATGCAGACCAACGACTATCCTTGACAGAGAATGATATTCTATTCTGGAACAGAGAATAAAAGACAGAATGGTTTTTGAATCTCTAAGAAGAACAAGATAAAACACACACAATACAGATTACAGAAAAATACTCAAAAATCTTCTGTCAAAAAGAATTCTGAAAAACACTCATCCAAGGAGATCTAGTTTTCAAATCTTCAGATCTCTTCATCTTTCAAAGTGTTCAAGGCCAACATCATTTCAAGACTCCAGACACTCAACATTTCAGCCATTGCTGAAATCATCCATTGCTGAGTTCAATATTTGAAGGCCTATCACCCTCAAGCAAAGCTTTTCTTCCTGAAGATTTCAAGGATTCAGGGGGAGCTTTGACATCAATCCACATAGTCTTCTCAGTTGCTTGAGAAAGAGAAGACTTCCATCACTCTCTCACCCCCACTCTGTAAAGGATTTTTCAAACTCCCTTCAAAAGTTTGAACCTGGTTTTTGAGCACCTTGTCAAAAGCTCATTGGTGGCAAGACACCTGATCAAAAAATCTGCTTTGGTTTTTGAGCACCTTATCAAAAGTTCATTGGTGCCCAGGACACCTGATCAACTCATCCTGCAGTGGATTCCTACCTAGGGTGGTAGAAGAGTGGATGTACCCAAGTTTGGGGAACCACTATATTTCCTTGTGTCTTCTGGTTCTGCTTGTTTACTTTTTGTTTCTGGCCTTGATTTGTCTGTGACTAGTTTTGTTTACCTTAGTATTGTGGTTAGAATTTTTATTGCTTCTCTGCTTACACTTACTACAACAATTGTTGTAAAAGCTTGTAAAAGTTTTTAAAGCATCATATACTCTATTCACCCCCCCTCTAGAGTATATCAGATCTAGTTGCTCTTTCACATTTCTTCTCGTCTCCTCTTTTTTTTGGGGACAACTCTCATCTGTCTTCGTCTTCCTACAGTCATCCTCACACCCTTCTATTATATGTAATACTATTATCATCAATGGTTTTGTTCTTTCAAATCAAAAAGGGATTTTGCCAATAGCTTGGGCTGAAGGATCGCTTGGTATCAGAGAGGGATTTTGAGGCTCTGGTTATGAAGCTCGGTCAAGTCAAGGACCACCATAATGGGGAAGGTTTGGAGCAGCAAAATTGGGGACAAACTTAGTGGATCGGAAAGGGGGCTAGAGCTTTGGTGCATGAAGGCAGACGAGATTCTTTGTACGCTTGTTGTCGACGGATCTTCATAGAGAATGACAAAAATTCACCGTTCCTCTGAAGTTCTATGTCTCATGTTCTTAGACATATTTTATGTGATGATAATTGTTTGCCTTTTAGCCTATCTACCTAACACCACCGCGTCTTTTCATTCATGGTATTACTGACCGGTCAATCCAATAAGCTGATTTTAAATTACACATCGTGCGCTCTGAAATTTTGTGAAGCCCCTAACTAAAATTGCTGTGAAATAAAATAAATTAAAAGTGCGAAAAATGAATTAATGCAACAACATAAGCCTGAAATATAATGACGCGAACAATAAAATAATGCAACAATGAAAATGACACTAAAATCTGTTGATGCTTCCTAATGTGTCGCAGGTCGCATCAACCACTGGACCCCTAATATGTCAACCCCATTGGTTGCCAACCCCGATCCACTGATCCTTTAGCATTCAACCTTCCCAAATCCCTGATACTTCATGTATACCACATCACCAACTGCACAATGTACTTACACGCATTCCCACCATCAACTACACCGTTCTATTACATCTTTCCCATATCATAGTTCGTTACTCGAATTACCTATAGTTTCATTTTTCTTACATTATATGAAGTTACCAATATTTTTGTGATTATCTATTTATAGATTTGCTCATTTATATCATCTAATTTACTGGGTTTATTTGCTTTGTACGGTACTTTCAGTAGGCATGTCATTAAAATCCTGCATCTCTTGACTTCCATTACCCTTACTCTCATCTGATGTAAAAGCTACCACATGAAAATAGTGTCAAGGTTACAAGTTACATGTTACAGACAACTCAACATGAACTTCTTACCTTTATACTCATATTTCCTTCCATAATGTACTGGGCTTAAGTAATTTTTTGACCAGATTGTTCTTTTTAACATGTATGAAATTTTGTCCTCAAGTATATTTCCTTCCATAATGTTTCTACTTATTTGAGAAAGGAGAAAGTTCATTTGTTCTGCTTCCTTCCACTAATCGATGTCTTCACACAACAGACCCCAAAAGGCGTAATGATGACAAATGGATGGGTCCAAAAATCAGAATGTCGCTTCCTAGCTTTAGGTGAGCTTTACATTATATCCCTTTTTATTTTTGCCGGGGTAGCTTTTGACACATGGAGAACTCAAGTTATACTTAAATTTCAGCGGGCAAACAATACACCATCCCCTTCTTCTGAAGTATGCTTGCCAGATAGAATGCCGGTAAGCAGCATTGTGAAATGTTTCCTTCAATTCACACACTCAAGTTAGTTATGTTTATTTTGGCAATGTTCATCATCACATAGAAGTAACAGTTTTCATTCAACTCACAGTATTTCGTTTGATTCACATGCTCAAATCAGTGATGTTTATTTTGTCAATTTTCATTATCACATTAAAGTAAAATATATTCAAGCCATTTTTAGCCTGCTTGCTTTATTGGCAATGCAGTTCCCCGACAGGAAACTCATAACATTATGCATTTAATATAGATCTAGGATCCCTTTACCTACAACTGATTGGATTTAGGTTTGATGTTTAGGTTCTAGCATGGTACAAAGTTGATTAGGCTCAATTTATTCTCGGTCACCCTGGTTAGAATATTCACATGTTAGAAACCAATGACCCCACTGATAAACACTGAAATAGATTGAACTAGAATGAAGAAACAAGATACAATGACAAGGTATGTGTTACGGTTGCGCATACCGACGAGACATACGCACGACGACGAGACGCCTAGGCGAGTCTACACGCGAAGGAAGTCGACGAAGGGTCCGTCTGGAGGAGAGACCGAAGACGCGCCACTGAGATGATTATTTTTATTTGCATTATGTTATTCCATATTATGTTTTGTCTATGCTTTTCTATTTTGCACCGTCTTTTTGTCATCTGCATCCCAGATCCCTTTATTTGCACTCTTTTTTGATTATGTTTGGATGTATGAAATTTAGGATTGCTCCCTAGCTTTTCTTCTCGTTCCCTCCTTCCTCTCACTCACCATCGCCGACCCTCCCCCTTGCCGGATTCCTCTCTGGGATCGTATCAATTTGGTCTGGCCGGCCTCACCCCCTGCACGTCGCTGCCGGTAGCTGCTCCGATCAACGTCTGTGCCGTTCCGATTTTTGTTTGCGAGCTTCGCTTTCGCCTATGTTCCGCCATTGTCGATTCGCGTCTTCCGCGATCCACTTCTTCCGCTTCATCCGCGATCCGCGTCTTCCGTGATCCGATCCACGACCCATCCGCGCGTCTTCCGCGATCCGATCCACCGCCGATCTGCCTTCCTCTGCCTCCTGCACCGACCAATCTGCTTCTTCTGCACCTGCGTCTGCCGATCCGTCGCTTCCAACAACATGCAACTGCAACCCCTAGTTTTCCGCAATCTATCGCAGAAGGCCAAGCCCTCTGTTTTCACCGCCTGCACCAGATCCTCCCACTTCCGGCTGCCGTCAAACGCCCCCAGTCCATGACTTCCAAACACCTGCTCCGCTGGTGATCTTCTTCCGGATGCGGCCGCCGAAGCCCTAAGCCGCCGTGTGGAGCCTCAAGAGCAACTCATCTCCTCCATGCACGCCTCGCTCCTCGCCCTCCACTCTATGATCGACTCCCTCCTGGCATCCACTGCTGTCATCTTCGCCGCGTCCGGCTTCGGCCCTCCCGCGGACAGCGGCTCTCGCCTCGGTGTCAGACCACCGCCCATTCCTTCAAGGATCACTCCCCCGCCCATTTCGGGCCTGTCTACCCTCTCCTTCGACATTCCCTCCTTCGTTAGCGTTGACACGATGGGTTGGATCGCCAAAGTGAGCTATATTTCGTCCTCCACTACACACCGGAGCTCGACAAGGCATCTATGACAGTGGTTGGACTGGACGACTCAGCCCTACGCCGGGCTCTGTGGCTCTACCAATCCAACCCGTGTCTCTCCTGGCCCGAACTCAAGCAGGAGATGATTCGGCGGTATAACACCGCTACTTTGGCTCCTCTGCTATTGAGCATCTTTGCGGTGTCCGTCGGACAGCCGGCCTGGACTACTATGTTGATGAGTTTGTCGCCCTGATCTCCCACGTCCTCGCACTACCGCCCGATCATTATCTGGGCTTCTTCATGTAGGGTCTACTACCACATATCCGCTCTCGTCTCCGCATGCACCACCCTCACACAGTCTCCGACGCCATGGACTTGGCGCCACTGGTGGAAGCCCCCCCCCCCCACCTGCTCCTACGGCCAAACACAACCAGACTCGGCCGCCTTGGCGACCACCAAACACGACTCCTCCACTGCGGCCTCTGCCTTGGGGAAACCGGTCGGGCCACCCACCGACCCCTCAACGTATCTCAAATAGTGGTTACAATGAGCTTCACAACAAGAGTCTCTGTTTTCGTTGCCGCCAACCCTACTCCCCCAACCATGAGTGCGTTGTGAAGGAGTTCCATGCCATCATTGACGACGTTGACCCTAAAGTTTCTCTGGAAGACTTTGAGGCCCTGGATCTCTCAGCGGGGATACACCTCTCGACCCCATCGCGGCTACGTTCCACCGCTTTGAGTTATCCCGTGCCTCTACATGTGTGATCTCCGGCCAGCAGACCATGCAGCTCTCAGACATACTGAGGGATCCCCCGATCATCATCATGGTAGACAACGGCGCAAGCCACAACCTCATCTCTGAGCACCTGGTGCAGCAGTTCCATCTTCCCTCGATTCCCTCTTCGGATGTTGCGGTCTGTATGGGCGATGAGCGCCACCAACCGACTCAGAGCCGTTGCACTGTCGTGTCTCTCTCTGTGGGGTCCTATTCCGTGACCGCAGATTTCTACGCATTCGGCCTTGGCAATCTCGACTCCATTTTGGGGGTTGCTTGGCTTCACACTCTTGGCGATGTACTCGTCAATTGGGAGGTCATGACCATGCAGTTCCTACAAGGAGGCCAGTCATGTCGCCTCGACGGTGGCTCCGCTCTCTTACGCTCTCCGATCTCCTTTTGCATGATCCAATGGACCACGAATGTCGGCCTCTCCGCGGGGATGTGGGTCCGAGCCCACCCGATGTGTGTTTTCCTTCCCCGACGGACCGCCGAGAGCTTTCTACTGCGCTTGCCGACGTCATCCAGCCTCCGACAGGAATACCATTAGCCCGACCGACAGACCGCGCTAATTTCCTCCAGCTTAGGACCACAGCAGCTTTGGCGTAGCCGTTCTGTTCTGACTAGGGGCGGAAGGATGATCTCGAGCCTCTGATGCAGGAGATGCTGATGGGGGGCCTTACCGGTTCTGGTGCAAGCATATTTTCTAACCCGGTTCTTCTGGTACGGAATAAAGACGACAGTTGGTGCCGTACTACTCAGCCAAGCTACTTGATTGCCGCCGCCACCTTCAGGGGGACTCTGGCTCGTAGGAGGTCCCTGTTGTTGGGTCTTACCGTTGGGAGTCTGAAGCTTCGTGGTTGCCTCAGGATCACTTCTGCCGCCAGCCCTCCGACTACTGTCTTGGGAACAAGACATATTTTCCAGACAGCGGCATTGTTACGGTTGTGCATGCCGACGAGACACGCACACACCGACAAGACGTCGAGGCGAGTCTACACGCGGAGGAAGACGACGACGGGTCCGTCTGGAGGAGAGACCGAAGACATGCCGCCGAGATGATTATTTTTATTTGCATTTTGTTATTTCATATTATGTTATGTGTACACTTTCCTATTTTGTACAGTCTTTTCGTTATCTGCACCCCACAACTATAAAGAGTGGTATTGTACTCTTTTTTTATTATGCTTGGATGCATGGAATTTAGGGTTGCTCCCTAGCTTTTCTTCTCGTTCACTCCTCCCTCTCGCTCATCATCGCCACCCCTCCCCCTTGCTGGATTCCTCTCGGGGATCATTTCAGTATGCTCACACTAATCTCTTGAGGGCTGGTTCCTTTTACAAGTCCTCTCTAAGGGGAGTGCACAAAAGTAGGCTCCAATATACCCTTGTAAGACTTATCACCCCTCCTTATATAGGGAGGAGACACCAACAATAAATACTAAAATTCCATCAGAAGGTCAGATCTAGATCTCCACTTGGCTAGAGACGGGTCTGCCGAGTGCCTATATTTTGGCGCATATACATATCACCAACATGTTAGAGGGCTTGTGAAGAATATTGTCTTACATCGAGAAACTCATAAAATTGTGTACATAATATAAGATCCGGGACTTCATCTACAACAAATTGGTTTCTTATATGGATATTTAGGTTCCAACCTTTCTTTGATGAATATCAGCTTACTGGGGGAATTTTTTCTCGTAGAATGGAAGATTTCTGCTGTGATAACTATATTCTGTTTTCAATTCATGAAGTTTATTTAATGTATCATGAAATGCCTACGAATGTTCTTTGCGATGACATCAATCTATCATATCATAGGATGCGAGCGGTGGCTGCAGCTGAAGTTTCTGGACCTACGAATGAATATGATGGCAATAAATCTGAAGTTGAACCGCAAAACACTAGCAGACTAGAGGACAAAACCTTGAACAGGTGCATTTCAATTCTTCTGTCAAAGCCTGTGCTGGCACTTGAATTCAATTTTCTCAAAATGAAAGTTAATGCCCCAACAATAGTACATTCTAACCCCAAGAATAGGGTTCAAGTTTGAGAATTTGATTGGGACTCTTAGGCTGAAAATTTAACTACGAGGAATTTGGTTGTAATACCAATATCTGAATTTTGTCCAAACTGTACATTTTTCTTTAGTCTCTGATATTTCTCTTGCAGAATATTGTTCCCATTTACACTATAAATAAATAAATATTTGTACATGTACATATTACATATATATAATTTGGTTGTAATACCAATATCTGAATTTTGTCCAAACTGTACACTTTTCTTTAGTCTCTGATACTTCATGTAGGCATGTCATCAACGGGCTTTTGGTTTTGTTTTTAAAGTATATATATATATATATATATATAATATAGATATATCTTATTATAAATATAATATATAAAGATATAAATAAAGAAAGTTATGTTATACGAGAGACGGTGCACATGGGGTCCTCCCGTGCGGCTGTGACAGTGCCCCTGTCGCGATAGTGCTACGACGCGACGACACTCGCCGCTCACGTGCACTCGGGGGGGGGGGGGGGGTCTGCGAGTGGGGGGAGTGTTGTTGCACCGTAACACTGTCGCAACAGGGGCTCTGTCGGAGGTACCCAGAGGTCCCACCGCACACCCGTGAGGTATATAAGTGCACTCCCTCTCCCAAAAAGACCAAGATCTCCTGGTTTTCCCAAGTTTCTGAAGTAGGAATAATCCTTGAAAGGCTACTTCTCTTGTTCTTAAACCAGGCCATATACATGTAATTAGGGGCCAAGTCTTGACAAAATAAGATTGGGAATGAACGCCGTAATGGAGTCTAGGTTGTCGGGACTGTCTTGTCCACGTAGGTTGTCAGGTGATGTCAGAAAAAAAGCATCAAAATGCTATCAGGCCCGAGTTACCGGCTCCTGATGCGTATGAATGTAGAGAGATATGCCCATATGCACATATCGGAAATGATCGACAGGATCTGGCTAGTGGGGAGAAAATGAGGGTTTTTAGAATAACGAGATTTGTCAATGTTTACAGATATAAATGATATATATAATACTTTTATCCTCAAAAGTTAGCGGAGGGAGTGGAAATAGAAGAGTAAGTGGAGATAAGACAAGCTCTACTCACTTGGTAGCTTCTCTGAGAAGCCAGAGGAGTGATTGAGTGCAAGAGTAAGTGATACGTGATGTGGATGAAATGTCTAATGTAGGCTTCCGCTTTGAGAGTAGCGAGATGATGAGTCAGTCGTGTGTTACTTGGCGAGGAAGGTTCCGAGATGATCAACCAAGATGAAGGTTGATGCATCCATCGCCGCATCCGAGGACGCATGATATCATCACGCGCCAGTTATTTATTATTATTGTTGCTGTAATTTTGTTTTCGGTCAATGTTCCTATGTACTCATGCTATGTTGAATTCTGGCTCATTGGTTTGACCAGCTGATGAAACCTTAAATAAATGGTCCGGTAATTTGATTAGCTAGGACAAAAAAGAGTCATGCTTAAATTAATTAAATCGGCATAAGATTAAATGAGAATAAAATCAAATTGATGCAAAATATCTCTCATTTAACGGGGGATTAATTTTTAGGTAACAAAAATATGAAATTGGAAAATCAATTTTTTAGAAATTATTTAAAAAGGGAAGAAAATAAAGTGGAGCTTTGATTCCTCCTATATGATCCATCCCTCAGTGACAAGGAAAAGGCAGCCATGGAAAAGATAGGAACGTCGTCGTGTTGTTCTCCTATTTACCCGACACCCTACTCCAGCCCACACCCCTCTGCAACTCCCCGATCAGCCTTCTCCCTCCAGCACAACTCCTCCATTGCCAGCGTCTCGACCCAGCAGCCGCCCGTCTCCAACGTCCAGGCCGGCGAGGAGTTTCCGTCCCTCCGGCTCTCGCTTGATTAGGCTCTGCCCCTGTTCTAGCTCGACGAGCCCTCCCCGCCAGATTGCTCCGTCCCGGTTTCTGCCCCTGCCCCGGTTCCACATCTCCAACAAGCCTTCTCCCGCCGGTGTGTTGTCGACCACGCCGATCTACTCCAGCACCCAGGCGACTTCTGTCCATAACGCCTCTTTCGCCAACCACCTCAGATAGCCCTCATCTGATTGATCTCCTTCAGCGGCAGGATCTTGAGCTGTGCGACTGTTTGTCTTGGGCCGTGCCACCGCTTCCTTATTGGCATAATTTTATGCAACAAAATTTCTAATTAATCTAAGCTTGTCTCGAACGTTCACGCTATTTAAATTTACCGTTTACCCATAATTTGATATTTGTAAATCTTACTTATGGTTGTGCGGATTTTGCTTTGATTCAACTCGGTTGCTGCTCGAGGGAAACATCCTCAAATAATGAATAACGGTCTAACGAACTGCAACGTTGGAAAGTGATTTTGCGTGCGAAAAACTCGATTTGGCCCTCTCGGCCTCTTTTAAAGATCAAAATCCATTTATTTTTGAAACCTAATAATATTTATAAAATATTTTGCTTAAAAATATTTAAGTTTTTGAAATCCTAAATTGAGATTACATCAAATGTCTTACCATGAATATATATGCATGTTACTCTGAAGAGTCTACCGTCTCGGGGGAGAGACGGCGCCCATCATGGTGTGATAAGTAACATGGGGGGATATGCGAGAAGGGGCACGACATGTGTGCAGTCGGATAAAGGCAAGAGTTTGATGACCCGAATGACCCTTGGGTAATGTAGGTTAATGTTGATAATGGGTTATCATGTCGTCAAGTATAGATGTGTTGGGGTCGAAGCATAAGTATAGATAATCATGTCAGTGACATGTCTGTTATGATGTGACATGGATCTGTATAATTAATTATCAAATCAAGTCAAATCATGACCCTCAATGATCATCATGCGCGTCCCTCGTCGTCTCCGCCTCCCTCAAATTTGAGCCAGAATAATTTCTTACATGAATGTCATGGTATATAGGGGTCACAATTGAAACACAATCCTCGAAACGGATCGCCTGTGGAGGACACCCCGTCGGGCCAAATACTGGAATCCTATCGATCCAAGTGTGGAGCAGCGCAATCGCAGTTTCAGTCGCTCATGTGTATGTTGTGTACTCATGTAGTCGGGCCAAATCTGCCCAGGATTCCTCACACATTATGCAGAGCATCTTGTGAATGCCACCTTGATCGCCGGAGCTCCCTACATTGTCTATGAGTTGCTCGAATACCAGTTTGTTACGTATCCTTGCCAAGGATCGCGTCACTAGCCAAGAAACAGAAGGGTCAAGGAGGTCGAGTGAATTTCTTCCCTTGGTTAGGGATGAAGGAGATCCTTTTGCGGTTGGGAATCACGGCCGCACGATTGTCAAAGACAATCAGAATTGGCGGTTTGAGGGGAGGGGGAGACCATCGGGCCTCCCCCTATTTATATATTGGATGTCCAGAAATATCCAAGTAGGACAAATGTTAAAATAGTCCAATTTAGAAGTCAAAATGCAAATCCCAAAAGCATTAAAAAATAAATTCCAAGTCATTCGGCTGGAGTCCTTTTATTGGTGTTCGATTGGGAACCAGGGTCCTGATCAGAACCGTAACATCACCTCCTTCCACCAAAACGAGCTTTACATCATGCTCAATCTGTACATCCCTCGTCCTTTTCTCTACCCATAAATTCACGCCAAAATAATTTCTTACTTGAATGCCCTAGTACACATGGCTTATTCCAATTGAAGCGCAATTCTTTTACTCAGATGGTCTGCCATCGTGTCCCAATTAAGCCTTTTGATGAATGCGGGCCTCATTCTCTCTCACCCCTTAGGCTCTCCTGCTGCCAATTGGGGGATGGTTCTCCGAGATCGGTAGCTCCTTGTGGTGGTTGCCAGGGCCGATGGTTCTCCGTTTCCCAAACTAATTGCAAGTAAATAGACAGCTTGCCCGAGCAGAGATAGCATATGTTTGAAATTGATTAGAGATCTTGATGGATAATTTTTTTTCCATTAATGAGTTTCACGTACTTTTCTATTAAATCAACTAAGATATCCAGTGCATATTTACTTTGATAGAAAATTCTCCTATTTGACTTTGGCAACTTCAACTCCAAGTATTGAAGGTCATTGAAATGCATCTGATACACTGATACGTATGCGCAGCCTTGGGATGAACGCCCTCATCTAGTGGGACCCAGACCTGATTACTCGAGATCATCGGGTATTAGTATGTCGTATTAGTGATAAATTACTGAAGATCATCTGGTATTAGTATATTCAGCATTAGTGATATTTCAGCAATTATTGTAACCTCTCCTCCTATTTAAGGAGGGGTGTGGTGGCTTAGGGACTTATCCTGGAAATCTTGGTTTAGTATCTCTTTGTAGAGGACTCCCTGAGGGAACCAACCATCAGAGCTTTGCAATACTTTAAAAATGTATAATTATGATAAAAATGTTGCTTTGAAGATGTAATCTAGGAAATGCCATCCCCAATGATTAATAGATTGTTGACATATACGAGGATAAATGAGGAGCCAGAGGTTTCAATTTTTGTAAGAATAAAACAATCATTAATAATTGATTTAGAGCCAACCTGACCAAATACCATAGATAGCTTCGCATACCAATTTCAATTGGTTTATTGTAGGTGCATAGATTTTTGAACAGGACTATGTGACCATCCTCCCTTTTGCACTTATATTGATGTAAGGTTCTTGTCCTCATGAAGATTGATTCGTATATGCTGGTCTACTATTACTCAAGTCGTGTTTGCGGCACAAGATATCTTGTACCTCTACTATATAAAGGGGAGTATGACTATATTTTCATATTTTGAGTCTTTGGATCTCTCCTTGGAGATGATTCTTTGAGGAAACCAACTCTCAAGAATGTGGCATGAGTGTGGCGCGAGTATGCCTCACGATTGTATCGATCTTATATTATATTGCATTCCGATTGCATGCTTGATTCGACCCCCCATCCATCCCCTGTACCCTAGGTCGAGGGAACACCACATTCGAACATTTTTCTATGCCTCACGTGCCAATCTACCAACGTTCTCACCACCCTCCTTCCAATTCTATCGATTGTTAGTGTCCATCTTTGGCTTGAGGGAATCATCATCAAACGCCACTCCACTCATACACTGCCATTGCTGGTTAGCTTCCTCCTTTGGTTTCATCGTTGTTCAAATCAAGTCGTGTCGATCACTGGCAAGACCTAAGATCGGGCTTTCTTGAGATCGCTTGAAGAGGGTGTGCCAAGCCGCAGTTCCCTCGCTCACAGACGCTGCTAGTTGAGACACTCCTCTTGCGCGGAAGCGCTTCCTCCCACTCACGAGCTTTGTCAGTCGACGACAACGCTAGATTCAACGACAACACCCTCCTCACTCTGCTCCAATTCAACTAGCCTTCTATGGGCTAGCTCATGCCTCGCAGTGTTGTGATCAACTTCTTATCGTCCCTGCTTCTCAGCGACTTGGTCAGCTTGTCATCGCATCCAGGCGACTGTCTCTGCAGTCATTTCTTACTCATCATGCCTTCATCTCGCGCTATATTCTGCAGCCTAGGGCTCTTATATGGCGAACGCCCTTGACGCGCTCTATGGTTGAGCATATAGACAATGTGGAGTGTGCTTTGTGTATTTTGTCTTCTTGCATGGATGTGGTGGAATCGGTCCTAACTGATATCCTGTCACAGATACCTAGCCGCCAACAAAGCTCCCCCATCTCCAAGCACCGATTCTATAACAGTCGAGCTGACGGGCCTCGATAGCTCGATCCATATGCAGTTTCTCCCACACCATTGATTCCCCTGCACGTGGCACCTTGATGGATTGAGGTGCCCATGCTTGACGTTTTTGACCCGCTCGATTGGATCACCCAGGCCAAACAATCGTTTGAATTATAGCTCACTAGGAAGCCAAGACTCCCCTAATAATTTATATGGAAGATTCTGGCCTTCATTGGATGTGTCGGCTTCTCCAATCAGCGCCACAAATGATATGGGCCATGCTCAAGGAGGAGCTAATTTTTGTGCTACGACACACATCGCCCGGGGAACATCTTCGAGCATCTTTACGATGTTCAACAAGTTGACTTGGTAGAAGCGTATGTGATGACTTTGAGGAGCTAACACATCATTTTCTGGGCTTATCCATTTCCCATTACCTGTAATATTTCATGCTTGGATTGCAACTGCATATCCACAGCCGCCTAAGAACTTTACACCTACCCACGCTTAAGAGTGTGGCGCGATTATACCTCATGATTGAGTCCCTCTTACATTATATTGCAGTCTGAGTATCAGAGTTCCCAGTTTAAAAGGGATTATGGACTTGAGTAGACAGAGCGTTAATGGCATTGATAGGCAATACATTTCAATAAGATTAGCCACAAGTGTGGATGTCTTGTGTTAATTCAAATATTCGCTTTGGTTGAATCCTTTTGCAACATGACGAGTATAACAATCAATTGTTCTATCTCTTATGCCATGAAATCTCTCTGTTGAGGATCTTGAGTAGCATGGGAAAGATTTATTGCTCAATATGAGAGTCAACAGATCCAAAAAATGCAGAGAAAAGGAGGGAATACATGGAGGCGTGGTGTATAGGCCCTGCACTGAGGTTGGATATAATCATAGAGTCGATGTGGGCAATAATATCCAAGGAGGAGCAAAGTGTGGCGACCATAAACAAGGAGGTGCAGGTAGTTATCATCTTCACGAATAT
Organism: Platanthera guangdongensis; assembly: GCA_039583875.1. Taxonomy (NCBI): domain Eukaryota; kingdom Viridiplantae; phylum Streptophyta; class Magnoliopsida; order Asparagales; family Orchidaceae; genus Platanthera; species Platanthera guangdongensis. The sequence continues at coordinate 155,547,077 of CM077155.1, read as the reverse complement.
GTCTATCTCATCGTGCTTCTCTCTGAGATAGTGCCCAGATCATTATGCCTTTCGTGCGGGTCGGAACTTACACGACAAGGAATTTCACTACCTTAGGACCGTTATAGTTACGATTTCCGTTCAACTGGGCTTCGATCTCTGGCTCCCCTGTCATCAGGTCACAAACTTTCTTAAACTTCTGATATTGGGCAAGAGTCAACCCCCATACATGATCTTACAACTTTGCAGAGATCCGTGTTTTCGTTATACAGTCGCCCGGGCTTGGTCACTGCGACCACTTTTTGAGGAGGCACCCCTTCAAGTGATGGAATTGTTTGTGATGCAACAATGTCTTGAGGTGAAGATGAAATGGATGTTGGAATGGAAGATGTTACAATTGAAGAATCATTACAAGATGATGGTGATGTGTGCAATAATGAACGGTCATGCTTCTTTGGGGGGACCACAATTAAAATGGGTAACATATGTGATGGGGATCAACAAGATAGTGGAGCACGAGCTGTGGGCCTGTTTAGCATGATTTGTCACCTGCCATATTTGGTGTCACATGATGGATGATCTGAGTTCATGATTATATCCGGATCGACGTTTTGATATTTTTCATGTATTTGTTTTAAAACGAGTAACATATGTGATGGGGATTAACAAGATAGTGGAGCGCGAGCTTTGTGCCTGTTTAGTCTAATTTGTCACCTGCCATATTTGTTGTCGCTCGATGGATGATCCGAGTTCGTTATTATGTCCGGATTGACGTTTTGATATTTTTCATGTATTAGTTTTAAAATGGGTAATATATGTGATGAGGATTGTTAGAAATGAACAAAAACAAACCGGAAGGGTTTAACAAAAATTTTATTATCTGAAAAAAAGGTATCTATTACAAAGGTATGACCTCCCTTATATAGAATGAAGAAGAGATGAGAGAATACAAATAAGAGATGTGAGACTAAAAAATTACAGGACTAAGCAGACTTATACAGAACAATTCGCACAAGCCGCGCAGTTAGACAGAAGGGCTAACCGTTCGGCTACCATCAGAGAGAGAGAGATCACCATGGGAGACCGCTAGACCGCCCGGTCTCCAAGTCTCCAGAGGCAAGCCGCTAGACCGCTCGGACTCCAGACAGCAACAACACAGCAACCAAACCACTGAAGGGAAATCGCCAGACCGCGCGGTCTTCAACCCGCCAAGACAGACCGCCAGACCGCCCGGTCACCAACTTCAACACTCTCACTCAAGCTGGAGCATATATATCGATCATGCCCAGCTTGTCACAAATATGAAGAAACGAGGCGGAGACTGGCTTGGTGAAGATGTCAGCCAGCTCTTTATCAGAAGTGATGAAGGGAGTGCAAATTTGTTCCTTCAGAATCTCCTCACGAATGAAATGACAGTCGACCTCAATGTGCTTGGTTCTTTCATGGAAGACCGGATTTTTGGAGATGTATATGACAACCTTGTTATCACAGAACATAGATAGAGGATGGTTGTACACCTCTCCTAAATCCAGCAGGAGAGCCCGTAGCCACTTTAACTCACAAGTGGTCGATGCCATACTACGATACTCTGCTTCAGCACTAGACCTGGAAACAACCGACTGCTTCTTGCTCTTCCAGCTCACCAGATTTCCCCCAACAAAGGTGCAAAAACCCGAGGTTGACTTGCGATCCCCTTTGTTATCAGCGTAACTCGCATCTGAGTATGCTTCAACCCTCAGATGACCATTCTTCTGAAAGAGTAATCTTTTCCCAGACGCTGCTTTGACATATTCCAAGATCCTCAAGGCGGACTGTAGATGACACTCCCTAGGTGCTTGCATGAATTGACTCACTTTGCCCACAGCATAGGAAATATCGGGCCTGGTCACGGTGAGATATATGAGCTTACCAACCAGACGCCGGTATCGCGTAATATCTGAAAGAGGAGGTGAATCATCTGTCCAGGTTTTGTCTTCTCCAGTTGCCATGGGGCATCGGGCAGGTTTAGCTCCACTCAATCCTGCCTCTTTTAAAAGATCAAGGGCATACTTACGTTGGGAGAAGACTAAGAAGTTGGGCTTTCGAGAGATTTCGATCCCCAGAAAGTACTTCGGAGAGCCCATATCTTTCGTGACCGGATGTTGACGAAGATGCCGCTTTGTCAAGGCTACCCCTTCCTGGTCATCGCCAGTGAGAAGGATGTCATCGACGTACACAACAAGAACCACCAGTCCCGAGGAGGTTTTGCGAATAAATAGCGAGTGATCGGCAGAGCTTCGCACAAAACCAACGGCTGTCACGATGCTGCTGAACTTGTCGAACCAAGCTCGAGGGCTCTGCTTGAGGCCATAGATTGCCTTCTTCAGCCGGCATACTCGTGTCTCCCCCTGAGCAACATACCCAGGAGGTTGCTCCATGTAGACAGCCTCCTGAAGATCACCATAAAGGAAGGCATTCTTGACATCCAACTGGGAAATCGGCCAATCTCTATTGACCGCCACAGAGAGAAGGACCCGGATAGTGCTGAGACGAGCCACGGGAGAGAAGGTGTCAAAGTAATCAACCCCATAGGTCTGAGTAAATCCCTTAGCAACAAGGCGAGCCTTATAACGATCCACAATGCCGTCTGGGCCAAATTTGACCACAAAGACCCAGCGACAGCCAACGACATCAGTACCGAGGGGAGGAGGAACAAGAGTCCAGGTATCCCGCTCAGTTAGGGTCGCCATTTCCTCATCCATGGCTAGCTTCCAATGAGAAATAACAAGGGCCTCCTGGTAGGAACGGGGTGTGGTAGTGACAGAGATAGCCATTGCAAAGGTCCTGCGAGAAGAGGTGAGACGATCATATGAAACAACAGCAGCAAGGGGGTGTAGGGTACACGTCCGCACCCCTTTGCGAAGAGCTACAGGAAGATCCAGGTCAACAGGTCCCTCGGCATCCGGAGCATCCGTGGCAGTGAGAGCTGGCCCGGGAGGAGAGAGCGGCGGCGGCGGAGATGAGGGAGACGATGGCGGAGAAGAGGGAGAGAGAGGTGGAGGTAGAAGAGTGGACGAAGATGGTGTAGGGGTGGAGATCGCAGTAGGAGACACGGAAACGAAGGGAAGAGCAGGAGAATCAGAAGCTGGGGGAAGAGGAGAGGAGGCATCCGAGAAGTAGGAGGCATTCTCGAAGAAGGTGACGTCAGAAGAGACGAATTGCTTACGAAGAACGGGATCAAAGCAACAATATCCTTTCTGAGTGGTGAAGTACCCCAGAAAGACACATTTGGTGGAGCGAGGGGAGAGCTTATCACGGGTGGCGGAGGGGGCATGCACAAAGACAGTGCACCCAAAGATGCAGAGAGGGAGAGGAAAAGGCTCCTTGTCCGGATACAGAAGGGAGAATGATGTTTTCCCGTGGAGAACCGTGTAGGGGATGCGATTGATGAGGTAGCAGACAAGGAGAACAACATAACCCAATAGGAGCGAGGAACATGCATCTGGGTCATCAAAGTGCGAGCGACATCGAGGAGATGACGGTTTTTGCGTTTCGCCACCCCATTTTGCTGGGAGGTATAAACACAGCTAGTCTGATGAATAATGCCATGTTGCACACAAAAATAGGTAAAAGCATGACTCAAATATTCTGTAGCATTGTCTGAGCGAAAGGTTTTAATACAAACATCAAACTGAGTTTTGATTAATTGATAAAAAGAAACTCATACATCCAAAAGTTCAGAGCGATCTCGTAAGAGATACACCCAAGTACATCTAGAAAAGTCATCAATAAAAGTAACAAAATAAGAACTACCCCGACCAATGGTGAGGGTAGGAGCAGGTCCCCAGACATCAGCGTGAATTAGATCAAACGGACGGGTAGAGCCCCGACCTTGCTTTGGCGGGAAGGAGGAACGATGATGCTTGCTAAGCTGACAAGCGTCACAGTTGAGAGGAGGATCGGAAGGAGGGAGGTGGGGCAGAAGTTGATGTAGAAGCCGTGCAGGAGGATGATCGAGACGGAGATGCCACTGGAGAAGATCCGTACAAGAGGAGGAGAAGACGGATAAGGCGGAAACGTTGTCGAGGAAGTAGAGGCCACCGCTCTCAGTCCTAGTAGCAATCGTCCGTTGGGAGCTCGGATCCTGAAAAGAACAAGAAGTCGGAGTAAACGTTACAGAACACTGAAGCTGCTTGCATAAAGAGGTAACCGACAACAAATTGCACGGAAATTTGGGCACATAGAGAGTGTCCGCTAGGCGAAGAGACGGAGTAATATGGACCACTCCCGACCCATGAACCGGGGAGGGAGAACCGTTTGCAACAAGAACCGGGGGCACCCGATCATGCTGTTCGAGGAGAGTGAAACAGTGAGGATTGCCCGTCATGTGATTAGTTGCTCCAGAGTCGATAAGCCATTTACCTTGAGTTACCACGTGTGCACTACCTGATGATGTGACCACGGAGGCAGACGGTTTGGAAGAGGAGGCGAAAGACTCACCCGAGGGGCGAAGATGGGGATGCTTCGCCCACCAGCGGTCAAAAGTATGGCCGGTGCAGCCACAGTGAGAGCAGAGGTAGCAGGAAAGAGCACGTCCTCCAGACTGGTGACTGCGGCTACCAGAGCCACTCCGCTGAGTTTGGTGAGCATAGTTGGTCGGTGGAGGAGCGGGCAGAATCGGGTGCTGAAGGAGAGAGGTGACAGCGGCGATGCGGGAAGCGGTGACATCTAAGGTAGGAGATTCCGCCTCACCCAGAATTTGCTGGCGGATCATATCATAATTATCAGGAAGCCGGAGCAGATAACACACAACCAAAAGCTCCTGGAAGTGCTTGTGTTGTTGAGCCAAATCCGCAGAAAAGTGGCGATTCTGAAGAATCTCAGCCCCAAGAGCCTGAATCTGTTGGTAGACAGTAGCAGGGGACAAGGTAGGACGGGCAAAGAGGTCCGCATACAACGTATAAATGCGAGATGTCTGAGCCCCCTTGGAGTACAGAGCGACAAGATGAAGCCAAGCGGCCTTGACCGTCTCATCATGACGGATGACGGGAAGACACTCATCAGATAGGCTATTAGCAAGTCAAGTACGCACAAGCGCGTCACTCGCATCCCAGTCATCAAAGAGAGGTGAAGTGGTTGGAAGAGGGTCATCAACGAGATGGTGACGTTTGCGTTGCGAGCGAAGGAGGAAGGTGCACGAGACGCTCCAATCCGGGTAGTTGGAGCCGACAAGCTTGGAAACGGTCCCAAGGTTCCCGGAAGGAGTAGTAGGAAGAGGCAGAGCCGGATTGGCGACAAGAGTGGTGGTAGGAGTGGTGGCAGTAGAAGCATCAGAAAGAGCCATAGAAGAAAACAACAGGAAGCTGCGCGGTTAGAAAACAAGTCGGGCGGTTAGGAAACAAGCCGTGCGAACAGGGAGAAATCGCAGCGGGAAGAAAAGGAGATCTGCAGCGATCACGATGATTGACACCAGCGGCCAGAAAAGCCACGACCAAGCCGTAGAACCAAGCTGAGGTAAGGAAGTCGAGCGGCTAGAAGGTAGCCCGCGCGAACAGAAGAAGAAGGAGAAGGAGAAGGCCGCGTGAAAGAGACCAAGGCGTACGAGCCGAACAGAGATCGCACACAGAGGCCGCGCACACAAAGGGCAGTGGCAAGAGACCGCGCGAACAAGAATAAGAGACCGCGCGAACAGGACGAGAAAAAGAATCAGGAGGAAAAGATCGTCTCCTCTGATACCATGTTAGAAATGAACAAAAACAAACCGGAAGGGTTTAACAAAAACTTTATTATCTAGAAAAAAAAGTATCTATTACAAAGGTATGACCTCCCTTATATAGAATAAAGGAGAGATGAGAGAATACAAATAAGAGATGTGAGATTAAAACATTACAGGACTAAGCGGACTTATACAGAACAATTCGCACAAGCCGTGCGGTTAGACAGAAGGACTAACCGCTCGGCTACCACCAGAGAGAGAGAGAGAGAGATCACCATGGGAGACCGCTAGACCACCCGGTCTCCAAGTCTCCAGAGGCAAGCCGCTAGACCGCTCGGACTCCAGACAGCAACAACACAACAACCAAACCACTGAAGGGAAACCGCCAGACCGCGCGGTCTTCAACCCGCCAAGACAGACCGCCAGACCGCCCGGTCACCAACTTCAACAAGGATCAACAAGATGGTGGGGCGCAAGTTTTGGGCCTATTTAGTGTGATTTTTCACCTCCCATATTTGGTCACTCGATGGATGATTCGAGTTTGTGATTATGTCCGGATCGATGTTTTGATATTTTTTATGTATTTGTTTTATTTTTTAGTGCTTTATTTAATGAGATCAGACAACCATCGTATATGGTCAATCATAGTTGGCCAAGATGGTTGCCCTAAATCATGTTATAGTACAAATAGATAAGAGCAGTCGTCATAAGATATTCCAAATTTTGGGGTGTCTTCTTCCCGGAATCTGTAGATCTCTCGAGGTATCGACTCCACGAAACCCCAAGATGTCGACTCCTTGGTAAGCTATCTTTATTTTCCTTATTTCCAATTGTTGGCCGCCTGATACAAGCGCAAAAGTCACACTTGACCTGCCACCCTGGAGTCCCACCAGGGGGCCCACCCGGAGTCGGCACCAAGTGGCTTTATCAGGGCCGTCGCCCAATTCACCTCAACCTGGATCAGTTGGTGATGAGAGCTCGTTTGAAAGCTCTTTATTAAGGAGGTCTCGAGATCGAATCTTGGCCTCAACAACTTTTCGGTTGCTTGTGGTGGGCCCGGAGATGGGTTGGGGTGTACTGGGCCGCGGCCCTAATAAAGCCGCCTAGTGCTGACTGCAGGTGGGCCCCCTGATGTGACTCTAGAGTGACAGGTCCGGTGGGACTCATGTGCCTATAGAACCTATCCTATCTCACTTTGCTTTGAGTTGATGAGCGGGATGCCCCATGTCATGATGGAAAAAGAAAACCTTGATTCTTTTCTGTTGACATATTTATGTGAGCCGGACGGTAATGGATGGCATTCCCCAAATTCTAATAGATCATCATACCGCTTCATGGGCTAATGGCTATACATCAAGCAAGGTTGAGAATCCACATGAACTAAAGGGCGGCTTTAGCACCTCTCGCACTGGGATTCGTCGAGAAGCACTGAATGCATTCGAATCTGAAATCAGACGTCAGACTGTCAGAGTCAGAATCAATGACGATCGATCGGTCTACATGTGCGCAATCGTCCCTACCGTCGTAAAATAAGAGCACCTGGCTCTGCCCATTCACAAGGACTCGATTCTATGTCTAAACATCACATGCCAGCAGATGTAGTCACCATCATAGGTACTCAAGATATTGTGTCTGGAGAGGTAGATAGATAGGACTGCGTCTTGCTCGATCAGGACCCTAGCTTGATTGCTAGCCAAAACACCCATATTTCCGTTCTATATTATACTTGTATTAGTTAGTGAGCCCGTCTCAGTCACCTTGCTTTTCTGAGAAAAGAAAGCATCGCTACGCTCGCTACGAGGGAAAAGAAAGGGTTTCTTCACTCAGCCATCCACCTCTCCCTTCAATCACACAATCCCCAGCACACTGTACCTTCACTTCCAGCACCTCACCAACTCAACTGCCACATCTCATACCCATTACAAGAGCCCACGACCCTTTTGCTCTTTAACAAATCCCCCCTCCCATAACCCTGGTCCAAACCCACCCAGTAGCCATAATCTCTCTTCAACAGCCACCATTAGTGCTGTAACGGTTTGGTTTGGTTCGGTTTGTAAGCAAAACCGCAAACCGAACCATCCCTATGTGGTTTCAAAATTTTGGAACCGAACCGCTCAAACATTGAAACTGAATCGAACCAAACCGATAGTTCGGTTTTGTTCGGTTCGGTTTTGGTGGTTTAAATAATGTGATAAAACCTAAAGATTTATAGATAGATATCAGGGATGGTGCAATGAATGAGACTCAACCACCCAACATGAAAATGCTGTCAGAACACAATTCTTATCACCTAACCATTTCATGACTCCAAAATCAAATGAATGGAAAATGAAATATTCATCAGCATTTTATATTTGGAGAAAAATCTAGATTAGAGAAATATCTAGAGATCAACGATAATTTAGATGTTTAATCAAAACAAAAAACAGAAAACTTAAAATATATAAGAGAAATACCTGTTGTATGATTAACCGTATGATTTAATGAAATTTAATTAATAAATTAAATGTTTTTATATACAACGGTTCGGTTTGGTTCGTCTCGGTTCAGTTTGCCACACAAAACTATAAACTGAACCGAACCGTATGGTTTTTCTAAAATCAAAACCGTAATCGAACTGCGGCCTGCTGAAACCAAACCAAACTGTATGGTTTGATTTGGTTCGGTTTGGTTTTGCGGTTCGGTTGGTTTTGGCTTACAGGCCTAGCCACCATACAGCCATCATCTCCATCTCCCCATACAACCACCACCGCGTCTATGGACACCGGATCTCCTCCCTTACGCCTACAGCTTCCCACTCGTGATTCCTTGGTTGTATTATATAATTTACTTCAACATTGTCATACGGATTTGGACTCGTATATCATTACGGATGTTTGACGTTGTAGTATATTTGTTTTCTGGTTGATCACCCTTGTATGAGCCTTGTCGCTTGTGCATGTTAGCTTTTGGCCCTTCAAGCGGAGGAAAACCTAAGTTGCTTGCTTTCAAATTATTTGCTACTTGCACGTGATAACTTTGTGGGATTTATGCCTTAATTATTAATAGAAATTTATTGTTGGATCACTCTATGTTCACACATAATCCTAGGACTAGATAAGAATTATTTTCCCGTCACTACACCTTGAGTAGCACATCTAGTGTTCACACATCTAGCCTACCCTACATCAATATGTTAAGAGGTGGTTTGAGTGCCATGTATTGTATAAGAGACATTAGTGTCATAAAATATTGCATCAGGAGATTTATAGTCAGTTTAGATTTTTTTTGAACATAAATGTGCTGCTATTTTTACCCAAATGGATAGCCCACAAAAATTTGGGTTTAGAACCAAGACCAGAATTATGAACAACTGTAGGAATGATTTTGAGCAAATATAAGGCATTGGAAAACTCATAATTTCGCATATGACGGTTTATTGTGAATACCCATCTCATTAGGGCTCCGTTTGGCACGGCGGTGGCGGTCGTGACCGCGGTGGTTATGAACCGTCGTTTGTGAATGTTTGGCCTCACCTAAGTAACTTCATTAACTTTGATAGCGGTAATAGCCATTGTCTAACCAAACATGCAATTCTATCACGGTGCTGTTTTTGTCCAAACTCACAGGAGCAAAATTACTGCCAAACGGAGCCCAGGCATCGTACTAGAGAGGGTATGTCATGGAGTTTGCTTGTAAGATGAACATCACGGAGAACACATTCCTCGTCGAGGAGATCCCAGTCTGCAGTGCGGAGATTATCGGTGCCAGTCACTGGTTAGATCAGGGCTACGAGAAAGCCCGGCGAGGCGACTGCAGAAGGTCGAAATCAGCAACTAATGCAAAACATACTGCTCATTTACATGCCACAAAAAAATCTCTGCGCCCTTACAAAATTATACCTGCTGGCAAAATATTATTACATGATTTTGATTTTATGGCGCAACGGAGTTCAAAAGACGTTCTCGAGCCAGTCGTGCTATTTCGGAACGCGCTTCAGAAGCAAAATTATGCTATCGAGAGAGTTTCTTGCCCGAGATCATCGAGCGTCCACGTGGCCAGCTGCGGAGAGTGTTAAGTACAGCAGAATCAGTGTTCCCATGCTGGACCTGCGCCAGGAAAGCAAATTAGATGAAATGAAATAAAAGCAGTTGATTATATGACTGCAATCAATCATGTTTTGAAGGCTAGCGAAAGCAGCTGCTATATCCAGTTCACCTACAGCTCGCTCCTTCGTTTTACGTGCATTTGGAACACTTCGGACTACTACGTTTGCAAACATCGCGGACTACTACGTTTGCAAACATCGCGGACGACTACGTTTGCAAACATCGCCGCTCTTATATCCGAAAGAATTTTTTTTAAACTCCTGCTCTGTTGAATGTAACGTTAGGTCGTGTGGATAAGAGAATCAGGTCTAATCAAGCTTGTCGTCCTTTTCATCATTGTTGTCATCCACTTCATCATTCTTGTCGCGGGGTTGTTTTAGGGTTTATTTGGCACCGCGGTGGTGGTCGTCAAATCGGCCCTTATGAACCATTGTGGTTCATGAACACCCAACTTCTCCTAAGGAACTCCATCCACTTTTAATTTCGAAATTAGTTTTTCGCTTTCACGTCCAACACATTTCCAGACTGAACTCGTCCATTTAGGATTGTTCTATTTCTCGGCTAGAGCACCTCGGTGCCTGACCGGGATTTGGAAATGATGAATGAAAGCTAAATTCCGTGTTTTAAGCTTGTCTACGGCACAAGAAGATTGTACCAAAAAAACTTGATATTTTGGTGGCACTTACAAAGAAGCGAAGAATACAAGGACTCTCCGGGGGTGGAGCCACCAGGAAAGCCGTCGACCGGCGAGGCACTGGCAACCATTGCTTGCTCCGGTGGTTGTTGTGGGGGTCTTTAAGGTTAAGAAGGTGCCGGGGTCCTCCTTTCCCTTGTGTAAAATTAGAACACCCGCTCTTTCTTTACCTGTGATCATCAAAACCAACGTCACCTTAAACAGACAAAGCCACCATTATAATTCAAAAATCATCCTCATTCAAAAAAAAACATTAATAATATTTAATTTATAATATATATTGTATATTAAAAGGAAAAAATTATTAAAAAAATTCAAGTTTTAAAATTTATGTGAATCTTTGTTTTAAAAAATGTGCTCTCATATGTACAAACTTCTTTAACTATAATAAAAAATATGTTCTTCCTGCCGCTTACAAACACCGTCAAAACCAAAAAATAGCAACGAGCGTAGTATAACACTCAATGACTTGCGAGCGGTGGGAATGCCATCGTGCCATGACAATATCTTGACCGAAATAATATCACACTGACATACTGTTGCGGTTCGCCCTGAGATGATAGTACAACTATCGATAAAAACACTTTTTAAAAACAAAATAAAAAACACAATTTATAAAAAATTGTAGAAGTTGTAATAGGAGGATAAAATTGAATAGATAATTGATCATTTTGTTTATTCAAATTTGACTTTATCAAAATGTTATATCTTACCACACTTGACCCATTCTCACATAATATTGACAACCCTCCTATGACTATTAGCAACCCGTCTATCTCTATTCTTTCTATTGTATTTAGGCTGTCAATAGTCATAAGAGGTCTGCCAATAAAAATGCTCTATCTTAATTAGCTAATTGGATTATGTGCAAATATTTTAAGTGTTGCGTCTATATTTTTTTTTCTTCTCGCTTTTTAAAAATGTTTTAAAAATATGTATATCTTAAATTAATTTTTTAATATGTTAATGACTAATATAACTATTTGCACTCAAAGTCTCCCTTTGACGCAATTTTTTTGCTCCAATCAATTTGGACAATAAGGAACTGTCTTAGAATGCATGTTTGACAAAACAATGATTTTGACAGTCACCAAAAAAAAATTTGTTTTGAACATAAAAGTGAATAATGTTCCTTAGGTGAGATTGAGTGTTAACGGACGACAGTTCATAATCATTGCATTCACGATCACCGTCGTCATGACAAGCAGAGCCTAAATTATATTTCAACAGGTTAAATAGAGTCCTTATGAACATAATCGAGTTAACTGTAGGGAGCTTTGGCGCACCACTTGAAGTGTTGCCATGTCACCTTGGGGTCACACTGTCACGGGTTTTAGTCCTAGAAGCAGCCTCTTGCAAAAATATAGGGTAAAATCTGCCTATATTTCACCCTTATGATGAGACCCTTCCCCTCACCCTCGCTGCGCCGGGATGCTTTGTGCACCGGGCTGTCCTTTTTAATGAGTTAACTAATTAGTATAAGGTCATGTTATATGTAGATCATTTTTGGCTATATGCAGTACAAGGATAAATGCAAGCCAAATTTAAAAAATTATAGTAAGTCATGAACCCCTATAATTCTGACCTGCACATAACAATTATAAAATTATGTGTTGTGCACATGGCCGAAAGGGCCTGCATATAGCTATTGCCTTATAGGAAACTGTAAAATACAAATTATTAATTAATATTATAAAATAATTTTCAAAGTCATAATTATATTTATATTTGTATACATATAATGAGTTTGAAATTAATTGGAACTAATTAGTTTGAGCGACAGAGCAACATTCAAAATTCGATTGATCATGGGGAGAAACTAAATAATATGGCCAGAAACCTACCGGCGGCGACCGGCCGAAGCTCCGCCCTCTCACCGTCGCGCTGCGATCCTTTTTTAGAGAGCGGTTTTTTGAACTACACCGCATATTTATTGATTTAATTAATTAGTTTAAGATATGACAAATAAAAAGAAACTAGGAGATGGGGGAGAGATTACAGGAACAAGAACTCTGGCTCCGACGATCCTGTCCTCCTCGCCGGCGGCGGACGGCGATGAGGCTGAGAAGGCTACGATGAGCGAGAGGCTCGCGATGTCAATAGAGATGAAACCATCGGAGCCCTCGGATTTTCTCTTCCTGTCTTCAAAATCCGCGGTGAATCCCGGGGATTTGGGTTCGCCGGCGAAGCCTTTATCTCCGGCTACGCTCCAAGAAGGTTCGAGATGCTGGCAGACCAAGAAAACAAGGGATCGGAGTAGGTTTTATGGAACGGATTGAGAAATCAGACAGCGAAAGGAGGAAGAAAAGGATCGGAAGCGAAAGCAGGGGGGGGGGATGGGCTGGGCTCACCTTCTTCTTCACGATTCCCATGTTCGAATTGCTGTATTAATTCTTGGATCTGCACGGTGTGGAAGGAGAAACACGAATTCTATCGAACAGGTGAGTCGAGTAGTCTCCGGCGAGGAAGCATTTGAGAGATGAAACTGGGGGAGTTCCATTTGGCTCCTAAATAGAAAATTTTGATTTATATTATTATAATCAAGACATAAATAGAGAAGAAGCCGAAATTTTAAGGCTCTGTTTGACGAATAATTTTTGGGTCGGGAAGTATTTTTAGAGAAAGGAATGCGATTGGGATGACAGTTTGATTTTAGATTTGATCATCAGCAGTAAATGGGTTTTTGGCACATAACACCCTCTAATTGAGGGTGTTTGGCACATTGCACCCTCATATTATATATTTGACACTTTGCACCCTCTAAAACTCCAAATGCACCCTCATTCTATTAATTTTTTTTTAAAAAAACCACAAATTCACCCTCTAAAACCCCAAAATCCAATTGAAGGTTGCAAAGTGCCAAAATTTTAAACCTGTGGTGCAATGTGCCAAACATCATCAATTAAAGGGTGTTAAGTGTCAAAACCCCGCAGTAAATGGAGAAAAAAAAGAAAAAAAACAGGCGAGTTCACGCTAGATCGGACGGCGAGCAGGATTGATCTAATGGCGAGATCGCAACTCGCGCTTCTTCCTCAGGGAATGCTACTCGGAGCCAATAATTATTTTTGTTTGACACGGTGGTATCCGTCGTAAATATATGAGTTAAAATGTCATCCGTTATGGATCATCTAACAAACATTATCCGTTTGGATATAAACCTGAATGGAGTTTCTTAGATGGGCCTTAACAAATGACAATTTAACACGTGTTCATTGTCCGTTTGAACATAAAAGTGGATGAAATTAGATGGACGTTAATAAATGACAATTTAACTCCTGTGTTCAAGACCGCCATCACAATGTCAAACGGAGCCTAAGACTTTGTTTGGGGCGATATTTTTGCTCTGATCTTTTGGATATAGAAAGAAAAATAGTTCTGAATGCAAAACTGGATGAAGTTTTTTAGGAGAGATGAGACGTTTATAATTATCATCATTGTGTTGAACGGGACCCTAAGACTCTGCTCGGAATGACGATGGAGAGTAGGAGAGTATGAATTTGGTGGTTATGAATCGCGTTCGTGAATGACTGACCTCATTTAAATAATGTCTTCCACTTTTATGTTCAAAACTAGTTTTATTTGATGGGGAAATTGACCCACTCATAACTCGGGTACACAACAATCAAGAGGATAATAATGGAAACAATCACAAGCACATAGATATACATAGAAAACTCTCTCAATTTGAATGAGTGAAAAAAATCACGGGGAGGGACACACAAAATCCACTATATTAGAATATGATTATAAGTACAAAATCACTAGGTTTGCCCAACCTAGACCCCACTGTATTTGACAGGTCGAATCCCTCCTCAGAAACCTCACGACAAAACAAAGTCTCTTCAACAAAGAAAAGTACCTCAACCTCTCTTCAAGCACTCCGACGACAAAGACGAGATTGAACTTCTCTTAATGCGAAGACGAAACCACCAGGCTGTAAAATCTCATGTTCTTCTCTCCTGAAGAACTTGCAAACGACTTTTGCAGGTTTCACGACTTGCGACTGCTCTGGTTCACAGAACGACGTAATTAGGGCTTCTTTTTAGGTTTAAAACCATCTCTCCATTAAATAGGCGTCGCCCCTCCATTAAAACATGTTAGCGCACCATTGACCACCATTGGATGTGAGAACTGAAGATCCAACAACTGAAAACACAACATTGAACAACCCATGCCGTGTAGATTTCTGCTTCTAAACCCATCTCGTCAACATGGATTGCGCGTCTCATCAATATGGATCTTGTCTCATCGATATGGGAGGGTCGTCTCTTCAACATGCTTAGCCTATCTCGTCGACATGCTCAACCAAGTCTTCTTGCCGACATGCCTCCGCCGTATCGACAACATATTTCAGTCGTCTTGTCGATAATTATCTAGTCTAGTCGACAAGTTCAATGTCTCATAGATATGGACTTAGATTTTCGTCGACATCACTATTGCTTCTAGTCAACATGCTCCAGTCGATATCCTCCAAACTTTAAGTTGACATCCTTCAGATTCCTAGTCGATATGCTCCTCTTCTCGTCGATATGCAGCAGATTTCGGACCTTGTCTGTATTCAAGTCATCAAGACTCATCTTTAGGGATTGAACCCCAACAGACTCTCTCTCCATACCACAAAAAGGAATCCTCCCATCTGACTTCTTCAAGTGTACATCACGCCGATCAGCAATCAATACAACTCGTGCTTCTCCCTTGGCACGGTCTTCATGATCATGTCTGACGGGTTGTCATCAGTATGAGCTTTATCCACCTTTATTAGCTTCTCCTCGACAACATTGTTTATCCAATGATATTTGACATCAATGTGCTTTGTCTAGGAGAGGTAGACGAGATTTTTGGTCAAAAATATAGAGCTCTGGCTGTCGCTGAACATAGTGTACTCATCTTGCTGGAGTCCAAGTTCAAGAATGAACTTCTTCATCCACAAGATATCCTTTGACGCTTCTGTCAGAGCTACATATTCTGCCTCTATCGTCGACAATGTGATGCACTTCTATAACCTTGATTGTCATGACAAGTCCCCCTATAAATGTAATAATAAACCAAGATATGGATCTCCGGGAATCAACATCTCCAGAAAAATCCGAGTTTAAGTACCAAACCAGCTTCGGCGACCCTCCACCAAACTGCAAACAATGGCTTTTTAGTACTTCTGAGATATCAAAGTATCCACTTCACAAAACCCTAATGAACTTTTCTAGAGTTTGCCAAGTATCTGCTCACCATAACAACTGCATAAGCTATGTCTAGCCTTGTACACATTGCATACATCAAACTCTCTACTGCGGATGCATATGCGATCTAACTTATCTCCTCCACTTCTGTATGTCTAGTTCTTCACCAGCACCAGCATTCTCTAGCTCAAGATCTTCATCAGAACTTTACACAATTGGTGTATTATGTGGCTCATCAACCATCTGCTCACCAACAATGTGATCTTCTGCAAAGATCACATCCCTACTTCTGACAATCTTCTTCTTCTCGGGATCCCAGGGTCTATATCCAAATTCTTTATACAGGAATCCCAATAAGATACACTCTTGAGACTTCTCGACAAGCTTAGACCTCTCCTCCTTGGGGATATGAACACACGCTCTGCATCTAAACACCCTTACGTGCCCATAAGACAACTCCTTTCCGGACCAAATACGATATGGAACATCTCCATCCAATGGTGTAGAGGGCGACAAATTGATCATATTCATTACAGTCTGTACTGCCTTAGCCCAGAATTTCTTACTAATTATGTCCCTTGAGATCATGTATTCGTTCTTCTTCATAAAAATTTGGTTCATCCTCTTTGCCAACTTATTCTATTACTGTGTCCTAGGGATAGTATTATAATACCCCAAAAACTGTAAAAACAAAACAAGTGGCTATCACCGGGTGACAGTGGGCATCGCTGGCGATAGAGATGGCACTCAACGCACTCGACGCACTCGATGCACTCGACACACTCGACACTCTCAACGCACTCGACGCAGTCAACGCACTCGACGCTCTCAACGCAGTCAACGCACTCGACGCTCTCAACGCAGTCGACGAAGCGTTGAGTGAGCTATCCGAGTGGCGATAGTGGGTATCACTGGGTGATACTGCCACGTATGGCTGTACACATGTTAGATGGCCAGATGGTGGTCGATGAGAGGTGGTTGTTTGGGGTCAAAGCGGTTGCCGACGATATCAGATATCGCCTGACGATAGCTTTAAGTTTGACTTGTCAGTTGAAATCGTGATCATTGCTTTCTTTGGATGAAATGATCTTGTGGCTGAGATTAATCAAGAGAACACTTAAGCAGAGGAGTGGAGAAAAGAGAAGTCATTTCTCTTCTTCTCACTCTCTCTCCTACTTTTCATCCAAACTCTTGAGAGAAAAGAGCTAAAGAAGAAGAAGGCTGAGGATGTGCTTAGCAAGAATTGGTGAAGGAGACCCAGGAGTCGGAATCAAGAACCAAGGCAATATCCGTCAATGGGAAAGTGAGACGCTCCTTTCCATCCGGATAGAAAGCTCGTTCATGGCTCCGAAACGAATTATGAGGGTAACGATCTTCCTTCTTGGACAAGTGAAGTCATCCTTTTTGCATATGCATGGAATCCCCCACCAAAGGTGGAGAAGTGAGGGAATTCTGATGGGTCGATACGTGATATCCCCGGGTGGTTTTGTATATAGAATCCAGAAATCGCAGTACGGAATAGGCATGTTGTGTGAAGCCCATCTGGACAGGTTGGTCTGGATTGGTGATGTTTTATTTTGCGTGTCAGAGAAGATTCCGAGTATAAACGAGTAGTTTATGAGGTCTGTGGGTTGTACCTGTGAATTGAGAGTAGCATGAAGTACTGGAGCTGTGCTCCAGGAAAATACCACAGTTTGCATAACTGTTAAATATCGTTGGGCGACAGCGAGTATCTCTGGAGATAGCTCTTGGTGAGTTATGATTGCTATGAAAGCTCAGCTTTCTAGCACTGCAGGATGCTGCAGGGTCTTCTGGACTGATGTTCCAGTTGTCGCTGAATCTGGAGACAGAAGAGAGTTTTGTTGCTAATACCAGGCGATAGTGACTATCGCTGGCGATAGCTTCCAGATAACATTTTATTGACGAAGACAGTCTCTCAGAGATCGTATGGCTAGTGTGAGCTATGAGCACTTAAAGGACAGTGAGCCGAACAGGAAAGGAGACGCTGAACCGCGTCTTATCATTCGCCATGATGGTTGTGACCGTCGACGTTGACATGGAGATTTGAGCAACGGGATGTGGCTGAACTGTATCCGCATTATGCCCGTATAACTCAAATGCCTAAAGTAATTGACATCATTGGAGCGCATAATGAGAGTCTTAGGCCTGGTGCCGAAAATAATAGAAATGCTCAAAGTTGACCGTTAAGTCTTGGACCTCTGAACGGTGGTGGGACCCTGACAATCTGGTACACCGAGAATGTGCCCTGAGTGCACGAAACGTTTGGCTACTGAGGAACTCGTTTGTGATATATTGAATGGTGCTTAATTTGTAACTTCTTGTGATATATCGATGGATAGTTGCTATGTATGCAGGAAGAAATTACGCTGCATCAGGCATAGGGTAGGGTCGTTATAAATTGGTCAGCTGAAAGCTGACCGTTACCTTGTTTGCCACCATTTAGTGGAATATCCCTATGCAGGTGCTGGAGAGCCGAGTGTGAAATAGCAGGTTGCAGCCCTGAAGCTATGCCGAGCCTCGAAGGCCAAGCAAAGTTTTATTGCTTTCATGTGTGGCCGGCCTGCACGCTGATGTCTGTAAACCACACTTCTAAAGAATAATTGTCAGAACTTAAGGCTGTAACAGTTTATCTATTATTGACTGTCGCCAGGAGACAATGACTATCATTGGTGATAGTAACTTTTGTGTATTTTTGTAAGAACATTTCAGTGTTGATATAGTGGACATTATTGTGATACTTGAGTTCAATAAGTTAACCCTTGAAGCTTCCGTTAAAATGCTCTGAGTTAGGATTCGTTTAGTCTTTGATATTAACATGTAACTCCGCCGACTGTCTGTGGGATATGGCGTGGGGCCCCGGCCGGACCCTCTGTTATATTTCATGCGACAGATGGAGGTGCTACAATTTGGTATCAGCTTGTCTTGGTCGTCCTTCTGCGAATTCGTGGTCGAATTCTTTTGCGGGGCGGTGAGCACCGTGTCTGTGCTTACCATTATAACAAAAATGAACTCAAGAATGTCCACTTAGGAATGAAAATACACATGTTTGAGGAACCTGCGCATTCCTAATAGTCGTTGTTTGCCTTTTTAGTAGTCACTAAATTGTGTATTTTAGACTTATAGGTGACTAGAAGTGGTGCATGGCAGTCTGAACCCTAATGTTCTGTTGAGAGTGTGGCACCAGCTGATGTACCCACACCTCGTCCTTCTGTGGAAACAATACATTTAGTTGATGAGGCAGTATTTGCAATGATTAATGCACAACTGACTGAGCAGGTGCGACCTGCGATGGTGCTAGTTCACATTGGTATAGCCGAGCTTATAACTGCTAGGCAAGTACCTGCTGTGACTTTGGTTAATAAGGGAGTGACTGAACGACAAACGAAGCAATTCATGAGCTTTAGTCCTCCTACATTTGCGGGTGCAGGATCCCCGACGCAGGCAAAGGACTGGCCTTCTCGAGTCAAGAGGATATTGACGACAATAGAGATAGAGGAGGGACATAAGGTCACCTTGGCCACTTTCATGTTGGAAGGAGAGGCTCGGCTTTGGTGAGATGAGTTGGAGTTACACCACTTCGCGGGTAGTCGACTATCAGAGATCTCGATGGAGGAGTTTTTGAGATTGTTCTTGGCAAAGCATATGTCATAGTCGCAGCAAATTGTCATGGAAAATGAGTTCCAGCGTTTAACTTAGGGCGAGGGTAGTGTGGATGACTACTTGCATGAGTTTACCGAGTTGGGATGCTATGCAAGGTTTACTTTTGTTGACGAAGAGTGTAAGACCAATAGGTTCTACGAGGGACTGTAATATGAACTGAGGTTACTGCTCTCGGGTCCGATGAACCAAGGGTTTCAAGTGTTAGTTAATACGACTTGTTCATTATAGAAGGACATGAAGAGATTACAGGGCAAGAGGGACTTGGCTGCGATAAAGCCCGAGTTCAAAATGCTGACTTCATCAAAATCACATTTTCGGAGGTGGAAGAAGAAGTCCAAGCCTTCTGTACAAGCTCCATCTGCGATTACTTCTGGAGCAACATCAGGGCGAGGTTCGTTCACATGTTACACATGTGACAAGGTGTGACACATAGCCCGAAACTATTGGAGTGGCCCTGCACGGGCAGAGAAAAAGATAGGAGCATCTTACGCAGAGAAGGGAAAATGGTGGAGTCTAATGCATCCCAATATGCTCTAGCTCAGTCAAGGTTGTACAATCTTGGCCAACAGGAGGCCATCAAACTGGCTAATGTTGTCACAGGTACGAGTAGTATATAGTTTTCATGCTTTATATACTTTATACCTTGTGAATTGCTTGTGTATAACATGATAAGTATAAGTTTTGTCCTTATTCAGGACTATCCGGCGAGAGCACTGTTCGATACATGTGCTTCTCATTCATTTCTATCTGAGGACTTCGTATCACGGATCAGAGTGCCTACTCTTGTGTCGACAGATAGAGTAAAGGTGTTGTTAACTAACATATGTGTGATGCTTGCAGATAGGTGTTGATGTCTTGAGGTACGAATTGGAAGTCAGGATTTCGGATTGGAAGCGTCTGTGCTGCCGATATCTGAGTTTGATGTAATCTTCGGTATGGACTAGCTCTCGGAGCAGCGTGCCTATATAGATTGTAACTCTAAGGAAGTCACACTAGGACAGAACATCGAACGAGAGACTAAGTTCACTGGTATGTGAGGATTGAGCAAGATATTGATGTCTGCTCTCCAGGTAGTCAAGGTTGTTCGGAAGGGCGCGAAGTTGTTCTTCACGGTGTTGGAAGCTGTTGAGCCAAAGTCCAGTTTGTATGACATTCCTATCGTATCGGATTATGCGGATGTGTTTCCTAAGGATCTTCTTGGGTTACCACCCCTGAGGAAGATTGACTTCGCTATAGAGTTGGTGTCAGGTGCGAAACCCGTGGCCCACTCGTCGTACCATGTTTGCCAAAAGAGATGACGAAACTTAAAGTTCAATTGCAAGAATTGCTAGAGCAAGGCTATATACGTCCAAATATGTCACCTTGGAGTGCATTGATCCTCTTTGTGAAGAAGAAGGGTGGAAGCTTGTATCTATGCATTGACTATCGAGAATTAAACAAGCTGACAGAGAAGAACAATTATCTGATACTACAGATTGATGACTTGTTCAATCAGCTAGTAGGATCAACTGTCTTCTCAAAGCTAGACTTAAAGTCTGGCTACTACCAGTTGCGGATTAGGGAATGTGATATTCCTAAGACAGCGTTCGGTACACGCTATAGTCATTACGAGTTCATTGTAATGTCGTTAGGCTAACAAATGCGCCATCGGTATTCTTGGACTTAATACATTGAATGTTTAGAGAGTACTTGGACCTATTTGTGATCATCTTTATTGACGACATATTGGTCTCCTCTCAGTCCGAAGAAGATCATGCAAATCATTTGCGGATGGTTTTGCATACCGTAGGGAGAAACAAACTCTATGCCAAGTTCTCAAAGTGCGAGTTTTGGCTGTCGTCGGTGGCTTTTCTTGGCCATGTGATTAGTGGAGAGGGTATTGCGGTGGATCCGACAAAGATAGTTACGATACGGGAGTGGCCTGTGTTGTCGACTGTAGCTGAAGTCAGGAGTTTCCTTGGACTTGTAGGCTACTACAGGAGCTTCATAGAGAACTTTTCGCGGATAGCCTTACCTCTCACCACACTGACGAGGAAAGATCAGAAGTTCGTTTGGATGCCTGAGTGCGCGCGAGCTTTTGAGGAGTCAAAGAGTCGTTTGACCACGACACCTATCTTGAGTTCACCATATGGTATGAACAGCTTTGAGATTTATATTGATGCTTCAGGGAGCGGCTTAGGATGCATTCTTCTTCAGTTCGGAAAGGTTATTGCTTATGGCTCACGCCAGTTGAAAGTGCATGAGCGAAGCTATCCAGTTCACGACTTGGAGTTGGAGGCCGTGATTTTTACACTTAAGCTGTGGCATCACAACTTATATGGCGTGAAAGTTGATATCTTCACGGACCATAAGAGCCTTAAGTACTATCAGAAGGATCTAAATATGTGGCAACAGAGGTGGATGGAGTTCCTCGGGGACTACACCTTTGAGATACACTATACACCCGGGAAGAGAAATGTGGTCGTAGATTCCTTGTGTCATAGGACTCCAGTAAGGGCAAGTCGGTTGCAAATGCATGATGAGCGTCTAATCCAGGAGTTGGAGGCCTTAGAGATTTCTTGTGTTGACAAGAATTCTACTGCAAATGCGTGCCTGAACTGGACAGATGTACAATATGATCTTTCGTACAGGGTTCGACGAGCAATGAAATTTGATGAGAGTATGAAACGCTATGCAGTAGATGGGTCAAATTCCCAATTTCCTTGGATGACGGTCTTTTGAGAAAAGACGGTTGTTTGTGCTTCTCGAATATGGGTAAACTACAAGAGGAATTGATGTATAAAGCACACTTCACGAAGTACTCAATTCACCTAGGGAGCACAAAGATGTACAAGGACATTAAAAAGATGTTTTGGTGGTCGGGTTTGAAGAAAAACATAACTCTTTACATGACAAAGTGTCAGACTTGTGCCTTAGTGAAAGCAGAATGTCAGAAGCCTGGCGGTTTCCTGAAGTCATTACCAATTTTGGTGTGGAAGTTCGATGATATCTCTATGGATTTCATGCACGGGCTACCGAGATCACAGAGCGGAAACAATGTCGTATGGGTGATCGTTGGCCGATTGACAAAGGTATCACACTTCATACCAAACAAGAAGGACAATTTAGTGGAAAAGTTGGTTAAGTTGTACGCGGACAACATAATAGGATTGCACGGTGTTCCCCGTAGCATCGTCAGTGACCGAGATGGGCGCTTTACTTCGAATGATTGGAGGCTAATCCACCAGTTGTTGGGTACTCAACTGAAGTTCAGTACGTCCTTTCATCCGCAAATGGATGGTCAGACCGAGAACACCAACAGGACAAAGGAGGATATGCTCCGGATGTGTGCCTTAGATTTTGGGAAGACGTGGGAGGACCATCTCTATATGATCGAGTTCGCCTATAATAATAACTATCAAGGTAGCATTCAGATGATGCCCTTCGAAGATTTATACGGTAGGAAGTGTCGTACTCTTTTAGCTTGGGCGGAAACAGACAAATTAAAGTTGTATAAGCGTAAGGAGGTTGAAGATACAAATTTGACTATATGTTTAATACGTGAGCGAATAGTGGTAGCTTAGGATAGAAAACCTAAATACTATAACGCCAAGAACCAAAACATCGAGTTTGTGGTGGGTGATTGGGCATATCTGAAGATAAAGCTATTCAAAGGTGTGTCCACGATTCGGCGCTTGAAAAAGTTGAGTCTGTGGTATTTTGGTCTGTTTAAAGTGGTTGGGCGGATTGGAGAAGTTGCCTATCGATTAGCTCTTTCGACAGAGCTAAGTGGTTTGCACGATGTGTTTCACATATCGATGCTGCGGAAAGCTTTGAAAGAACCTACGCAAGTGGTTATTACTGATCAAGTACAGGTCGATATTGGGCTGACGACGAAGGTTAGACCCATTCAGATCGAGGATACGGAGGTCAGACAGTGACAAAACAAGACAATCGGGATGGTCAAACTCCTTTGGGACAATTGTGGCTGTGAAAAATTGACATGAGAGTGTGAGGTAACCATGTGAGATGAGTTTCCCGAGTTTTTTTTGTAAAAGTAAAGTTGTGATAGTTTGTACTATTTTCCTACAGATAAATAAAATTTCGGGATGAAATTTTTGTAATGAGGGGAGCTAGGTTTGTAACACCCCAAAACTATAAAAACAAAACTTAAAAGTGGCTATCATCGGGCGATAGTGGGTATCGTTGGCGACATCGATAATACTCGATGAAAGTGAGGGGTTAGATCAGGAATACTCTAGAGGGGGAGGGGGGAGGTGAATAGAGTATGTGAAAACTTAAAACTTTTTGCTGTAAAAAGAAGTTATGAGTTAAACAATCCTAAGTTAAGTAAATCTACCACATGTGCTGCAAAAAGTAAACTAAACAAACACAAACAACAAAACTAACTAGCACAACCACAACAAGAATGAAAAGAAAGAGCAACCAGATGACACAAGAATTTTATAGTGGTTCCCCAACCTGGGTACATCCACTCTTCTACCACCCTGGTAGGAATCCACTCAGATTTTTGATCAGCTGCCTGACACCAATGAGCTTTTGATCAGGTACTCAAAAACCAAACCTCAAGTATTTTGGTCAGGTGACTTGTAACCAGGAATAACTTTTGAAGGGAGTTAAGAACCCTTTATACAGTGGGGGATGAGAGATTGATTTTGTCTTCTCTTTCTCAATGTACAACTGAGAAGACTTTTGTGGATATGATGTTAGCAAAGGGCTCCCCCTGAGATGTTGAAATGGTTCAGGAAGATGGATCTTTGCTTCAGGGTGATAGGCCTTCAAGCTGTTGCTTTGACCAGATGAGTTCCAGGAACTTCTTAACAGATATTGTAGTTGTTGTCCTTTGAAGAATCCTGGAAGAAGACAGAAGAAGACTCTTGATTTTGATTAGTTGTTCTTCTTCTTCTTCTTCAGATTGGTTTGATGTTTCTGGTCTAAGGCCGTTGTTCTGTGTGCAGTCCAGAAAGAAGATGATTGTGTTCTGTATATTTCTGACTGTTGTACTGTTGTGTCTTTCTGTATGCTGTATTCTATCTATGCTGAAAGAGAAAAGAAAAATCCCTTATATATTTTCCATATGAAACTCGTTTTGAAATTTGAATTCCTTCTGCATTCATTGCTGACGGCCCTGAGAAATATTTTGCATTGATTGAGTTTCCCCAACTGTCCCATGGAAAAAATGGCAAGCAATAATCCTGGAGAAGACCATAATTAATGCTCCGTCTAACGGTCATATTCAGAGAAT
Source organism: Platanthera guangdongensis (assembly GCA_039583875.1). NCBI lineage: Eukaryota > Viridiplantae > Streptophyta > Magnoliopsida > Asparagales > Orchidaceae > Platanthera > Platanthera guangdongensis. Next base: position 155,522,518 of record CM077155.1, on the reverse strand, counting down.
ATTTTAGCATTAATTACTCAGGAATTATTGTAATAGAATAAGGACAGAAGGATGAAAATAACCAAGTCTGGAATCGTCGAACAGAGAACAGAATTCGTCGAGCTGAGTAGTTAACTTCGTCGAGCTGAGTAGTTAACTTCGTTGAGCTGAAAATCTGAGAACTGATTTCGTCGAGCTGATAACTTCTTGACACAACTTCTGGGGAATGTGTCGACATAAGTCCTGGGTGTCGACACAATTGCTTCTTGTCTCGACATAGTTGTTGTGTTGACAGAAATCTGGAGTGAGTCAACGTAAGTTCTATATGTCGACACAATTGCTGTGTGTTGACACAGTCTGGCTTCAGGTGTCGACACAGTTGATGTAGACAGATATTTTGTGTGTCGATACAAGACCTGTGTGTCGACACAATTGGGATTTTGGTGTCGACACAATCTATCCGAAGTGTCGACAAAATTGTTGTCATCTGGTGTCGACACAAGTCCTGTGTGTCGACACAATCTGGCTACTGGTGTCAACACATCCTTTTTGAAGTGTCGACACAATCTTGCTTCTAGTGTCGACACAACTTTGCTTCTACTGTCAACACAACCTTGAGTCTTTGGCAGTCTGTTGAAGGCTGGTCCTTGTGATGTTGATTCTAAGGACTTGGCCTAGACTCTAGGACACAACCATGACCCTAGGTATACATGATGTGTCATATGATCCTAACTTAGTGAACCTAGCTCAAATCCAATTAGGGATCCAATAATCTCCCCTTATTTGGGTGAGGTCACTAATTACAGACTCATAATAAAATCAAAAGATTTACAAAGCATGAAAACATATATCTGCCAGGAAAAATAAACACATGCAGCAGATATATATATATATACACACACACACAGTAAGCTTTGTATCAAGAAATTAGAAAGCAGTTTCAAAACAACACAAACTTATCAGTTCAGGTTTCACTTCCTCTTCTTCTTCTCCTTGTGCTTATCCTCTTTAGCTCTTTCACCAGGCTTAGTAAATATAATTTCCCTATTGGGATCTGCAGCTTGCACCTTTATCATTGTCATGTCAGCAGCCCCTATGATCTTTAGAGATGTAGTCTTGGGCACTACTGCTTCTGGATGCAATTTCATATAGTCATCAACATTAAAAAATTTATTAGCTTTTTCAAACCTGTTCAGCTCTTCCTTCCTGTATTTTGAAATGGTAGTATACTCTGATGGATCCTTCCCTTCAGCTTTGGCTTTGTTGATCATAGAAATGCCAACTAGTTCTTGGAACCTGGCCATCCTAGCTGTTGTTGTTGTTGTTGTTTCAGGATCTTCATATGGTACAGGTAGGGAAGCAGGTCTCTTGGGGCTTTCAGCTCTTTGATGTTTAGGGAGTTGTTGTTTTAGCTGTTGTTGATGTTGTGTTATTGCTTGCCAGATGAATCCTGTCTTTGCTGGCTGCTTCCTGAAAATGAGGACCTACCCTGATGCCTTTGATAAGTTTGAAACTGAGTAGGCCTTTGAGAAGTTGTGCTTGAAGCACCAGCAGCCGGAGGAGGAGGAGGAGGAGGGTCCTTTCTATATCTTTGAATGGGAGGAGGTGAATATCTTTTGCTCTTCTTTATTTATTTCTGTTCATTCTTGGATTGCCACATCCAAGCAGACATACCCTTATAAGGAGTGATTTTATGAAGGATATAGTAAGGGGTGTCATTTGCTAGATTGGGCTTTGGAGCAGGAGGTGGAAGAGCTTTCCTTTTCTTGGAAACTTTCTTTTTCTTGGCCTCCTCATCTGAGTCTTCATCATCATCATCAGTGGACTCTTGGGGATTATCATATAGAGCATTTAAAGCTTTTAGGGCTTCAACAAAAATAACGGGTTTCTCAGCTTGAGAGGGAGCTGGAGGACTTTCTATGATAGTGCTTTCAACAACTGCCTTATTTTCTTCCTCAATATCAGCCATGATCAAAGCATCAAGATTAGGCATAGGAGAATCATCCATAACAAAAATTTGAGCAAGAGGTGATGAGACAATGGGGGAAGCAACTCTGGGTGGAGATAGGATGGCCGGAATCTCTGTTGTGGCAAAACTGGCCTTTAGTTGCTTGGCAACTGTGGGGCTTATAGGAGAGGAGTAAGGAATTATATCCAAAGATGGCTTAGTATAGTCAGCTGGAGGAAAGCTCAAATAAGTTGTATCAAAAATTCCTAACAGACTTAATAAATCTATTGTGGGATTAATAATATAATCACCAACAGTATTTATTTCTCCTGTTACTAACTCATCTATGTCCATATCAGTTTCAATAAAATGAATTAAATCAAACAAATCTTCATCATCTGTTGTTGCTGCTGCTACTGTTTCTGCTGAAACTGCTACTACTGCTGGAACTACTGCAGCTTCTTCATCAAGTATCTCTCCCTGCCTGGTTTCAGTGCAAACTAGAGCCAGACCCCTAACTGAAGAGGGGGAAGCAGAGAGGGCAGAGATTTGGGCAGCAAAAGATGATATAAAAGTAGCAAGAGGTGAAATGACCTCTGCTATGATGGTTTTTAGGAGGGGAGTAATGAGGGTAATAAGAGAGAAGATGGTGGAGGGGTCCAATGGTGGAGTTGCAGATGGTGTGTCAGAAGGTGTTTGAGTGGAAACAGATGTAGGGATAGTAGTAGTTGGTGGGGTGGGAGGAGGAGCATCTTGCATTTGGTCATCTTATGGGGAAGGAGAAATGAGGGGGGATAGCAAGTTTAGGGATTGTATGGAGGACAGATATGGTGGAAGAGGAGATGAATGAGATGTTGGAAGTGGTGATGGAGATGGTGTAGCACAGGGAGATGAAGTTGGTGTTCCATGTGGAGATTGAGGTGGGGTAGGAAGATGAGTATGAGGTGGAGATGTAAAGATGGGGGATGATGGAGGTGTGGGAGTTTGAATGATTGTGTGGGATGTGGAGGGAAGTTGTGTTTGAATTGCTGGAAGGAATGGGGGTGAAGGAGTGATCTCTTCAGAAGGGTGGGGAGTGGCTGTATCAGCCCTTGTACTTTCAGAAGCTTTTATGGAAGAGGAAGCCTTGGAGGGCTTTGTGATGGTCCTCTCCCACTTGCCAAAAAGAGCACAAGTTATCTTCTTACTGGCATTTATGAATATGGTCTGGGAGACCAGTGATTCAACAGCCTTCTCTTTCAAGAAGATCCCCAGGATCCTTCCAAAACTAACTTCCTTTTTATTATTCTTTTTCTTAATAAGATCAAAAATGATTTGTGCCCAGTTCACCTGTTTCTTGTTCACCACTGCACACATAACCAGAAATTGATGTCTGGTTATATAGTCGTGTGCAGTGTGCTTGCCCAGTAAGACTTTCCCAACTATGTCTGCTACTAACTTAAATTCCGCAGAGAGATGTTTCTTCAACAACTTGTTTGGGGTTTGTCCAGAATAACCCATTTGACTAAGCATCTCATCATACTCATCAGTATTCATGTCTAAATCCTCATCACCATTACTTAGGTCAAATATTTCTGTTAAAATGGCGGGAGTGAGAGAAACGACATTACCCGCAATTGTGCCAGTCATGGTGTTATCATCTGTTGCAGAAGAAGTATATATACCCATTCCCTGATTTCTGATCTAGATATTTTGATCCTTGTGGATAACAGATTTTTAAATTTCTGGTCGTCAATAAGTTGCAGGATTTCCAGAAAGACATGGTCGGAATGTTGGAATGAATCGAAATCCACATCAAAGCCGGTATCAAACTTCATTGCTGCAAGGGTTCCCGCTAGAATCTCCATTTGAGTACTTGCAAGAGAAAAATGACGATCAAGTGCAAAGGAATCTGAAAGCGCGGGACTGAGGTCGAAGAAAACCTAGATATAGGGTTTTCTGGAATATGAATCGACAAACTCCGTTCCACGATATATAAAAAGATCTTCGATCTGAGGTCGACGAAATAATTTTGGAGTTAAATAATTCGTCGAGCTCAGTCTGAAGATTTAAAAACATTTCGTCGAGCTCCATTCGACGAAAGTCTTCTGAAGTAGATTCGTCGATCTGCGTTCGACGAAAATAACTTCACTCACAGAGAGTTCGTCGATCTCCGTTCAACGAATATCTCAAGAACTTTCCCCAGTTCGTCGAACTCCGTTCGACGAAGTTTGGCAAATTCGACGAATGCAGACAGAAGTTAGATCAAAGCTCTCTATTTATTATGCCCAGCTGATTTATAAAGAACAAGTGATTCTTTTCATCCAAGGGTTTGGTGAAAATATCAGCTTTTTGTAAATCAGTGGAGATATAGACAAGTTTGATTTTGTTTTTGTCTACACACTCTCTAATGAAATGATGCTTAATGTCTATATGCTTAGTCCTAATGTGATGGACTGGATTCTGTGCTATGGATATAGCACTTGTGTTATCACAAAGGAGAGTTGAATTATTTAAGTTGAAACCATAGTCCAGAAGTTGATTCTGAATCCACAATATCTGTGAACAACAACTGCCAGCTGTAATGTACTCTGCTCCAGTAGTTGATGTGGACACAGATGTTTGTTTCTTGCAGAACCAAGACACTAGTGTCATACCAAGGAACTGGCAAGTTCCTGAGGTACTTTTTTTATCTACCCTGCATCCAACATAGTCAGTATCTGAGTATCCAGTTAACTCAAATTCTAACTCAGTAGGATACCATAGGCCTAGACTAGGACAACTCTTTATATATCTCAAAATTCTTTTTAAGAAAGTAAGGTGAGATACTTTAGGGTTCACTTGGAACCTAGCACAAAGGCATGTGACAAACATGATATCAAGTCTGCTAGCTGTAAGACATAATAGAGACCCAACAATACCCCTATATAACTTCTGGTCAACAGATTTCCCATGTGAATTAGAATCTACTACAACATTAATAGCCATAGGTGTTTTCTGAGCTGAGGCATCATCCATCCCAAACTTTTTGAGAATCTCTTCAGCATATTTAGTTTGGGAGATGAAGATGTCATCAGGTAGCTGCTTCACTTGGAGACCAAGGAAGTAGGAGAGCTCACACATGCTACTCATCTCAAACTTTGAATGCATGAGGTCAGAGAACCTCTTGCATAGTTTGGGATCAGTAGACCCAAATATGATGTCATCCACATATATTTATACTAACAAGATTTTATCCTTATGGTGCCTAGTGAATAATGTTTTATCTATTATGCATCTAGTGAAACCATGCTCTAACATGAAGCTAGCTAAGGTTTCATACCAAGCTCTTGGAGCTTGCTTTAGACCATAGAGAGCTTTATGCAATTTGAATACATAAGAGGTGTGAGTTGGAGAGACAAAATTTGGAGGTTGTTCAACATAAATCTCTTATTTTAATACACCATTCAGAAATGCACTCTTCACATCCATCTGATATACCTTGAATTTTTTGTAGGCAGCATAGGCCAGAAAAATTCTGATGCCTCTAACCTTGCAACTGGGGCAAAGGTTTGATCATAATCTATGTCTTCTTCTTGCCTGTATCCTTGAGCAACAAGCCTAGCCTTGTTCCTCACAATTGCACCTTGGGCATCTAGTTTATTTCTATATACCCATTTGGTTCCAATGATTGGGTAGCATTTGGGCCTTGGAACCAAATCCCAAACTCTACATTTCTCAAATTGATTGAGTTCCTCTTGCATAACAATGATCCAGCGGGGATCCTGCTCAACATCATGTATGGATAAAGGCTCAATTTGAGAGAGAAAACAGGCATGCATCAAGTCTTGGTCGAATTGATGTCTTGTCTGTACACCTACTGTTATGTCTCCAATCACTTGGGATCTAGGGTGATCTTTTAGTGTGACAAGATCAGTGGGTGGAGTTGGTTCAACAACAATATTTTGAATTAATTCCTCTTGTGGAATTATATTTGCTGTTGGAGGAGGTTGAATTTCTTCCAGTTGTTCTTCTTCACTGTCTTGATCAACCTGTGGAGAAGGATATGTTGGAACCTCTTGGGTGAGGTTAAGTCCATCCAAATTCTCATACAAGTGAGGTACCTGCAAATTGTTACCGGTAGAAATCTCTTTTTCTTCATAAGACATGTTAGTTTCATCAAAAGTAACATATATAGATTCTTCAATTTTTAAAGATGATTTATTAAAAACCCTATAAGCTTTGCTTACTTGGGAATATCCTAGAAAAATTCCCTCTTCAGCCTTAGCTTCAAACTTTCTAATGTATTTCTTGTTATTATTATGAATATAGAAAATACAACCAAATACTTTAAAGTAGGTGATTTTAGGTTTCTTCCCTTTAAGTAATTCATAGGGAGTCCTATTCTTTAGTTTATGTATTAAACTTCTATTCAGGACATAATTTGTTGTGCTTACAGCCTCTGCCCAAAAGGATAGGGGCATGTAAGCATCAACAAGTAATGTACCTGCAGCTTCAATTAGGGTCCTATTTTTCCTTTCAGCTACCCCATTTTGTTGGGGTGTTCTAGGAGCTGAGAAGTAGTGTCTAATACCTTCCTTGTTACAAAACTCATGCATAAGAAGAGACTCAAACTCTATACCATGATCACTTCTGATCAATACAATATGAGTAGAGTACTCAATCTATATGGTCCTGAGAAAATTTATAAGAACTTTAAAGGTATCTGACTTAGATATCAGAAAGAACACCCAAGTGAACCTTGAGAAGTCATCTACAATAACCAAGGTGTAGGATTTCCCTCTTAGGATTTGTACAGCAATGAGTCCAAATAGATCCATATGTAGCAAATACAAAATCCTAAGTGAATCACTTTTATTTACTGATTTAAACCTAGATTTAGTTGACTTGCCTAGTTGACAAGCCTTGCAAAGGCCTTCCTTCTTGTAGGGACCAGAAGGTAAACCTCTCACAAGGCTGTTTTTTGATAGCCTAGCAATATTTTTCATGTTAACATGTCCTAGCCTTTTATGCCACAACTCATTTTGATTGCAAACTATATTAAGCAAACAAATGTCTAAATTGGCAGAAAAAAAATCAACTAAGTATATGTTGCCTTGTCTATTTCCAATTAAAACATTTTGTTTTTCTTTATTAGAAATAATGCAAGAAGTTGAGCTGAAATGTACCTGATAACCTTTATCACATAATTGACTTATGGAGATGAGGTTATGCTTGAGACCACTTACATAGGTCACTTTCTTGAAGGTGACTGCTCCAATTTTCACTTCTCCATAGCCTTCTGACTGGCCACATTTTGAATCACCAAAGATGACCTTTGATCCCAGCTTGGACTTGTAGTTGTGTAAGATGTCCTTGCTGTCAGTCATATGTTTGGAGCAACCACTGTCCAGATACCATGTTTGATTATTCACTGGATAGCCCTTTACCTGCAATGAAGACAATTAATTGTTCTTGACCCAGGTTACCTTGGGTCCTTTGTTTTGCTGGTAAGAAAAGCTGGATATCACAGAGTATTCTGGTTGAGATTTGTAACCTAATGGATGATATCTTCTGGGTGGAATTATCCAATCAGCTAATGAATTAAATGATTTCTTATATTGATTAGAGTTGTTGTTGTAGTTATAATTTTTGTTAAGTCTTTCTGGGTTCGACGAAATATTGTAAGTTCGTCGATCAGAGTTCTACGAATTGGGATGATATCGTCAATCTCTGCCTAGAGAATGAACATAGTCATTTTCTTTGCCCCACATTCGTCGATCTCTGCTCGACGAACCATATACAGTTCGTCGATCGCAGTTAGATGAATAATTATAGCTTAAGTTTGCGTTCAGAGTTCGTCGACTAGAGTTCGACGAACTTGCCACATTTCGTCGATCTGAGTTCGATGAAAGCTGCTGAACTTTGTTTTTACTTGTTTTCTGGTTTATTTTATTTTGATTTTTAAGGTTGGGCATTTTTTCTGTGATTTGTTTGTTGGTTATTATCTCTTTGCCTTTAGCAGAAACAAACTTGATGGGGGTTGACAAAATATTCTTGTTAAGAATGGAGGGTAAACTTGATGAAGCACCCAAGCCCAGCTTGCCATTTAGTTTGACATTTACAGTGCTTGTAATGTCCATCAGCTTGAGGCTTCTCCCATTGAGAGTTTTATCAAGTTGTTTAGCCTCACATAATTGTGTCTTCAAGGAATTGATTAGTTCATTAGCTTGATTTAGTTCAGCCTTTAGCTTATTGTTTCCTGAGATAACATTTTCTTGGTTTCCTAGTTTTTCCCTAAGTGTCTTAATTTCTTTTTCTGAATTTATTAAGTCTATGCACATGATTTTAAATTCAGATTTGAATGAATCAGAACTATAATCAAAAGAAGAAAGTACCTTGTCAGCTTCAGATCCTGAAGCTTCTTCACTGTTAGATGCATCTTCACCTGACTGGCTTCTGGAAGCATCAATGGCCATAAGGCAAACTTCCTTGGCCCTTGCTTCTTCTTATTCTTTACTGGAGCGGGAGGATGTTGATTCATCCTCAGTTTCACTCCAGGATTCTGCTATAAAGCCTTTCTCCTTCTTCTTGTATTTGCTGGAAGAAGGCCTACTGCTTTTTTGTCTTCTGAAGTCCTTCTCCCTTCTTTTCTCCTTCTTCTAATTTTCTGGACATTCTGAGAGGAAGTGTCCAGGTTTCCTGCATCCAAAGCAAACCACCTCTTTAGTAGGGGTTTTGTCATACCTTGGCTTGTCATCCTATCTGGATGACTTTCTTCTGAAATCTTTCTTTGCCATTTTGTAGAATCTTCTGGCAAATAGAGACATCAGTTCTTCATTCATTGTTGGAGTCTCTGTCTCCTCAGCATCTTTGAATGCAATGATTTGCTCCTTCCTTGCTGGTGGAGGTGTTCTTTGCTCAGCTGCTTCTCTGGATTTGATAAGTTGCTCATAGGACTTTAGCTTTCCCAAAAGAGATTCAGTAGAAATCTCATTTTGGCTCCTGGCCTCCTTGATGGGCCAGATACTTGAATTCCATGAGCTTGGGAAGCACATAAGAATTTTATCATTCACCTCTGTGAGGGTGATGTCCTTATCCAAGGTTTTTAGCTCATTGATGATTGAGCTCAACCTATTGTACATCTCTGCAACTGATTCAGCTTCTTCTTTCTTGAAGTTCTCATATTATGATATAAGACTGGACCTTCTATCTTTTCTTTCATCAGCAGATCCAGCCACCATTTGATTGAGGGAATCCCAGATGGCTTTGACTGATGTGCATTCAGCCACTTTTTGAAAAATGTCATCTGACATTGTTTGGGCCAAAATATTCATGGCCTTGGCATCAACAATTTTAGCCTTCTTCTGAGCCTCAGTCCACTCAGGTGGTGGAACTGCATTGTTGTTGGATGTTGTTGTAGAGGTGGAGGCAGATGGTTGAGAAGGACCTGTCACAATGGAATTAAAAATATCCCCATCAATAGAATTCATATATAACTTGATTCTTGCCTTCCAAATGGCAAACCTATTTAGGTTGCAAACTGGAGGTCTGGTGCTTGCATAATCTTTATTCCGTGTCATGCTATGAATAACTATCTAATAGAAATAAAAGACAGATCTAACTCAAGATCTTTGGTTCAAGAGTTAGCTTGTACAACCAAACAGAGAACCTGACTCTGATACCAATTGAAAGTGAGGGGTTAAATCAGAAATACTCTAGAGGGGGGGGGGTGAATAGAGTATGTGAAAACTTAAAACTTTTCGCTGTAAAAAGAACTTATGAACTAAACAATATTCCTAAGTTAAGTAAATCTACATAGGTGCTGTAGAAAGTAAACTAAACAAACACAAACAACAAAACTAACTAGCATAGCCACAACAAGAATGAGAAGAAAGAGCAACCAGACAACACAAGAATTTTATAGTGGTTCCCCAACCTGGGTACATCCACTCTTCTACCACCCTGGTAGTAATCCACTCAGATTTTTGATCAGGTGTCTGAAACCAATGAGCTTTTGATCAAGTGCTCAAAAACCAAAACTCAAGTCTTTTGATCAGGTGACTTATAACCAAGAATAACTTTTGAAGGGAGTTAAGAACCCTTTATACAGTGGGGGATGAGAGATTGATTTTGTCTTCTCTTTCTCAATGTGCAACCGAGAAGACTTTTGTGGATATGATGTTAGCAAAGGGCTCCCCTTGAGATGTTGAAATGGTTCAGGAAGATGGATCTTTGCTTCAGGGTGATAGGCCTTCAAGATGTTGCTTTGACCAGATGAGTTCCAGGAACTTCTTGACAGATATTGTAGTTGTTGTCCTTTGAAGAATCCTGGAAGAAGACAGAAGAAGACTCTTGATTTTGATTAGTTCTTCTTCTTCTTCTTCAGATTGGTTTGATGTTTCTGGTCTAAGGCCGTTGTTCTGTGTGCAGTCTAGAAAGAAGATGATTGTGTTCTGTATATTTCTGACTGTTGTACTGTTGTGTCTTTCTATATGTTGTATTCTGTCTATGCTGAAAGAGAAAATAAAAATCCCTTATATATTCTCCATATGAAACTCCTTTTGAAATTTGAATTCCTTCTGCATTCATTGCTGACGACACTGGGGAATATTTTGCATTGATTGAGTTTCCCCAACTGTCCCATGGAAAAATGACAAGCAATAATCCTGGAGAAGATCATAATTAATGCTCCGTCTAATGTCATATTCAGAGAATATTTTAGCATTAATTACTCAGGAATTATTGCAATAGAATAAAGACAGAAGGATGGAAATAACCAAGTCTGGAATCGTCGAACAGAGAACAAAATTTGTCGAGCTGAGTAGTTAAGTTCGTCGAGCTGAAAATCTGAGAACTGATTTCGTCGAGCTGATAACTTCTTGACACAACTTCCGGGGAATGTGTCGACACAAGTCCTGGGTGTCGACATAATTGCTTCTTGTCTCGACATAGTTGTTGTGTTGACAGAAATCTGAAATGAGTCGACATAAGTCCTGTGTGTCGACATAATTGCTGTGTGTCGACACAGTTCGGCTTCAAGTATCGACACAGTTGATGTAGACAGATATTATATGTGTCGACACAAGACCTATGTGTCGACACAATTGTGCTTTTGGTGTCGACACAATCTATCCAAAGTGTCGACACAATCTATCCAAAATGTCGATACAATTGTTGTCTTCTGGTGTCGACACAAGTCCTGTATGTCGACACAATCTGGCTACTGGTGTCGACACAGCCTTTCTGAAGTGTCGACACAATCTTGCTTCTAGTGTCGACACAATCTTGCTTTTGGTGTCGACACAACCTTGAGTCTCTAGCAGTCTGTTGAAGGCTGGTCTATGTAATGTTGATTCTAAGGGCTTGGCCTATACTCTAGGACACAACCATGACCCTGACTATACATGATCGGTCATATGATCCTAACTTAGTGAACCTATCCCAAATCCAACTAGGGATCCAACACTCAACGCACTTGATGCTCTCAACGCACTCGACGAAGAGTGGAGTGAGGTATCAGAGTTACAATAGTGGGTATCGCTGGGCGATACTTCCACGTATGACTGGACACGTGTCAGATGGCTAGATGGCGGTCAATGAGCGGTGGTTGTCTGGGGTCAAAGCGGCTGCCGACGATATCAGCCAGGCGATAGCGGATATCGCCCGACAATACCGTTAATTTGAACTGTCAGTTGAAATCATGGTCATTGCTTTCTCTGGATGAAATGATCATGTGGCTGGGATTAATCCCAAGACCACTTAAGCATAAAAGTGGAGAAAAGAGAAGTCATTTCTCTTCTTCTCACTCTCTCTCCTTTTCATCCAAATCTTGATAGAAAAGAGCTAAGGAAGAAGAAGGCTGAGGCTGAGCTTAGAAAGGCTTGATGAAGGAGACCCAGGAGTCAAAATCAAGAATCGAGATAAGATCTGTGAAGGGGAAAGTGAGGCGCTCCTTTCCATCCGAATATAAAGCTCGTTCATGGCTTTGAAACAAACTATGAGGGTAACGATATTCCTTCTTTGATGTGCGAATAGAAAAATAGAAATCGAAATTGGACAATAACAAAGTTTTTAGTTTCAAAAATTGTGTGTATTACAAATGTATGACCTCCCTTTTATAGAATGGAGGAGAAGATAGAGATTACAAATAAGAAATGTGTGACTAAATACATTTACAACGACTAACAACTAGACAAAACTAGACCGCACATGTCGCACGGTTAGACGTGAAGGATAACCGCCCAACCATAATGACAAGCCTCCAGAGCAGAACACTAGACTGCCCGACTACCAAGTCGCTGGAGAGAAGTCGCCAGACCGCCCGGCTATCAAGCCGCCAGAGTGAAACCGCCAGACCGCCCGGTCTCTAAATCGCTAGAGTCAATTCGCCAAACCACCCGGTTTCCATACTTTAGCACTCCCCCTCAAGATGGAGCATATATATCAATCATACTCAGCTTGTCGCAAATGTGAAAAAGGTAAGCGAACAGAGGCATGGTGAAGATATTTGTCAACTCGTTGTCTGAAGTAACGAATGGAGTGCAAATCTATTTCTTCAAGATCTCTTCTCTAATGAAATGACAGTCAACTTTGATGTACTTTGTTCTCTCATGAAATACGAGATTTTTCGAGATATATAACAACCTTGTTTTCGCAGAACATAGGTAGAAGATGATTATAGACTTCTCCTAAGTCCAGCATGAGAGCCCGTAACCACTTTAACTCACAAGTGGTTGACGCCATACTCTGATATTCAACTTCGGCACTAGACCTAGAGACGACCGACTATTTCTTGCTCTTCCAGCTCACTAAGTTTCCACCCACAAAGGTGCAAAAGCCCGATGTGGACTTGTGATCACCTTTGTCGTCAACATAGCTAGAATTTAAGTAGGCTTCAACCTTTAAATGACCATTCCTCTGAAACAGTAGTCTCTTACCAGGCGCCGCTTTAACATATTCCAATATTCTCAGGGTAGATTGTAGATGACACTCTCTAGGAGCTTGCATGAACTGGCTAACCTTGCCTGTAGCATAAGAGATGTCAGGTCTGGTTACCATGAGATAAATGAGTTTGTCAACCAGATGCATGTACCTTGTAACATCTGACAGAGGAGGTGAGTCGTTTGTCCAGGTTTTATCTTCTCCAGTAGCCATGAGACATCGAACAGGTTTAGCCCCAGTCAACCATATCTCTTTCAGAAGATCAAGAGCATACTTACGTTGTGAGAGGACCAAAGAATTGGGCTTTCGAGAGATTTCTATCCCCAAGAAGTACTTTGTGGAGCCCATATCCTTCGTGACAAGGTGTTGATGGAGATGTTTCTTTATCAACGCTACCCCAGCCTAGTCATCACCTGTGAGATAATATCATCCACATATACAACAAGAACCACCAGACCCAGTGTGGTTTTGTGAATGAACAACAAGTGATCTGCAGAGCTTCTTGTGAAACCAACGGTTGCCACAATGCCACTAAACTTATCGAACCACGCCCGAGGGCTTTGCATTAGGCCATAGATGGCCTTCTTCAGTCTGCATACGTGTCTCCCCCTGAGCAACATACCTAGGAGGTTGCTCCATGTAGACATCCTCTTGTAGATCACCATAGAGGAAGACATTCTTAACATCCAGTTGGGAAATGGGCCTGTCCCGATTGACGACCACGAATAGGAGAACCCGAATAGTGCTGAGACGAGCAACGGGATATAAGATGTCAAAATAATCAACGTCATAGGTCTGAGTGAAGCCCTTTGCGACCAGGCATGACTTGTAACGGTACACACTGTCATCTAGACAGAACTTCACAACAAAGACCCAGCAATAACCAACAACATCGGTACCCAAAGGAGGAGGGACAAGAGTCTATATACCTCGCTCAGTGAGGGTAGAAATTTCCTAATCCATGGAGGCCTTTCAATGAGGAACAACAAGGCCGTCCTAGTAGGTGCAAGGAGTGGCAGTGGTAGAGATAGCCAACACAAAATTGCTATGAGAATGGTAATACGAGCATAGGAAATAACAATAGTAAGCGAATGTTTGGTACACATCTGCACCCCTTTGCGAAGAGCAATATGAAGATCCAGGTCATCGTGTTTATCAATATCTGGTGCATCCGTGGAGGAGAGAGCTGACTCGGGAGCAGATAGAGACCGCGAAGGCGGAGAGAGAGGAGGAGGAGATGGTGGACACAACGAAGTTGGAGGGGTCTCGGTGGGCATAGACGGGAAGGAGGAGTCAGTAGAAGGAGCAGGAATATCATGAAGAAGGGAGGAGTCGTGATAGAAATAGAACGCATTTTCGAAAAAAGTAACGTCCGTGAAGACGAACTGCTTCCTAAGAACATGATAAAAACAACAGTAACTTTTTCTGAGTGGAAGAGTAACCCAGAAAACACACTTGGTGGCACATGGAGAGAGCTTGTCACGAGTGGCGTAGGGAGCGTGCACAAAAGTCGTACACCCAAATATACGCAGAGGAAGAGGGAAGGGTTCCTTGCCTGGATAGAGAATGAAGAACGGTGTGTGGCCGTGTAGAACCGTGGAGGGAATGCAATTGATGAGATAGTAGGATATAAGGATAGCATAACCCCAATAGGAGCGAGGAACTTGCATTTGTGTCATTAGCGTTTGAGCAACATCAAGGAGGTGACGGTTTTTGCGTTCAGCCATTCCATTTTGCTGCGAGGTATAGACACATCTAGTTTGATGAATAATGACATTTTGCACACAAAAAGAAGAAAAATCATGACTAAGATATTCTTTAGCATTATCAGAACAAAAAAACATAATAGACGCAATAAACTGTGTTTTAATCATATAACAAAAAGATGTTGTTAGGTACATTGGAAAATGTGTACCAGATTTGAAGAAGCCTCACCCTACTCAATGATATGCATCAAGGTGTATTTGATGTATTTTGAGTTTATATGTGCAGGTTAAGTAATTGCAGGAAATGCAGAAAAATTTCTAAGTCCATGTGTCGACACCTAGAGAAGTTGTGTCGACACTTATGAAGGCTTGTGTCGACACTGGAGAAAAGCTGTGTCGACACTTAGAGTTAGCTGTGTCGACACCAGCAAAGGCTTTGTCGACACCAGAAGAAATTATGTCGACACCAGGAGGCAGTGTCGACAAACAAAGAAGTATTGTCGACATTAACTGTGTCGACACCAAGAGGCAGTGTTGACACACAGGAATACTTAGTCGACATCAAATGTGTCGACACATAGAGGCAGTGTTGACACACAAAAGTATTTATCAATATCAACTATGTCGACACACAGGACTTGTGTCGACACACAGCAAAGCTTCAACAAAGTTAAAGAAAAGAAGGCTTGTGTCGACACACAGAATTAGTGTCGACACATTCAAAAGAAGTTGTGTCGAGAAGCTGTTACAACAATAAAATGAGTTGTGTCGACACCACCAAGGCATGTGTCGACACTTAGTCCACTTGTGTCGACACTTAGTCTACTTGTGTCGACACTTAATGAAGATCAGTCTCGACACTTTCAGACAGAGACAGTATTTCAAGAAGTGACTGGATGACTTGACAGCTGTCATTTCAATCGGTCTACTACAACTGTCAAAGCTGTCATAAGTTCGTTAGAAACCGGATCAGCCGGTTACCATGGAGGAAGACTATATAAAGGTCTTTCTCCTTCAACAGAAAGTGATGAAGATCAGATTCAATAACAATATAGATTGAAGATCTACACAGATTTTGATCAACACAAAAGAAGAAGACCTTAGACAGAAGATCTAAGAAGTTGGAGAGAGAGAGAGCTCCTTCTAAGAAGAGCAGTTGCTGAACCAGGCTGCTAAGAAAGATTCAGATTGAGATCTGAATCTTAAGTTAGAAGCTGATTGAAGATCAACTTCTTAAGAGTTCAACCCTACTGAGTTCAGATTCAAGAAGCTTTGAAGAAAGCTAAGAGAGGTTAATCTCTGCCATCAAGTTCTTCCAAGAACTGTTCAAGAAGCCATCCATCCCTTCTCTCTCTATCTGGGTGGTGGTTAATTACTTTGTAAACACTATTTTCTGTAGGATCTATTCTAGATATGAGTTGTAAGCCTATTATATAAAGGCTGAGTGTAGGAGAATATTTTCTCTGAGTGATAGGGCTGTGAGCCTGAGGTGTAGGAGATTGCGATCTCTGAGTGTAGGCCTTGTTGAAGGCTGAGGTAGGGCAGTTGTCCTGAGTTGTAGGAGTGTGGATACACTCTGAGTTGTAGGAACCTAGTTGGGTTCTGAGTTGTAAGATCTGAGGATCTGAGGCGAAGTGCAGAAGTTAGGCTGAATCTAGTACACTGCTAGATAGGCGAAGGGGGAAAGTGGATGTACCCAGACCTTGGGGAACCACTATAAATACTGTGTGCACTCTGTGATTGATTGTTTCTGTGATTGCTGTGCTATGTTAGCAGTAGAATTTACAGTGTATTATTAGTTAACTGAACAACGTTTCTTCCTTAAAAGAAAAACAGGAATTACACATATTCACCCCCCCCCCAGAGCAAGAAGAAGTCCTTTGTTGCTAAGAAGGAGAAGACCTTGTCAGACCAATCTACTTCAGAGTCAGAATCTGAAGTTGAGGCCTACATTGGTCTATATACAACAGATGAAGAAGAAGAGTTTCTCCAGGTGATGAACTCTATATATAAACAAGAAGACCATCAGTGCAAGGGACTGATGGCTGTGTCAGAAGAAGACAAGTGTCAGGATCAGCCTGGTCCTAGTAAGGTACAATGTATTTCTATATTTGTTGGGTACATCAACAATAGTAAGGCTTATAGAGTCTACAACTTGATTACTCAAGTTGTAGAAGAGTCTGTGCATGTAGTCTTTGACGAGACAAGACTGATTAACAGTGAGTTGCCAAGTAGTGCTTGCAGTTCTACAGGTATAAATGAGAGAATGGACAAGCTTACCATTACAGAAGAATCAACTGCAAATCAGGAAGTGAAAAATGGTGGCTGCTGTCCAGGGGGAGTACAAGACTCTCAAGATGCTGAAAAAAACCAAGAGGTGCAGCTTAATGAAGAGGCTGGAGGTGTACAACCTGAAGATAGACTACCTCCAGCTAATAGACACTTAAAGGATCATCCAGCAAATCAGATAATTGGTGATCCAAGACAAGGAGTGCAAACAAGAAGCAGGAATCTGAGCACAGTTCTTTGCTCCAGCTTCCTATCACAAGTGGAACCCAAGAAATTAGAAGAAGTTGTACTAGACCCACATTGGATTGATGTCATACAAGAGGAGCTGAATCAGTTCAGAAGATGCAAGGTCTGGAAGTTAGTTCCTAAACCAAAAGACCACAACATCATTGGAACCAAGTGGATCTTTAGGAACAAATTGGATGAGAATGTGATCATTGTGAAGAATAAAGCAAGACTTGTTGCAAAAGAGTATAGGCAGGAAGAAGGTATTGACTTTGATCAAATCTTTGCCACAGTAGCAAAACTGAAAGCAATCAGGATGTTCCTTGCTTATGTAACATATTAAGGTTTCAAGGTATTCCAAATGGATGTAAAGTCAGCTTTCCTAAATGGAAATCTAAAAGAAGAAGTCTATATAGAGCAGCCCTCAGGTTTTGTTGATCCTCTCAAACTTGATTATGTTTATAGACTTAGGAAAGCATTGTATGGGTTGAAACAAGCCCCAAGGGCTTGGTATGAAATCCTGTCTAGTTTTCTCATTGAGAACAAATTCTCAAGGGGGAAAATAGACAAGACTCTATTCCTTAGGGAATCTAAAGGAAAGATTATCCTAGTCCAAATATATGTTGATGACATAATATTTGGGTCTACTGAAAGTTATCTTTGCAGAAAATTTGCAAAACTTATGCAAGGAAAATTTGAAATGAGCAGTATGGGGGAACTTAAGTTCTTCTTGGGACTCCAAGTAAGACAGACTGAAGATGGCTTGTGCATATCCCAGTCTAAGTTCACCCTAGAGTTAATAAAGAAGTATGGTATGGAATCATCCACTACCATGAGAACTCCTATGGGGTCAAGTGTGTCTCTAAGCAAAGATGATGCAGGGAAACCTGTAGATGAAACTTTGTATAGTGGGATAGTTGGCTCCCTTATATATCTCACTGCTAGTAGACCAGATATCATGTATGCTACATGTGTCTGTGCTAGGTACCAAGCATGCCCTAAAGAATCTCATCTGACTGCAGTCAAAAAGATTTTGAGATATCTTAAGGGCACACCTTATCTAGGCCTTTAGTACCCTAGGAATGGAGATTTTCTACTGACAGGCTATTCAGATGCAGATTTTGCAGGTTGCAAGAAAGATAGAAAAGTACTACAGACACCTGTCAATTTCTAGGTGGAAGACTAGTGTCTTGGAGCAGTAAGAAGCAGACCAGTGTGGCAATCTCCACAGCTGAGTCAGAGTATGTGGCAGCTGGAAGTTGCTATGCACAACTATTGTGGATTCAGCACCAGCTAGAAGACTATGGTATTCAAGTAAGTAGAACACCTTTGCTTTGTGATTCTACAAGTGCTATTTCTATTGCAAATAATCCTGTCTCACATAGTAGGACTAAGCACATAGAAATTAGATACCATTTTCTTAGAGAACATGTAGAGAAAGAGGACATTTCACTAGAATATGTCAAAACAGATTATCAAATAGCTGATATGTTTACTAAGCCTCTAGATGAAACTAAATTCAATAAGTTTAAAATTGAATTGGGAATGTTGAACATAGAATAGTTTAATAAAATTGGCTAAGTAAAATGGTGTCGACACAAGGAGTTGTCTGTGTCGACACATAGAAGTGGTGTCGACATTCCAGAGAAATGATGTCGACACATCTAGAAAGTCTGTGTCGACACTTCAGAAAAATAGTGTCGACACATCCAGAGTAGGTGTCGACACATCCAGAAGTGGTGTCGACACTTAGGTTTAACACAGATTTCGTCGAGTGGAGTATCGACTAATCGTCGAACGCAGATGTATAAGTGTCGACACATCATAATTGGTGTCGACACATATAAGTCAACACTGTTGTCGAGACTTAAGTAGTCTGTGTCGACACTTTTCAATAGTGTCGACACATTTAGAGGATTATGTCGCGCCTTTTCACCTTCGTTTTTAGAAAGGTATAAATAAGTCTTCAACATTATTTTTCGACACGCTCTCAATAGTTTCGAGACCAAAACTTTATGTCGACATCTCTCTCATCTAAAATTCAAGATTTCTCAAAACTCTAATGGTGCCTAAGCTTGAAGAGAACGTCAATGAAGGATATGAGCTAGTACGCAACGCATTTGATCATGCGGAACCAGAAATTAAGGAGGTTGTAACCCTAATTACAGAGAATGGGTTGGAAGTTCTAGTTTCAGAACCAACCAAGATTTGGAAGAAGGAAGTACTAGAATTCTTTGGTGCAGCTATTCTAGATCAGGCTGGACTCAAAATTCGATCCACAGTCCATGGAGTAAAAGTAAAACTCACCCAGAAGAGTTTAAGAAAAGTTTTTCACCTGCCTAGAACACAAGAGAAAGAAGATGTACCTGCATCAAAGCTAAGGGAAGCACTTCAATGGTGTGGACTGAATTCCACCATGAAGATTGACTCAGTATTTAACATGAAAGGCATGAATATGCAAGGAAAGTTCTTGTCTGAAGTTGTAGGAAAGGTGATTCTATGCAAGCCAGGTGGGCATGATAGGATATCAGCTCATATGTTCAGCTTAATGACAAGGATCATTTTTAAACTAAAAACTGATTGGTCAGTAGTTATTTTTGCGAAGATTACTGAAAGCATTAAGAAGCCCAATCTGGGTAGAATTATGAGCCTGTACTTGGCTGGAATCATTCCTGAAGTAATGGAACAAAGTGCTGGTTCCAAGATTAATCATATGAGGAGATGGATATTAGAATTATCTCAAGATGGGATAGGATCCTAACTAAGGACATGCCTGATGAGGAAAGGCAAGAGATTCCTGAGAAATCTACTGCACAAGAAGTTACTGCACAAGATCCTATAGATGAAGCACAAGTGCAGGGGGAGCAACCATCTGCTAGCCCCATCCACCTGAATCCACTCCAGGGGGAGACTCACCATGAGGAAGTGCCTACTCACTTGGACAGTGAAATGACAACACAAACAATTCTTGAGGTAATCAGTGAAGTCAATCAATCAATTTTCAATATTGAAAATGAAATGCTAACTGAATCTTTGATTGATATTGATTAGACAACTCAATTACACAGTCAACCACAAGATGTAATCTTGGAGGATACATCAGCAGTTGTTGATGCTCCAGAAATAAGAAACTCTCCTGTCCCTTCTCAACAAGAATTTACCTTAGAAGAGCTGTTTCCTGATATTGAGGGGGAGCATGCTGTTTTGAGGGGGAGAAATTGTCTTTGAGGGAGAGCAAGCTAACTTTGAGGGGGAGCATGTGAGGTCTCATGAGGAGACTGCAAGGAACGATGAGGAGCAAACCAGAACTGAAACTGAGGAGCAAAGGACTCAGTGGGAGCTAAGTAACACTGCACAGGACTTACCACCTAGTCCTAAAGATAGAGTAAATATAGCCAGTACCTCTGATTCAGAAGATGCAGCTGAGGTTCAAGCCAAGAAAAGGAAGCTCATGGTCTTCAAAAGAAGGAGTCAAAGCTACAAGAAGGCACTGCAAACTGTTGCTCCACAGCCTGCCCCAACAATTGATTACAGTTCATTGTTAATATCTTTACAAGTGAAGTTGGATGAGCAAAGGATAGCAATGGAGAAGTATATGGATGAGACTCACAAAAATCTCCAATTCTCCTTGGCCCAAGACATCAAATCTATAAGATTTGAAGTAAATCAAAATAAAAAGGAAATGACTGACTGTTTCCACAAAAGAGATAATGCAGTTGTTTTCCTAGCCACCCATCAAGAAAAGATAAAGACACAAGTGGATGATATAGTAGTGAAGTAGGGCTATGTCTTAGAAAATCAACTGAGAATGAATGATAATCTAACAGAATCACATAATGTGATTGTAACAGAAATGAAGAATATGACTACTGCACAGAATGCATCAAGGGCTATTGACAAGGCATAATTTGTCAAGCAATTACAAGAAGGAGTAGCTGCTGTCCAAACTGCTATTACAGATTCTCAAAAGACTATTTTTGGACTGCTGCTGAAGTTAAAAGGTTTTTATAAGGATGAAGTTAATTTTCTAGATGAACAGATCAGATTTCAGAAGGATGATCTTAGAGATCATGTGGCTAGAGAAGTCATAAAGGGGGAGAGAGTACTAGTCAAAGCTGGATCTGATCATGCTAAATGGATTTCTAATAGCATCAGAGCCACACTTGGATATCCACCCCTTTGTGATGATGACAATATGGCTGAATTTGGAATTCACCCTGCTATTTTTGGAGGAGAGCAAGCTGAAGTTGCTCAAGTTATCTATCCTCCAGCTGATTTTGAGATGATACATCATAAGGTACAATCTATATACAACCCTCCTGAGGGTAATAAAAATATTATCCTTGAGAAAGTAGATAAGCCTTTGCCAGAGGCAGTATTGAAAGAGCAAGAAACTCTTTTATCCAAGAAGAGATTCAGAGAACAAGCAGAGTTAAAGCCAGATTTTGAGTAGTGGAGCCCAACATCTAGGAATATCATCCTAACTGCTTGGAAAGCTGCAAAGGACAATACCCTAGAGAGGGGCAAATAGTATTCTGAACAAGAATGGAGAAAACATGAAGCCAAGCAAGAAGTCATAGTTCAGTACAGTAGAAAGGCAAAACTTGGGAAGCTACCTCCTAATGCACAGGAGCCTAGCAAATATTTCCCAAAGCCTTATCATTATTTTGAAAGACAAAAGATAAGGGCTGAAGAGCTAAAGAAGAAAGATCAAAAGGGCAAGAAGCCAGTTGATGACACTGATGTTCCAGTTCAAGCCAAGATTCAATCTGGCAAGGGCATTGTCATCAAGGAGCCAGAGCAGCCTTAGATTAGATTTACTAGATTTTATCACATTGTAAAATTTAGTGTTTAAAATCTATGTAAACTTCTATTAAAGAAACTTTTGCAGTTGAAACAAAACTTTAATGAATGCTCATTGTGTTACCATACTTATTATGTGATGAAATATCTTTTATGTTTTGTTTTAAGTATTTACCCTGTCATATAATGTTGTTATACATCATAATGTGTATTTGTTATGAATGGTGTATATCATTGACTAAGGGTTATGACTTCTCCAAATAGGGGGAGATTGTTGGGTACATTGGAAAATGTGTACCAGATTTGAAGAAGCCTCACCCTACTCAATGATATGCATCAAGGTGTATTTGATGTATTTTGAGTTTATATGTGCAGGTTAAGTAATTGCAGGAAATGCAGAAAAATTTCTAAGTCCATGTGTCGACACCTAGAGAAGCTGTGTCGACACTTATGAAGGCTTGTGTCGACACTGGAGAAAAGCTGTGTCGACACTTAGAGTTAGCTGTGTCGACACCAGGAAAGGCTTTGTCGACACCAGAAGAAATTATGTCGACACCAGGAGGTAGTGTCGACAAACAGAGAAGTATTATCGACAACAACTGTGTCGACACCAAGAGGCAGTGTTGACACACAGGAATACTTAGTCGACATCAAATGTGTCGACACATAGAGGCAGTGTCGACACACAAAAGTATTTGTCAATATCAACTGTGTCGACACACAGGACTTGTGTCGACACACAGCAAAGCTTCAACAAAATTAAAGAAAAGAAGGCTTGTGTCGACACACATAATCAGTGTTGACACATTCTAAAGAAGCTGTGTCGAGAAGCTGTTACAAAAACAAAAGGAGTTGTGTCGACACCACCAAGGCATGTGTCGACACTTAGTCCACTTGTGTCGACACTTAGTCTACTTGTGTCGACACTTATTGAAGATCAGTCTCGACACTTTCAGATAGAGACAGTATTTCAAGAAGTGACTGGATGACTTGACATCTGCCATTTCAACCGGTCTACTGCAACTGTCAAAGCTGTCAGAAGTTCGTTAGAAACTGGATCAGCCGGTTACCATTGAGGAAGACTATATAAAGGCCTTTCTCCTTCAACAGAAAGTGATGAAGATCAGATTCAATAATAATATAGATTGAAGATCTACACAGATTTCGATCAACACAAAAGAAGAAGACCTTCGACAGAAGATCTAAGAAGTTGGAGAGAGAGAGCTCCTTCTAAGAAGAGCAGTTGTTGAACCAGGCTGCTAAGAAAGATTCAGATTGAGATCTGAATCTCAAGTCAGAAGCTGATTGAAGATCAACTTCTCAAGAGTTCAACCCTACTGAGTTCAGATTCAAGAAGCTTTGAAGAAAGCTAAAAGAGGTTGATCTCTGCCATCAAGTTCTTCCAAGAACTGGTCAAGAAGTCATCCATCCCTTCTCTCTCTATCTAGGTGGTGGTTAATTACTTTGTAAACACTATTTTCTGTAGGATCTATTCTAGATCTGAGTTGTAAGCCTATTATATAAAGGCTGAGTGTAGGAGAATATTTTCTCTGAGTGGTAGGGCTGTGAGCCTGAGGTGTAGGAGATTGTGATCTCTGAGTGTAGGCCTTGTTGAAGGCTGAGGTAGGGTAGTTGGCCTGACTTGTAGGAGTGTGGATACACTCTGAGTTGTAGGAACCTGGTTGGGTTCTGAGCTGTAAGATCTGAGGATCTGAGGTGAAGTGCAGAAGTTAGGCCGAATCTAGTACACTGCTAGATAGGCAAAGGGGGAAAGTGGATGTACCCAGACCTTGGGGAACCACTATAAATACTGTGTGCACTCTGTGATTGATTGTTTCTGTGATTGCTGTGCTGTGTTAGCAGTAGAATTTACAGTGTATTATTAGTTAACTGAACAGCTTTTCTGCCTTAAAAGAAAAACAGGAATTACACATATTCACCCCCCCACTGGGTGGTTAGGCACTAATTCTTTCAGATGTCTATATAGAGAATAGTTCAGAGCACTCTTTTAAGACATACAATCACGTACACCGAGAGAAATCATTAATAAAA
Source organism: Platanthera guangdongensis (assembly GCA_039583875.1). NCBI lineage: Eukaryota > Viridiplantae > Streptophyta > Magnoliopsida > Asparagales > Orchidaceae > Platanthera > Platanthera guangdongensis. The sequence continues at coordinate 155,498,614 of CM077155.1, read as the reverse complement.
GTTACAAAATACGAACTACCCTGACATATAGTTAGGGTAGGAACAGGACCCCATACATCGGAGTGAACGAGATCAAAAGGACGGGAAGAGCCACGACCTTGCTTCGGTGGGAAGGAGGAGCGGTGATGCTTGCCAAGCTGACATGTGTTACAATTGAGAGGAGGACTGTACGAGGGTAGGTGGGGCAGAAACAAACAAAGAAGCCATAGAGGAGGATGACCAAGGCGAAGATGTCGTTGTAGAAGATCCGTAGAAGAAGAAGAAAAAACGGACAGAGCTGATAGGTTGTCTAGGAAGTAGAATTTGTCGCTCTCAGTCCTAGTAGCAATCGTCCTTTGGGAGCTTGGATCCTAAAAAAAAACAAAAAGTAGGAGTGAATGTGATGGAGCACCGTAGTTGCTTGCAAAGAGAAGTAACAGATAACAAGTTGCATGAAAACTGAGGCACGTAAAGGGTGTCCGCCAGGCGAAGAGACGTAGTGACTTGAACCACTCCCGTCTTGACCGGTGAGGGAGAGTCGTCCGCAATGAAGACCGGGGGCAACCGATCATATTTTTATAGGAGAAAAAAACATTGAGGATTGTCGGTTATATGATTAGTAGCACCAGAGTCAATCAGCAATTTACCTTGAGACACCACATGGACACTACCTGAAGATGTGACCACCGAGGCGGACTACTTTGAAGAGGAGGTGGAAGCGTCAGCAGATGGGCGAAGATGTGAATGCTTCATCCAACAACGATCAATCATATGGTCGATGCTGCCATAGTGAGAGCAGAGAAAGCGGGAAGGTACACGTCTGCCGGATTGATGGTCGCGGCCACTAGAGCCACCCAGCTGAGTATGATGAGCATAAGTGTTGAGGAGAGGTGGGGAGGATAGAAGCCGACGCTGAACCAGAGAGATAACATCTGCAATGCGGGCAACAGTGGTATCCAAGGTGGGAGAATCTGCCTCTCCAATGATCTATTGATGGATCATGTCATAGGACTCCAGAAGACATAGAAGATATCACACAACAAGAAGCTCCTGGAAGTGCTTGTGTTGCTTGCCCAGATCCACAGAGAATGGACGGTTCTGAAGAATTTTGGCTCCAAGGGCCTGAACTTGTTAGTAGGCGGCAACATGAGACATGGAGGGATGGGCAAAGAGGTCCGCATAGTGAGTAAAGATGCGAGACGTCTGAGCCCCCTTGTAGTAAAGAGAGGCAAGATGAAGCGAAGCAGCCTTTACCATTTCATCATGACGGGTGACGAGGAGGCACTCATCAGAAAGGCTATTAGCCAGCCAAGTGCGAACAAGAGTGTCGCTAGCAACCTAGTCATCAAAGAGATCAGACTCGGGAGGAGGTGGTTCATCGATGAGATGATGGCATTTGCGTTGTGAGCAAAGTAGAAAGGTGAAGGAAACACTCCAGTCCGGGTAGTTGGAACCGATAAGTTTGGAAACAGTTCCAAGATTGCCCGACGGAGTAGGAGGAGGAGGGTGAACCACAGGAGTAGTAATGGTAGTAGAGGTATAAGAGAGAGCCATAGAGAAGAACAGAGCGGATAGAAAGGAAGCCACGCAAATAGGGAAGAAGAAGTCGCTCAGATAGACAAGAGGTCGCACGAAAGCCACAGTTCGCGGGCGACTGGGAGTCAAGAAAACAAGCACGAGTAGAAAACAAAAAGAGGAAGACAAGGAATCGCGCGAACAAGAGGCCGCTTGAAAGGAAGAGATCGCGGAGTGAATGGGAGCCCATGAATACAGGTCGCGAGCAGAAAGTGAAAAGCCGCGCGGACAAAGACGAGGTCACGCGAAAGAAAAATAGTAGAGAAAAAATGAGGTCGCGAAGACAGGGCGCGAACAGAGAGAGATAACAAACAGAGAGGTCGTGTACACAAAGGACAACGACAAGGAAGAGAAGGAAACTGCGCGGACAGGGCCTAAGAAGGAGGGGACAAACCACGTGGACAGAAGCGCTCACAGAATCAAGCGAAAAAGATCGACTCTCCTGATACCATGTACGAACAGAAAAAAAGAAACCGAAATTGGACAATAACAAATTTTTTATTTCCAAAAATTGTGTGTATTACAAAAGTATGCCTCCCTTTTATAGAATGGAGGAGAAGAGAGAGATTATAAATAAGCAATGTGAGACTAAATACATTTATGGTGACTAGCGGCTAGACAAAACCAGAGGGCACAGGTCGCACTATTATACAAGAAGGCTAACCGCCCGACCATAACGACAAGCCACCAGAGGAGAATGTTATACCATCCGGCTACCAAGTTGCTTGAGATAAGCCGCCAGACCGCCCGACTATCAAGCCGCCAGAGTGAAACCGCCAGACCGCCCAGTCTCCAAACTGCCAAAGTCAAGTTGCTAGACCTCCTGGTTTCCATACTGTAACATTGGACAAGTGAAGTCCTCTTTTTTGCATATGCATGGAATCCCCCACCAAAATGTGGAGAAGCGAGAGAATTCCGATGTGTCGATACGTGATATCCCCGGGTGATTTTGCATATAGAATCCGAAAATCGCAGTACGGAATAGGCATGCTGTGTGAAGCCCATCCGAACAGGTTGGTATGGATTGGTGATGTTTTATTTTACGTGTCGGAGAAGTCTCCGAGTATAAATGAGTAGTTTATGGGGTTTGTGGATTGTACCTATGAATTGAGAGTAGCAGGAAGTACTGGAGGTGTGCTCCAGAAAAATACCCAGAAAATACCACAGTTTGCATAACTGTTAGATATCGTGGGGCGACAACGAATATCTCTGGCGATAGATCTTAGTGAGCTATGATTGCTGTGAAGCCCAATTTTCTGGCACTACATGATGCTGCATTTCTGGACTGGTGTCCAGTTATGGCTGAGTTTAGAGATAGAAGTGTTGGGGTTCAGTTATAGCCCACACTAGTCGAACAGAAGGGCGTGTCCCCTGGGCCTAACTGGCCGACCCGTGGATCCTGCGTAGGATAGCCAGCTTCATAAAGGAGTGGTAGCGCTGTCCTCAAAGTGTCCGGGATTTTGGGCGAGTTGGTTGCGTTATGTCCCTACAAGTGATATCAGAGGGAGGTTACGGGTTCAAAACCCCGGGGTCATTTCTGGGGGGATTGCTGGGGTCCAGCAATGCCCCCGGTGTTGGGAGGTACGATGTGAGGCGCTATGGCCCACACTAGTCGAACAGAAGGGCGTGTCCCTTGGGCCTAACTGGTCACCCCGTGGATCCTGCCTAGGAGAGCCACCTCCATAAAGGAGTGGTAGCGTCGTCCTCAAGGAGTCCGGGCTTTTGGGCGAGTTGGTTGTGCCATGTCCCTACAAGAAGAGAGTTCTGTCACTAACGCCAGACGATAGTGACTATTGCTGGCGATAGCTTCCATATAACATTTTATTGACAAAGCTAGTCACTCATAGACCGTGTGGCTAGTGTGAGCTGTGAGATCTTAAAGGACAGTGAGCCAAACCGGAAAGGGGAGGCTGACCCGCATCTTATCGTTTGTTATGATGGCTGTGACCGTCGGCGTTGACATGATGATTTGACCAACGGGATGTGGCTGAACTGTACCTGCATTATATCCGTCTGACTCGAATGCCTAAAGTAATTGGCATCGTTGGATTGCATAATGAGAGTCTTAGGACTATAGCCGAAAAGACTAGAAATGCTCAAAGTTGACCATCAAGTCTCGGACCCCCGAACGGTGGTGGGACCTGGCAATCCGGTACACCGAGAATGTGCCCTGAGTGCACGGAACGTTTGGCCGCTGAGGCACTCGTTTATGATATATTAAATGGTGCTTAAGTTGTACCTTCTTGTGATATGTCGATGGATAGTTGATATGCATGCAGGGAAGGAATATCACTGCCCCGGGCATGGGGTAGGGTCATTATAAATTGGTCAGCTGAAAGCTGGCCGTTGCTTTGCTTTCCACCATCTGGTGGAATGTCCCTGTACATGTGTTGGAGGGCCGAGTGAGAAATAACGGGTTGCAGCACTGAAGCTATGCTGGGCCTCGAAGGTCAAGCGAAGTTTTATTGCTTTTATGTGAGGTCGGCCTACGAGCCGATGTCTATAAACCACACTTCTAAAGAATAATTGTAAGACCTTAAGACTGTAATAGTTTAGCTACTGTTGACTTGCGCCAGGAGACAGTGACTATCGCTGACGATAGTAACTTTTGTGTATTTTGTAAGAACATCCCAGTGTTTATATAGTGGACATTGCTATGATACTTGAGTTCAATAAGTTAACCCTTGAAGCTTCCATTAGAATGCTCTAAGTTAGTATTTGTTTAGTCTTTGATATTAACATGTAACTCTGTCGAATGTCTGTGGGATATGGCGTGGGGCCCCGACCAGACCCTCTGTTATATTTCATGCGATTGATGGAGATGTTACAAGTATTCTCATGTAATATGTCACAATCCCTACAATAGGCATCAAATGCACCAATATATACTCCCCAATTATCTGATCTTTCCCATTTGATCACCTTCTCATTCATCTTCTCCATCTTTTCTCTGAACTCAACAAACTCTGTCAGAACTTCACTCTTTTGCTTTATAAAGTAAGCTCATATCTTTTTGGAGTGATCATCAATGAAAATAACAAAGTAGGTTGTACTACCTATTGACTTGAGCATAATAGGACCACACACATTTGTTTGTATTAGATTTAGCATCTATACTTTCCTCTTCGGTTCAGACTCAGTAAAAGACACTCTTCTCTGCTTCCCAACTAAGTAGTGAACACATGTGTCATGCAACTTTCCTGACAACCCTAGTAGAACCTTGTTATTCACCAGTATCTTGGCCTTTACGCGATACAACCACATCACTTATTGCCCCAGCTACCACTAAGGAGCCCTTCACCAGCTTCCAGACAACCCCGCCTTCAATGTTAGTGAATCCTCCATCATCAAGACTCTAAACAAGATAAGGTTTATTCTCAGATCATGAATATGTCTCACATCTTTGAGGATAACCTTCCGTAGATTAGTCTTCAGGTGAACTTCTCCACTACCAACAATCTTTGACACACTATCATTGGTCATCCAAATGATGCCAAGATCTCTAGCAGAATAAGAATAGAAGTAATCTTTGAGATATGTGCAGTGGTAGGATGCACCACCATCCACAACACAGTTTGTGTCCATACACTCCTAACATGTAGGCCCACCATGTAAGTACATTGACCCATCTTCAACAATCGAGGCCGCACTTGCACTTTAACTAGATTCTCCTATATCCTTCACCTTCCCTTTCTGATCTCTTGGCACCTTGTAGCAATCTTTCTTGAAGTGACCCTTCTTCTAATAGTAGAAGCACTCGACATACTTCTGTTGGTATTACCATTGTGATCTGGAAGTGATCAAGCATGTGTTAAAATTTCTCAACGTGATCAGCAAGGTAGCCCAAACGCCAAATTAATATCTTCGGCACTACCCAGTTCTCACGTTGAACCAGCGGAAAACCAAGGAACAAAGGTTAATCCCAACAAACAATGGAAGCACAAACAGATCTTTTATTCATTCACTTCTTTACAACACGAGACATACATAGCGAGACATGATTTCGCTAGTATAACAGCTGTAAATAGAAAGAACCAAGCCGGGCGGACAGCACCGGAGTCTGCCGAGACCGCCGAGGTCGCCGAGGTAGCTGAGTCCGCTGAGCTCGCCCGAACTTAAGCTGCAATTCGCCTAATAGCCACGGAGTCCGCCGAAGCCGCAAGGCCGCGCGGACACACCGTTATTCGTCTCCTGCTGAAGTTGAACTGAGGAACACCCCCTACCCGCCTGAAGCCAGCGGACAGGTTATTGAAGCTGACAAAGTTGAAACAGAGTTGACAAGCCGCAGTGCGACTTCCTGCTGAATCCGCAGAGACCGCACAACTTCCAAGTACTTGACTGAAGTCAAAGCCAAACTCTTGGCTCCTTGAAGCTACCTGCGTGACCTGCACACAACAAACGTCAGCACTGAATCAATCCACGCGGACAGACAAACTGAGACCGCAGCTCCTTGCCCAACCCAACTTACTGTTCACTCAAGTTACTGTAGACCTGCCAAGGGGGTCCTATTTATAGGCGAGGTGAGGAGTGTGGTCACCGCCCTAGAGATAGAGACACCGCCCCAGCCCGCGCGATAGCAAAACACCGTCCGCCGAGTCCGCAAGGAATTAGCCGGATACCAAGGAAAACCGCCAGGAGCAAGGCAACATTGGCGAACCCTCTCCAGTCCGCCAAAGCTATGCGGACAAGGCATCAGCCCGCAAAGCCTCCGAACACTGCAGGACAGCAATCCCCTTCAATGACTGTCCGCACAACCCCGAGGTAGTCCGCAAGACTCAAGCCTCAATCCGCCACAAGTCCACGAACAAAGGCAGATAGCAAGTCCGCCCGGTCACAGCGGACTTGGCAGATACGGCAGACACCATGGTCTTGGCACAGTGTGACCAAGTCCAAAACCATCAAAGGCCAATGCAAGCATGGCGGACTCAAACTCCCGTCCGCCAAACATCGTAGCACAGACCGCCAGCAGTCCGCAAGCTCCTCGCACTCCTGCCCAACGCAGCAACCATCTCCCGGACTCCAAAACCCGTCCACCAATGACCTCCACAGCAAAGACCTGCTGTATCACCAGAGCTCGACAAGGCCTCAGTCAAGCTCTAAGGCCAGTCCGCAACAGCCCACACCGCGGACACGCCAGTCCGCAAGCTTCCCGCGGACACGAGCCAAACCGCCAAACAACACAAACTTGCACCATGGCCACTGAGCAAAGCACCAGTCCGCAAGCCTCTATCCGCTCAGGCCGCTTCTTGGCTAAACCAATCAGCAAACGCCCTATCCGCAGATAATAGGCCGCATAGTCCGCGGACTTCATGCAAACAACCCGCTTAGAAGACAGCCGGCTTTTCACTAGACCTTCCACCAGGCCGCACATCACAGTCCGCCTAGTCCGCCTAGTCCGCCAATGCTGTCCGCCCAGGCCGCCCGGCCTGTCCCGTCAACCACTTCCACTTCACAAATTTCAATACTCCCCCTTGAAGTGGGAAGTGGATGACCAAGCCCAACAAGCTGCGCAAGCGTTCAAAGGGCCCCTTCGACAGTGGCTTCGTGAAGATGTCAGCAAGATTATCTTCACTCCGAACATGCCCGACCAGCAGAGATCCTTCCAACACCTTCTCCCTGATGAAATGGTGATCAATCTCTATATACTTGGTCCTGGAGCGACACACTGGATTGTTAACCAGTTTGAGAGCACTCTCATTGTCACCCCGGAGTAAAGTAGGCCCTTGCACTTCTTCATGAACATCCTCTATAAGCCTCCTCAACCAAACGGCTTCCTGAGCAGCCAAGGCCGAAGCCTTATACTCCGCCTCCGTGGTTGAAACCGACACCGAGTCCTACTTCTTGCTACACCACGAGATGCTAACTGAACTGCAAGTGAACACATAACCTGAAGTAGACCTTCGATCATCCGAATCACCGCCATAGTCAGCATCCGTGTACCCAAGCAACGCAAACTCCGAATCCCTTCTATAGAGGAGTCCCATGTCAAAAGAAGCCTTGACATACTTCAGAATACCCTTCGCCGCCACAAGATGAGATTGCCTTGGTTCAGCCATATACCGACTTACTCGGCCAACAACATAAGCAATGTCTGGCCTTGTAATCGTCAGGTAAATCAGGCTCCCAACAAGAGCCTTGAACACCAAGGGATCATGAAGAACCCTTCCCTCATCTCGTCGAAGCTTCAACCCAGGTTCTAGTGGAGTAGAGCACTTCTTCCCTTCGCCCATACCAAATCGCTTCATAATGCGATCAGCATACCCTTTCTGGCAAATGAGAACCCCACACTCCTTCCTCTCCACTTCAAGACCGAGAAAGTGATGCATCTCTCCCAAGTCTTTCATCTCGAAGCGTATAGCAAGCTCTGCCCTGAGCCTTGCTACTTCCCCCTCCGAATTCCCTGTGATGATCATGTCATCCACATACAGCAGGACTAAGACCTGTAGCTCCCCCTTCTTCTTGACGAACAAGCTTGAATCCGAGTTAGAAGCTAGGTATCCACAGAATTGCAAGTACTCTGCAATCTTCTCATACCACGCTCTAGGAGCTTGCTTCAACCCATAGAGAGCCTTCCTGAGTTTACAGACATAGTTCGGATGCTTTTCAGAGACAAAACCAAGCGGCTGATCCATGAAGATGTCCTTGTCAATCTCTCCGTAAAGAAAGGCATTCTTCACATCGAGTTGCCACAACCTCCATCCCTTGCTAGCAGCCAAGACGATCACCACTCTTACTGAAGTCATCTTCGCAACTGGACTGAATGTCTCCTCATAGTCTTCTCCATACTGCTGTGAGAATCCTCTAGCAACAAGGCGAGCTTTGAACCTATCAATGCTCCCATCAGCCTTCTTCTTCAACTTATACACCCACTTGCAAGTAACCGGAGTAATGCCATCAACCTTGGGCACAAGGTCCCAGGTTTCATTCTTCTTCAGAGCATCAATCTCTTCCTTCATGGCACCTTCCCACTCCTTAACTCCAGTGGCCTCGTTGAAGTTTGCAGGCTCTCGCTCATCCAGAGGACCTGCAAAGAAGTAGGAGACAAAGCTCGCTGCATTCCCATCACAGTACCGAGTCGGTGGCTTAACCACCCTCTTCGATCTCCGAAGGGTCGGCTCCTTGCTCACTGCTTCTGTTGCTTCTTCGGGCTCAACTCCTACTTGGGGAAAGCATTGAGCAGTGCTCCCCCTGCTTCCTGAGCCAGAAGGCTCAGCCTCGGAGTTAGAAGCAACAAGAGCTGCTGGTGAAACAGCAAGCTCCTCTTCCAAGCCTTCAGCAGCCACCACCGGTGCTTCATCAACATTGCTACTTCCGGTTAGCTCAACCGAGCCACCTCCATATGACGTCAGCTCGTCAAAGACAACGTCTCTTAACACCACGAACTTCTTCGTCACAGGGTCCATGCATTTCCATCCCTTCTTCCGCTCATCGTAGCCACCAAAGACAAGCTTCCTTGCCTTCGCATCCAGCTTAGTCCGTGAAGCATTCGGGACATGCACGTAGCAAGTTGAACCGAACACCCGAAGGTGTCCAACACTCGGCTTCTCCTTCAGCAACAGCTCAATAGGAGTCTTCATGTTGATAGGGCTGAGTGGCATCCGGTTGATGACGTAAGCAGCACAAGACATCCCCTCCGCCCAAAAGGACCTTGGGATATCTTTCGCATGAAGCCAGCATTTGCAGGTCTCCGTCAGATGACGGATCTTCCGCTCCGCTACCCCATTTTGTTGTGGAGTGTGAGCACAAGTAAGCTCTCGTTGGATCACGTGCTTCCTGCAGAAGTTAGAAAACTGGGAGGAAACAAATTCACCCCTGTTATCAGTTCTAAGCTTCTTAATCCACAAGCCAAGCCGGCCTTCTACCAACTCCTTAAACTCCACAAACAAACGGAAGGCTTCCGACTTCTCCTTTAAGAAGTACACCCAAGTATACCTTGACTAGTCATCAACCAAGACAAGCATGTATCTGCTTCCACGAAGGCTGGCAGTAACCGTCGGTCCTATCAAGTCACCATGAATGCACTCCAATGGTTTCTTGCTCCTTGTTTGTGATTTATCAAACGGAAGGCGATGCGCCTTCCGTATTGACAGCCCGCGCAAACATGCCCATCACCAAATGAGGACAACTTCGGCAACCCATTCACCAGACTTCTACTCGTCATCGCCTTCAGCTTGTCCATGCCAACATGCCCTAGCCTCTCATACCAGATAGCAGCGCTATCATTGGCCCTCATCCTATCAACATATGAATTGGTGGCAAGAACAAACAAGTTCTTCACCCTCCTCCCTACATGAGCAACATCAGCCTTCACCGCTGATACGTTGCGAAGGAACCTCATGTCTGTTGGCCCAAATAGAACGTGATACCCAGCATCCACCGCATTGGTCACCGAGAAGAGGTTTTTCTTCATGCCCGACACGTGATACACACTCCTTAACGTGAGTGGCCCCTGATCACTACCCAAAGATACGACCCCCTCTTTCTCTACTGCATAAACAGTATTATCAGCAGTGATAATAGCTTCATTACCTGAGTAAGCGTGCATGGAGGTGAACTTCGATTTGTCTCCGGTGAGATGATGACCACACCCGGAGTCCATGATCCACTCGTTGTTGAAGTCCTCAGTAGACAAGGCCCGGACACAAGTGCCCGTCATGAAAGCTCTGCCCCATTCTGCTTCTTCACTTCTCGAGCAAGCTTCCTCCTTTCCCGCAGCATGCCCAGGCTGCAGTTTGACCTTGCAGTCCCGTTTGAAGTGCCCTCGCTGATGACACCGGTAGCACTTCAAATTCTTCTTCCAGTCCTTAGGAGCATTGCTCCTCTCTGGCTGATATGAAGTTGAAGTCTCCTTCTCACCAGCGGCCTGCACCTTCTTCTTCTTCTTCTTCCCTTCCCATCCTTTCTTCTTGCCTGAGAAGAGAGCTTCGCTGCCTTCCTGATTCAGGTTCACTCCATTCATCTGCCTTGCCAAGCTCTCCTGCAATGCAAGCAGATTCTCCAGCTCTAGCAAAGACGGCTGAGTAGCCCACCCTTGAACAGATGTTACAAAAGCCACATACTCCTTCCGCAAGCCGCGGATAATGTGCCATTTCATCTTCGCCTCAGAGATAGGCTCATTAGGATCTAGTGCCGACAGCTCAACACACAAGCTCTTCATCTTTAAGAAGTACTTCGAGATGGAAAGGTCTCCCTGAGTTGCCCTGACCAACTCATTCTCCAGGAACTGAAGCCGCGCCACATTCTTCCTATTGAACAACTCATCAATGGTTGTCCAAATATCAACAGCCGACTCACATCCAACGATGTGATCAAACAGTTCCGGAGACACGACCCTCTTCAGAATGAACTCCGCCTTAGCATTTGTTCTTCTCCAGAGCTTAACCTGCTCAGCAGTACCGAACGCAGCCGTGACTTCGTGTCTGTCGTGACCACCGACGACTTCCCACAGCTCCTCGCCAAGAAGATAACTCTTCATGCACGACTTCCACTTCTTAAAGTTAGTCGGCGTTAAGAGTTCAATGCCCAGACCTCTTGCAAAGCTCCCTTCCATTGCAACACCTGTTGGCAACCTTTCAGACGCACCGAGCAACAACACAGGTTGATCACCACTCAAGCCCTGAGTAACAACACTGGTTGAATACCGCTCACGCAACTAAACCTGGCTCTGATACGATGTTAAAATTTCTCAACGTGGTCAGCAAGGTAGCCCAAATGCCAAATTAATATCTTCGGCACAACCTAGTTCTCACGTTAAACCAGCGGAAAACCAAGGAACAAAGGTTAATCCCAACAAACAATGGAAGCACAAGCAGATCTTTTATTCATTCACTTCTTTATAACACGAGGCATACATAGCGAGACATGATTTCGCTAGTATAACAGCTGTAAACAGAAAGCACCAAAAACCAAGCCGGGCGGACAGCACCAGAGTCCGCCGAGACCGCCGAGGTCGCCGAGGTAGCCGAGTCCGCTGAGCTCGCCCGAACTTAAGCTGCAATTCGCCGAATAGCCACGGAGTCCGCCGAAGCCGCAAGGCCACGCGGACACACCGTTATTTGTCTCCTGCTGAAGCTGAACTGAGGAACACCCCCTACCCGCCTGAAGCCGGCGGACAGGTTATTGAAGCTGGCAAAGTTGAAACAGAGTTGACAAGCCGCAGAACGACCTCCTGCTGAATCCGCAGAGACCGCACAACTTCCAAGTACTTGACCGAAGTCAAAGCAAAACTCCTGGCTCCTTGAAGCTACCTACGCGACCTGCACACAGCAAACGTCATCACTGAATCAATCCGCGCGGACAGACAAACTGAGACCGCAGCTCCTTGCCCAACCCAACTTACTGTTCACTCAAGTTACTGTAGACCTTCCAGGGGGGTCCTATTTATAGGCGAGGTGAGGAGTGTGGTCACCGCCCTAGAGATAGAGACACCGCCCCAGCCCTCGCTGTAACGCCCCAAAAATTGTGTGCGAGTCGGTCGCTTAGAAAAGTGTTTTTGGTGCCTGTATAGGGGTACACGGCCTAGGACACAACCGTGTCCAAGGCCGTGTCTGGCTGGTGATTTTTGGCCGTTTTCAACCCGAGAAGGACACGAACAGGAACACGGCCGGATGACACGGGCATGTCATCCGACACGGGCGTGTGCCTACCCGTGTCCCTACCCATGTGCAGTTGGGTCGTGTCCGTTGCCGTGGCGGTTATACGTGACACGCCCCCGAACATGGGCGTGTCGAGGAACCCGACACGGGCGTGTCAGGTGCGACACGGGCGTGTCATGTCCCGTATGCGTCTCTCAGTTCGACGATCGTGCCTGGATCGAGGCACACGGCCTGGGACACGGCCGTGTGCCAAGCTGTGTTCGGCCCAGGTCTGGAGAATTTTGTGCAGATCTGAGCCGTTCGTTTTCTTTAATTAGGATCCGACAGCCCAGATGAGATCCTGCTCTGTTAAGGCCGGGAATAGGGGGTTAATTCCTCATTTTCTCTCCAAAGCTTTCTCCTTCCAAAGTGAGAGAGAAGAGGAAGAAGAAGGAGGTTTCCGGCCGCCGGCGGAGCATCGGAGCACCGTTTCGAAGTCTGAGAGCGGATTCGTGGAGGGAAGGTCGTTGCGAAGAGTTCTATCAGCGTAGTTTTTTTTTTCATGGCGCCAAAACGGACTACAAGGGTAACGATTCTCAACTTGAGCGTTTGAAGCTCTTTCTTTCTGCATAGGGAATCCCGCTCCCGCGAGTGTGCGGTGAGTGTGTGGTGTTCCTTGGGGTTGATGTGACTAATCCCCCTTGTGTTGCATATAGAGCCCAGAATCGTAAGTACGGGCATAGGCATTGTGTGTGAAGCCTACTCGGACGTGTTTTGTCTGGATCGGTGATGTTGTATTTGATATGTTTTGCCGGAGAAGACTCCGTGCTTTGGGTTTTTTTTGGGTTTCTACGCGGTAGATTGCAGCAGGGATCCTTGTAGGTTAGCTTCAAGGTGCACCCGGAAAATTGAGCGGAAACGTGTTCTGCTAACTTGGCGGTCTGGGAACCGGCCTTGATCATAACTGGGTTATGAGATTGTTTTGGAAAAATTTCTGATCCGAGAGAAGCTTGGCCCGCGCGTAGGACTTAAATTGTATATGCGGCGTGAGCAACGGGCAAGTGGAATTGGACCTAGGCTATGTGGTACGGTGCGAGAAATCCGAAGACGGGCACTGGTCGTAGGCATAGTCGGAGCCTTAGACGGTGGTCAGATAGGCTAAATGCTCACATGTTGTTGCCATCCTGGGGGTGGTGGTGAATGCACTGATTTGTCAAGGTTCACCATGAATGTGCCCTGAGTGCACGGGGTGTTTGGCCGTGCGAGCCTACACCTGTGGCGAAATATAATTGCGCTATATTATTTTATGGGACTAATGCTATGCAGAGAAAGAGCACCGCCGTCCCGAGTAAGGGGCGGGGTCGTTATAATTTGGTCGGCTTTTAGCTGACCGTTGCCTTGTTTGCCACCGTGCGGTGGTATGTACTTGCAGGTGTTGCGGAGCCGAGCGTCAAATAGCGGGCTGGAGCCCATGTTGCTGTGCTGGCCCTAGAAGGCCGTAGAATAGTTATATTTACATTTGTCATGTGTGGCCGGCCTGCGAGCCGATGTATGTAAGACATATTATATTTTATGAATATTTGTAAGGCCATAAGGCCATGTACCCGTTTCAGTGTATTTGGGGCTTCATTCCTGTAGTTGTAGCTGTGGACATTCATATTTGATGGATTTAAGTTTGGGTTCTTTCAACTTTAAAAACTTCCGCTAGAATGCTCTGTGATTAGGACGAGTAGTCTTAATTGGTTGGTTTGATTATTCATTTAGTAACCCTTCCGACTGTCTGTGGTATATGGTGTCGGGTTCCAGCTGGACCTTCTGTTATATGTCATGCGACAGATGGGGGTGTTACACGCGCGATAGCAAAACACCGTCCGCCGAGTCCGCAAGGACTTAGCCAGATACCAAGGAAAACCGCCAGGAGCAAGGCAACATTGGCGAACCCTCTCCAGTCCGCCAAAACTATGCGGACAAGGCATCAACCCGCAAAGCCTCCGACCACTGCAGGACAACAATCCCCTTCAATGGCTGTCCGCACAACCCCGAGGCAGTCCGCAAGATTCAAGCCTCAATCCGCCGCAAGTCCACGAACAAAGGCAGATAGCAAGTCCGCCCGGTCACAGCGGACTTGGCGGATACGACGGACACCATGGTCTTGGCACAGTGTGACCAAGTCCAAAACCATCAAAGGCCAATGCGAGCATAGCGGACTCAAACTCCCGTCCGCCAAACATCGTAGCACAGACCGCCAGCAGTCCGCAAGCTCCTCGCACTCTTGCCCAACGCAGCAACCATCTCCCGGACTCCAAAACCAGTCCGCCAACGACCTCCACAGCAAAGACCTGCTGTACCACCAGAGCTCGATAAGGCCTCGGCCAAGCTCTAAGCCCAGTCCGCAACAGCCCACACCGCGGACACGCCAGTCCGCAAGCTTCCCGCGGACACGAGCCAAACCGGCAAACAGCACAAGCTTGCACCACGGCCACTGAGCAAAGCACCAATCTGCAAGCCTCTATCCGCTCAGGCCGCTCCTTGGCTAAACCAATCAGCAAACGCCCTATCCGCAGATAACAGGCCGCATAGTCCGCGGACTTCATGCAAACAACCCGCTTAGAAGACAGCCGGCTTTTCACTAGACCTTCCACCAGGCCGCACATCACAGTCCGCCCAGTCCGCCTAGTCCGCCAATGCTGTCCGCCCAGGCCGCCCGACCTGTCCCGTCAACCACTTCCACTTCATAAATTTCAACACTCCCCCTTGAAGTGGGAAGTGGTGACCAAGCCTAACAAGCTGCGCAAGCGTTCAAAGGGCCCCTTTGACAGTGGCTTCGTGAAGATGTCAGCAAGATTATCTTCACTCCGAACATGCCCGACCAGCAGAGATCCTTCCAACACCTTCTCCCTGATGAAATGGTGATCAATCTCTATATTCTTGGTCCTGGCGTGACATACTGGATTGTTAACCAGTTTGAGAGCACTCTCATTGTCACCCTAGAGTAAAGTAGGCCCTTGCACTTCTTCATGAACATCCTATATAAGCCTCCTCAACCAAACGACTTCCCGAGCAGCCAAGGCCGAAGCCTTATACTCTTCCTCCGTGGTTGAAACCGACACCGAGTCCTGCTTCTTGCTACACCACGAGATGCTAGCTGAACCGCAAGTGAACACATAACCTGAAGTAGACCTTCGATCATCCGAATCACCGCCATAGTCAGCATCCATGTACCCAAGCAATGCAAACTCCGAGTCCCTTCTATAGAGGAGTCCCATGTCAGAAGAAGCCTTGACATAATTCAGAATAACCTTCGCCGCCACTAGATGAGATTGCCTTGGTTCAGCCATATACCGACTTACTCGGCCAACAGCATAAGCAATGCCTGACCTTGTAATCATCAGGTAAATCAAGCTCCCAACAAGAGCCCTGAACACCAAGGGATCATGAAGAACCCTTCCCTCATCTCGTCGAAGCTTCAACCCAGGTTTCAGTGGAGTAGAGCACTTCTTCCCTTCGCCCATGCCGAATCGCTTCACAATGCGATCAGCATACCCTTTCTGGCAAATAAGAACCCCGCACTCCTTCCTCTCCACTTCAAGACCGAAAAAGTGATGCAACTCTCCCAAGTTATTCATCTCGAATGAAAGATATAGTACTTAAACACCTAGAGGGGGGGGGGGGTGAATAGGTGACCAAATTCTTTTTAAAACTTTAATGGCAGCAATCAGTTATATCACAGAATCTATACTACTTTTGCACAGCAATCACACAAGCATTCACAATCACAACACAATCACAGCAGACACAGAGTTTTATAGTGGTTCCCCAAGCATTGGGTACATCCACTTTCCCCCTTCGCCTATCTAGCAGTGTACTAGATTCGGCCAAACTTCACCACTGTCTCAGAACCCAAACTGGTTCCTACACCTCAGGCCCAAAGCCTTACAACTCAGCTTTTCACAAAGCCTACACTCAGCCACAAAGGCCTACACTCAGCCAACAAGGCCTACACTCAGCCAACAAGGCCTACACTCAGAGATTTTAATCTCCTACACTCAGGCTCTCAAGCCCTACCCTCAGCCTTTATAATTACAGGCTTACAATTCACTCAGATCCAAAGGATCCTACAAGATAAAAATGATTATAGAAATAATAACTCAACAACTCAGAAATAAGAGAGGGGAGTTGAGAGTTTCTTGATGAGTTCTTGGAAGAACTCAACTGGATTCAATCTGACTTAGCTTTCTTCAAAGCTTCTTGAAAGTAGAACTGAATAAGAATGAATCCTCCTGCAGTTGATCCTTGATCTCTGCTTCTTAAGATCCAGAATAAATCTGAACCCTTCTTCTCAGCCTAGTTCCAATGGCTGATTTCTTGGATGGAGCCCTCTCTCTCCAACTTCTTAGATCTGCACTCGGACAGCTAGATCTTCTTGATTTGATACTTGATCAATAACTCTGTGTACCACTTTAATAACTTGTTCAACAACAATCTGAACAACCTTCACAACCACCTTTTCTGTAAACTGTATGAGCCTATTTATAGGCCTTCTTCATGGTAACCGGCTGGTCCGGTCCATAACTGAATTCTGACATCTCTGACAGGTGCTGTAGACCGGCTGGAACGGCAGCTGTCAAGTCATCCAGTCAATTCTTGAAAATCTCTAACTGTCTGAAAGTGTCGAGACTTTCTGTCTTTAAGTATCGACACTTATAGACCAAGTGTCGACACAAGTTGTGTAAGTGTCGACACAAGTCTACAAGGTGTCGACACAACTCCTTGTGTTGTAGATACTATGTCTCGACACAGATTCTTCTTCATGTGTCGACACTGAAATTGAGTGTCGACACAAGTACTTGATCTTCTGTAACTTGCTGAATTCTTCTAAGTGTCGACACATCTCCTTTGTGTCGACACAACTTCTTGTGTTGAATCTGTTAAGTGTCGACACTGCTTCTTGGTGTCGACACATAGTCTTTTATGTTGATACTTGCTGAGTGTCGACACAGCTCCTTGTGTCGACACTTGATTCTTATGTCGAGACTTCAGCTGAGTGTCGACACATTCTCTTAGTGTCGACACTTATACTTAGAATAATTTGACGATCTTGCTGTTCTTTGCTAAGTGTCGACACAACTCCATGTGTCGACACTTTCTTCAAGTGTTGAGTCTTCAGCTGAGTGTCGACACATTGTTCTGAGTGTCGACACTTACTTCAAGTGCTGACTCTTCTGTTGAGTGTCAATACATTGTTCTGAGTGTCGACACTTATACTTAGTCTCTGCTGACTTTTGCTGAGTGTCGACATAGCTCCAAGTGTCGACACTTTCTGGTGTAGACACAGCTTCACTGGGTGTCGACACTGTTGTTAAGTGTCGACACTTCTGTCTGCACTTTTCTTCATTGAGTGTCGACACAGCTCCTTGTGTCGACACTTTCTGTCTGGTGTCGACTCTGCATCCCAGGTGTCGACACAATGACTCCAAGTGTAGACACTGCTTGTCTGGGTGTCGACACAAGTCTTCTTAAGTGTCGACACTTTCCCTCTGGGTGTCGACACATGGACTTAGAATTTTTTGCTTCAGTCGTGCAAATACTTAACCTGCACAAGTAACTCAAAAACACATCAAATACATTTTGATGTATATCATTGAGTTGGGTGAGGCTTCTTCAAATCAGGTACATTTAACCAATGTACCCAACAATCTCCCCCTATTTGGAGAAGTCATAACCCTTAGTCAATGATATACACCATTCATAATTAAAATTACAAAATGATGTAAAGCAGGACAATGTACAGCAGGGTAAACATAAACATGTATCAATTTCACATGTATACAAATTCATTATTACAGAACAAATAAGAAATAGACATATTCACAGAACAAACATGAAATAGATTAATCATATAGTGTTCAAACATCTGTCTTATACAGTTTCAGAAATTCACAAAATGTTTTTCATCAAGAAAATTACAAAGTAAACTTCAAGAAAATGCTAAATCTATTTTTGTTCCGGCTCCTTAATCACTATGCCTTTTCCAGCTTGAACTTTAGCTTGGACAGCAGCATCAGTAGTTTCAGCATCAGCAGGCTTCTTGCCTTTCAGATCTTTCTTTTTAAGCTCTTCAGCTTTGATCTTCTGCCTCTCAAAATAGTGGTATGGCTTAGGAAAGTACTTGCTAGGCTCCTGAGCTGTAGGAGGTAGCTTTCCCATCTTTGCCTTCCTTCTGTATTGAACAATGGCCTCCTGTCTAGATTCATGCTTTCTCCATTCAGCTTCAGAGAACCACTTGTTCCTGTCATGAGTGTTATCCTTGGCAGCTTTCCAGGCAGTTAATATTATGTTTCTAGAGGTAGGGCTCCACTGTTCAAAGTCTGGCCTTTGTTCTGCTTGTTCCCTAAACCTCTTCTTAGACAACCTTGTCTCTTCCTCTTTCTGCAATGCCTCTTGCATGGCTTCTGATATAGGTTGAACAACCTTTTCAATATGGACATTGTCCTTGCCCCCAGGTGGGCTATACATAGTATGGACATCAGCATGAATCATTTCAAAATCTGGAGGTGGATAAATGACCTAAGCTACTTCTGGTTGCTCACCTCCAAGATAGACAGGGTTAATTCCAGATTCAGCAACATCATTGTCATCACACAGAGGAGGATATCCAAGTGTAGCTCTGATGGAATTTGATATCCACTTAGCATGGTGAGAGCTTGCCTTGACTAACACTCTCTCCCCCTTTATGACTTCTCTAGCCATATGATCTCTGACATCATCCTTTTGAAATCTGATTTGACTATCCAAGTATCTGATTCCATCTTTAAAGAATGGTTTGAGCTTTTGAAGTTGTTCAGATATGACTTTCTGGGATGCTTGGATAGCAGTCTTAACATCAGAGATTTCTTCCTGGAATACTTTGTCAAAATCAGCTTTAGCAGCAATAGAAGTAGAAGGTTCAGCAGCCTTGTTCTTTAACTCAGTGACAATAACATTATGGGAAGCAGTCAAATTGTTATTCATTCTTAGCTGATTTTCAAGAACATATCCTTGCTTCAATGCTATGTCATCCACCTGGGCCTTTATCTTTTCCTGGTGTGTTGCCAAGTACACCACTGCATTTCCACCCTTGTGGAAGCATTCAGTCATCTCTTTCTTATTAAGGTTCATTTCAAACCTTATAGACTTGATATCCTGGGCAAGATCAAACTGGAGTGACTTTTGCCTTTCATCTACATATTTCTCTATGGCCTGCCTTTGCTCATCCAACTTGATTTGCATTGCCACCATCAGTGCACTATAATCAATGGCCGGGACTGGTTGAATTATAGGCTGTGGTGCAACTGTTTGGAGAGCCTTCTTGTAACTCTGGCTTCTTCTCCTGAAGACATAAAGTTTCTTTTTCTTTGCCCTAGTAGCCTCCTCATCTTCAGATTCTGAGGAGATGGCTATGTCAACTCTCTCCTTAGGGCTTGGAAGCTTCTCTTTCTGCACTTCAGGTGCCTTTTCAGTTTCCTGCCTTATTGGCTCTTCCATAATGTGCACTTGCTCCCCCTCAGCAGCAGCATTCTGTTCTTCAGCAGCAGCCTTGTCCATGTCAAAGTCATGTTGGTCTAGATTTAAAAATAAATCCTCCATAGTGTATTCTTGTGGTGATGGAGTAGGAGAAATTCTTGGTCCTTCAACTACTGAATCAGGAACCACTTCTAGTACAGCAAATGTGTCTTCTCTAACAGCATCTGGAACTTGACTATGCAGCTGAGTTTGCTGATGATCATCAGACAAATCAGCATCTCCTATAAGAAATTCTAAAGTATTTAGATCAGAGAGTACCTCTAGTATGGTATTGGTGGCTTGTTCACTTTCCAGTGCAGAGGGTTCTTCTACAACTGGAAGCTCCTCCTGGCTTTGATCCTTGTGGATGGGGCTAGCTTGAGGCAGCTCCCCCTGGATCTCAGCAACCTCTTGAGGAGCAGGAGTCTGTACAACAGGCTCATCCTCATGCTCATCTGGAGTGAAGACAACCTGTTCTTCATTATCAGAACTGCTAGTGGACTCTTGAGCCACTGGAGTAGTTTTTCTCTTTTTCTTTGGAGGAATCTTCTTCTCAGTAACTGTCTTCTCAGGGGTTGGCATCTCCTTTGACAACACCCTGTCCCATCTAGAAAAGATCCTCAGATCCATCCTTCTCATATGATTTATCTTGCTTCCTACAGCTTGTTGCATTACCTCTGGTATGCTACCAGCTAGGTATAGACTAATGATTCTGCCCAGATTGGGCTTCTTCAAGCTTTCCTTAATCTTCTCAAAGACTACTATAGACCAGTCTGTTTTTAGTGTGAAGATTATCCTTGTCATTATCCCAAACATATAGACAGACACTCTGTCATGCCCTCCTGGCTTGCTGAGTAATACTTTACCAACTATCTCAGAGAGGAATTTGCCTTGATTGTTCATGCCTTTCCTGTTGAAAACAGAACCTATCTTCATCTTGGAATCAAGTCCACACCAGGTTAGAGCTTCCCTGGTCCTGGATGCAGTAACTTCATCTTCCTCTTGAGTTTTTGGAAGCTGGAGAATCTTCCTCAGACTCTTTGGTGATACCTTGACCTTCGTTCCATGAACTCTGGATTTGATTCTGTATCCAGACTCATCTACTTCAGCTCCATTTAGGAATTCAAGAACCTCTTTATTCCATATCTTTGTGGGTTCATAAACTAAATATTCTAACCCAGAATCGACGACTAGGGTTACGACAGACTTGATTTCTTGATCTGCATCACTGAAAGCGCCGCGCACCAGCTCATATCCTTCGTTGACGTTCTCCTCAAGCTTAGGCGCCATTAGGGTTTATAGAATTTATCTTGAGAGAAGAGAGGTGTCCACACTGAAGTTTGGTCTCGAAACTTTGAAAGCGTGTCGACAAACTAAGACAAAACCATATTTATACCATTCTAATTTTGAAGATGAATAGACGGGACAGCTAACTTAAAATGTGTCGACACTGGCAACAAGTGTCGACACAGACTTATAATGTCTCGACACATATGTGTCGACACAAGTTTAGTCAACAGATTTTATGTGTCGACACTTGTTTATGTGTCGACACCACAGAACTCGACACATTGTCGAGACTTTACTTAGAAAAATTCTGAGTAAATACTAAGTGTCGACACCACTCTGGATGTGTTGACACCTACTTGGCATCTGTCGACACTAACATTCTGAAGTGTCGACACCAACTTCCTAGATGTGTCGACACCTTTTTCCTGAGGTGTCGACACCACTATTCTGTGTCGACATAGACTTGTCTATGTGTCGACACCTTTTTACTTAGTCATTTTCAATTCTGTAAACTTACTCTAAGTTTATCATTCCTAGTTCAATTTTGAATCTATTGAACTTAGCTTCTTCTAGTGGCTTAGTATACATATCAGCTACTTGATTATCAGTTTTAACATATTCTAATGAAATATCTTCTCTTTCTACATGCTCCCTAAGAAAATGATATTTAATTTCAATATGTTTTGTTTTACTATGGGATACAGGGTTATTAGCTATTGAAATAGCACTTGTAGAATCACAGAAAAGTGGAGTTCTACTTACCTGAAATCCATAGTCCTCTAGCTGATGTTGTATCCACAGAAGTTGAGCACAGCAACTTCCTGCAGCCACATACTCTAACTTTGCAGTGGAGATAGCCACACTGGTTTGCTTCTTGCTACTCCATGAAATTAGTCTCCCACCTAGGAATTGACAGGTTCCAGTAGTGCTCTTTCTATCTTCTTTGCATCCTGCAAAGTCTGCATCTGAATAACCTGCTAGATCAAAATCTCCATTCCTAGGGTACCAGAGGCCTAGATAGGGAGTGCCCTTTAGATATCTCAATATTCTTTTGACTGCTGTCAAATGAGACTCTTTAGGGCAGGCTTGATACCTTGCACAAACACATGTAGCATACATGATGTCAGGTCTACTAGCAGTCAAGTATAATATGGAGTCAACTATCCCTCTATACAAGGTTTCATCTACAGGTTTCCCTGCATCATCCTTGCTAAGAGACATACTTGACCCCATAGGAGTCTTCATGGTGCTGGATGAATCCATATCATACTTTCTTATGAGTTCTAGGGTGAACTTGGACTGACAAATGGATAAACCACTATCAGTCTGTTTAACTTGGAGACCCAAGAAAAACTTTAGCTCTCCCATGCTACTCATCTCAAACTGACCTTGCATAAGTTTTGCAAACTTTTTGCAAAGGCTGCTTTCAGTAGACCCAAATATAATGTCATCTACATATATTTGGACTAGTATAACTTTGCCTCTAGATTTCCTAAGGAATAGAGTCTTATCTATTTTCCCCCTTGAGAATTTGTTCTCAATGAGGAAACTAGATAGGGTTTCATACCAAGCCCTAGGGGCTTGCTTTAACCCATATAAAGCTTTCCTAAGTCTATAGACATGATGAGGTAGAGTTGAATCAACAAAACCTGAAGGCTGTTCCACATAGACTTCTTCCTTAAGATTACCATTCAGAAATGCTGACTTGACATCCATTTGGTAAACTTTGAATCCTTGATAGGTTGCATAGGCCAAGAACATCCTTATGGCTTCCAGTCTGGCTACTGGAGCAAAGGTTTGATCAAAATCAATACCTTCTTCTTGTCTATATCCTTTAGCAATCAATCTTGCTTTATTCTTAATGATGACCCCTTGTTTATCCATCTTATTCCTGTAGATCCACTTGGTTCCTATTATATTGTGGTCTCTAGGTCTAGGAACAAGTTCCCAGACCTTGCACCTTTTGAACTGATTAAGCTCTTCTTGCATTGCTTCAGTCCATTGTGGATCTAGTATTGCTTCTTCAAACTTCTTAGGTTCAACTTGAGACAGAAAGCTGGAGTAGATTGCTGCATTTAGGTTCCTGCTCCTGGTTTGTACTCCTTGTCTTGGATCTCCAATAATCTGCTCTATTGGATGATCTCTTAGATGCCTGTTGGCTGGAGGCATCCTTACTTCTGGTTGAACCTCTTCAGCATTTTCATCATGCAGTATTCCTTGTACTTCATCAGCAATTGGCACATGTAGTTCTCCCCCTGGACAACAGCTACTCTCCTCTCCTTGCTGTCTTGCAGCAGGTACTTCTTCTATAGTAAGCTTGTCCATTTTCTTTGTTAAACCTGTGGGGCTGCATACAGTACTAGACAACTCATTGTTAATAAGTTTAGTCTCATCAAAAACTACATGCACAGATTCTTCTACAACTTGTGTAGTCAAGTTGTAGACTCTATAAGCCTTACTGTTATTGTTGTACCCAACAAAAATTCCCTCTTGGGACTTGGCAGCAAACTTTGTCAAGTAAGACTTCCCATTGTTAAGTATGAAGCATTTGCAACCAAAGATCCTGAAGTAGGATAGGTTTGGTTTCCTGCCTTTCACAACTTCATAGGGGGTCTTGTTGAGCCCTTTAGTGATGGTAGCCCTATTTATAACATGGCATGCAGTGTTAACTGCTTCAGCCCAGAAATACTCTGGTAGTGATGTATCACTTAATAGGGTCCTACCAGCCTCTATCAAAGTCCTATTCTTCCTCTCAGTAATGCCATTTTGCTGAGGTGTTCTAGGTGAAGAGAATTCTTGAAATATCCCAAAGTATTCACAAAGTTTTGTCATGCTGTCAGACTGAAATTCAGTACCATGGTCACTTCTAATCTTGACCACTGTACTGTTTAGTTCATTCTGAATTTACTTGACAAAGCTATAGAAGACACTAGGTGTTTCAGATTTCTGTCTTAAGAAGAACACCCAGGAAAACCTTGAGTAGTCATCTACAACTACAAGGGTATAGACCTTCCTACCTAAGCTGTGAACTCGCATTGGACCAAAGAGATCCATATATAAGAGGTATAAACACCTCACAACATCTTTGTTTTCTATGCTTCTAAAGGTGGATTTAGTCTGCTTGCCCTTTTGACAAGCTGAGCAAATACCATCTTTAACACACTTAACTTGAGGACCATTCCTCACTAACTCTTTGCTAAAGAGTTTGCTGATAGTCTTGTAGTTAAGATGGGCTAGCCTCTTGTGGCATTTGACACAATGAGTGACTGTCTTATCTGCTACAAGACAAACTGGAGAACCATTGTTCTCAACCATAATGTCTAGGCAGTAGACATTCCTCTTCCTATAACCTGTCAAAATGATCTCTTGATCACTTGACCTCTTGATATGACAACTATTTTTAACAAATGAGATGTCATACCCTACATCACTTAATTGACTTATACTTATTAGGTTGTGTTTCAACCCTTTAACATAAGCCACTTGAGTAATGGTAATCAAGTTGCTAGAAATGTTACCAAATCCTTTGATGATTCCTTTTTCAGAACCACCAAAGGTAACTTTTGGACCATCTTTTATTGGAATGTAGTCCTTTAGTAATCCTCTAGTTCCAGTCATATGTCTGGAACATCCACTGTCCAAGTACCATGTTGGGGTATGGCCACTTGGACTCACTTGCAAAACAGATTAATGAACCTTAGAACCCAAAGAATTCTTGGGTCCTTGGTACTTGTTAGTTTGCAATCTAACAAAGCTACCTACTGGCTTTCCAACAGGTAGTTTGGTACTCACTTTGGCACTAGCATTGTGTCAACAGTCCACTGCAAAATGGCCAACTTTGCCACAGCACCAAAATTCAAACTTATTGTACCTTTGCTTAGGTACTGTCTTTGCTGTCTTATCTACAGCAGACTTGTTGAATGTTGGGGCTTTGCCCTTGGACTTGGGCTTGGACTGCTCAGTCCTTGCAGGTCTAATAAAACCCAGTCCAGCCTTGCCTTTATGATGAACAAATTCATCAATTAAAGGTAGCACTGACTTAGGTTTAGAAAACCTAGCAACAAGCTCTCTCTCTTTCTGAAGATTGATCTCCAGACTCTTGATTTGATCATTCTTAAAGGTGATAGTCCCCATCTGAATCATTGTTATGTGTTTTAGCCTGACTATCTCATTAAGCTTTTGATCAAATTGCTTCTCAGAATCTGTTACAGCAGCTTTTAGATCAGCAATTTCCATTGCCTGATTTTTGGCTAGGGTCTTGCTTTTCTTGTAAGCTTGCAACAGCACTTTATATTCATCTATAAGCTGATGAATATCATCCTCAGACTCAGATACACTTCCATCACTTGATGAAGATGAATCTGATTCTGTACTAGAACAAGAAACTGAACTTAGAGTTGAACTTTGTACCTTACTGGGTCCTGGCTGCTCCAGGATTTTGTCATTCTCTGTCAAAGCCATTAGCCCTTGGCATTGACTGTCTTCTTGTTCATAAATAGACTCCATTATCTGCATGAATTCTTCTTCTTCTTCTTCAGCAAACAGCCCTATATATGCCTCAGCATCAGACTCAGTTTCTGAAGAGATATCTGATAGAGTCTTCTGTTTCTTGGCTACAAAAGACTTCTCTTTCTTGCCTTTAAAATGAGTCTTTTTCCTGTCACTAGACTCTTTTCTCTTTTTAGGACAATCTGCAATAACATGGTCTTGTCTATTGCAGCAATAACACACTATCTTAGAACCAGTTGCCTTGCTAGATTTTGTCCTCTTCCTGTCTTTCTTTGAAGTCTTTTTATCCTGATAAAAATCTTCTTTTCCTTTTGAAGTAGAAGGCCTTGACCTCCACTGTTTCTTCTTCAAGAATTTCTGAAAGTGTCTAGTGAAGGCAGCAAAGTCTTCATCACTTTCACTGCTTGCAGATTTTGTGCTGACTGACTCATCTGAATCTGATTCAACTACCTTTGGAGGTGGAGTTGGTGACTTATTCCTGCACTTTCTGGAGGCTTCTGTCTTGAAGGCTACTGTTCTTTCCTTGTGTTCAGTTCTTGTTGATTTCTCCTCCTCTTTCCTCACTGTCAACTGCATTTCATAAGACAATAACTTGCCAAACAGTGTAGGAGGAGGAATTTCTCCTAACTTAGCCATTTCTCTAATGGCACAGATCTTGGTGTCCCAATCTTTAGTTAGGGACCTTAGGAACTTGTCATTTAGTTCATAATTGCTGAACTCTCTTCCATAAGACATGAGTTCATTCACTATTCTGTAGAACTTCTTATAGCACTCAGTTATGCTATCACCCTTTCCTTGTCTAAAACTCTCATACTCTTGATTTAGCAAGGATTTTCTATCTTGTCTAACTTCTTCAGAACCCTCCATATACACAATAAGAGTGTCCCACATCTCTTTGGCTGTCTTACAGTGTATAAGATTCTGAAATGTTGTATCATTTATGGCACTCACTATAATGTTTTGTGCCCTCTTGTCCATAGTGGCTAGGACAATCTCATCCTTAGTCATCTCAGATAAATCCTTTGGGGTTCTCTGATTTGCATCTAGAACTGATATCTTCATGGGCACATAAGGCCCTTCCTTTACTGTGATGTAGATTCTAGGGTCTGAGGCCTCCATAAACAGCCTTACCCTTTCCTTCCAAATCCCAAAGATTTCCTTTCTGCATATAGGTAATTTCATGGAACCCAATTCCTTGTGATTCTCAGAAGAACTCATGTTTCTTGATTTTCTTGAATCTGTAATTTGCCTTAGACTGAATCTGCCAATCAGGATCTCCTCAGACTGTTAGTCCTTTTTGAGGAACCTGGCTCTGATACCACTTGAAAGATATAGTACTTAAACACCTAGAGGGGGGGGGGGTGAATAGGTGACCAAATTCTTTTTAAAACTTTAATGGCAGCAATCAGTTATATCACAGAATCTATACTACTTTTGCACAGCAATCACACAAGCATTCACAATCACAGCACAATCACAGCAGACACAGAGTTTTATAGTGGTTCCCCAAGCATTGGGTACATACACTTTCCCCCTTCGCCTATCTAGCAGTGTACTAGATTCGGCCAAACTTCACCACTGTCTCAGAACCCAAACTGGTTCCTACACCTCAGGCCCAAAGCCTTACAACTCAGCTTTTCACAAAGCCTACACTCAGCCACAAAGGCCTACACTCAGCCAACAAGGCCTACACTCAGCCAACAAGGCCTACACTCAGAGATTTCAATCTCCTACACTCAGGCTCTCAAGCCCTACCCTCAGCCTTTATAATTACAGGCTTACAATTCACTCAGATCCAAAGGATCTTACAAGATAAAAATGATTATAGAAATAATAACTCAACAACTCAGAAACAAGAGAGGGGAGTTGAGAGTTTCTTGATGAGTTCTTGGAAGAACTCAGCTGGATTCAATCTGACTTAGCTTTCTTCAAAGCTTCTTGAAAGTAGAACTGAATAAGAATGAATCCTCCTGCAGTTGATCCTTGATCTCTGCTTCTTAAGATCCAGAATAAATCTGAACCCTTCTTCTCAGCCTAGTTCCAACGGCTGATTTCTTGGATGGAGCCCTCTCTCTCCAACTTCTTAGATCTGCACTCGGTCAGCTAGATCTTCTTGATTTGATACTTGATCAATAACTCTGTGTACCACTTTAATAACTTGTTCAACAACAATCTGAACAACCTTCACAACCACCTTTTCTGTAAACTGTATGAGCCTATTTATAGGCCTTCTTCATGGTAACCGGCTGGTCCGGTCCATAACTGAATTCTGACATCTCTGACAGGTACTGTAGACCGGCTGGAACGGCAGCTGTCAAGTCATCCAGTCAATTCTTGAAAATCTCTAACTGTCTGAAAGTGTCGAGACTTTCTGTCTTTAAGTGTCGACACTTATAGACCAAGTTTCGACACAAGTTGTGTAAGTGTCGACACAAGTCTACAAAGTGTCGACACAACTCCTTGTGTTGTTGATACTATGTCTCGACACAGATTCTTCTTCATGTGTCGACACTGAAATTGAGTGTCGACACAAGTACTTGATCTTCTGTAACTTGCTGAATTCTTCTAAGTGTCGACACATCTCCTTTGTGTCGACACAACTTCTTGTGTTGAATCTGTTAAGTGTCGACACTGCTTCTTGGTGTCGACACATAGTCTTTTATGTTGATACTTGCTGAGTGTCGACACAGCTCCTTGTGTCGACACTTGATTCTTCTGTCGAGACTTCAGCTGAGTGTCGACACATTCCCTTAATGTCGACACTTATACTTAGAATAATTTGACGATCTTGTTGTTCTTTGCTAAGTGTCGACACAACTCCATGTGTCGACACTTTCTTCAAGTGTTGAGTCTTCAGCTGAGTGTCGACACATTGTTCTGAGTGTCGACACTTACTTCAAGTGCTGACTCTTCTGTTGAGTGTCGACACATTGTTCTGAGTGTCGACACTTATACTTAGTCTCTGCTGAATTTTGCTGAGTGTCGGCATAGCTCTAAGTGTCGACACTTTCTGGTGTAGACACAGCTTCACTGGGTGTCGACACTGCTGTTAAGTGTCGACACTTTCTGTCGGCACTTTTCTTCATTGAGTGTCGACACAGCTCCTTGTGTCGACACTTTCTGTCTGGTGTCGACTCTGCATCCCAGGTGTCGACACAATGACTCCAAGTGTCGACACTGCTTATCTGGGTGTCGACACAAGTCTTCTTAAGTGTCGACACTTTCCCTCTGGGTGTCGACACATGGACTTAGAAATTTTTGCTTCAGTCCTGCAAATACTTAACCTGCACAAGTAACTCAAAAACACATCAAATACATTTTGATGTATATCATTGAGTTAGGTGAGGCTTCTTCAAATCAGGTACATTTAACCAATGTACCCAACATCGAAGCGTATAGTAAGCTCTGCCCTGAGCCTTGCTACTTCCCCCTCCGAATTCCCTGTGATGATCATGTCATCCACATACAACAGGACCAAGACCTGTAGCTCCCCCTTCTTCTTGATGAACAAGCTTGAATCCGAGTTAGAAGCTAGGTATCCACAGAATTGCAAGTACTCTGCAATATTCCCATACCACGCTCTAGGAGCTTGCTTCAACCCATAGAGAGCCTTCCTGAGTTTACAGACATAGTCCGGATGCTTTTCAGAGACAAAACCAAGCGGCTGATCCATGAAGATGTCCTTGTCAATCTCTCCGTAAAAAAAGGCATTCTTCACATCGAGTTGCCACAACCTCCATCCCTTGCTAGCAGCCAAGGCGATCACCACTCTTACTGAAGTCATCTTCGCAACTGCACTGAATGTCTCCTCATAGTCTTCTCTATACTGCTGTGAGAATGCTCTAGCAACCAGGCGAGCTTTGAACCTATCAATGCTCCCATCAGCCTTCTTCTTCAACTTATACACTCACTTGCAAGTAACCGGAGTAATGCCATCAACCTTGGGCACAAGGTCCCAGGTTTCATTCTTCTTCAGAGCATCAATCTCTTCCTTCATGGCACCTTCCCACTCCTTAACTCTAGTGGCCTTGTTGAAGTTTGCAGGCTCTCGCTCATCCAGAGGACCTGCAAAGAAGCAGGAGACAAAGCTCACTACATTCCCATCACAGTATCGAGCCGGTGGCTTAACCACCCTCTTCGATCTCCGAAGGGTCGGCTCCTTGCTCACTGCTTCCGTTGCTTCTTCGGGCTCAACTCCTACTTAGGGCAAGCATTGAGTAGTGCTCCCCCTGCTTCCTGAGCCAGAAGGCTCAGCCTCGGAGTTAGAAGTAACAGGAGCTGCTGGTGAAACAGCAAGCTCCTCTTCCAAGCCTTCAACAGCCACCACCGGTGCTTCATCAACATTGCTACTTCCGGTTAGCTCAACCGAACCACCTCCATATGACGTCAGCTCGTCAAAGACAACGTCTCTTGACACCACGAACTTCTTTGTCACAGGGTCCATGCATTTCCATCCCTTCTTCCGCTCATCGTAGCCAACAAAGACAAGCTTCCTTGCCTTCGCATCCAGCTTAGTCCGTGAAGCATTCGGGACATGCACGTAGCAAGTTGAACCGAACACCCGAAGGTGTCCAACACTCGGCTTCTCCTTCAGCAACAGCTCAATAGGAGTCTTCATGTTGATAGGGCTGAGTGGCATTCGGTTGATTACATAAGCAGCACAAGACATCCCCTCCGCCCAAAAGGACCTTGGGATATCTTTCGCATGAAGCCAACATTTGCAGGTCTCCATCAGATGACGGATCTTCCGCTCCGCTACCCCCATTTTGTTGTGGAGTGTGAGCACAAGTAAGCTCTCGTTGGATCCCGTGCTTCCTGCAGAAGTTAGAAAACTGGGAGGAAACAAATTCACCCCCGTTATCAGTTCTAAGCTTCTTAATCCGTAAGCCAAGTCGGCCTTCTACCAACTCCTTAAACTCCACAAACAAACGGAAGGCTTTCGACTTCTCCTTTAAGAAGTACATCCAAGTATACCTTGAGTAGTCATCAACCAAGACAAGCATGTATCTACTTCCACCAAGGCTGGCAGTAACCGTCGGTCCCATCAAGTCGCCATGAATGCACTCCAATGGTTTCTTGCTCCTTATTTGTGATTTATCAAACGGAAGGCGATGTGCCTTACCGTATTGACAGCCCGCGCAAACATGCCCATCACCAAAGGAGGACAACTTCGACAACCCCTTCACCAGACTTCTACTCGCCATCGCCTTCAGCTTGTCCATGCCAACATGCCCCAGCCTCTCATACCAGATAGCAGCGCTATCATTGGCCCTCATCCTATCAACATATGAATTGGTGGCAAGAACAAACAAGTTCTTCACCGTCCTCCCTACATGAGCAACATCATCCTTCACCGCTGATACGTTGCGAAGGAACCTCACGTCTGTTGGCCCAAACAGAACGTGATACCCAGCGTCCACCGCATTGGTCACCGAGAAGAGGTTTTTCTTCATGCCCGGCACGTGATACACACTCCTTAACGTAAGTGGCCCCTGATCACTACCCAAAGACACGACCCCCTCTTTCTCTACTGCATAAACAGTATTATCAGCAGTGATAATAGCTTCATTACCTGAGTAATCCTGCATCGAGGTGAACTTCGATTTGTCTCCGGTGAGGTGATGACCACACCCGGAGTCCACGATCCACTCGTTGTTGAAGTCCTCAGTAGACAAGGCCCGGACACAAGTGCCCGTCATGAAAGCTCCGCCCCATTTTGCTTCTTCACTTCTCGAGCAAGCTTTCTCCTTTCCTGCAGCATGCCCAGGCTGCAGTTTGACCTTGCAGTCCCGCTTGAAGTGCCCTCGCTGATGACACCGGTAGCACTTCAAATTCTTCTTCCAGTCCTTAGGAGCATTGCTCCTCTCCGGCTGATATGAAGTTGAAGTCTCCTTCTCACCAGCAGCCTGCACCTTCTTCTTCTTCTTCCCTTCCTATCCTTTCTTCTTGCCTGAGAAGAGAGCTTCGCTGCCTTCCTGATTCAGGTTCACTCCAGCCATCTTCCTTGCCAAGATCTCCTGCGATGTAAGTAGATTCTCCAGCTCCAGCAAAGACGGCTGAGTAGCCCACCCTTGAACAGATGTTACAAAAGCCACATACTCCTTCCGCAAGCCGCAGATAATGTGCCTTTTCATATTCGCCTCAGAGATAGGCTCATCAGGATCCAGTGCCGACAGCTCAGCACACAAGTTCTTCATCTTTAAGAAGTACTTCGAGATGGAAAGGTCTCCCTGAGTTGCCCTGGCCAACTCATTCTCCAGGAACTGAAGCCGCGCCACATTCTTCCTATTGAACAACTCATCAATGGTTGTCCAAATATCAGCAGCCGACTCACATCCAACGATGTGATCAAATAGTTCCGGAGACACGGCCCTCTTCAGAATGAACTCCGCCTAAGCATTTGTTCTTCTCCAGAGCCTAACCTGCTCAGCAGTACCGAACGCAGCCGTGACTTCCTGTCTGTCGTCACCACCGACGACTTCCCACAGCTCCTCGCCAAGAAGATAACTCTTCATGCACGACTTCCACTTCTTAAAGTTAGTCAGCGTTAAGAGTTCAATGCCCAGACCTCTTGCAAAGCTCCCTTCCATTGCAACACCTGTTGGCAACCTTTCAGACGCACCGAGCAACAACACAGGTTGATCACCACTCAAGCCCTGAGTAACAACACTGGTTGACTACCGCCCACGCAACTGAACCTGGCTCTGATACCATGTTAAAATTTCTCAACATGGTCAGCAAGGTAGCCCAAACGCCAAATTAATATCTTCGGCACTACCCAGTTCTCACGTTGAACCAGCGGAAAACCAAGGAACAAAGGTTAATCCCAACAAACAATGGAAGCACAAGCAGATCTTTTATTCATTCACTTCTTTACAATACGAGGCATACATAGCGAGACATGATTTCGCTAGTATAGCAGCTGTAAACAGAAAGCACCAAAAACCAAGCCGGGCGGACAGCACCGGAGTCCGCCGAGACCGCCGAGGTCGCCGAGGTAGCCGAGTCCGCTGAGCTCGCCCGAACTTAAGCTGCAATTCGCCGAATAGCCACGGAGTCCGCCGAAGCCGCAAGGCCGCGCGGACACATTGTTATTCGTCTCCTGCTGAAGCTGAACTGAGGAACACCCCCTACCCGCCTGAAGCCGGCGGACAGGTTATTGAAGCTGGCAAAGTTGAAATAGAGTTTACAAGCCGCAGAGCGACCTCCTGCTGAATCCGCAGAGACCGCAGAACTTCCAAGTACTTGACCGAAGTCAAAGCCAAACTCCTGGCTCCTTGAAGCTACCTGCGCGACCTGCACACAACAAACGTCAGCACTGAATCAATCCGCGCGGACAGACAAACTGAGACCGCAGCTCCTTGCCCAAACCAACTTACTGTTCACTCAAGTTACTGTAGACCTGCCAGGGGGGTCCTATTTATAGGCGAGGTGAGGAGTGTGGTCACCGCCCTAGAGATAGAGACACCGCCCCAACCCGCGCGATAGCAAAACACCATCCGCCGAGTCCGCAAGGACTTAGCCGGATACCAAGGAAAACCGCCAGGAGCAAGGCAACATTGGCGAACCCTCTCCAGTCCGCCAAAGCTATGCGGACAAGGCATCAGCCCGCAAAGCCTCCGACCACTACAGGATAGCAATCCCCTTCAATGGCTGTCCGCACAACCCCGAGGCAGTCCGCAAGACTCAAGCCTCAATCCGCCACAAGTCCACGAACAAAGGCAGATAGCAAGTCCGCCCGGTCACAACGGACTTGGCGGATATGGTGGACACCATGGTCTTGGCACAGTGTGACCCAGTCCAAAACCATCAAAGGCCAATGCGAGCATGGCAGACTCAAACTCCCGTCCGCCAAACATCGTAGCACAGACCGCCAGCAGTCCGCAAGCTCCTCGTACTCCTGCCCAACGCAGCAACCATCTCCCGGACTCCAAAACCAGTACGCCAATGACCTCCACAGCAAAGACCTGCTGTATCACCAGAGTTCGACAAGGCCTTAGCCAAGCTCTAAGCCCAGTCTGCAACAGCCCACACCGCGGACACTCCAGTCCGCAAGCTTCCCGTGGACACGAGCCAAACCGCCAAACAGCACAAGCTTGCACCACGGCCACTGAGCAAAGCACCAATCCGCAAGCCTCTATCCGCTCAGGCCGCTCCTTGGCTAAACCAATCAGCAAACGCCCTATCCGCAGATAACAGGCCGCATAGTCCGCGGACTTCATGCAAACAACCCGCTCAAAAGACAGTCGGCTTTTCACTAGACCTTCCACCAGGATGCACATCACAGTCCGCCCAGTCCGCCTAGTCCGCCAATGTTGTCTGCCCAGGCCTCCCGACCTGTCCCGTCAACCACTTCCGCTTCACAAATTTCAACAGCATGTAGCATCACTGCCAACTCAGTATGAGCCTATCAGGGTCGCACATAAGATTGTGGAGAAATTGGGAGATTGGATCGGTACAGTTTAGCTCATATGATGATTTGAAGGAAATTGATAAAGGCCATAAAATATTCTAAGGCATTTGTCGTCTAGTGTGTTAAGCTCACTCAACGCCATGGGGTTGAATGCGTTGAGTGCATTGAGACCAGTCAATGCTTTCGTCGAGTTAAGTGTTAACTCGTTGAATGATGGCGTTGAGTGTATTGAGTTGACTCACCGATTCGTCGAGTATCAAGTGTTGATTCTTTGACTGTCGCACTTAAGCATTGAGTGCGTTGAGTCCACTCAATGCCTTCGTCGAGTAAAGGGTTTACTTGGCGAATCTGGATTTTTGCGCAGAGTTCGTCGAGCTGAGTTCGACGAACGACGTTCGACATTCTGCCCTTTTGCACAGAGTTCGTCGAGCTGAGTTCGATGAATGACGTTCGACATTCTGGCCTTTGGCGCAGAGTTCGTCGGGCTGAGTTCGACGAATGCTGGCCTTTGGCGCAGAGTTCGTCGAGCTTAGTTCGACTAATGACGTTTGACGTTCTGGACTTTGGCGTAGAGTTCGTCGAGTTGAGTTCGACGAATACTGGCCTTTGGCGCAGAGTTCGTCGAGCTGAGTTCGACGAATGACGTTCTACATTCTGGCCTTTGGCACAGAGTTCGTCGAGCTAAATTTGACGAATGATGGTCGACGATCTGGCTTTTGACGCATAGTTCATCAAGCTAAGTCCGACGAATGCCCGTACTGAGTCAAATGTTGACTTGCTGAATTCTAGAATGAAAGCTTTGGGTCTGCGGATAGCAACGAGAGCTGTTCTATTTATCTCCTGGAGTATAAATAGGAAGTTTTTAGGGTTTTCTGAGGACAGTTCCGTTCTTTCTGAAAAAACACACAAGCTGATACGGTGCGTGAAGAAGATAACCCTAGAAACCCGACGGAAGCGTTTTGTCTATCCCATCACCGATTCTGATCTCGATCCCGGCGAGTGTCGCCGCCGCCTCTCCTACAACAGATATAGTAGTCTGTGGAGACGCTGAGTGTCCCCTCCCGACCTAGCGCTTGTGTGACAAGTTGTCGTGGGTTCTCCCGATCGTGTGGATTACTGTAGAGGCGCGAATATACTTTTTGTGCTCAAGACTGTAGCCATTGTGTGGCCAGCCCGATTCTTCTGGAGCATCTAGGTTGAGTCCTGACTTAATCCCTCAAAGGTAATTTTTTATTACAACATGCTTTACTTCTTGATTCATGAATATTGTCAGATCCAAACTCATTTGAGTTTTACTTGTTCTTATTTTTGTTGCGTGCACATGTGTTATGCCATCCCCAAAAACCCAACAGTGGTATGGGAGGGAGGTTCCCGACAATATTCATTATTTCAGAAGTTGCTAAATCCATGGCATTTTGATTTGGAATTTTAGAAGTGTTCTACATGCCCAAATCTAGTCTTGGATGTTGTCAAGAACGCATGTGATTTCTTTGGAGTTTACTCATTAACAGTAACCTTCACTTTGTTGGTTTGAGAAACTAAGCATGTGTTAGATTTTAAATCTCACATGAAGTGACATGCTTGTCTACTGTGTAAGTGGAGTTAGTGTTGCTCATTTCCTATACATATAAATCTGAAGATTAAGAAGTGTCTTAGATGTTCAGATTTAGCGCAGCTAATCAAGTGTTGATGATTCTTGTGCACATCTGGGATGCATTTGGATTATGCTTGTTGAATTTTTACTATGCTTGATGTGCACGTGGGTTAAGTGTTAACCATTATTAAAGAGTTAATAAGCTATCTAAAATTCCTTAAGCAATATTAAGTATTCGGATGCCTTTCGATGGATGACACTCTTCCTGCATCGATCGATGAAGTGTGAGCTTGTCAAAGCAAGGTGCATTAATCTATCTTGGTGAGGGTGCAAGCGGATAATTATGATATCCCACTATCGACATTGGGTCTAGCTTAACTGGGTGACCTCAAAGGTTGAGTTCCTAGAGGCATGGGGTTGGCATGCACTATATGATGGATGCGAATAAAGAGTTATTCAACAGCCATGCAAGAATTGCATTGTGATGTAATTGGCAAGCGTTGCCTATCTAAATAGCTGCATTGTGAGAGAAAAGTCAAAGCTGACTCATAGTGTTTGTGAAATATGGATCTTGTCCACTAAGAGGGTTACTCGTCAAACTCTTCAAATTGATATTAAGCGTTATCAGTTTGATAAAAATAGTGGGAGCTTTTGATTAAAGTCCTAATTGAAAGATAAATTATTTTTTGAAATGTGCTACTTATTTGCTTTGCTTGTATTCTTGTAGAATTACCATGACAAGTGGTTCACACTCCACCCTATCCCTCAGAGCGATCCTTGAGAAGGAGAAGCTGAGTGGTACAAATTATTTGGACTGCTACAGGAACCTGAGAGTTGTTCTCAGGCAAGAGCGCAAGCTCTATATTTTGGAAGAGGTATACCCTGATGAGCCTGCCGGGAATGCACCCCGTGCTGATAAAGATGCTTATAAGAAGTATCTCGACGACTCCTTAGACGTCGAATGTCTTATGTTAGCGACCATGAACTCTGAGCTTCAGAAGCAATATGAGAACATGGGTTGCAAGGACATTGATGAGCATCTCAAGGAAATGTTTCAAGGGCAAGCTCGTCAAGAGAGATTCGATGTGACTAAGACGTTGTTCCAGTGTAAAATGGGAGCTCGGGACCTAGTAGGGACTCATGTACTCAAGATGATTGGGTATATCGAGAACCTTGAAAGACTAGGTTTCTCTCTAAGCCAAGAATTGGCTACAGACCTGATCCTGCAATTGTTGTCGGACAGTTATGAGTAGTTTGTCTTGAACTATAACATGAATGAAATAGACAAGACACTGCCCGAGCTCCTAGGCATGTTGCGAACTGCCGAGATAAATATGAAGAAGACCAATTCTGCTGGCCCCATACTGATGGTGCATGAAGGCAAGGGCAAGGGCAAGGGATTCAAGAAGACAAAGGTGGGACCTAAGTCTGGACTGGAACCCAAGTCTTCTACACTGAAAAGAAAAAGCTCAGGGAAAGAAGGAAAGTGCCACCATTATGGCAAGGCTTGTAATTGGAGGAGGAATTGTTTTTCGTACGTTGAGGGTCTGCAAAAGATAAGAGAAGGTATGACCTCCACTTCAGGTATATATGTTATAGAGATAAACCTTTTTGCTCCTTCATCCTGGGTATTGGATACCGGATGTGGTTCTCACATTTGTATAAATGTGCAGGAACTGGGAAGGAGAAAAATGCTGAGCAAAGGAGAGGTGGACCTACGCGTTGGCAATGGAGCAAGAGTTATTGTTGTTGTCGTGGGGGTTTATCGTCTTTTTATGCCAGTGGGCTTGTAATAGAACAAGATAATTGTTATTTTGTTCCTTCCATAACTAGAAACATTATATCTATTTCATGTTTGGATATGGTGGGTTTTTCTTTTATTATTAAGAACAAATGTTGTTTAATATTTAAGAATGATGTTTGTTATGGTGTAGCACAAATGTTTAATGGTATGTATGTTTTGAACTTAGATCATCTGATCTATGATATTGAAAATACTAAAAGACTAAGAACAAATGACTCGAACCCTACGTATCTTTGTCATTGTCATTTGGGCCATATAAGCGAGAAACGTATATTCAAGCTCCATAGAGATGTACTGTTGGACTCATTTGATTATGAATCATTTGAGAGATGCGAGTCCTGTTTGTTGGCAAGATGACAAAAGTCCCTTTCACTGGCTTCAATGAGAGGGCTGATGATCTCTTGGGTATTATACATAGTGATGTATGTGGATCCATGAGTTCTATGGCTAGGCGTGGGTTCTTCTACTTTGTTACATTTACTGATGATTTCAGTAGATACGGGTACGTGTATCTTATGAGGTGCGAATCTGAAACCTTTGAAAAGTTCAAAGTATTTAAAAGCGAAGTAGAAAACCAACTGGGTAAGAAGGTTAAAGCACTCCAATCTGATCGAGATGGCGAATACCTAAGTCGTGAGTTCCGTGATCATCTGATAGAGTGTGGTATTGTATCACAGCTCACTCCACCTATTACACCAAAACATAATGGTGTGTCTGAGAGGAGGAATCGTACTGTGTTAGACATGGTACAGTCAATGATGAGTCATGCAGATCTGCCTATTTCCTTTTGGGGCTTTGCTCTAGAAACTGCTGCCTTAACATTTAATTGTGCTCCAATGAAAGCTGTTCTAAAGACACTATATGAGATATGGACTGAGAAGCGTACCAATATGTCGTTCATTAAGGTTTGGGGCTGTGAGGCATACGTGAGATGTCAAATGCCTGATAAGCTGGAACCAAAATCAGATAAGTGTTATCTTGTGCGGTATCCTAGGAAAACCAAAGGGTACTATTTCTACCTACTGTCCGAAGGCAAAGTGTTTGTCGCAAGGACTGATGTCTTTCTTGAGAAAGAGTTCTTAAGTAGAAAGAGAGCCAGGGTAGAACTTGAAGAAGTTCAAGAACCACAAACAGTGAATGAACCAGAATTGGAACCTGAGTCAGGACTACAAGTAGTTGTAGCTGGAGAACCTACCCAGGAAACACAAGTTCCACGTAGATCTGGTAGACTAAGATTTGAGCTTGAGAGATATGTATTTCTCGTATCTCAAATAGGTAATGT
The DNA here is from genome assembly GCA_039583875.1 of Platanthera guangdongensis. NCBI lineage: Eukaryota > Viridiplantae > Streptophyta > Magnoliopsida > Asparagales > Orchidaceae > Platanthera > Platanthera guangdongensis. The sequence goes on along the minus strand of CM077155.1, from coordinate 155,460,052 downwards.
GTTGTTTATGGATCATAGTGATGAGTCTACAACCTATCAGGAGACTTTGTGTGGACCGGACTCCGAGAAGTGGCTTGAGGCCATGAAATCTGAAATGGACTCCATATATAAAAACCAAGTATGGACTTTGGTGGAACCACCTGAAGGGGTAAGACCCATAGGGTTCATGTGGGTCTTCAAGAAGAAGACTGACATGGATGGGAATGTACAAACATTCAAAGGCCGACTGGTGGCAAAGGGTTTTAAGCAAATTCATGGTGTTGACTATGATGAGACTTTTTCCCTGATTGTCATGGTTAAGTCCATCAGAATTCTTCTTGCTATTGCTGCGTATTATGACTACGAGATCTGGCAAATGGATGTCAAAACGACTTTCCTTAATGGGAACCTCCTCGAGGAAGTGTATATGACACAACCTGAGGGTTTTGTATCTCCAGGTGAAGCCACTAAAATATGTAAGCTGCAGAGATCCATTTATGGATTAAAACAGACTTCTCAAAGTTGGAATCTTCATTTTGATGAAAAGATCAAAGAGTTTGGTTTTATCAAGAATGAGGATGAACTTTGTGTTTACAAACAGATTAGTGGGAGCATTGTAGTCTTCTTGATATTGTATGTAGATGACATACTATTGATCGGGAATGACAAACCGACCCTGCAAGTTGTTACGAACAACCTAGAGGACTGCTTTTCGATGAAGGACTTAGGGGAAGCGACTTATACACTCGGTATAATGATCTATATAGATAGATCGAAGAAGTTGCTCGGTTTGACCCAAAGTGCGTACATTGATAAGGTGTTGAAACGGTTCAGCATGTTTGAGTCCAAGAAAAGATTCTTGCCCATGTCTCATGGTGTGAGTATCTCTAAGGACCAGTGTCCTAAGTCTTGTGAAAATAAGGACCGCATGAAGTTGGTTCTATATGCTTTGACAATTGGATTAATTATGTATGCAATGTTATGTACTAGATCCGATGTCTCTTATGCTTTGAGCATGACTAGCATGTATCAGTCTGATCCCGGTGAAGGCTACTGGATAGCCATCAAGAATATCCTCAAATACTTGTGAAGGACTAAGGATATGTTCTTGGTATTCGGCGGAGAGGAATAGCTCGTTGTAAGTGGTTATACAGATGCTAGCTTCCAAACTGATAGGAACGATTCAAAGTCTCAGTCAAGGTTTGTGTTTTGCCTGAATGGAGGTGTTGTTAGTTAGAAGAGTTTAAAGCAGGATACAGTTGTCGATTCTACTACTGAGGTCGAGTATATTACCGCTGCAAATGCAATGAAGGAGGTTGTATGGATTAGGAAATTCATCAGCGAGTTAGATGTAGTTCCTAGCATTGTTCATCCTGTAGATCTCTACTGTGATAATAACGATGCAATTGCACTTACTTCGGAACCTAGATCTCATCAATGCTCCAAGCACATACTCCGGCGGTTCCATCTAATTCGAGAGATTGTCGATCGAGGAGATGTGAGCATATGCAGAGTGCCGACTGAAGAAAACATTGCGGATCCACTGACAAAGCCTCTCGCACAGAGAAAGCATGATGGTCATGTTAGATCTATGTGTATACGATACCTAAATGATCAACTCTAGTTTGAGTCTTGTGGATTGTATGTTTGTTGGATGGATAATATTTCATTTGATAAATAAAAGTACTAAATGCATTTCATTTTATATATTTTGGCAAGTTCTTTTATTATGAAATTATTTCTATTGTGATAGAATAGTTCAATTTAATAGATGCCCTTAGAGTGTTTGCTTCTATAGATCAAGTAGTGACTTGATGTGAGAACCTATGATTTTAGAAGCTTCATTCTTAAAGAGTCCCTGGTCGCTGTATCATCTTAAAAGCTAAGGACGATGATGATGCCTTTAAGACTAGCATGTGTATTGACCGATAACCCGTCCTCACAGGTCATGGTATTACGATATCAAGTCATCACATTGGTACTTGTTATGAACAAGCTGTACTGGTCAGACCCACTGTGACAATACTTTGTGGATTGTTATATGAACGTGTCATAAGTATGCCTCAAGTGACAATGGTGTATGTGGTCCTTTGACCTGAAGTCACAACCTTCATCGAGTAAGGAAGAGTGTGTTTTGATGCCATCAAAAGTCTAATCCTGAGAAAGTTGGATGATAAAGGTGGTTATTGGGTACGTTACGAATCACTTGGGTGTTTGTGTATGTGCAAAGATGAGATTCATCCTCCTATATGACAGGAGTTGCATCCATGAGGGCCCTTGATGGAATGAGACTGAGAAGTGCATGACCATGCTTGGTTGAGTCAATATATAATATTGGACTCACCAATTTTCTGCAAGTCCATTTTAGATCAAGAAACTGGGATTGAACATTTATGAGGGTGACATGGTCTATACCTCTAGTTCTATCCGGATGTAAAGGACGAAGGGACATGACAACACTGTAACATTGGTCATAGTGGCTTTTGAGTTTTATAAACTCTTACTGTTTGGGGAGCAATGATGTATTGTTAGATGCCGCTCAGTGTTTGTGAAGATTTTGTTCGATAGTTTCTAGATCAAGTGGGAAACTGTTGGTATTACCATTGTAATTTGAAAGTGATCAAGCATGTAGCATCACTGCCAACTCAGTATGAGCCTATCAGGGCCGCACATAAGATTGTGGAGAAATTGAGAGATTGGATCTGTACAGTTTAGCTCCTATAATGAGTTGAAGGAAATTGATAAAGGGCTTAAAATATTCTAAGACATTTGACGTTGAGTGTGTTAAGCTCACTCAACGCTATGGGGCTGAATGCGTTGAGTGCGTTGAGACCAGTCAACGCCTTCATCGAGTTAAGTGTTAACTCATCAAATGAGGGTGTTGAGTGTGTTGAGTTGACTCACCGATTCGTCGAGTATCAAGTGTTGATTCTTCGACTGTCGCACTTAAGCATTGAGTGCGTTGAGTCCACTCAATGCCTTCGTCGAGTAAAGGGTTTAATTGGCGAATCTGGCTTTTGGCGCAGAGTTCGTCGAGCTAAGTTCGACGAATGATGTTCGACATTCTGGCCTTTTGCGCAGAGTTCATCGAGCTGAGTTCGACGAATGACATTCAACGTTCTGGACATTGGCGCAGAGTTCGTCGAGCTGAGTTCGGTGAATGAAGTTCAACGAATGCTGGCCTTTGGCGCAAAGTTCATCGAGCTGAGTTCGTCGAATGACGTTCGACGTTCTGGCCTTTGGCACAGAGTTTGTCAAGCTGAGTTTGGTGAATGAAGTTCTACGAATACTGGCCTTTGGAGTAGAGTTCGTCGAGCTGAGTTCAACGAATGACGTTCGACGTTTCGGCCTTGGGCATAGAGTTCGTCGAGCTGAGTTCGACGAATGACGGTCGATGATCTGGCCTTTTACGCAGAGTTTGTCGAGCTGAGTCCGGCGAATGCCCATACTGAGTCAAATGTTGACTTGCTGAATTTTGGAATGAAATCTTTGGGTCTGCGGATAATAACGAGAGCTGTTCTATTTATCTCCTGGAGTATAAATAGGAAGTTTTAGGGTTTTTTGAGGACGGTTCCTTTCTTTCTGAAAAAACACACGAGTTGATACTGTGCGTGAAGAAGATAACCGTAGAAACCTGACGGAAGCGTTCCGTCTATCCCGTCGCCGATTCCGATCCCGATCCTGGCGAGTGTCTTCGTCGCCTCTCCTACAACAGATATAGCAGTCTGTGGAGACGCTGAGTGTACTATCCCGACGTAGCGCTTGCGTGACAAGTTGCTATGGGTTCTCCCGATCTTGTGGATTACTGTAGAGGCGCAGATATACTTTCTGTGCTCAAGACTCTAGCCGCTGTGTGGCCGACCCGATTCTTCAGGAGCATCTAGGTTGAGCCCTGACTCAATCCATCAAAGGTAATTTTTTATTACAACATGTTTTACTTCTTGATTCATGAATATTGTCAGATCCGAACTCGTTTAGGTTTTACTTGTTCATATTTCCGCTGCGTGCATGAGTGTTGTGTCATCCTCCAAAACCCAACAACTTCTTGGACTTGCTTATGGAGTTTAACATCTACTTTCCCTCCTTCATCGACTTGTCGCTCTCATCCATGAGAAGAGCCTCATATGTAGAAGTTGATCTAGAGTCCATTCTTCTTAATTATTCGTTCAGAAGATAGCTCATCATCATCTCTATTGTCACAACACCATTAGGTGCCAAATTACTCAGCGACACCAGAAGAGTATCCCTACTCTCTAGCAAAGAACTGAGAACCATCAAATCCTGCAACTCATTTGATCCCCTATGGTTATCTGGCTTCCAACTAGTCTATAATGCTGATCAGGAAAGCCTTGTTCCCCATTATCTTCTCTCGTGCAGCACTTCGAGCTTCTTCCACAAAGTTTGTGTCGATGATTCAGTGGACACCTGATGAAATACAGAATCGTCAATCCATCGTCGAATGAATCCAATTGTCTTATGATCCATCTTCTACCACTCTGCATCATCTGTCATGGAAGTCAGACTCTCTGATAACACAGTATAGTGATCCTTGTAGTACAAGAGATCCTTAATCCGAGACTTCTAAATACTCAAATTCTTGTTGTTCATACTAACCATTCCAGGTGTTGACTTCATCTTCTCATATAGTCCAGACGGTCCAAGACGAACCTCTGTATGATATTATTTGATGAGAAAATTGACCCACTCATAGCCCGGGCACACAACAATCAAGAAGATAATAATGCAAACAACCACAAACACATAGATATACGTGGAAAACTTTCTCAACATGAATGAGGGAAAAAATCACAGGCGGGGCTAGTGGTGGGCATAAGGCCTGGCAGACCCTGGTTGGGCCAGGGCCTGCCAGGACCGAGCCTTTTCAAAAAAGCCTGGGCCCTGGCATGGTTTTTGTCAGGCCCGGGCCTAGGCCCTGTCCTCAGGAGGAGGCCTATCTAGGCCCTGTAGGCCGGGCCAGGCCCAGGTCGGGCCTGGGTCTGGCCTGACTAAATAAAATATATAATTATTTTTAAAAAGTTAATAAAATATTTATTTTTAAAATACAATTAACTTTATTCAGTGTATTGTATTTCATGAACTCCAAAAATATTAAAAATGCAAAATAGTTACACTTATTAAACATGAAAAAGTTCTATTAATTCTTAAAAAATAATTACAAATTTACAATAAGCTACAAAAATTTTATAATAAAATTTAAAAAATACAAATATAAAAATACAAAAAATTTGCACTTATGAAAAATATAATACTCGATGAGAGAGAGAAAAGTTGAGAAAGAAAGTATGAGAATTGAGAGAGAGTGATCAGATGGGGCCACGAGGGGTTATATAGAATTTTTTTAAAAAATAATTTTTTAAAAAAATTATAAAAAACAACCTAGGCTGCCGCTTTGTTGGCAGCTTAGCTACCAGGAAATGACTTAGGTAGCGTTTGGTTGGGCTTTTTGCCTCCGGTGCGTTTGAACCGCACCTCAATTTTATGCATAAGTTATGTTTGGCGTTGCTGTTTCAAGAACCGCCGGTTCTAAAATTCCGCGGTTTCCTATTACTCACGATCCGCTGTAAAATGTTGCGTTCAGCCGCAATCGTGGCGTTCTCCCGCAACCCTACAGCTCGAGCTCCGCACGCCGCAACCGTGGCGAGCTCCGCACGCCGCAACCGCCGGTTCTTCTCTGTGGCGTTCTCCCGCAACCCTACAGCTCGAGCTCCGCACGCTGCAACCGTGGCGAGCTCCGCACGCCGCAACTGCCGGTTCTTCTTCTTCTTCTTCTTCTCAAAAATTCAGGATGAACGAAAATTGAGGATGAACGAAAATTACAGGAAAATTCAGATCTGAAATTTGCATTAGAAAACAAATTTGACTCAAAACTCCGTTTTGTATCCAAACAACTTTTTAACATAACTCTGTTTTCCAGAATCAGCACTTTTTCTATCAGCAACAGTTCATCAGCAGCTTTCCATCAGCAACAGCCCAACCAAACGGAGCCTTAATGTCATGCTAAGCTGCCATGAAGGCTCTTTTAAAAGAGCTGTTATGGCTCTTTAGAGCCGTTATGGCTCTTAAAGAGCTATTTAAAGAGCCATAACGGCTCTTTAAAACGAGCCTTAACGGCTCTTTAGTTAAGGCTCTTTTTAAAGAGCCGTTAAGGTAACAGTTGGGCCAGGCTTGAAAATGCCTGGCCCAGGCTTTGCCCGGCCTGGTCCCAGGCCTGGCTAAAGCCCGGGTTTTGCCCGGGTTGGGCACCAGGTCGGGCTATACATTGAAATTTGGACATTGTTAGGCCTTCAAAACCCGGCCTGGGCCTGGATCGGATCTGCCCGGGCCTGGGCCTTTCAGGCTTTTTCCAGACCGGGCCTAGGCCGGCCCGGTTTTTATGCCCACCTTTGGGCGGGGCACAAAAAATACACACAATATCAGAATAGGATCACAAGTTTAAATCTTTAGGTTTGCCCAACCTAGACCCCACTGGATTTGACAGGTCGAATCCCTCACAAGCATCATCGGGAAACAAGATCTCTTCAAGAAAAAAAAAGTACCTCAACCTCTCTTCATGCACTCCGACGACAAAGATGAGATTGAACTTCTCTCATAGCAAAGATGAAACCACCGGGCTTTGAAATCCCCTGTTCTTCTCTCCCGAAGAACTCGCGAACGACTTCTACAGGTTTCACGACTTGCGACTTAATTCTTTGGTTCGCAGAACGACGTAATTAGGGCTTCTATTTAGGTTTAAAACCATCTCTCCCTTAAATTGGGGGCCCATTAAAACATGCTGGCACACTATTGATAACCATTAGATGTGAGAATTGAAGATCCATCAGCTGAAATGACAAGATTAAACATCCCAGAGAGCATAGATTTCCGCTTCTGAACCCATCTCATTGACATGAATTGTGCATCTCGTCGATATGGATCTTGTCTCATCGATATGGAATGACCATCTCGTCGGCATACTTAGCCCGTCTTGTCAACATGCTCCACCAAGTTTTCTCTCAGACAAGCACCAACATCTAGTCGATATGACCCAACCATCTCGAAGACATGCTTCGATCTTTTCACTGATAAAGACCCTATCTAGTTGACAAGTCTAGTTTTTTGTCGATATGGACTTAGCTTTTCATTGACATCATTGTAGCTTCCTGTCGTCACCACTACAATCACCTCTGGCTACCTCCGCCACCTCTGATCACCTCTGGTTGCACCCGGGTAACCTACATGGGCGCCTGAACCGCCCGGAGGCACTTCCGTCATTTCATAAAAATTGATGATCCACATGAATGAAACAGAACAACGTCATTCGCCACCTCAAAATCCGCTCTGATGCAATTACCAGCATGTCTCTCCAGAAAACTATAGAAAGCTCCACATGTCTTCAATTGAAGACAAGTAACTCTAGAAGCTAGAGAGAGCTCTAAGTTTTTCTGACGAAGACGTAAGACTTAGATCATTCATCCGCTTGGAATTTGCTTTGCTCTCTTTAGGCCGCTTAGCGCTCAACGCTCAACATTTAACGCTCATGTGGATGCACCCATGAGCGCAAAAGAAGACGTTAGAAGAATACTCTCCTGGACGCTCGCTTCACGTAAAGCTTCGTGGACTCCAAAGCTTCAAGGACTTAGCTCTTTTTCCAGAAGAACGTTCTCATCCAAGCACCGAGAACTTAGCCAATTCTCCACCCCAGAAAAGGGCGCATAGGAGCACTTCAGAGAACGCTTTCATCCAAGCCTCGGGGACTTAGCCAATTCTCCGCTCCAGAAGATGGAGCAGAAGAGTACTTCAAAGAACGCTCTCATCAAAGCTCCGTGGACTTAGATTATTTCCCTACTCTTCCTGTATTTAAAACTTGTAACGGAGAGGTGGTCTGTCACCCTCCGAGAAGGCCTCCAGCCTTGTAAACCGAAAACTATATTGTGGATTTTGATCTGTTAAAGATCCGACCACGTGGTTGTTCACCCTTTTTGGGTTCTCCACGTTAAAAAAATCTCATGTCATTATTGTTATTTTTCATTGACTGTTTGCGCGCCCGATCCAACTCCGAGCTAAGACGATCCGACTCTCTGGACCCTAGAAAAACCGAGTGACTCGCAACAATCATCATATGGAAAAAAAAATTGCCACTTAATATTATTACATCCAAGGAATTTAACAAAATAGTCAATAATGACGAATTTAAAATCCTTAGTAAGATCTTGAGACAAATATCAAACAAATAAAAAAAAATTAATAAACATTTTTCAAACCCACATATTTCCTATTTTCACATGCTATAACACCATACTATCTATCTATATATGCTTCCCGGCACATGAGTTCTACCAATGCATGACACTCATGCATGTTGGCAGCCCCCTCCCCGTGTGTGTTGTACTTCGGCAACCGCTCGATCTCTTATCATGCTCAGAAGCATTGAGCAGCGGTAGCACCGCCGTGAATTGGCAAAGTCCCTGCGCCCAAAAGTAGGCGAGCATGGGCGGAGCCCTTTTCATCAACATTATTTAGTGCAGTTGGTAAATAATATTTCAAGAATATTTTGGTCTAAAGTTCAAACATGATTTCATCGTTTGGTTGACATCATTCAGCGGGCTGCATCATTCGGTGGGTGACATCTTTCGACGGGCGACATCATTCAACTGACAGCATTATTTGACATTCGGCAGACAATTTTCAAGTGGGCTTCACCTTACGCCAAGCGTGTTTCGCCAATGTCTACCAGACTTCCTTAGTAGCCAGATTGGAATCTATAAGACTCTTCCTTGCATTTGATGCATATCAATGATTCAAAGTCTACCAGTTGGATGTGAAGTCAGCCTTCCTGAATGAGGACTTAAAGGAGGAAGTATATGTACAATAGCCATCAGGTTTTGTTGACTTCAACTCTCCTGATTTTGTTTATAGACTTAGAAAAGCTCTATATGGGTTGAAGCAACCCCCTAGAGCATGGTATGAGACCTTGTCTAGTTTCCTCATTAACAACAAATTCTCAAGGGGGAAAATAGACAAGACATTATTCTTAAGAGAATCTAAGGGCAAGATCATACAAGTCCAGATATATATCGATGACATTATCTTTGGATCTGCCGATGACAACATTTCATGAAGTTTGCTAAACTTATGCAAGAGAAGTTTGAGATGAGTAGTACGGGTGAGCTCAAGTTGCTCTTGAATCTCCAAGTTAGACAGACTGATGATGACTTGTCCATATCTCAGTACAAGTTCATCAAGGAGTTGATTAAGAAATATGGAATGAAAAATGCCTCCACTATGAAAACTCTCATGGAGACAAGTATGCCTTTAAACAAAGATGAAGCAGGGAAACTTGTTGATGAAACTTTGTATAGATGGATAATTGACACCCTTCTATACCTCACAGGTAGTAGGTCTGACATCATGTATGCTGCATGTGTGTACTAGGTATCAGGCAAGACTTAAAGAATCTCACTACTCTGTTGTAAAGAAGATCTTGAGAGGTGACTTAGGTGCATAAATATGAGAACTTAATTTTTTTTGTTTTATTGACCATGTTATGCATGGGGGAAGAGGAAGCTGGAATTTATATTGAGTTGGAAAATTTTGATAGGGTCAGCTCCAATTTAAAGAAAACATTGGGCTGCATATAGAGAAATCTCCCTCCCCCCAACAAAGTCATGGGAGTTACGCGGGAAGCCGCCGCGCGCAGGAACCACGCACCAGATCTGCGATGTAACTACCGCGCGTCGGATTGCATGTGTGACCCAACTGTCACCACCCGGCGGTGCTAGCCTCCCCCGGCCCGGGGCTGACCGCCCCCTCTAACCGCTCGGGGGAGGGCGGTCCCGGCGCGGCCAGCCTCCGTAAAGGCCAGCATAGGCCGCCCAATCTCAGGCAGCCTCGCCGCGATTGGCCTCGCAAGGGGCCAACCAAAGCCGCCCAATCTTGGGCAGCCTTGCCGCGGCCAGCTCCGCGAAGAGCCGGCCAATGCCTCCCGATCCTGGGACGCCTCCCCCGGCAGGCCCTCGCAAGGGCCAGCCAAGGCCGCTCGGATCCGGGCGGCCATGTCGCGGCTGGCTCCGCAAGGGGCAGAAAAAGAGCCTCGTCGCGGCCGACCCTTCAAGGGGTCGGCCAAGGCTGCCCGATCCCGGGCAGCCATGTTACGACCGACTCCGCAAAGGGTCGGCTAAGGCCACCCGATCCCGGGCGGCCTCCCCGCGGTCGGCCCTCACAAGGGTCGGTCAGGGCAGCCCGAATCCGGGCGGCCTCACTGCGACCAGTTGGCCTCACCGCAATCCACATGTGCACTCCTCGCGCACGGAGAGCTCCCCGCATACACATCCTCGCGCAAGTTTTGGCATCCCGCTCCATCTGGTCGCTCCCTTCGTGCCCTAGAGCCTTGCACTTGTCATGATTCTCGCCGCAACTCACCACCATACCTTTTCACTGTTTGAATGCGCTGTCATGCGCATCCTTCGTCGAACACTCCATTTTGGTCAGGATATGCACACGATAAAAGCATACAAACTCTACTCGCTTCGGCTCCAGACTACAAAGTCTTTGGGGGGAAAATGATGGCTCAACCCCAATTTATAAAAAAAACAGGTTGCACATAGCGAAACCGACATCTCCCCCCACCGAAGTCATGTTGTAAGAAAGGTGAAGTAAAATGAAAGGTGCAATTTTATTCTTCCACATAGGGGAAATATATAGCACTTACATCAAGACACCCAACACTGATAGGCGGTGTGGGACTAAACTCAACAATATTAAACTATTGAATAATAATAACTCTAACACTCCCCCTCAAGCTGAAGGGGGACCCTACAGCTTGAACATAGAATAAAAAAAGAAGGTAAAGACGGTTGGCAACGTGGGACAAAACAGCAGCTACCGAGGCCTAACCGCATGTCACCGAGGATACTTCAACTGGGCAAGAGCCACAAGACGTTGCTCCACAAAACTGACCATGACCACTCTGGATACACTCGGAGCGGAAAATAGGTCAACCACAAGAGACCAAACCAACCCTACCAAATCCAGAGAAAATGACGAGGAGACACAAACAACATATGAAATTGACTTGGGGGCCTTGTTTGACTAAGGCAGGAGTCGGGAAAGAGGCATCCAAGTAACCGTTATCAAAAACACTCCCCCTCATGTGGAATACGTGCATGAAGGCATAGACTATACCCGAAGGCCATGACATACATTCCCTCTCATGTAGACCACGTGCACGTGTGGGACCCTCGTCGGGTATATGAATCCAGATCATGTGGAGAAGGAGCCGAAATCGCACGTAAAGCAAACTGACACAACACACTACAACAATAACAACTTAAAAAATATATTAAAACTTAAACCGGGTCGGAGAGGAAGCAGCACACGGCGAGCAACATCGGCACAGGCCTGCCGGAGAAGAAAAGAGCACCAGCGTCACGCAAAGCAGCAGAGAAGAAAAGCAGCGGCAGAGCAGCGACACGCACAACAGTCGGAGAAGAAGAGCAGCGGCAGAGCAGCAACGACAGAGCAGCCGGAGAAAAAGAGCAGCGACACATAGCGCAGAGGAGCAGCGCAGAGGAGCAGCCGACAAGGAGCCACCTGGGCCGGAGAAGTAGCCGGATGAGTCCTTTTCTCCATCGATGAGAACTAGGGGAGGAAAACACTTCCCCTGGCAGTGAAAGAGAGGGGAGGAGAAGAGGAGGACCTCCATGCTGATATTAACAGAGAACAGAGCAGCACCAGTAGCCGGCGTGAGGAGAGGAAAGATCTGCTAGGAGCCGTCGACGAAGGCAGTGAGAACTGTCGGAGTAGGCGGGATTGTCGATGACGCCAACAGAAGCAGCGCACGACAGCAGCAGCGGCGCTAGCAGTCGACGAAGTCGTCACACGGGAGAGGAAGCAGTTGTTGTAGTGGGAGATTGGGAAAGAAGCAGGACCGGAGCCGGAGAAGAAGATAGCAGAGCATCGGACGAAGCTCCAGCAGTAGAGTATAACAGGATTGGCGCCGGCGAAAGTAGGCGAGATCGGAGTCGCTCCTGTCGACGGGATCAGAGATCGACTTTGTTGACATGAGCGGGAGCAACGGGCATAAGCCCTAGCAGCGCGCGGGAGAAGAAAATAAAATCACGGGTCGGGGGGAGGAACAGTAGCGGAAGTGGAAACCAGAAAAAAAAATTTGCTTTAGGCTTCAGAACCTGGCTCTGATACCATGTAAGAAAGGAGAAGTAAAATGAAAGGTGCAATTTTATTCTTCCACATAGGGGAAATATATAGGACTTACATCAAAACATCCAACACCAATAGGCGGTGTGGGACTAAACTCAATAATATTAAACTATTGAATAATAATAACTCTAACACATGTGAGTTGCAAGGGTAACCTCCGCGCATGAGATCCGTGCATCTGAACCGTGAAGTAACTACCGTGCATCAGATTGTGCACGCGGCCCAACCGCCTTCGCCCTGGGGCCGGCCGCCCCCTCTAACTGCCCGGGGGAGGGCGGTCCCGGCACGGTCGGCCTCCGAGAAGGCCGGCCGAGGCCGCCCAATCCCGGGCAGGCTCGTCGTGACCGACCCCGCAAGGGGACGGCCAAAGCCGCCCGATCTCGTGCGGCCTTTCCGTGGCAGGCTCCGCGAAGAGCCTGCCAAGGCCTCCCAATTCCCGGGCGGCCGGCCCTCGTAAGGGCCGTCCAAGGCCGCTCCGTATCCGTGCGGCCTCAAACCGCGGCCAGCCCTGCAAGGGGCCGACCAAGGCCGCTTGATCCCGGGAGGCCACGTCGTGGCCGACCCTGCAAGGGTTCGGCCAAGGACGCTCGATCCTGGGCGGCCATGTCGTGGACGGCCCCGCAGAGGGCCGGTTAAAGCGGGCCGATGTTGGGAGCCCTCGCCACGGCCGACCCTCACAAGGGTCGGTCGGGGCCACCCGGATCCGGGCGGCCTCGCCGTAACCGGGCCCTGTGAGGGCCGCCCGTAGCAACCCGCCCCCGCGCGGCCTCTCCGCGGCCCGGCCGCCCCTTCCGGCCTTCCTCTATGTGGAGGGGCAGCGGACGGCCGCCCGCGCCGGCGTCGTCGGGCCGCTGTTTTTTGCGGCCGGGTCTTCCCTCAACCTAGGGGCAATACTGTCATTTCACAAAAGTGGCGATTCGCGTGATCATTTCCAAGCGGTTCTATTGGTCGGCCCGGTAGTTACTAGGCAAAATTACCGAACCGCCCACATCTACATCTATAAATAAACTCAGTTCTATTTCAAAAAGGGTCTTTTCTCTGGTTCACTCCGTTTCACTCCTCTCTCTCTCTCCCCCATTTTCTCTGCAGGATCTACATTCAAGACCACCACTGCAAAGCAAGATGAAGGCATCAAGGTCAAGAGGAGGTTCGCGAGAAGGCAAGTCAAGAAGGAGACGCGTGAAGCCGCCCCCGCTGTCACGTCGAGACAACTTCGAAGTAATGAAGCACCTGCATCTTTGGTGAACGAACATCGAAAGACCGCCAAAGCAGCACGACGGCCGGTGGGACCCGTCGTTCATTTTCCTCACCTCTCACAATCTGTAATGAGGCGCGGCCTGTCGCCCTCGCTTTTTTCCCAGAAGCTCTGTAAAAATGCTCATATAGTGGAAGTTAGGTCGGCACCGTACCGACCGCGTGGTTTTTCATCCGATCGTGGGTTTTTCATGTCATCAAGTCTTCATCCCAGCATCTAGTTAATATATGACAGTTGGCACACCCGACCGCTCGCAGGCTAAAACGGTTGAGTAGACCCGGTCTACCAAGAGCGCCACACAATTTCCCAACAATATTAATTTGATGGTGTGATCTTGAATAAAGCTTTAGTTCATGTCTCCATCAATAATGACAAACAACATGAAATAGGAAGGCCCCTTGCTCCAAATTGTATTCAACATATGTACTCGATGTCTCTAGTTTGTAGGCACCTTAAGACATGCGTCAAATACGTGTTTTTCTTGTCAATAAGGCAGAAAAAACCCAAAGCGAAGCACTTAGTTCCATATTTCTGTAAAATACAAAAGTCTTTGAGCTTTACATTGAAAGCTATACAAAACATGAAAGAAAACTAGAGGCTAGTGCCTCTTAAATAGATTCAGACTCCAATTGTTTGGGCATTTCGATTTTGAAAAAAAATGCAAATGCTGTTTGTTATCTTGTTTGAAAACACAGACATCCAAAAACTCCATCTTATTTGAACTGTAGGGAGACAACCATGTTTACAAATGTCATTTTATTTCCATCTTCAATCCCTGCCGTCCTCCCAACATACCCTAGGGTGTTTCGATGAGAACCGCCGAACAAGTAGCTCGGTTGAAATTTAGAGTTAATAGTCATTACTGCCCCCAAAGACTGGCGTGGGGGGGGGGGGGGGGGGGGGGGGCTAATGAGTGTATAGAATATTGAGAAGGAGCCCAAGATGTAATTGGGGAAATTTTTTTCAAATCTCATTATTGCATTAGCTTAAGAATATAAATTATTGGTATCCTCATCACCAATAATTTATTGTTAACATGTCCCCCAATTGGAGAATAATTATGTTTTTTTGAAAACTCAAACGTAGTTGTTGGAAGTATTCGGATGGGATCTAAGTGGAATCCCCTATCCGTTGCCTCTAGGTGGGTATAAATAGGCAAACCCAAGAAGTTTCGACGGGTATCATATCTACACGTGTACGAACTGACCCGTTATGCCTCTGAACCAGTTATTCGTGCAAATATACACTAACAATTTTTTTATTGTCTGAAATGTTTTTTGTACCTAATTAAATCTAACCACAAGTAGAGAGCTCCATTCTAGAATATTGTTGTATCCTTATCATGAATCGCTCTTAGTGTTTTATGAAGACCTAATTCACACCAGTCCTATAGAATTAAATTTATTATATAGTTGCTTATATTATATGCTAAAATTGAACTCAAATATTAGAACACATCCCAAAAAGATATTAAGGCTTCGTTTGAAGTGAAGTTTTTGCTCAGGTGAGATTGGACAAAAACATCATAGTTATATATTGCATGTTTGGCAAAAGACAAGGATTAACACCACCACAAAGAAAAGAGAACTAGTTTTGAGCATAGAAGTGGATGAAGTTTCAACGACGGTTCATAACCACTGTGTTCATGACCGTAACCGCCGTGCCCAACACGAATATTTAGGTATGTTTAAGTATGAACTACTAAATGAATAAAAAAACATGAATATTTAAAAATACATAATATCTATTTAGAAGCAATCATAGGAGTAATATATGTATTGTCCCCAAAACAATTAGAGACGTGTCAATATTATTGCATAAATTGTTAGTGATATTTAGTTTATGTCCGCTCGTGTCGGGTCCGACTCGGAACGGGTTTTTTGGGTTCGTGTCGCTCTAGGGCTTGGCTCTACGCTGGAGATACTATATAATCCCAATTCAAAGCAAGCATGTTGTGCTCCGTTGATGCTCCTGGTTGCTGAGTTCGGATCTGGTAAGTTGTTTCATTCCAAACTTGATGCTAACAACTTCACCTGGATTCGGCTATCTTGCCTTGGAAGAGTGTTATTCCAAACTTGATAACACGATCTTACTTGGTTTGACTTTTTCTGTTGATTGGTTTCCATTCCAAACTTGATGAGTTCCAGTCAACTCTAGAAGAGCAGTAACCGTGACATTCCATATAGAACACAGATATAGCTGCGGTGTCCAGAAGTCCGTAAATCGTTTCATTTGGAAACAGATAACGGATTCTGAGGTTTTCTATAATACTCTGTAGAAGCGTCCTCTCAGCCAACACTAATAAAATAATAAAATACTACGTTCTCATGGTAGAACTAGATATTTGTATATTTTTCAAATGTTTGAATTCATTTTAAAATGAAATTCTCTGTTGGAAATTACAGGGGCTGCTGATCTAGGAGGAGCACTGGTAGACTGGGATCCTGATCATGATGATCTTCTGGATACTGACAGTTAGAGTATTGTTAGACCTTATTATTGGTATCTCTGTTTCAGAGCACTGTTTAGCTCTTTATTTTCTTTCACCTGTTTGCTTGGACTTCTGTTGCTCTCTGTTTGATTTGGGACGCTAGGCGTTTAGGGCCTGTGCCCTGATTGTATCTGAGACATGATGTGATGTGGCTGAACTCTTGTTCTGTTTATGCATGCATACTAATTCTTGTGTTAAGTCTAATAATGTTTTAACAGGTGCCGGACACGGTTGTGAATGATTCACCTTTGGCTGAACATTTCACAAACCACCCCCCTTTTCTGACGTCGGGTTCACAGCGGACATAGGAGGAGATTGTTAGTGATATTTAGTTTATGTCCGCTCGTGTCGGGTCCGACTCGGAACGGATTTTTTGGGTTCGTGTCGCTCTAGGGCTTGGCTCTACGCTGAAGATACTATATAATCCCTATTCCAAACTTGATAGGGTTATGTGGACTATCTTGAGCAAACCCACTCTCACATAAATAACATCTAGGCCCTCACACGCGGGCCAAAAAAAGCCTAGTTCCGCACGATTCCTTAGAGTGGACCAGTGAGACTATACCTCTTCTAAATTATTATTATTACTATATAATTGCTTGGATTTAATCTATCACATTTTTATCAACATCTCTATCTTTTTGAACTATTCATCCAAGATATTTAGAATGCTTATTGCACTGCTATATTTAAGCTTCATATACTCCGTCAGTCTCTGTCTTGCTCAACCTAAAACTCCTCTTTTCTGAAGTGTCACGCCAAGATTCAAATTTTGAGTTTGCACCATCACTGTTTTACAATGACAAATGAATAAAAAGTTACACCTTCTAAACACATGAATACATGAATACAAAGAGTTCCTTGTTGTTTTACAATAACAATTAAATAAAAATTAACACCATCTATGTTGAGTGCGCCACGTGAAATTGACGGTGATATCCGAGCGTGTGTCGCGACTCGTTAAAAGAGATGGTTTAGTCTCAACGCCTAGCATGCTCCTTGGTCCTGGGTGTATAAGCAGGGTGGTCACTCCTCCCCTAACCGCGTGGTTTTGGGGAGTGACACCACAATGCTTTACATGATATCTGAGCAGAGAGACACGTGGCGGGGGGGGGGGGGATGTTGAGTGCGCCACGTGGAATGGACGGTGATGTCCGAGCGTCTGTCGCGACTCGTTAAAAGGGATGGTTTAGTCCCACACCACCTAGCGTGCTCCTTGGTCCTGGGTGTATAAGCGGGGTGGCCACTCCTTTCCTAATCGTGTGACTTTGGGGAGTGACGTCACAATGCTTTACAATCTAAACTCATGAATACAATGAGTTCCATACAGCCTTATAATGACAAATTAATAAAAGTTAACATCATCTAAGAGCATGAATAGATGAATACAAATCAGTTAATACTTACTGGTCTTACAATGACAAATGATTAAAATTTAACACCATCATAATTTAAACGCATTTTGAATACTTAAAAAGTTGAAAGACACATTGAAAATGAAATCTTCATTTAATTCAAAACATGTTTGGCTAAGCAGTCAAGAGCGCGATTACATAGAGTCGAGTGTGGGCAGCTGCTCATGTTGAATTTAAAAAAAGTTAATAATAAAAAATAAGTTATTTGCAGTGATAAATTATGTACCAGCAAATATATAACAATACTAATATTATTTACAATATTGTCTTTATGGCTCTGATGGTGTACTTTTATTTTATTCATATGGTTTTGACTTCTAATCTTAGAGTTGACTTTATTTAAATTGTTATTTTTTTATAAACTCATTGATGATGGTTAAAGTTTTTTTAATAATCAAGGCATTTTTGTGTGGTTGTATAAAAAATTTTTTATGAACAGGTACATATTATGGCGTGAAATTAATATAATAGACATATTTTTGTTATATTTGTTATTTTTAAAATAATTTTATATTATGTCCACACAGAGGATAATTCCTGAGCCCCCATATTGTAACCAGTGAAGTTAGTTTTTCACTCAAAAGAGATTTCCATTAAATTGAACTCCTTGAGCTCTGGTGACACATCTTTAACCACATGTTCTTTACCTTTAAAATCATCTCTTCCCTACACAACATAAAACTAGTAGAAATAGCAAAAAAAATTTTACTTATCAACCAAGCTTATTGAAGATATAAATCCCTCAATATCTTGTTCTAAGAACAAGATATTGGGGGGATTTAGGGAACTAACACTTTTGCTTCTTTATCTGAATCCGATTTGTCCCAAAACAATTTTATCATAAAAGAAAGTTCTCCCCTGTAAATGAAAGATAAGTGTCTAGGTGAAGTACAGTATAAGATAAGTACGAAAAGTCTAAGTCTTAATATATTAGAAAAAGAAAATAAAATACTATACCTATACTCTTACTCTAAAATAACTACTCTTAAGACTTTTCACATGAATACATAGCAGAACGACTAACGACAAGATTTATTATCGTTTTTCGCATGTCTCACGAAAGTGAGAGTAGATGCGAATTCTCCCAATTTGTAACCAACCATACGATTTGTTATATAAATAGGTAAATGTTCCTTTCCATTATGAATAACTATTGTATGGCCAATCATTCTGGGTATAATGGTAGATGCCCAAGACCAAGTCACTATTATTTCTTTCTCTTCCCTCATATTGAGTTTTTCAATTTTTCCCGATAAATGATTAGCTATAAAAGGATTTTTTTTAGTGAACGTGTCATGGCTGATTACTCCTTTTTTACATTATTAAAA
Source organism: Platanthera guangdongensis (assembly GCA_039583875.1). Classification (NCBI taxonomy): domain Eukaryota; kingdom Viridiplantae; phylum Streptophyta; class Magnoliopsida; order Asparagales; family Orchidaceae; genus Platanthera; species Platanthera guangdongensis. The sequence goes on along the minus strand of CM077155.1, from coordinate 155,441,368 downwards.
TTGGCATTCTATGTTCAATATCTTGATCTTAATCTGAAGTATGAGGCTAAGAATCAATACAATAATGATGAATGGAAAAAGATAAAATCCTTTAGCTAGATAAGGGAAGAGGCGGATGTAGCCAAGTGGATCAAGGAAGTGGATTGTGAATCCACCTTGTGCAGGTTCAATTCCCGCCGTTCGCCCATCACATTATTTCCAATTCCAAAAATTCAATTTTAAATGTTGTTATTTATGGCGACGAAGAATAAAAGTATCACTATATTTGTTCCTTTTCCTACTTCTTTCAAGTGCAGGATAACTCCAAGGGGTTGTGAGTTTTTTCTACCAATTGGGCTCTCCCTTCACTGCCCCCTGGGGACACAGGAGATCATTACTTGGTTTTTTTGTTAATTTCTCTCAGTGATTCTTTAAACGTTCATTTGATGCATTTTTGGGGCGCATTGATGGTGGATCCTGACCACGTCTATGTTTTTGTAGTTGTCATCAAAGAATCTCTTCTTCTGCTTCTCATCATTATAGACCATCTCATGTACTTTCTTTCCCAAATTGTTCATGTCATTTAAACGTGCATTTGATACATTTTGTAAGCTAAATGTGATGCATTTCATGTATTTCACGCATGAGGGAGAGTTCATGTGTAGCGCCCCAAATCTCAGTGATGACTGGGCTGAGGAGAGTGGGCAACACGGCCTGGGACACGGGCGTGTTTCCAAGCCATGTCTTACTCTGTGTGAGGTACACGGCCAGAGACACGGGCGTGTCCATGGCCGTGTCCTGCACTCGAGTACTGGCAGGGTGCTCTCGAGTGGGCTCGACGAAATGAGGTCAACAATCCTCGAGTGGGGTACACGGCCTATGACACAGCCGTGTCCAGGGCCGTGTCCCGCTATACGCTCGACGAGTTCTCGAGTGAGTTCGACGAAATGCACTCGACGATCCTCAAGTGGGGCATAGGGTCTGTGACACAGGCGTGTCAAGGGCCGTGTCTGGCAAACGGCCTGTGACACGGGCGTATCACACAGCCGTGTCCTGGTCTGGTTAAGTCGGTTTCTTTGCCGCTTAAGGTACACGACATGTGACACGGGCGTGTCACAGGCCATGTCTGGCCCAGGAAAATGATTTTCAGTGCTTTTCGTGGTTGTCCATTCTTTTCAAACAGGATCCAACGGCCCGGAGTTCTCCCTGCTGTTATAAGTCCATGAGATGAGGATAACTCTCTCATTATCTAAAGCTTCTCTCTCTCTTTGGAAAGGGTGGAGAGTGGGGAGAGCAAGGGAGAAGGAGGAGGAATCCGGCTGCCGGTGGAGTTTTAGAGCCTCGAATCGCGTGCCGAGTCCGGATTTGTGAAGGAAAGGCCGTTGCGGTGCTTTTCATCCGGCTAGTTTTCCATGGCTCTAAAGCGATCGTCAAGGGTAACGATCTTTATTCCTTGGACATATGAAGTCCTTGATTTGGCATATGCATATGTTTCCCCCATCAAAAGGTGGCTTATTAAGGGATTTCCTTGGGTTGATTTTGGATCATCGATAATTGTACTCTTGTACTGTGCACGTTTTGTGTGTACAAACATGTAGTTAGTCTTTGAATGAAAGCATCAAATGTTCCTTTTGTGCTTATATTGGTACAGTACATATACGATTGGGATAAGCAAAGTGACGTTATCAGAGGCATGCAGTACCATATTTGATTGATGTTTTTGCTATTTCATACCTTGTTTGTGTATGATGTGTTTGTATTAGGCTTTGTCCTGATTCGCGACTATCCGGCGAGAGAACTATTTGATACTGGTGCTTCTCATTCATTTCTATCTAGTGTGAAGGTGTTGTTATCAAGTGGATGTCTAAGGCATACATACAGGCCTTGTTTTGTGGAGGTACGAATAAGAAGTCGGGAGTTCGGATTGGAAGCATCGGTGCTGCCGATATCGGAGTTTGATGTGATCTTTGGCATGGAATGGATCTCGGAGCAGCGTGCCTATATAATTGCAAGTCAAAGGAGGTCACACTAGAGCAGAATACCGAACGAGAAACGAAGTTCGCTAGGATGTGATGGTCGAGCATGACGTTGATGTCTGCTCTTCAAGTGGTTAAGGCAGTTCAGAAAGGCGCAGAGTTATTCTTCACGAGGGTTGAGGCTATTGAGCTAAAGGCCGGTGTGAGTGATGTTCTGATTGTGTCGGACTTGCTGATGTGTTTCCGAAAGAGCTTCCGGGATTACCTCCATAGCAGGAGATTGATTTCTCGATTGAGCTAGTACCAGGTGCAAAACCTGTGGCCCGCTCACCATATTGAGCAGCGCCAAAGGAAATGGCCGAACTGAAAGTTCAACTGCAGGAGTTGTTAGAACAGGGTTATATACACTCAAGTATGTCACCTTGGAGCGCACATGTTCTCTTTGTGAAAAAGAAGGATGGTATCCTGCGATTGTGCATTGATTATCGCGAATTGAACAAGTTGACGGAGAAAAATAAATATCTGATTCCATAGGTAGATGGCTTGTTTGATTAATTGGCAGGATCTAAAGTATATTCAAAGCTGGATTTGAAATCGGGCTACTACCAGTTCAGAGTTCGGGAAGATGACATTCCCAATATAACGTTTAGAACACGCTACGGTCATTACGAGTTCACTGTAATGTCGTTTGGGTCATGTAATGCGTCATCAGTGTTTATGGATCTAATGCACTGAACGTTCTGAGAGTACTTGGATCTGTTTGTGATTTTCTTCATCAATGATATCTTGGTGTACCCTTGATCGGAAGAAGATCATGCGATCCATTTACGGTTGGTGTTGCATACCCTGAGGAGACATAAGCTCTACGCCAAGTTCTCAAAGTGTGGGTTTTGACTATCATCGGTGGCTTTTCTTGGCCATATGGTGAGTGGAGAGGGCATTGCAGTGGATCCGTCAAAGATAAGAGTCATCCAGGAGTGGCCAGTGTTGCCTTTGGTGCCCAAAGTCAGGAGTTTCCTTGGACTGGCAGGCTACTACAGACGTTTTGTGGAAAACTTCTCACGGATCACTTTAACTCTTACCACGTTAACGAGGAAGGATCAGAAGTTCGTTTGGACGCCGGAGTGCACGCGAGCTTTTGAAGAGCTAAAGAGTCGTTTAACCACGACACCCGTTTTGACATCGCCATGTAGTACAGACGGCTTTGAGATTTATAGTGATGCTTCAGGGAGCGGCTTAGGCTGCGTTCTTCTTCAATTTGGAAAGGTGATTGTTTATGGCTCACGCCAGTTGAAAGTGCATGAGCGAAACTATCCCGTTCACGATTTGGAGTTAGCAGCGGTGATTTTTGCACTGAAATTGTGGCGTCATTATTTATATGACATGAAGGTGGATATATTCACGGGCCATAAGAGCCTAAAGTACATATTAGATCAGAAGGATCTCAATATGCGACAACGAAGGTGAATGGAGTTCCTCGGGTACTATACGTTTGAGATTCACTATACTCCCGGGAAGGGAAACGTAGTCGCTGATGCCTTGAGTCATAGGACTCTGTCAAGGGCAACTTGATTGTAGATGCATGATGAGCGTCTGATCCAAGAGTTGGAAGTTTTAGAAATTTCTTGTGATGACAAGAATTCCACAACAAATGCGTGTTTGCATTGGACAGAGGTACAGTGTGACCTTACAGACAGAATTCGGCGGGCAACGAAGCCTGATGAAAGTCTGCAACGCTATGCAGTGGATGGGTCAACTAACAAATTCTCCTTGGATGATGGCCTTTTGCAGAAAGATGGTCATTTGTGCGTTCCAAATATGGATAAGCTAAGAGAAGAATTGATGTATGAATCACACTTTACGAAATACTCAATTCACCCAGGAAGCACAAAGATGTATAAGGACATGAAAAAGCTGTTCTGGTGACCAGGCATAAAGAAAGACATAGAACATTATGCAGCGAAATGCTAGACATGTGCCTTAGTGAAGGCTGAGTGCCAGGAGCTTGCAGGTTTCCTGAAGTCGCTACCTGTTCCGGAGTGGAAGTTTGATGATATTTCAATAGATTTCGTGCATGGTTTGCCAAGGTCTCAACGCTGTAATGATTCAATTTGGGTGATCGTAGACCTGTTGACCAAAGTGGATCACTTCCTTCCGAACAAGAGGGACGATTCAGTAGAAGTCTTGGCGAAACTCTATGTTGAGCAGATTGTCTGATTGCACGGTATTCCCCGTAGTATCGTAAGTGATCATGACGGGTGATTCACATCAAATGATTGGAGGCTAATCCATCAACTGTTGGGAAAGAAATTAACGTTTAGTACGACTTTCCATCCCCAAACTGATGGTCAGACAGAGAGGACCAACAGAACGATGGAAGACATGCTCCGAATGTGCGCCTTGGATTTTGGTATGAGATGGGAAGATCATCTTTATGTGGTCGAGTTTGCCTATAATAATAGCTACCAAGCGAGCATCGGTATGGCACCGTTTGAAGCTCTGTATGGTCGAAAATGTCGTACACCATTAGCTTGGGCCGAAGCAGATGAATCTAAACTATATACGCGAAAGGATGTCAAAGAAGCTAATTCAACGATATACACTATTCAGGAGAGACTACTGATAGCCCAAGATAGACAAGCCACATGTTACAACGCCAAGCACCGAAATGTTGAGATTGCGGTTGGCAATTAGGTCTATTTGAAAATCAAACCCTTCAAAGGCGTGTCCAGAATTCGGCGTTTGAAAAAAGTTAAGTCTGAGATATTTTGGTCCATTTGAAGTGGTGGAAAGAGTTGGTGAAGTTGCTTATCGGCTAGCTCTGTCGAAAGAATTGAGTGGATTGCATGATGTGCTCCACATCTCAGTGCTTCGAAAAGCCATAAAAGATCCAGTGCAAGTGATTGTGAATGACCGTGTACCGATCGAATTTGGGCTAACGACGAAGGTTAGGCCCATTCGAATCGAGGATAAAGCAGATAAACAACTGCGGAACAAGATAATTGGAATGGTTAAGGTCCGGTGGAACCACTGTGCCCGTGAGGAGCTAACATGAGAGCGGGAGCAGACCATGTGTGCTAAATTTCCTGAATTATTTGTTTAGTACATAAGATGTTGAAATACATTTTGTTGTAGAGTCTCCTGAGCACTGTCTGCAAATTTCGGGACGAAATTTCTTGTAAAGAGGGGAGGATTGTAGCGCCCCAAATCTTAGTGATGATTGGGCTGAGGAGAGTGGGCAACATGGCCTGGGACACGGGCGTGTTCCCAAGCCGTGTCCTACTCTGTGTGAGGTACACGACCGGTGATACGGGCATGTCCATGACCGTGTCCTACACTCGAGTACTGGCAAGGTACTCTCGAGTGGGCTCGACGAAATGAGGTCGACGATCCACGAGTGGGGTACACGGCCTATGACACGGGCGTGTCCATGGCCGTGTCCTGCTATACGCTCGACGAGTTCTCGAGTGAGTTCAACAAAATGCACTCGACAATCCTCGAGTGGGGCACACGACCTGTGATACGGGCGTGTCAAGGGCCGTGTCTGGCACACAGCCTGTGACACGGGCGCGTCACACGGCCGTGTCCTGGTCTGGTTAAGTCGGTTTATTTGCCGCTTAAGATACACGGCCTGTGACACGGGCGTGTCACACGCCGTGTCTGGCCCAGGAAAATGATTTTCAGGGCTTTTCGTGGCAGTCCATTCCTTTCAACCAGGATCCAACGGCCCTGAGTTCTCCCTGCTGTTATAAGTCCATGAGATGAGGATAACTCTCTTATTATCTAAAGCTTGTCTCTCTCTTTGGAAAGGGTGGAGAGTGGGGAGAGCAAGGGAGAAGGAGGAGGAATCCAGCTGCCGGTGGAGTTTTAAAGCCCCGAATAAGGTGCCTAGTCCAGATTTGTGAAGGCAAGACCGTTGCGGTGCTTTTCATCCGTCTAGTTTTACATGACTCCAAAGCGATTGTTAAGGGTAACGATCTTTCTTCCTTGGACATGTGAAGTCCTTGATTGGGCATATGCATATGTTTCCCCCACCAAAAGGTGTCTTATTAAGGGATTTCCTTGGGTTGATTTTGGATATCCCCAAGATGTCTTGCATGTAGATCCGTAAATGTGAAGTATGGAATAGGCATACTGTGTGAAGCCCATCTGGACAGGTTGGTCTGGATTGGTAATGTTTTATATTGCACACCGGAGAAGACTCCGCGTATAAAGGAATATATATGTGGCTTCAGTGGGTTGTGCCTGTGAAGGATAGTAGCAGGAAGTACTAGAGTGAAAGTCATGGAAAATACCCGCAAATGCTTGTGCTGCATGCTATGAAAGACCAGTGTTCCTGGCACTGCAAATGACTGTAGGGATTGCTTGATTTAGGTAAGGTTAGGGCTAGGGATGGAAAGTGAGTTCTATCGCTAACATTAGGCGAGAGTGAGTGTCACTAGCAATGGCTCCTAGTTAACCTGTGATTGTGAAGCCAGTCCTTCGGGGACTGTGCGTCTATTTGTTAGCTTGATGAGCTCTTCAAAAGATCTCGTGCTGAACGGAAAAGGGGATGCCGACCCGCGTTAGTCTTAGCATTGAACTAACGATTTGAGCAACGGGCAAAGGCTGAACTGTATCCACGTTATGGTTGTCTGCCAAGAGTACCTGGGCGCCTGGAACTCGGCAGACATCTTAGACCTGCGCACCACTCGGTAGCGATGTTATGGGGGCTACGGGCCAATCCCGGGTCGTTTCAAGATTATGAGAGGCTTAGGCACACGCGTCACGATGCCATGGGGGGCTACGAGATAATCCCGTGTCATTATACTAAGACTAAAGTCTCCGGCTGAAAGCCATGAACAAAATGCTCAAGTTTACTGTTGGGCTTCAGGCCTTGAATGACGGTGGGCGACTGGTATATCCTGTACACCAATAATGTGCCCTGAGTGCATGGAACGTCGGGTCGCGTGGGCGACGTTTGTTATATGTGTATTGTGCGTGAGTGCACATTGTGTGATATATCTGCTTGTGAAATACTATGCCTGCAGGGAAGGAATGCCACTGCCCCAGGTAAGTGGTAGGGTCATTATAAATTGGTCAGTTGAACGCTGACCGTTGCTTTGTTTTTCATTGTTGCGGTGGACTGTCCCGTGCAGGTGCAGGAGAGACGAGCGGGAAATAGGGGGCTGAAGCCCTTGATATTGCTGTTGCAGCTGATGATGCTGCTTTGCTGGCCCTCGAAGGCCAAAAGAGGTTAGTATGATATATTGTTCATGTGTGGCCGGCCTGCGTGCCGATGTATGGAAGCTATTTGTACTAAGCTTAACTGTAAGGCCATAAGGCCAGACTTGCTGTGTATTTGGAGTACATTTCTTCGTGATGTATATATAAATGTTACTTTATATATTGTGGACATTCTATTTAGCTGAGTTCAATCATCTTAAAAGCTTCCGCTAGAATGCTCTGAGTTAGGATGCGTAACTCTGATATTACCCCGTAACTTCGCCGCCTGTTTGTGGCATATGGTGTGTGGCCCTGGTCGGACCTTCTATTATATGTCATGCAACGGATGGAGATGTTACATCATGCACCTCATCTTGATTTAATTCTGTTATGTGGGGATGATAAGAGTGCCTTTGAAACACTTTTGAACATCACACGACCGTGTACTTTCAAGGTTTTTTCTCTGAAAATTCTAAGTTTTAAATTGCTCGTGCATTTTAGAGACGCACAACCATACACGTTATCAACGCATGACAAGTGTGCATTTAATATTTCCCACGACCATGCACGATTTCTTCGCGCATGACCATTTGAGTTCATTTACCTCAACTTCCCATATTTCTACTGTTCGGGACTCTCTCATGCTCCATTTGTTGAAACCGGAATCCGGTCTCCTGTGGAGTTCGACCCTTGGGGAAGGGGTGACCTCACACCTACTACACTCAAGAGAACGTCACAGACCGAAGACTTGGGAAACTAGGAACAGACCCTCGGCTCTAGCGCGGAGGTCCCACCTCACACCCGGAAGGCTACCTGAGCACTTCCCCTCCCTAGCCAATGCTCGAGCAAGGGTGCCTTGGAGAGCTCTCTCAACTCTACCAAGAAGAAGCTAAGGGAGGAGAAAACTAAGAAAAGACTCCTCTCCAAGGCACCCAAGGGGGTCTATTATAGTTTTCCAAAAGTCCTGGGCCAGAATGACCAAAATACCCCTACGGCCAAAAGCCTCGGGCCAATAGGAAAACGCCACGCCGGAGGGTAAAGGGGTAACTCCCCCGAGGGCAAGAAGGCTGGGCGAGCTGGGCGGCCTGCGAGCTGGGCGGCCTACGAGCTGGGCAGCCTGCGAGCTGGGCGGCCTGCGAGCTGGGCGGCCTGCGAGCTGGGCGGCCTGCGAGCTGG